>CM052539.1:28963797-29003619 GCA_028533065.1 Trachops cirrhosus
CTCTCTCTAAAAAATGAATAAAATCTTTAAAAAAATAGGTTGATTATTGTTTATATGGAAAGAAACCCTGCAGGTTATGATAATTATAATAGCTTTACGAACTCAAAAGAATGTCATAATAGCACTGTGCACTTGGGAACAATCTCATAAGTGCTCAAATAAATAATAAAATAATTAACAAATAATAATACAATAATGAACTCTGTTTCGTATACTCAATAATGAACTCTGTTTTGTATACTAGTTTTGCCCACCTCTGTATATCTTAGATATTATCTGAATCTACACTGTTACACTACAGGTGATAATGATTTTATAAAGGCTAAAAACCCCAAGATAATTTACTCATTCCATAAGTACTTACTAAATACTCAGCAGGCATTGAGTATTGTCAGGGGTACTGGGGATGGCCATGACAGAGTGTCTGTTCTTGTAACAGTAGGAATTGTAACAGAGAGGAATTCTAATCCACCCCACAATTTTTTTTACATTGTTTCTTAAGTGCTGACTCTGAGTGATATGTAGCTTGCTTGTAGATAAATAGTATGTTTCTATAAAAATCCTAGGGAATGACTTCAAAAGAGAGACTCTGACTGCCAAGCATCCCAGCTCCAGGAGATTTGCTGACCTTCATCCATGGAGCCGGGATGACGTGAAGCCAGACTGACTAAACCTGGATGATGCACATTGGACCACCACTGGTCTTATCAGAATGGACTGTGCTCATCTGCACGTAGAGAACTCTTTGACCCCTCCCTTCATCTCTTTGTTCTGTTCCCCCCTGCCTCCTTCTAAAAATGTCTACCTCCAGTGAGATGGGAAGATGGGCTTTGTGACAATAATCCCCCAATCTTCCAGGTTGCTGGCCCCTGAAAATAAATCACTTTTCTTTACATCAGCACCTGCTTCTTGAGTATTGCTTTCATAGTGGCAGGTATACAGACCTGTGTTCGGTGACGCTCTCAGGGGGTGTATGCTCTGGTAGAGAATGTTACTGTGTAAAAGCAATGTGCAATGAAGTTTCCCCAGTGCCCAGTTCCAAATACGGTGTTTGGTTAAGGCACAAAGGTCACAGAGCCAGATAGAACAGGAGTCAAGACCAAGATCCCAACTTCCTGATTCCACACATAAGAACATCTTGGAAAAATAATTTTGAGTCATTTCTACAAAAGCAAATTATATTTAATGGTGAGATGTTCAAGGTACAAATACTTACACAGAAGAAAATAAAAATCTGCTATTGCTTCACCGCCCTGAGATAATGAGGATCAAGGCGATGTTCTTCCTCTTTGCTGCACAGGTTAGTAGGTAAGAGCTGGTATTTTGGACTTTTGCCACCTTGGTTTTCATGCCCTCCCCCCACTTCCCAGCTGTTTGACCTTAAGCATGTTATTTAACTTTTCTGGGCCACATCACTTTATCTATAAAGTGGCACCAATAATAATACTATTTCTGTCATAGTGTTGTTGTCAGGATTAAATGAGTTAATAGATGCAAAATGCCCAGCGTAGAACCAGGCGTGCTGTCAACACGCTGTAAATGTTTGCTGTCTGGTAACCGACAGGCATGTGCTGGATTGCCTGCTGCCCACTTTGCATCGCTGCCACCCACTTCTGAGGAGGTCTCTTTGCAGAGTAGAGGTCACATGTTGGGTTAGATTTTGCCTATCCTAAGAACCCCCCGAGGTTTGGAAGGCAGAAGGGTGGTGATGATGTGAGGCAGTTTCAGTGGCTAGGTCTAAGGGTGGCTGCCACGTGCTCATCAACTTCTCAGGTTTCTCAGTAGTTTCTGCCTCACAGCTGTAGTCACAGCATCTCCAAGGACTCAAAAATTACAGCCAGTTCCCAGAAACATCCAGAAGCCACCCTTTAATTTCTATATTAAACCAACTTATTCCTATAACATTTAAAGTGCCTCTGTTTTTCTTTTAATTTTATTTTATGCTACAGCCACTTCAAAAGACAGTTTGACAGTTTCTTTCTTTTCTTTTCATTCTTTCTTTTTCCTTTTAATCCTCAGCTGAAGATATATCCATTGATTCCAATGAGAGGGAGGAAGGAAGAGAGAGAGAGCAACAATGATGTGAAGGGAACGTCGATCAATTATTCCCCCATACGAGCCCCGATGGGACTGAATCCGCAACCCAGGCACGTGTTTTAACCAGAAATCAACCTTCGACCTTTTGGGTATGGGTCAATACTCCAACCAACTGAGCCACACTGGCCAGGACTGAAGTGCCTCTGTTTTTTTGACTGAACTCATAAAACTCCTTTTGGCTTTTTTTTTGTTTTTGTTTTTTTTCGGTACCAGGAGTACCTGGAGAAGGGAGGCTTTACAGACACGAGTCAGGTTTTAGATTAGATTTGATTAATTTGATTAGATTTTAAGGCTCCACTGAAAATGGAAAATGAGACACTGGTGCTCCATAGCATAACGATTACATTACCTGGATCATCCATCGTCGCTAGAGTCAAGAACCATATAGAGGTCAAGAGTTTGGGAGACAGGTCTTAGGCAAAACCAACCCTGATGGCACCTCAGTCTTAGACTTCCAGGCTCCAGAACTCTGAGAAAATGCATTTCTGCTGTGTAAGCCTCCCGGTGTGGGGCACTGTGTTATGGCAGCCCTAGCAGACAATACAGTGTATTCTGCATATATTTGGACACATGGTAATTTTTAAATAAGTTTTGTCAAATTAATTAGAGTTAAAAAATAAAGCATCTGGACAGTTATGAAAAAGAAGCTGCATATACGACAGTGAATAAGATAGGATATTTCAACTATGGGTAAATAGAAGTAACTTCATTCCAACTATTCTGTTTACAGTGTGTGTACCTTGAAGATACTTCCTGTTGGATATAATGTGATATTTTCTAGTTACATTTAGCTGGGTCAAATATCTTCCTCGTCCATTCTTTACTCCCACCTCCCTCGACCATGACTGAGATTTCAGTATAAAAAAACATGCTTCCAAAAGGCTCTTTTCTCTTATGACAATGTCTAAAGTTGTCCCAGGCACTTGACAACTTGTATCCCATTTTGCTTCTTTCATAACATTTATCTCTATCGGAACTTATCTTAAATATATTTTTCATTTTATACCTTTCAATAAAGTATAAATTCTGTGTAACCTTGTTTTTGTACCCACTACAGTACGCCTAGCACTTAAAACATTGTAGGGATTCAATAAATATTATATGAGAAAAATATTTTTGCAACTGACTGCAGGAACTCTTTGAACTAAGTTTATGGCCTACGGGATGGCCTAAATTTTGTGAATTAGCTTAAATTCTTCTAGCATTTATACCCTTATTTTTCATTGTTATAATCTGATTTCGTCTCACTATGTTATAAAAGGCTATGTGAATTTTCTAAACGTTTTTTGGAGTAAGTATGCATATAAATAAATGAAACTCAAGGTAGGTTTAGATTTCAGGTTATTTCCCTAAAATGTGTTAATTTTGTAATGAACCTAAAGTACACCACAAAACTAGCATTTATCTATATAATGTAACATATACAGCACAGAATATATAGTGAAAATGTTTGTTTTAAGGTATATTTCAAATCCACTGAAGAGTACATATATATATTTATATATAATAATATATGGTAATGTATTTTATATAATATAATATAATATATAATATTCTTATATATATATATAACATTATTTCTAATGGCTTACAGATACTAGAGTTTTCCAGTATAATAATGTACTCTTGTTCTCTGTCTCCTTCTTCCTTCCGTGATCCATTACCTGCATTTTTTTTGCCCTGCTCTCTGTCTCACTGGGTGACCTCCAGAGTGGCATTGCTCAGGTCCCCTTGCCATCTGGCTTCCAAGTGGACTCAGCCAATGGCAGGCACAGACCAGATCCTTATGGGAGGAGATCAAGATAAGGGATTCATCTCCCTGTGCCTGTACCCATGCTGCCTCCTGCCTTGCCACTGGTCTGACAGTGACTGTGTTCTGCTATGACCTTGATCCATTCAGCCAACCTCTCTGCCATGCCTCCGGCTTCTTTCCTGCCATAGGAACAGCATGCCCTCCTCTTATTCCCTCAGACCTAGGGTGGCAATGGCTTCCTACTATTGCTTTACCCTTTTGGCTTCCTTAACCCTGCCCCATTACTATAATTGGTTCTTTCATTGACCTCTCTTTAGTTAAAAGCTTTGAATGTGCTATCTCTTTCCTGCCAGAAACCAGACTAAATCTAATAATGAAAAGTTTTCTGGCTGTGTCTTAGTAGAATAGGGTAATGGTAAAACCACCATTAGCCATATAGTTAGCTGGTGGATGTTTATTAAAAATATAATATATGCAAGGCACCATGCTTTTGGATTTAATAGCTATGATGTTGCATAAGACATAACCCCTCTCCTCAAAGGAACATTTAAACAAAAGGAAAAATATCATAAGTTACTCTGTATATCCTGATGTTAAAAGGAACAATTCCTGCTGTCTCCATTTTGGCTGAGGTCCCAAAACATCTGAGAACAAAGGATGTTAATACCTTTTCACAATAAAAAAGATTCGTTTGATCATCCTTGCATAACTTCCTCAGAGATGACCCAAAATATATCAGATAGCACTTAGTCATCACTCACCTGGAAAGCACATATGGATAGGAGAGGAGGGAATGTCAAGAGAACTGTATTGTGCCAACTCCTGTCTCTTCTCAAATTTGAGAGATTCAGGAACCCGACTTGTGTTTGAAAAGCAGGCTAAATGTAAAAGACTGGATCTTTGTTGGAACATTAAAAAGAATGTATTATACTCTTATCAATGATAAAGTATAAGTTTAATTACTGAAGTCAAATGTACACTCTGATGAAGAAACATGGCCCTGAATTGCCTTAAACTGTAATGCATTGTAAAGGAAAAAGTGGGCTTGGAGAACCAGGGATCGGTGGAAGGTGTAAGGAGGAAGTGACCTGGGAACTGAAGCCAGAGTTCCCATTTGGGGAGTCTCTAAGGAACTCATCAAAGAAAGGATCAGCATTTGGAGGGCTACCCCCCTGCCAGACTGCACAATCAGCAATCAAGCTGTACCTTTGTATCCTTCACCTCTATTTCCTCTTCCCATTTCACTCCAAGGCATCCCAGAGACCACATAATGAGTGGAGGAGGAAGACCAAGGTGGCAGCAATAGTAAGATTTCTCAGACTCAGCTGTAAGAGAAAAAATAGTTTGAATTGAATAAGAGATTTAATGTTGAATTGTCAGATTGGACTGTACTTTTACTGTAACTAGAAAATAAAATAATTAGTTTGAAGATGATGAGGAAGAATTTGGGGTCACCCCAAAATATTTCAAGGAGATTCAGCTGAGTATGGAGGAATACAAGGACATGACAGAATAAAGCTGCTTTTGACTGGCTTCTACCTAAACCAATTAATTAAGTAATAAATTGGTCAACACTTTGACTAGAAGAAGAATAAGTGTGATCAAAGAAGACCTTATATTTGCATTTTGGCTTGAATGAGAAAGACTATGTCTGCTAATACAACAGGTATAACAAATTAAATTGACCTTTCCTACCATCCTATTGGTCAAAACCATATACAAGATGAAAATTTTATTTAGTTTGGTTGAGAGAATTTTTCACCAAATTACCCAAGGAATTCTAAGACTTCATTTAAATTTGTAGCGCATTTTTTAAAATCATTGCTGCAAACTCTACTTTGGCACTTTTTTGTGTGCCAACACTCTTGTATGAGTTTCATTTTTCTGCATCCAAGATCCAGGAAATTCAATTATTTGACATGCAGCTTAGCTCTAGTTTAGTATTAATAGTAACTGTAGTAATAGTAGTGGAAGTAGTAGAGGCAACAGTGATAATAGTAACAGGAAATGTTAACTACTTCCAGCACACAAAACAAAGTACTAGGTGCTTTACATGAAACATCTAAATTTTTTTACATTTTTTTTCTGAAAGGTTTATTTATTTTTAGAGAGGAGGGAGGAAGGGAGAAAGAGAGCAAGACAATCATCGATGTGTGGGAGAAATATCGGTCCATTGCCTCTCGCACACACCGCAACCAGGAACCAGGACCGTGACCCAGGCATGTGCCCTGACTGGGAATCACAACAGCGGCCTCTTGCTCTTCGGGATGATGCTCAATCATCTGAGCCATGCTGGTCAGGGCTCTTCTGAATTTTTAATAATCCCAGGGGACACTAGATAACATTGTTTCAATTTCCATATGCCCTTAAAAATACCATCAGATCTAAGTAAAAGAAAAAAAAGATAGCTTGAAACTATGGAAGGTCATTAGTTTATAGCCAAAGCAGATTTTAATAAGACTACATTTAATGAATTTTCCCTATCCTAGAACCTGACATAGTACATGAAGCAACTAATAAGGAGTAAACCATTTAATAGGTCTACTGTTAAATAAATTAATATTGCTAAATAAATTAATATTGATTAATGTTGAAAGAATGTATAGGAGACTAAATTTTCTATATCTTCATAATAGAAGTCATAAAATGTAAAATAGAATTCAAACTTAAAATTATGCATATCTAAGTAAATATAAATTCATATCCAACTATTTCATCCCATCTATTTTATTATTTATTTACTGCTGACAGTAATAAGCATTCAGCTCAGCAATAAGGATATTAGAATCTTGACAATGATGATGCCCTAATTGAGGTTAATTTTGGATCAATTAAAACCTGATTGAGTTTTTAACCCTGTGATAGGGATATTAACATTCCACACAATATTTTTTTCTCAGCTAAAATCATAAGGCTACCTAACAATAAGGACTTAATCTAAATAAATGAAAACTGTGAAACTACAGCACAATGGCTACAACCGTTATTAAGCGAGTGTAGTGGAGGTTGTCTTTTGCACCATTCCAGAAACATAGCATGCGGTATTTTGGGCTGTCTTTCCACTCCATAGGTGAGGTAAACACATACCATTGAGTTCAAAGTTCAGCTCCAATTGTCACCTCGTCCGTGGACCCTTCACTGACCTTTGCAGACCAACACACTGGTTCTGTCCTCTGTCCCCTCACAGAACTTGGTTTCTATTAACATGAATGAGGACAGGGCAACATGGTCGGCATATTTTAGTCATCTCTGAAATAGAGTGATAAATTTATCTCCAGGTTTCCTCTTTAGAGCAGCATAACGCATGTGTCAAACAGATTTCCATGAGGAAGAAATAGAAAGAAGAGAAAGAGCCAGCTGTTGACTCAGCAGCTTTCCCAAGAAACTTGCAGCTTGCATCTTGTTTTTGATGGCTATAAAAGTGAATGCCAATATTAAAGGACTTCCATGGCATTTGGGATATGGGGAGCTGCTCCTGAGTCTTGGATACCGTGTTTGTTTTCAAAAAGGCAGCAATTTGTGAGGAAAGGGTCAGAGTCTGAGTTGAAATGTCCATACCTCGTATTCAGAAGGATACAAAAGACAAGCAGGTCTGCAGACTGAGGGTCACTTCTTCCTCATCTGAGTGAAGGCTCGCTCTCCCCTAGCTCCAGGCCTCTCTCCATCCTATGCTGATTCTACTGTCCTTGCTGTATTTGATAGTAGTGTAAATAAGAGGGAAGTTTTATGTATACACACATATGCATTAATTTATTTAACCAGAATACCTAAAAGTGGGCAAAAATTGCTCACAAAGGTAATACTGGGAAATAGAAGACAGCCCAAATAGAGAATCATCCTCAAATCTCAAAACAAACTAAGCATTACATTGGGTGTAAGAAGGGCTGAAAGTAAGAAAATAATCTTATGCATTTTACTAGACTCTTTCTAATGGGCATAATAAAACCAAATGTCCAATTGTACTTTAGAAATAGCAGTGATTTTTTGTGGGAAACCTTTTAAAATAATTTTACACTCATGGTGCACAACTATTTTTATAATAATGTGCCATCTCTGTTTTGCAGAGAGAAGCTGAGGGAAAAAATCTGTATCATCAGCTGGCAGTGAACTCAAACAAGAGTTACTCCAAATTTTCCAATTTTTCCAATTATTCCAATTTTCAATGGCTTATCACATAATTCTGTTCTATGTAAAAATCTGTGACTGACTTTGAACCCAATTATTTATACTGAAGCTTTGACTGTTTACATAGGTCACCACCTTTTTTTGTTGTTATTGTTGTTTTGATTTCAAATTAATTAACTAATTTATTTTATACAGGTTACTTTCTAATCTTTTAGCCTCACTTTGTTCCTCCCATATTTGGAATAAAACCTTAGAGAACTGGGGAGATAATTTGCAACACTATATAAAATGTTCTTGGCTATACAGTGCCAGGTAGCTGGCAAACCTGGACAAATTACAGCAGTAGTTACTGTAGCTCTCTTGGTTTGCAATGGAAAACAATCACATTTCTTAGTCACATTTCATTCAACAAAATGGTCTGGACAAATAGTGCCAAACGATGTCCCTTTAGACAAAGATTTGAATTCCATTCTTCCCTAGGCTCTAGTTTTGATGGAGACATGCCTTTAGTTTGCCTTAAAAGAATAGTTATAGCTATTACACTGATCCTAATAAATAGTAAAGTGTGGCTGATACAAAAGTAATTCATATTCATGGATTAGCTGGGTACATAGGTTTAATAATATTGACATTACAGTAACATGCTTAATAGCACATTGTCACAGTATCATCTGTTAAATATTTCTTACCAATGCATTTCATATTCTGGCTAAAAATAATTTGTTAAAGGCAATGTAGCTGCACATGTTAATTCTTTAGTAAAAAATGTGAATATCTCATTCTTGAATGGCACATGACTTAATTCATGTTAACTTGGGTTGTAATTATATGAATAGAAACTCAGTCTCATCTGAATGGGAAGATTGCACATTTGTAGACCTATTACAGTAGGGAAATTAAATGTGAGTGGAGTGACAACTGCTAAGATCTGCCATAGGGAACATTTGACTAAATGCAGTGAAACTGGTCTTTGTCACCATTGCCACTCACTCCTTGCCATTTCATCCTCTGACTCTGAAATGTATGGCAAGATGGCAGAGACGAAATGAAGATACGATCCTTTTCCTCAGCTACCAAGATTATATTTAGCTGTCTGTTTCAACTTGTCTAGTACTAAATAAATTAGTGGAGCTCACCCCATCACATTTTTGTCTATCAGAGTTATAGGAATGCCTTAAGTTTCATTGACTTCTTCAATAAACATTTATTGATCACCTGCTATCACGTGGTACTGGATTAAGCACTGTAGATACAAAATGAAGACAGATATCCTGTTTACAGAGCGTCTTAATTAAGATGGAGATTATGAAGTAAATTAGAGATGGAAAAGAAAGATCATAAGCAAGATGCAGCAGTAGCTGTCAAAATTTCCAGACACAAAAATGCATGTACTTACGATTCTTAAAAGCTGGTCAAACAAGTTTCTTGCCTTGTAAGAAATCTTATTGTCACTGAATATAATGAAGTATATGAAAGATTACATAAGGCTGTTTTAAATAGTTGATATTAAATGTGGTGGACAGGTGTGATTCCCAGCTCTTCCTTATTATTCATCCTAAAAATGTTGCTAAGATCCACAAGAAATTTTTCTTCTTGCCATAAATATTTCCACTTTAAATTATTTTCTGTATGACATGGTTTTGCATACTTTATACATATTATCTCCTGTCATAAAACTGGTAATTTGAAACTTGATCAATTTATACCTTAATTAGGATATCTGATCTTATTAAAAAGCATCAAGAAAAAGGTAAACAAATAATCCAGTCCTTTTCCATTTGTGCATGATGATGTTTGCTTTCCAGGTAGGCTGAAAACATGAATTAGGAGGAAATATTACCTTACTTGTCTCATTTTTCCCCTCTTCCCAGATACCTATTATTCTGGTTTTTCAATTTCAATAAAAAAATAATGAGCTACTCTTAAAATGTATGTTGATATTTAGGGGACAAAAATTAGCCCAAACAATCTTGAAATAAAAAGAAAAGAGTTTGAGGACTCAAATTCCCTAATTTAGAAATGTACTACAAAGTAACAGGAACTAAGACAGTATGGTACTGGCATAAGGATATATATACATCAATGAAATAGAATTGATAATACAGATATAAACCTTCATATTTACTGTCAATTACCTTTTAACAAGTGTACTAAGACAATTAAATGGAAAAGAATAGTCTCATCAACAAGGGGTGTTAAGATAATTGGATATCCAAATGTAAAAGAATGAAAGTTGGACCTCCTATCTCACACCATATACAAAAATTAACTCAGTATAGATCATATACCCAAGTGTAAGATTAACTATAAAACTCTTAGAAGAAAACATTGGCATAAATTCTCATGACCTTAAATTTGGTAATGATTTCTTAGATATGATACCAGAAACACAGGAACAAGCAAGAAAGTATGCATAAACTGAGTATCTTCAAAATTTTAAAATTAGAGCTTCTAAGGACACCATCATTAGAGTAATGAGATAATCCACAGAAAGGAAGAAAATATTTGAAAATCATATATGTGATGCCTTTTACCCAGAATATTTATGGAACTATTGCAACTCAATCATTAAAAGATAAATATCACAATTTTTAAATGGACGAAAGATATAGATGTTTCTCGAAAGAAGATGTACAAATGACCAATGACAAATGAAAAGAGGTATATTATTAGCCACCAGGAAAATTCAAGTCAAAACCACAAAGAGATGCCACTTCACACTCAATAAGATGACTGTAATAAAACAGAAAGATAATAACAGGTGTTGGTGAAGATGTGGTGAAGTCAATCTTTCATACACTGCTGGTTGTATCCACTTTGAAAAACAAAACAGCCACTCCTCAAGTTTAAACATAGAATTACCATATGATCTAGTAATTACTTATACATATATACTCAAGAAAAAATGAAAATATATATCTACTCATAAATAATGTATGAATTTTCATAACAATATTCATTACTGCCAAAAATTGGAGACAATCCAAAGCCCATTAACTGATTAACGATTTCCTTCATTCATAATGCTTTTTAAAATTTATTTCTGTAACTTCTTTTTTTATTGATGCTCAATTACAGTCTTCCCCATTTTCCCCCCATTACTCTCCCCTGCTCTCCCCACCTTCCACATTCGATCTTCTGCCCTATTGTCTTTGTCCATGGGTCCTTTATACATGTTCTTATGGCTTAATGTTTATCCATGTTATATATGTGTGTATATATATGTATATAGAGATAGATACAGATATAGCTATATATCAGTACTTTATTTCTTGTTACTGTACATTGTATGGCAATCAAGAGGGAGTAGCCATGGTCAGGTACAAGGCTAACAGGGACAAAGGAGAACACTGGAACTGAGCGAAGAAACTATTCTGAGAATGAAAGAATGACCAACTTTGTTGAATGATGCTAAGAGGTTGAGTAAGGTTAGGATTTAAAATTTACCATTGGATCTTTTAATAAACTGACTTTAACAGAATTCTTTGAGTAAAATGGTTGGACAGGGTTGCAGAGAGAAAAGGGAAAGGTAGAGAGTGTGGAGACAGCAAGCAATGTTCAATCTTCTAAGAATTTTACATAGAGGAGAGCAGAGAGATGCCGCAGGAGCTGGAGAGAATATGTGGTCGAGGCTCTGCTTTTGTATTTTTTGTAAGATGGATGATATTATGGTTTATAGGACACTAATGGAAAAACCTCAGACAGTTGAATAAGGTGGTGGTGCAGGAGAGAGAGAAGTTGATGTGTAAGGTTGTGGGAGGTTATAGAAGTTTTCTTCCAATTGCTTCTTTTTTGTTGTTGTTGCTGTTTTCCTTCCCACAGGATTTTAAAGACTACTTTTAGAGCAGTTTTAGGTTCACAGCAAAATTAAGAGGGTAGCACACAGATACCCCATACATCCTCCTCGTACACGCCCATAGCCTTCTCCATTATAACGTCTTCCACCAAAGTGCTACATTGGTTACAACTCAGAACCTGCAATTGAGTTGCTTCTGTTTTTACTGTGAAATATGAAGCGTTTGTTTGAGCTGTGACCAAGGAGAAGGAAGCCACCCTGGAAGCTTTAGGTGGGACATGGTATCTGGGTGACAGTAAACTGATTGGAAAATGACTAAGAAAACCATGGAATTGAATATCACTTTCAAGGGCCCATTTTCAACCTGTGGCCATAATAAATTTAGTCTGAGGCCAGACATTATAGTAGCTTGATTGTGATTGCCACTTTCCATTCTTTGAGTGTAAGCTTAGAGTAGGAGAGTTGGAGCTTAACAAAACATTTTTTTACCAGTTATATATGACCAACAGGGAGAAACAATAAAGTAGTGGTTTTATAAGGGAATATGATAATGATGGATAATGATGGATCCTGCTAATCTGCCTTTAGTTGGAAGGGAAATGGTGACAAGAGAAATGATATACAGTGAGAAAGCAATCAGGTTAATGGATTAGAGGTATTGGTTCAGTAAGGAATTAGAGAATGTCAGATCGAATTATAGTTGGTAGCAGTCAGAGAGTACAGTGCTTTAAACTGAGAGGTTAGAAATCGTGAAGTTACTGGTGTTGGTGTGGATGACTGTAAAACCATGGCAGTGGGTGGCTGACGTTAATGGACAACTAGATCAGTGAAGGTAAGTCAACAACTGAGGGACTAGAATGCTTCCACTGGATCATCCATGGGGATATGGGAACAACATAGGCAGGATGTTTATAATGACCTCAAAATGACCAGCGAAAGGAAAACTGGCCACTATTTGAGAAAGTGGAAGACAAAGCATCGTTGTTAGAATCAGAAGATTTCAAGTGTAACAAGGTGAAGGAAATATTCAGAGGAAAAACTGAGGGTATAGGAACTTTTTTTAATCTATGGAAGAACATATGCCTGTCATGGGAAAATGTTTGGGATTTCTGCAAGAGGACAGATGAGATCAGAATAGCACATACTTTGTAAAGAAGCATAGTTTGCATGGTTAGTTTAAGTGTACAAGCTGTGTTTACAACTACAGATGTGGCTGACCCTCCACACTTTATGCAATGGTTTGGAAACCTTAAGACAACATGAGTACATGAAGCATCATTTGTCAATGAAAAGGAAAGACTTGAAAGTTTATTTCATCTAATTTTGTGTTTGTGCAGCAGATAAATCAGAACACTTGATCATGTTGTTCTGTGAGATGCTGTATTCATTAGCATTATTTCCATTTCCTTTGAGTATAGCCAAGAGATTTTCCCCCCACACAGAATACATAAGGACTGAGTATCTGTTTGCCAATGGACCACTGGATGGGATAAAGACAGCTCATTCTTTATTCCACTTCGATCTCTGGCCTGTGTGGTGGTGCTGTCAACGAGGGGGTGACACATTGCCAAGTATCGTTGTGATTTTTATGACCTGGACATCTGTCTAGTATGTACTAGACTAGGACCACAAGTTCTGTCACAGAGGCCGTGGAAAAACTGCCAGATGGTAATGAATTTTAGCCACTGCTGACTTCAGCTGGATACAAACAAATGACCTAAGGGGACCAGATTCCATATCTCACTTCTAATCCTTTCAAACTAACCACTCCTTCCAAGATATGATTACAAATGCAACATTAATGCAGAAACAAACTTGAAGCCAGAGAGTAACATTAAGGTAAATAATTTGGATTATACAGCAAAAATTAAACACTTTTGTAGAGAGATACTAAACCAAGTAATTCCTGTTTTTACTTTTTGCAAACCTTTATACATTTTTTCTTTGTCTAAAAGGGTCAGAAACAAAACTAATGAAAATTTGCCACATTTGTTTTTTTTGTTTTGTTAACCCCAAATAGAAAAGTTTATTATAATTGTTGTCTCACAACATTCACAGAATAATGTGTAATAAAATGACACATATCTTTAGCAGTATTATACCCAAAAGATAGCGTGTTTTGACCTGACAGATTTAATTTTCTGATAAACAGAGAGTTTTTATTTATTTTGTTTTGTTTTCATTTTTGCTTTCATTTCAGGCCGTACTAAAGTTTTTATATGTATAAGCAGTTACCTCAACAATATAGTAAACGGAAATAACTATTGAATTCTTTGACAGGGTCTTATGATCATCATAATAGTGAACCTTAATTTGGATGGTATGAGAGACTGCACTGGGTTTGTGCTTCCGTGAGCTTGTTTTGTTTGTTCACTCTCGTAGGTGATTGAATTCCTGTATTTTTTTTTTTTGCTTCGTTTTCCCAAAAATGAGAAGAGAACATACTAGCTTGTTACAGTCATGATTAATTTGTGCCCGACTAATTAGTTTAGTTGGTAAATTGAGTGTTATAGTAATGGTAGCTTTTTGATCTCTAAACTCACTTTCTCTCTATAAATGCATATGGTAATTGTATGGGATCTTGGTAGAACTGTGCAGAAAGGATATGGTAGACAAATTATTAAGGAAAAACAATTTGGGGGCACTTCATTTGTAACATAGTGTCCAGAAATGAGGACCCCATGCTCTCTTGTCTGCACACCAAGTGGAGATGTAATGGAAAATCTCTTTCCTGTCAAATTATCGAGGACCTATGGCAAACAATCTTTTCTCAGTGTTCAGCTATGCGAGTTTTGATGAAGGCTCAGTCTGAAACTTTAGTTTAAAGGATTTAAACTAAACATTTTTAGGGCTTATATAGAGAAGTAAAATTTTAAAATGCTATTAAATTTAAAGTACATGGAATCTTCGAAGAAATAGCTTAGAGGAAAATAGTTGCATGATTACATGGACAAATGATGCATTCTTTGAAACACGGGTATACCATGTCTTACAACAAGGTACCCCATCTTATCTTTCCTACTGGATTATAAATGCTTAGATAGAAAGAACCATGTCTCGTCCATCTTGGTATTTTCCACAGGTCGGTCTATGCAACAGATGCTCAGTAGTATGTGTTAAATGAATGTCTAGGAGAAGTTATCTCCAAAAACAGTGAAATTTCAACCAGAAAATTTTAAAAGCTAACAGAAAAGGGATTTAGGAAATTAAAGCTATGAAAGGTCATGAAGTATTAATTGGAAGTTCCTTCACTACCCACAGGTAGAATTAGTCCTAGAAGAATCCAAAAAATAAAAGCAAAAAGGATAGTCCCTTCAACCTGAAGAGCTAGTAATCTGGAAAGACAGAGAAAGATTTTCAAAAAGAAACTAAGATAAATACCAACAATTTGTAATAGAATGCCAAATGGAGTGGCATGGACTAACGTGCTATGGATAATGGTCATCAAAATCATTAAAGATTCCAGAAGCTTTCTTTTTTAATTTAAGCATATCTATTGAAATATGCTATATTAAAAGTTAAAATTTTAATTCATTTAAAAATATTGGAAAAATAACAGTAAAATATCATTATATATCAATAGTAATATTTTATTTTGCAGAAAAATATATTTGTGAAAACAAAAAATAAAAAGAACCACATTTTAGACATTTTTAGTTATTCATTTTTCATATAAAAACAGTTTTATTAGTTTTAAATTATATATATATGTATAGTGTGGAGGTCATACCTTGAGAAGGACTTAGGTTCAAAAGTCATTAAGAAAAGTAGTATTGTGTGAGACATTTTTAAAAATCTCTTTAATCTCTGACTCAATAGAAGTCAGCTGGATTGTCATATCTTCTTCTGCATTTATTCTGTTGAGGATTCACATGTCATGTAGCCTCTAGAAAATTCCACTCTATACTCATGAGAAAATGAGAGAAAAAAGGCAAATAATGTCTTAGTTTGATTATGAAAATGGTTTTGATCACATCAGTCCCCTGAGTGGACACTGAGACTGGACGGAGGGTGGTAAGACTTGGAAGAGTAGCGGAAAATTTAATGGGACATTTTTTGAAGTGTTTATCCTAGAAAGGCCTTGTGAAACATAAACCTTTTTAAACCTGCTATGGTTTTTGTTTAGTGGGATCTTGAATTAGGATGCAAAGGATGAATAATTAGCATCTGGATGTCAAGATCAGAGAGAACGCAAATGTTCCATTTCAGTGCTTTGTCCAATAATCCACTGGAGTCCTCAGGGCACTTGCCCTACTGAAATATTTGACAGTGGTTATCAGTCTCTCTCCCTTTAAACACTTTATCAACCAACTATCAATCAGAATGCTGCTCTCCCCTTTCCTTACCTGGCCATTCTTTTTCAGCTGCTCCTCTTCCCTCTGAGCAGTTACTGTTAGGCTTCACCAGGGAACAAACTTTGTCCCTTTTCTCTATTCCATCTACACTACCCACTACGTGACTTCATCCTGCCTCATGACCTTAAATAACACCTTTGTGATGAGGAATCCCAAATGCACCCCTAAACTTAAATAACCAGCTGCCTATCATGCATATCTACTTGGAGGACCAATAAGAATCTCATACTCTGTATGTCTGTCTAAACGCAAACCCAACTTCCACCTTACCAACCCATCTCCTGTTCCTTGCTCCCTTCCTGTTCAGGTACCTGAGATTTCCGGACTTTCCAACAAATACTTTCTACAGCTTTTCTCTTCACCTACTCTGCTCTATCTCTAAGTACACTGGTTGCACTCTTCCTATTTAATCTTTGCCCCAATGTCACTTTCTCAGGCCTGTTAAAAAACTGCAAACTTATTACAATTTGCAACTCTGTGCTCCTCATTGTTTTCTGGAACTCTCTATCTTAGTAACTATAGTATATTAGAGCAGGTACTACGTACTAAAATTTTATATAATTATCTATTTATTTGTTTGATTTTCCCCTTAGGTGCCAGTTTTATTTTCTTTCTGTATGTAAGCTCCACCAGGACAAGAACTTTTGCTTTATTTGTTAATGTCTGCACAGCAATCCTCTCTTATTGGCAGGGAATACATTCGAAGACCCCCACTGGACGCCTGAAACTGCAGATAGCACCAAACCCTATCTATACAGTATATTTTTCTATACATCCATATCTATGATAAAATTTAATTTATAAATTAAGCACAGTAAGAGATAAAAAAACACTAATAAAATAGAACAACTGTAACAATATACAGTAATAAAAGTTATATGGATGTGGTCTTTCTCTCTCAAAATATCTTATTGTTCTGTACTTATCCTTCTTGTGATGTGAGATTGTAAAATGCCTACTGATGAGAAAAATGGAGTGAATGATGCAGGCAATGTTAAGCTACTGTGCCTTAGGGTCAATATTAAGTAAAATAAGGGTAATTGAACACAAGCACTGCAATACCACGACAGTCAATCTGATAACCAAGACAGGGACTAAGTGACTAATGGGCACAGAGTGTACACAGTGTGGAAATGCTGGACAAAGAGATGATTCATGTTCTGGGTGGATGGAGTGCGTCAGCACAAGATTTAATGATGCTATTCAGAATGCAATTTAAAACTTATGAATTGTTTATTTCTGGAATTTTCCATTTCATATATTCAGAGGATAGGTAACTGAAACCATAACAAAGCAAACCCATAGGTAAAGGGGGGAGCACTATTATATTCCCAGGTCCTAGAATGGCACCCAGTAGGCACCCACATGTTTGTTAAATGTATACATATTTATATTAAAATCTAAAAGTCATGGCAACCAGAAGAAGAAGAAAATGCCAATGGAACAGGATGAAGTGGGGCAAATGGGGGGAGGCAAGCACAGTAAGTGCAAGCTAAGTTTGGTTGGAAGAGCTTTCATGCTTCAGAGCTGTAGATGGGAAAGGTGTTCTTGACAATAACGAAAAGTAGCCTTTATATAGGCTTTCATGGGATGCTATGGCATGTTTTTTCATGAAGACTGCTAAAAATAGAAAGAACCATTTCTCAGCCATTTTTAAGTCTAATCCATGTGTAGGCAGAGACTGAATGAGATTAAGTCTTGGTCCTTTCCAGTTGTGTGTCGTGGTATATGAATATGAGTTTCAGCTTGGAAAACAAGTCCCTCATGAGTTCACTATGAACCCAGTCTGTTATCTAATACATGTAATGTTGACCATATAAGCCTATTTTTGTGAGACTATAGATAATAGTGTGAGAGAGGATGAGTAAGAATACAGATTGAAGAGGATTTGAATGATCTTCTATGATGGTTAATGTTTTTTTTTTTAGTTACAATTTGGTTTTGCAAATTTGCCAAAAGTAATATAAGCAACTAGGTCTCAATCTTTTTATATCCAGTGTCTTGATGGCTTCCTGCACCATTACAAAACATTTCCCAGTCCTCAATAAAGATAAAATTTTCAGCAAAGGAAAACCTGTCGAGCCAAGTTTGGAGGTTAAAAACTCAGTAATGAATATTCTTGTTCTTGTGGGTTATCTCAGATCCTTAGCATTATTTTAATGTCATTTTTAATGTGAATTTCCATGCTATTTTAATTCATTAGTCATGGGCTATCATTTTTTGAAGTAATTACTGTAATTTCATCAAATGACATAATTATAGTAAATACTTTGATGTAATTACCATAAATATGGAAAGAGACACCCAAAGGTGTAATAATGTCACAAACTAAGATATTTATGATGTGTAAAGACAAATTATGATGACATTTATGACATATAATAACATCATAGAGTTCTATGTTTATGTTGTATAAAGAATAATGATATAAATAGAATGTAAAATTACATCATGAAGATTAATTTCTTTTATAAATAGTATAGAAACTTGAGAGCTCTACAACACTTCAGGTTTGGATTAATAGATCATTGCCACTTTTTGGCATTTGTCCCTTTGAACCCTAATAAATGACTATGCTATTTTATTAGGGATAAAAGTATTTCCCTTTAAAAGCACAGACATAGAAACAAAGCAGAAACACAAAATGAGAAACCACATTTAGTTCTTTAAAAAATATTTATTTGAAAAGTTAAAAAATAATTTTATGTTTTGAAGAAAAGTCAATGTTTGGTCCATATTGGAAATTCAGACTCAGGTCATTTCAGTATTTTCTTGACCACTTGGCACTGGGCGAAGCAGACACCAATTTAAATGAAAGATTTCTTCTTTGTCACATTATTAAGTTTTGACTCCATGGAAAAATAACTTTGCATGTCTACATTCTGACTATTTGAATGGTGTGAAAATATGTTTTAAGAAATGAGAAAAGTAGAACACAAGCCTGCAGCAACGTAACATTTTGTAAACTTGTTTACTTTTTGTTGTTAGACTGAGACAAACAAGTATCATCAAATTAATTTCTACCGCAAAGTTGTAGCCTAGGGTGAGAGGTATTATGGACATCAATTAATTTATGTACAATATTATTAGTGATCAGCATCTTTTAGTATACAAGAGAAATACAGTATCAGAAGAAGACTAGCCTTTACCACCTAATGTATTAGCCAAATGATTTTTGGAGCATCCACTTCATCTGAATATACCTTGAGCATGGAATTTAGCAGCTGAGAAGCTGAGACTCATTCTCTTTCCTTCTACTTATTCTCCGGGGCAATTTAAAAGAGACTTCCCAGTCTGCAGCCTTAGAATTCCTCACAGCCTTGATAGTGTTTTAGGGCATGGTAATTTTCCCTCCATGGACACACTAATTCCAGGTGACCGTTGAGATAATTTTGTTAAATGTTTTGCCACTTTTCACAGTGGGCTGCAAAGCTATATTAATTAATAACAAGTGAATTATTTCTGGTTTTGTTTGTTTGTGTGTTTTTATTTCAAAAACAATCAGACCCAACAGTCAATGCACAGATTTATATTTCCTTGAAGGTTTGTTGCCTGCAAGTGCAATATTTCTGATACAAATTTCTGCATTTGTAAGCGTTCTTAATTGCAAACAACAGAATCCACTTCAGCTAAATTAAACAGTAAACAAATTTATTAAATCATACTCTGCAATTCACATCATCTCCATGAGGGCCAATAAATTAGACCCAGCAACTACACTACTATGAGGAAAACATCCAAATGTGCCCCTGGACTCCTTGCGGGCATAATAGCACTTCCACAGGTACAGCATACCCCTTCCCAGGGAAGATGGGTATGGACCCTTGGAAAGTTACTGCTGGGACTTCTGTCCCTGCTACATCCGATAGCTCATTGCCTCTGTGCCATATCCCTCTACACACATCCGCAAAATGGCGACTGCACATAGCTCAGTCCTCATACTGTTCTCTGCTACAAGAAAGTCATTGCTGTGGTTGGATCCGATTGTGGGAACCTAGCACGCTTGGCTTTGCCTCGCCTGCAAAAAAGACAAAAGGGTAAGGTGCTGGCCTTGCTCTTGGAGAAGAGGAAATTAGAATGTGGAAAGCTACCTCAAAATATGGAAATGGTTTTCAAAAGGTTCTAGGTTGACAAAAACGTCACACATGTCCACTATATCTGAGAAATAATCTCAGGCAGCAGCCCCCAACTTTTCTGGCATCTGGGACCAGTTTCCTGGAAGGCAATTTTTTCACAGACAGGGTGGGGGGAGGACAGCACGTGGAACTCAGGAGGTAACAATGCCAGCAAAGCTTTGCTCCGGGTTGGGGACCCTGGCCTAAGGGGCCCCAGGTTTAGGAAACACTGAAGATACATTTAAGCTGTTCTCAACCATCTCACTCAAGATTTACCCTTTGATGAAATTGCAAAACACCTGCATGCTTCTGACTTTACCCTCTGTGTCTCAGTACCTCTGCCTGTTAGGACTAAGATGTGATGATCAAGATGAAGACACAAACTGACTCATCTCAGAATGACTATGAGTTGCTAAACCAAGACATTGTTTTAAACAAAATGCCATCACACTTAGTAAGTAAATGCCTTACTAACTTAGTAAGTCAGTGAGTTTCATCTGTCATCAGGATCCCCATATGAGTTTGGAAGGCTTTTAATTTGTACTAAATTACCAGGGGTCACCATAACATATCTGCCACAGAACTGACTGATACTTATGTAATGTGACTTCAGTCCCAGCTTCTCAAAATGATTTTAACAGGCAAGACAGTCATTAGCAGTCACTGGGGTAGCCTGAACACTAGAATAATCCTCTTTTAAGTCCATGGTTTTCATCTTGGAGAAGATGGTCATAGTGGTTCAGTATCACAACAGAAATATACGTGTCCACATTCAGCTGAGGGTCCTGTTTCCAGGCAAAGTTAGCATCTAGCTTAGCTCAAATGTAAGTAGTTCTCCCACCCCTCAAAATAGCTCATTCATACCAAGGATGCTGATGGGTTTAAACACAAACAAAACACGATTAAAAATAATAGTCTGCATTAAACCTACAGGATTTTCCACATACTTGGAGTGTAGTAAATCATTAAAAAACCAAGAGAAATTTTGTCTACTATAGTGAAAAACACAAGGTCTAGCTTGATAAAAATCTAACTAAGAAACGGAGAGTGGGAAAGTCGCAATAATTTATTTTCAAAGCATTGAGACACTAATAGCTAAATACTCTAGAATGTATATATTTACGAAAAAGATGACATAAACAAAGTTAGAATTTACAAGCAAAATTGGATAGTATAATAAATTATATTTTTTAGTGGTTATTTTCCTATGGCAGAATGTTCTCTTCAGTTTATCAACAGTGTTTCCAGGACAGACGTGAAAATGATCCACTTCCAATTCCAACTCCATTTCGCTCTATGTGTTCTTTTTTAACCACATGACATCAATGGTTTCTTAATCAACAGAATTACTTGCCATTTAAAGTCTAAATGGTGTCATTGTAACCAGCTCTTATAATTTCCACTCTATTCCATTTTAAATTAGTTTTATAGCACCCAACTCTTTGGGAGTTTTAGTTAAAAGCTCCACTTTCTTCAGACCATCTTTAGTTAAAATACATCTGAATGGGAAGACTCTCTGAGTAGGTGAGTTAGGACAATGGATGCTGCCAAATCTCAGCATCAATATCGGGGGTGGTACAGGGAGGTATTAAGCAGCCCAAAATAGGCAGTGTATTTAGAACATATGAATTCTGAACCTGACTCCTTTCCTGCCTGCTTGTCTGTTGCCCTCAACAGATCATCTAACCTCCCTTGCTTCTGTTTTCATTATCTATAAGATTAACTATGGCGGAATAGTATGCTTGTCAAATTGCCACACTATGACAGGGATATGTTTGAAACTAGTAGAAAATGACTTGTCCGTCTCCTCAGCAAAATGGAACAAGCCTCTATTGTGTTTTAAGAGTGAACTCAATTGCCTGATTTATGCTGTCACATGTTTGCAAAGAGTGTAAATTGATTTTCACTCAAAGGAGTCTGGAAAGCCAAAGTGCTTGCCAAAGTCAAAATCGCTAACCTGTCTGAAATAGCTCACCCAAGCCCACGGAATTCGAGGGAATGTAGATGTTTAAATCAGATGCTTGGAGAAAGCAAGTGCAGCCGGAATGGTTCCACAGAGCCAGCTAATTAAAAGCTACACAAACAGATAAACAAACATCCTTCTCAGGAGTGCAATGGTCAGTTGTTGGTTTTTTTTAATTGATTAAATTTCAGCACAACTGGACCGAAAAGGCTTCACACATATTTATTGTGAGAAAACAAATTTCTCTAGGCGTGTCTATAGTGTTTACATGGGCTAACTTTATTAGGGGCAGGGAGTACTGAGCTGACTTTTTAGGGGTTAGACATGGAAGTTTCTGAGAGTTGGAAAAAAAACCTCAGTAACAACAAACCTGCTATTTCACCAAATTTGAACATCGTGGTCAGAAACTCAGACCCAGCTTTGCACAAGCCTGACTTTGAAGTCCAGTTCTGTGCCTGAATATTCTGTGCTTGCTCTTCTTCATCTGTCAGAGCAGATGGTGAAGGCTGCTCCTCTGAGGGCTGCTGTGAGCATTGACAAGGTGAAGCCCACACTGAGATGTGCACGGTAAATGCTGAACATTTATCAGGATCCACTGAATCACTTTATCTTATAGCTATTTTTTAAATAAAAAACAGGTAAATTAGGTCCCTAAAGTGACTCACCATCCAGGCTTATCTGGGACTGAGATTTATCAAGGATGTAGGGTGTTCAAAGGAGGACTGTCTGTGGGAGGCTTGGTCGCCATAGTCTTTACTAAGAAGTAACTGAGACATAGAGGCAGAATTGCACCAAAAGGTAGTGGGGCCCTGGAATAAAATAAAAACCAACTGTATGTTTTTTATTTGACCACATATCCATCAGTGTAATAAATGTCATTCAGCAATGAGTGCAGCCCTCTCCTTCATTTAATCAGTCAGTAAACAAAGTGGTGAGAAAATAAACTAGATGTTTCCACAAATTTTTATTGAGGATCTGCTATACGCACAGTGTAGCTAGAATGACAAATACGTGATTTGTAAGTGAGATAAACTGTGAGAGGTGCTCCAGTAAAGGCACTTAAAGGTACAGTACATGGACACATTTTGCTTCTGTCCGAACTCAGGGTATTAATATTGGCTAACAGCTGCATCCCTCAGTATGGTGCAGACTCCTTGGCAACAGGATCTACGCATGTCTTCTTTACCTGTAAGTCCACAGTAAGCAAAACAGCTCTAGATACCAGTCCCTTTGTAAACACCGATCAAATAAACTGTTACATGACGTGGAAGTGTGCTCCTACAGCACAATGTCATAGCATCACCAATTAGGTATTTTTACCAAGAGATTTATTAAGATCTAAAAGTGTCCAGACCAAGACAATTGTCTAGCAGTATATCAAACTCTATGTTTAACTTTTGAAGAAATGCCTATTATCCAAAATGGGGTACTATTTACCTTTCTGTAAATTTTCCACTTATTGTTTGTCATTTTTATTTTAGCCATTTTATTGAGAACAAAGTGTTTTCTCATTTAATGTAATGTTAGTTTTTTTTCCTGATGGCTAATAATGATGAGCATCTTTTTATGTCTTTATTGGCCATTTGTATTATCTTTTTGAAAAATGTCTCAGATTCTCTGCACGTTTTTAATATTGGGTTGTCTTTTTATTGTCACGTTGTAAAGGTTCTTCCTGTTTTCTAACAGAAGTTGCTTACCAATGTGATTTGCTTTTTTTCATGTTTAGGTTGTTTTTACAACACTTTTAATTTTAATGACTCCCAGTTAGTTTTTCTTTTATCACTTGTGCTTTTGACATCATAGCTAAGAAACCATTGTATAACCTAAGGTCATAAATATTTATTCCTATGTTTTCTTCTAAGAGATTTTTAGTTTTAGATCTAATTGGATCTCTGATATATTTTGAATTGATTTTTGTATATGGTGTGAGGTAGGGGTCTAACTGTTCTTTTGTATTTAGCTATCCAGTTGTTCTGACACCCTTTGTTGGTAATTTTTCCATTTAATTGTCTTAGCACACTTCTTGAAATCAAATCAACTTAAATGTAAGGACTGCACCCATGTTTTCTTCATTCTTTTTTCTCTTTTATTTATTTTGTATATTACCTACTTTCTGGCTTCCTAGTTACTGGTTCTATGTTCAGATTATTCTAAAGTGTTGTTAAATACTTTCACTTAATTTTTTGACTTCAGACATTGTAGTATTTGGTTCCAGGCTGTCCACTGGATAAATGATGTAAATGTAAAATCAGAGGAAATTCTTTACTCCTTTCATCTCTTTTGTTCATATTTCTTCTCCTTTTTGAACTTATTAATTATAGTTATTTAAAGCTTTTAAATTTTTAAAATATTTTATTTATTTATTTTTAGAGAGAAGGGGAGGGAGGGAGAAAGAGAGGAAGAGAACATCAATGTGTGGTTGCCTCTCATGCAGCCCCTAGTGGGGACCTTGCCCACCACCCAGGCATGTGCCCTGACTGGGAATTGAACCAGTGACCCTTTGGTTCACAGGCCAGAGCTCAATCCACTGAGCCACACCAGCCAGGGCTATTTTAATTTTTTTTTTAATTTTATTTTAATCATTGTTCAAGTACCGTTTTCTGTCCTTTACTCCCATCCCAGCCCACCCCCCCATCCCTCCTCACCTCCCTCCCATTTCCACGCCCCCTAGTTTTTGTCCATGTGTTCTTTATACTTGTTCCTGTATACCCTTCCCCTTTTTTTTTTTTATAATTCAAATAACTGAACTATTTGCTTTCGGTTTTTCTCTTGTTCATTTTTTTGTTGTTATTTTTGTTTTCTCTCTTTATATATAGTAATTTTTTATTCCATTATAGATTAGGTATAAAAGAAACATGGAGACTCTACATTAATATCATTTTTTCCCAGAGATGTATCCCGTGTGTTTTAAAGAGATAGGTGAGGAACTGATTACCTCAATCAGCAATTCATCTGGGCCATGTAAGATTGCAATAATAGTAACTAACTAAATCTACCTGTGTTTTTCCCCTGTTTCTAGGGCATGGCTTTCCTGGACCTTTAATTGGGAGCTAATGATCTGTGTCTGATTAGTTGTACAGTACTTCAGGAAGTCCTGTTTTGTCCTTCAGAGTTTCCTAGTTCAACTCTCTAGCATTTCATGCTTTGCAACTTCAAAATCTAGCAAATACCTTGAGAAGGAAAAGACCATGACCTGACAGAGGCCCTTTCCCCTGGTAGGACTTTGTTTTCTAAGCACGGTGAGGCTGTGCTTCTTATTCTGTCAACTCACCCCCTCCAAAAGGGGTCCAGCTGTACATCTTCAAACCACCCTGGAAGGAACTGATAAGAAGTGTGGGTCTAATTTCTCTCAACTAATCTCTGTGTTTTTTCAATAAAATTCTGAGTTAAGAAAACTAATTTTGAGAAATGCTGTATGCTTTGTCCCTAATTTTATATAATAATTCATAGTGGCATATAAAGACTTTGGAAAGAAATATAAGGAAATTGTTTGACTTTATTTATTCAGACATTTTCCCAACTTTTTTCAGTCTTGGAACTCTAGTTTTAGATGATAAATATTAACATCCTGCCAAACACATTTTTAAAAATATTATTAAAGGATGGATAATATCTGGATCTATTAATATCTATGACTTGAGATTGAGAATATATGTATATTGGTTTGTTTACCTAACTTTTACCCAGGAACAATTTCAAGTATTTTACAGGGATATGCATAATGAAATACAATAGTACAAATTAAAAGTAAGTGATTAAAAGAAGAAAAGGGGGATGGTGTAAGAATATTAGGTCAGGAATGAATCATAAAATGCATGCTAAAATAAATAACGTATTTATTAGAGATGGGTGATAAATTTTATTCAAGATTTTGATGCCTAAAGTGGAAAAAGTCCATTCATTTCCACAATGTTGTTTTTATTTTTAATTGTTGTTTGCACAATTATTTATATTTTCACATATCTTAAGTGACTACTACCTAATCAGATAAAATTTATCAAAACTACTTTATAAGACTAAGTAACTTGATCAAGGTTTCACAGGTATTAAGTGCATTTAACTAATAGTTATTGGACTCATATAATGTGTCAGTCACATTATTGAGTAAATCACAAACTTATAACATCTCTGAAAGGTAGGTATTATGATCTACACTTTTTTTGATAATGTGTTGGTGTCAAATATCAATTGGTTTCATCACAGAAGGGTGGTTAATGATCACATTTATACCTCAACAGGATCAATAATCAAATTAATTTCATCACTATGGTTGTTTGTGTGTGTGTGGGTGGGGGGATTAAAGCAAGGAGCACGTATTCTTTCCCAAACCCAGGTTTCCAGTTAACCCTGCAACAAACAGTATTTCTAGAGCCAGATTAATTATTGCCCATGTTTGTGACCCTCAAATTCGTATTTTGAAATTAACCTCCAAGGCGTGGTGTTAGGGAGGCAGTAATTAGGTTCGGATGAGCTCATGAAGTAGAGCTCACATGATGGCATTAGTATCCTCATAAAAAGAGAGTCTACTCCTGACCAGGGTGGCTCAGTTGGTTGGAAGTGGTCTCGCACAGTGAAAGGGGCGTGTATGTGAGGCAGGCAATTAATGTTTCTCTCTCACATCAGTGTTTCTTTTCCATTCTTTCTGCCTCCCTTCCTCCCTCTCTCTCTAAAAAAAATGAGGAGCTGCCACTACCATACACGTCAAGAAGAAGACCCTTACTAGACATTGAATCTTGGGACTTTCCAGACTCTAGAACCACGGGAAATGTCAGTTGTTTAAGCTACCCAGTCTCTCCTATCTTTGTAATAGCAGCTCAAACTGACTGAAACAGACCTATAAGTTTTGGAAGAGTAGAACAATGTGGAAGACAGAAAATATTAAGATAGGCATATGATTTGTTTCTAGCATCCATCAGTCTCCGAAATTTAATAGAAGAGAAAATATTGAATAAGCTATTGGTGATCAATTGGCCACCATCTTTAGCTTCTGTTGAAATTGTGGTTTTGCCTTAAGCATAAACCTGCTTTGGGGCTTTGACGTTGCTAGTGAAATCTGGTGTCAGCAAGGTTACCTTCCCTTTCTTTGTTAACGGAAACTTGTTTAACTATGCAGTAGCAGCTGGTAAAAATTCTAAGGAAGGACACTTCAGATTCCCAAGTAATCTGTTCAACCAAAGTTGCATCTGAAGCCATTAAACCTTTGACCTATACCTTCTGGGCATGTACCCAAATGAAAAAACTAAAACAAAAAACCTCAGTCTCGTTACTACTTCTTGCCCTAAGCTCTTTGTCTTGGTGAATAATTTGTATAGGGCAGAATTATATCTATTCTTGGCAAATGCTTACTTACTCACGTTTCTTTTGAGATGAAGAATGTCCTCCACAAAACTGATGCCAAATATTCTTGCTTAATTCCTTCGGGTAAGAACATAGGAAGGTATAGAGAATTTTTTAAAATCTACTTGTGCAGTTGTATTTCTTCTTACTACTAGTTATTCTGACTTATTTATGCACATAGGCAATTTCTAAAAATCAGTGATTAAGCAAACAAAATTCTAATACCAACAGGTAGTCTTCTGTAAAACTCTCATTTTGATAAAATTGAACAGAGACTTGAGGACTTCCGGCCAAGATGGAGGCATAGGTGGACATGCTGTGCCTCCTCACAAAACTGAAAGAAGGACAACAACAAATGTAAAAACAAAAAACAATCAGAACTGACAGAAAATCAAACTATATGGAAGTCCGATAACCAAGGAGTTAAAGAAGAAACATTCTTCCAGACGGGTAGGAGGGGCAGAGATGGAAGCCGGGTGGAGAGAGCTCGAGCGAGGCAGGGCGGTGGCTGGAGGACTGGGGCGGGTGAGGTGGTGGCTGGCAGAGCAGGCGGTCCCACATTCGTGTGGATAAACTGGGAGGAACAACTGGGGAGCAAGACAGACCATGCAACCCAGGGCCCCAGTGTGGGGAAATAAAGCCTCAAACCTCTGGCTGAAAACAGCTGTGGGGGTTGAGGCTGGAGAGAAACTGCCAGCCTCACTGGAGAGTTCATTGGAGAGACCCACATGATCCTAGAGCATACACAAACCCACCCACACAGGAATCAGCACCAGAGGGACCCAGTTTGCTTGGGGGAAATGGGAGAAGTGACTGAAAACCCACAGAGTTGAGCAAGTGGCACTGTTCCCTCTCAGACCTGTCCCCCACAGGACCACAATTCAGGGACGGTGGGTTGCCCCGCCCCAGTGAACACCTAAGGCTCCGCCTCTTACTACAAAACAGGGGTGTTGAGACAAAAAAAAAAAAAAGGCCCAAATGAAAGAATAGATCAAAGCTCCAGAAAAAATACAGTAAGTGACAAAGAGATAGCCAACCTATCAGATGCACAATTCGAAACACTGGTAATCAGGATGTTCACAGAATTGGTTGCGAATGGATGCAAAATAGAGGAAAAAGTGAAAGCTATGAAAACTGAAATAAGGGAAAATATACAGGGAACCAAGAGTGATGGGAAGGAAACCAGGACTCAAATCAACGGTTTGGAGCAGAAGGAAGAAATAAATAGTCAACCAGAATAAAATGAAGAAACAAGAATTCAAAAAAATGAGGAGAGGCTTAGGAACCTCCAGGACATCTATAAACATTCCAACATATGAATCATAAGGGTGCCAGAAGGAGAAGAGGAAGAGCAAGAAATGGAAAACCTATTTGAAAAAATAATGAAGGAGAATTTCCCCAATCTGGCAAAGGAAATAGATAGACTTCCAGGAAGTCTGGGAAGCTCAGAGAGTCCCAAAGAAGTTGGACCCAAGGAGGAACACATTGTGGGTTTACCATAATTTGCTCAATCATATCCTTTTTCAGTCATTCCATTTGTTTCTAGTTTTATTGAAATTTTAATAATATGAACAATGCTGCAATCATTATCTTTGTACATATTCATACACATTGATGCTTTTAATTGTTTAGAATAGATGTCCAAGACAGAAAATATTAAGTTCAAGTCCACACCAGTTTCTGTAGGTTAGACAGTGTAACTCAGGCTCTGCCGAACACATTCCTTGTGTGGGAGGTTTGTTTGAGCTGGCCCAGCAGAGGTAATGTTACTGTTATGGATTGAATGTGTCCCACACCCCACCCCAAACTTCTGTGTTGAATCCTTAACCCTCAATGCAATTGTATTTAGAAGTGGAAACTTTGGAGGTAATTAGGTTTAGAAGAGATGATTAGTATTCTTTTCTTTAAAAAAGCTGAAAAGACACCAGTTTCGCACTCACGCTCTCTCTCTCTTGCTCTCTCTCTCTGCCATATGAGGACACGGCAAGAAGGCTGCAAGCCAAGAGGAGGACCCTCACTAAGAACCCAATCTCCTGGTACCTTGAGCTTGGACTTCCAGTTTCCAGAACTGTGAGAAGCATCAGTTGTATAGATATATCTATGTATCTATAGATATATAGTTGTATAGATATATCTAAAGCACTATGTTGTACACTTTAAATATATACAATAACAGTGGTTTGCTTTTTAAAAAGTCTGTAACTCCACCTTTCTTTATTGGCTGAACACAGGTATTATATTTTCTTCTAACTTTAGGCATTATGATGATTGTAAAGTGATATTTTATTTAAAATTTAATTTGCAGTTCTATTTCTGACAAGTAAATTTGACTCTCATTTCAAATGTTTGCCGGTCACTTGTGTTTGCTGCTCTGTGACTTACCCCCTCCTTGGGTTCTTTGGCCATTTTTTTTACTGAAGTTTTTGTTTTCTTCTTATTAAATTATAACAGCTTTATTATAGTTATTAACCTCTGAATTGCAAATATCTTCCAAATCTTTACTACATTTGTGCTATCTTTTCCTATGAAAGTGTTATATTTTAAAATAATAAAATATCTTTTTTACAGTTTCTGGTATACCATCCTGGTTAAAAAATTGTCTTCCACAAAAATTGTACATATAAGTCTTCCATATTTTTATGTTTTACTTTACTGCTAAAGTTTAAACATTTTTATCTATCAGGGTATTATTCATGTTAAGGGAAGTAATAAATTGTGGGTATAAGTAGAGAGGTGAATTCATAATAATAAAACTGGATTAACTCAAACAAATTTGGGCAGAACACTGACCTGTATAGTGTAAAATAAAGGCCAATTTTATTTTCTTGCAAATGTATAAGGGCCCAACCTCTAAGTTTTGGGGTTCTCTGTAATATTTCAGCCAATAGTAAAAATTTTTGCCCTTTTTTCTCCCACTGTTCATCTCTTGGAGTATAGGGGAACAGCTCAGTGAGATCACCATAAATGCCTCTTGAGATTTGGTGAGAAAATGAGCATCCACTATCACACTGTACAGAAGAGAAGCCCTATGTAGGCTTATCCAGGAACTGATCAAACTCTACAAGTCATCACTTAGTCTCATAAGAAATAGCATAACTACATAAAGCAACTGTAGACTTAAAATCATGATAAACATTATAATAAAAATCTATTCTATTAAGGAAACTATAGATGGATGTGACATCTCACCCTCACACAGACACATTTTTTTTCTTTCACTCCTTTTGCCTTTATGTTCAGGAAGTAATCCCGACCCATTGATTCTTCCCTTTCATTGTCAAAAAAGTTAAGGTTAGAAACCATTACCAGTCACATGACTCTGGAGCCACACTTTTCTTTCACTTTATTCTTTTAAAAGCTCTTTGCTTGAGCTTAATAGGGCAAGTTGACTGCCTGAGATCTAAGATGTCATAAATAAATGCTCTTGTGAAAAAAAACACACATTTCCATGAACAGAAATATTCAGAACACAAGGAGAGGATAGCACATTTTAAAATACCAAAGTAAACCATGGTATTCTTTCCCCAATCAGCTGAACACAGCTTCTGTTAGATTGTATGCTAACAGAGCCCTCACACACAGAATGTCATTGACATCAAGAGATTCTAAGAAAAAAATTTTAAGTGAAGTTTGATTTTCCTGGCAGACATTGCTAGAGCTATTCCAGTTTAGATGCTCTGCACACAGCCTTGAATTTCAGCACTTCTCTAGTTTCAATCACTTCCCCAGGCGTATCTTTATTTAATCATTTCAGTTTGAAAGGCATATTTGTTGTCCATTTTAAGCACATTTCTTTCATTATCACTTTGTCACCCCAAAATAGTATTTTCTTGAGGGCTCATTTTTATTTAGCAAAAGTGACCATAATGCCCTTTAAAAGTTGTGAAATCTTCTTTTGAATGTTTTCAATACCTAGAGCCACAGACTCAAGGATTTTTCAGAATGATTTAACTTGTGTTCACGTATTAGGCTAAAATATGTTTGAAGAAGAAATAAAATAATGTGGATGGCACAGTAGCGATTTCTTAATTGTAAAATTTGGAATAACTCAAACAAACTTGTTAGGTAAGAGCCTTTCCTGTGACTACTCTGTCCATTTTATTGAAAGCATTTTCCCATCTGATAATTAATTGCTGCCTCTTGAAGGCAACTGCCATACTTATCTGGTTTCTGCGTTTTCTGGTTGGAAAGTCGCTTGACTCAATGACTTCTCTAACAGCTATTAACTCTCATTACATCCAGATGAAGTAAAAAACATAATTGTGTAACAGTAGCAATTATCCACTTGGGTTGTGGAGAATTCTGAGAAACTGAGAAAAACTAAGCTTACTCTTTTATGAAGAATGAATGGAAGAACAAACATTGGTGGGCCGATGAGGTGATTCTTCAATTCCATGAAGCCCATTAATTGACCACACTCTAAGGTTCAATTTCCTCATTGCAGTTATCCCTAACTGTGTAACTATAGCACCGCCAACTTTCACTTAAAAGCACACACATGTATTATCTCACGGTTTCAGTCGGTAGGAGTCTGGGCCGAGCTTCTGGGTTCTCAGCTTCCGTGTCTCACAAAGTTGCAGTCCAAGGTGTTGGCTGGGTTTGCAGTCTCTTCTGCGTCTTGACTAGGATCCACTCTAAACTTGTGTGGTTGTTGGTGGAAGGCAGTTTCTTGCAGGGCCTCGAAAGCCTTGTTTCCTGGCAGCTCTTGGGCAGACGCTGCCCTGAGCACCTTGCCACTTGCTGTGCTACATGGGCAGCTCACGACATGGCATTCTAACTAGCTTCTTTATGTCCATCTGGAAAAGAGACTCTTCTAGCAAGACCAGCATACAGCTTTTTTTCTTCAGCTATTGAAAGACAATTAACGCCTAAAAATTGTATATATTTGAGGCATGACACTTGATGTTTGATACATATATACATGATCACCATCAAGCTAATTAACATTTCCATCACCTCATGCTTATCTTTTTGTGTGTGCATGGTGAAAATACTTAAGATCTACCATATAAGCAAATTTTATAATGAGCATACAATATAGCTTTCTTAGCTGTAGTTACTATACAGTATATTAGATCTCTAGAACTAATGCATCTTGCATAACCGAAACTTTGTACTCTTTGATAAACGTCTTCCCACTTCTCCCTCCCCCGAACCCCTAGCAAGTGTCATCCTACTCTCTGCAGTTTTGAATTTGACTATTTTAGATTACTCAAATGAGTGATATTATGCAGGATTTGCCTTTCAGTGTCTGCTTTGTTCCATATAGCATGTGTCCTCCAGGTTCATCCATGTTGTCACAAATGGAAGGATTTCCTTCTTCTTAGAGGCTGAATTGCATTCCATTATATACCTAGATATATGGAGATATAGATAGATGATAGATAGATAGGTAGATAGATAGGTAGATAGATAGATAGATAGATAGATAGATAGATGATAGACTGATCTATCTCCTGTTTCCTTTATCCAGTATCTGACGACAGATGTAATAGACACTTAGGCTGTTTCCATGTCTTGGCTGTTGTGAATACTGCTGCTTGAATGTGGGAGTGCAGATTTTTCTTCAAAATTCTCATTTCTTTTCCTTTAGATCTATACCCAGAAGTGGGATTGCTGGATCATACGGTAGCTCTATTTTTAATTTTCTGAGGAACCTCCATACTGTTTTCCACAGTGGCTGTACCAGAACTGTACCAACAGTGTGGAAGGATTCACTTTTCTTCACATCCTTCCCAATACTTCTATTTTTTGTCTTTTTGATAATAGCCTTTTAACAATCTTAAACATGTATGCATTTATAAAACTGTGTTCGATATTCAAATCAATAAAGTAATTTTTATAAAATTGATGGGTTACTACATATCAACTCACAATTTTGTTAAGAAAGTTGTTTGGGTTTATACTTGTTATTTTCAAAATGAAAAGATCTATCATCTTCAAGCCATGTAATCTGGTTATTTCATTAATAAGTTCATGATACTTATTAAATAACTTAAAAATCATACAAAGTAGTAAGACAGGAATTGTTTTCCTAAGCACCTGTTTTGATCAGGGCCCTTGGACAATGAATAACTTACCATTGAGGGTGAGGAGAGGGAGCATTTAAATCTGACTGAAGTGATCACAGAGAACTTCATGAAATAGATTCATAAAACAATATTGAACCTGGAGAAAACTATACGATTACTCACCCCAGTGACATGAAGTTGCAGGTGTGAAGACTGGCTGGCACCCGTGCCCTTAAGTTATACATACAGCTGCTGGTGAAGCTGGATATTAAATCCTAGTACACGGGGGCTCTATTCTGTCTATTTCATGATACTGTTTTTGTTTTTAAAATTTTTCCAGGCAGAAGTGAGGGGTTTTACTTAACTCATAATTTAGAAATTGGGTGTGGAAAAGAGTCTTTTATCATAAATGGAAGTCATTCTGTCTTTCATGGAGACTTTATGCTTCTTACTTTAGAACAAGAGAAATCTCTTCTGAGGCAACATGAACCCAGGTTTGGAGGAGAGATCCAATTAATTGCCTTAGTGTGGAGATGGTACAGAATGGACCAGAGGCAGAAGACAGGTAAATCTGTACATTTTCTGGAAAGAAACTTGACCAGAATAATTTCAACCATTTTGATCTGTTAATATTTGTAAGGAAAAGAGCACCAACAAAGATTTGTATAATACATAAATGTCACAATATGATTTATACAGCAAAATTGAAAATTATCTACATGTTCAATTAGAATGCAAACAATTTAAACCAGAAAGGAAAAAATATTACATTCATTATATTTTCAACTTTGTAGAACGTCATGTGTGAAGGTAAGTCCCCAGAGGTAAAAACTCCAAAGTGACTATTTCTTAATATTTTCCTATTTTATGCTTTCTACATTTTTAGTGCAGAATTTTTAAAACCATAAAGAAATATATATATTTTAAATAGGTCTCATTCATACTCCTCCATTTTGGATTACTATTAAAGTATCATGATATCTTAAATCGATATTTCTTTATTTTTTAATCACAAAAAACTGAAATTTATCTTTTATATTACAATAGAGAAAAGCAAGCTTGAGAATACTTAAAGTTAGCTGAGGGGAACAGGAATTGATTTCTTCATGAAGCCATTGTTTGGTGAACCACTGACCAGATGTAACCTGGCATATGTCCACACTTGTCTCAGAGACTCCAACTACCATCCCTCCACACTTGGAAAATAAATTAGTAACATAGCAAGCCATGACTGCATGAATAGTGTAACAGTTGCCTGTTGATGAAATGGAATGGATGGTATTATATGCAAGTTATCTTTTTCAGATGAGTAGATAAAATAGTTATGGTACATATATACAATGAAATATTACTTGGCCATAAAAAAAGAATGAAATGCTCCCATTTGCAACAGCATAGATGGACCTAGAAGGTATTATGCTAAGTGAAATAAGCCAGTCAGAGAAAGACAAATACCATATGATTTCACTTATATGTGGAAGGTAATGAACAACATAAACAAGCCAATAAAACAGACACAGACTCACAGATGCAGAGAACAGACTGATGGTTGCCAGAGGCAGAAGAGGGTCGGGGACTGGGTGCAAAAGGTAAGGGATTGAGAAGTATAGACCGGCAGTGACAAAATAGCCATGGAGATATATATATAAAAAGAGCAGCATAGGGAATATAATTAAATATATTTTAATAACTATGTATGGTGATGAAATATTGGGGGTACATTTCATAAAGTATATTCCTTTATATTCTGAATCTCTACTTTGGGTTAAGTTCACTCTGTCGCAATAGGAATAGGATGCTAACTTGTCAGATGGAACCATGCTGGCCTGAATCAAGACTACCCCAGTTGTGCTGTCATCTTGGCTTGGCAATTTGCAGAATTACCACACATTATAAAAATGGATTCCTATGCTGCAAAAACAAGATCTTTGGTTGAAACAAAGACAGTTTCTATTTGGCTAAAATCTTTAAGAGAATAGTCATTAACAGCTTTTAAGATTCCATCATTAATTATTCCTGATTAAATGGAAATTCTATGCAAGAATTCCTTTAGCAGTAAAAAAATAAAATAAAATATGAAAAATACAAAAAATGATTTCTGCAGTAAAATAAAACAAGGGGTTTTCTCTTCCTTTTTCTCAGTTGTTTAGAGACAAAGCTAACACTACAAGAAATTCTGAAAGCGTGGCTTCGAAGAACAGCTCCGCTGTCTTATTGATAAACTGATATATTATTATTAAAATCACTTGAATTCATCCTTCAAAATGTAATAGTTATTTCAGGAAAACTGGGAGACACTTTTTAAGAATAATGCATTTTGCCCATCATTTACCTTCATCTGTCATTTAAATACTATACTGATTTTTTCCCCATGGGAAAAAAAAAGTTTTACCACTGTTTTCAACATGCTGTCAAGGATGTCTATTGTCATTCCAGGAGTTGTCTATGCAATTTTCTCCTCCCTGATGGGATAATATATTGACCTTCCTTATTCAAGCAGAATAAAGTAGGTTATGATGGCACTACCCACCTCCTACATATAACTTCACTTTCTATCAGGAAAGAGACAAAAGAACCTTTGAGAATCAAACTCGTTTATACGTTGTGTCTTCAGTGTTCCTTTCAGGTGTTATTTGGAAACCAACTGAGGTTGAACATTAACTAAGATCTAAGGATTTCTAAACTTCCTCTTAAAATCAACCCAACTGCAAGTTGTTCTGCTTAGTGATGGGAGGGAAAAGAGAAAGACGGAAAGAATTTTCCGAGACCGCAGAGGCAGGAGGTCCTCAGCAGAGATGCCCAGGAAAAGCGGCAGTTACAATAAGCCCTTTCTATTCCTCTTTGAGTAAGAATTCTGTCTTTAAGAAAGAACAGGTATATTTTATGGAATGCCATAAAGGTATCCATGTAAGAAACATCCAAAGCTATAGAGAATTTTTATGAGTTTATCTGAGCCCAACTGATGCCCTGTACTAGGGAGCAAGATCCCAAATGCTCCAGAGAATAACAGCTTTGCAGCTTCTTTTATTCATTTGAAATTCAGGAAGGGATTTAGGAAGGTTGGAGAAGGCAAGGTGGGGGCCAGATTACCGGATGATTAGCAAGATTATGTGCTCCCTTAAGGGTTAATACCCCCTTCCACACCTGTTGCTTCTGGCATTTCAAAGTGTGTTAACCCGGATACACAAGAGCAATGGACAGGGCTTGCTTAAAGACTTTTAATGAAGAAGTTACAGGCCAGAAGCCTGACTACCCACTATGACCTGCTCAGTTAGGAATTTATGATCAGATAAACCTGTGAGGTTACTTTTTAAAGAACTGGTTTTTTGTTTTGTTTTGTCCACAAAGGTGCAGTGTCAAAAATCAGGGTTTTTTATTTTTATTTTTTGTGTGTTTTGGCTAAAATGTTTTAATTATGTCTTCATCAATTTAGTTTTCAGAAAGTTGAGAATTAAAACATGATCCCAAAGTTAGGAGCAAAGATTAAAGACTGTATAGGGAATATATGTACTCAGTTTATTTAGGTTAATGAATTTAATAAGAACCACCTCTGAGACATTAATAGGATAAGTGCCTGTAGGCTGAGATGTAGCTTGTGTAGCCTTTGTGTAACCAAACAAAAAACAGAGGTTCAACTGACTGTTGCCACAAAAGCCAAAGTCATGTGGGAGATGCTGGTGCAAAAGAAAAGAGGTTTTATTCAGGTGTCGCACGATCTGGGAGCATGGCAGACTCCCGTCTCACAGATCGTTTCTTCTTTCTGCCATGAAAAAAGTCTAACGATGTCCTCAGCAAGGTCCAGAAAAAGCCAGTGTCCAGAGTTCCTGCTCCATTTTAAAGCACAGTCCTTTGGAGCCCACAGGCAGCTGGAAAAGATCTTATCCCCATCCAGGGAGCTTAGCTTGTTCCTGGCAGCTGTCCATTTCAGGCTCCCTCCGGAGCCTGTGTGGAGCCCGCATGGCCATGGGCCATGAGGCTGCTGGGGCTGTAGATGCATGCTCCCAGGTGAGAGAACATGTGAATGCACAGGCGATTGCATCAGCAGGTGGTAAACAGAGTGAGAGGCTGGCTCCTGGAGGCCGTGGGCCACGTGGCTGATAAGACTGCTAAGGCCACGTGGCCCAGGGAGAGGATAGATGAGTGCATCATTGAGTGCATGTCCTGGGCAGGAGCGAGCTTCTTTGTTCACTTGAAATTATGTTAGGTTGGGTGTGAGATGTACCAAGTGCTTTCTCAACTGACTGATCAGTTTCCCAAACATTTTGACTTCTATGGCACATGTGCCTGCCTTCACCTGGTTCCACCCACGATCTTGCATCAGAAGGAGGAGGGCTTTTTTTCTACCCAGTTATCTTGCTAGCTTTTCATGCACTCAGTGTAAGAACCTCCCCCTGCCAACATCTTGGTTGATGGGGGAGACTCCCCAAGGTTCCAACTGACTGTTTAATGATAAAACTGCAGACAAGTTATCAAGTGTCATTCTTTAAAATTTAGGTAGCAATCCCATTGACATTATTAAAATCATTTTCTCCCTGATAAAACTAACATCCATCTGACATCATGCATAGCTATTACTGATACATTCTCTATGTTGTACTTTACATCCCCATGTATGTTCTGTAACTATCAACTTGTGCTTCTTTTTTTTAAACTGAATTTATTAGAGTGACCAAATACTGGCTATGTGGTGGTGAGGGAAAATCGATTAGATTTGTTGTGAATCACTTTTTCTTTGAACTTATTGAGAAATTAGCAAAAATACCACTGCTATTGTATTGTAATGGTAAAGTATTTGTGGAGACTGCACTATTTGTAAAAAAAAGCATGTTTTTCAATTGTACATGTATTTATTTACAGTTTTGGTAGAGGGGGAATTTACTTACAATTTTATTAAATCCCATTCTTTTTTATGTGGAGCTCAGGCTTTCAATAAAAACAGAGAATTTAGGGAAAACATCTTGTAGTTCCCTTATTGCCATCTGAAAGACACTCTAGTATTTGTGTCCGTTCTTTTTGTCCATAGGGCCTGTTGTTTTTGTGGCTCTGAGTGTGGTCTGGCTGTGACATCAGCATCCTGCCGCCTCCCAGGGTTGGTCCAACTGATTTGGCTGCTGTGCTGGGGTTTGTGTTCTTCATCCACCACCCTAAAAGCTGTGCGTTGGCGGAGGGTGATAACACACCCAGGGAGACCAGAACCACTTAGTTTTTGTCAAATGAAAATGATGTTTTGGTGTTAGCAGTCTTGATTCAACCTGTGACTAAAGTTCTGATAGACTCTTTTAAAATAAAAGCTAAAATTATTTAACCAACAAATATAAAATTTTTTAAAAAATAAAATTATTTTGTTATTTTAAGCTGATTTTCAAGCAATTGCTCTTGCAGATAAGAGTGAAAGATTCATTAGTGTAAAATTATGCACAAGACCTATTATTGAAGCCTCCATGTCCATCATCCATTCATTCGTTATTTTATTATTTAGTCTACAAAGTTTATTTTCAAATGCCATTTACTATCCCAGGCACTGAGGACATACAAGCAGAAAATGTACGCTTGGACTTTCGGCCAAGATAGAGGCATAGGCAGATGCACTGTGCCTCCTTGCACAACCAAGATAGGGAAAACAATATAGAAACAAAATAACAAGCAGAAATGACAGAAAATTGAAGTGTATGGAAGTCGGACACCGAAGGATTTAAAAATAGACACGTTCATCCAGATCGGTAGGAGGGACAGAGTCGGGCCTGGGGAGGGATGCAGAGCAAAGAGTTGACCAACGGGGGCGGCGTGAAAGTCTGCAGCAGGCAGACCAGCAGCAGTGGCTGGTCGGTCCCAGCCAGGGGTGGCGACTGGCAGACTCAGTGAGATGGCCATTGTGAAGCAAGGCTCTGCACGCAACTCAGGGTCCCAGCACCGGGAAATAGAGCTTTGGGGCACTGACTGAAAAGGAAGGTCCCGTGGGGTGCACAAGCCCACCCACACAAGAACTGGTGATAGAGGGGCCCAGTTAGCCTGCGGAGGGCAGCGGAGGGGTCTGAGATACTACGGGGAGCAGAGCAAGCACCACTGTTCCTTCTTAGACCCTGCCCCCACATATAGCGTCACAACCCAGCCACTGGGGTGCCCCACCCTGGTGAACTCCTAAGGCCCCGCCTCTCACTACAGGAGTTCAACAAGACCAAAAACAACAACAACAACAACAACAACAACAACAACAAAAACAGCAAAAAGATGGCTCAAACAGAAGAATTGAAAGCCCCAGAATCCATCCTT
>CM052539.1:29004119-29491562 GCA_028533065.1 Trachops cirrhosus
TCCCTCCCCTTTCCAAAATAAAAAGCTTCTGCATGGCTAAAGAAAACAGTATTAAAATCAAAAGAGAACCAACTGTATGGGAAAACATATTTGCCAATGATACCTCAGACAAGGGTTTAACCTCTCTGTCTTCTTAAACTTAGAGGAACACCTACCATAGGCATCACTGCTTTGGAGTATAAAAATGAAGAAAAAGGAATTACATTCCATTTCTCAGTTTATATTGTCAATTTTTAAAAAACCCTGATTTATAAGAAGAGACTGTGTTGAAAAGGATCATGGCACGAGAAGGTGGGAGGAAGGGACGGTTGTAGTGAGGGGGTGTTTTTACCATAAGGAGAACTCTGGCAATAACATTTGCAAAAGTCTTTGGGGGTAGGCACGAAGGACTTTTGTTTTGTAGGGAGGAATAAATAAGTCTATACAGAACCAGACCTGAAGAAGTGGCATGAAAGAGTGGCCTGATGGGATAGTAGATCACAGAGTGTTTGACCCCGAAGGGAGGCTATTCTCAGAAAGAGCCATGTGCTTGTTCAAACTGAGGGTGGGTCTCCTGGTTTGCGGGGAGGAAGAAAACTTAACCAAAATGTTTTGCTCCCACTGATCAAGGAACACAAGTAGTTAAGGTAATCATTTATAGGTCAAAGAGTGGGATTTTAGTCTGGCTTTATTATAGGTAAATCAGAGGAGGGAAAATTTATGAGTTTTATTTAACTCATAAGAGGCAAGCTACTTCCTTGCAGTAAATCCTTTTCCAGAACATGGAGGGTGGGGAAGATTTCTTAAGCTTTAGTATTTTCCAGGAATACAAAGATCAGGTAAAATTCAACACTGTCAACTTGGAGCAGAAAGAATTCTTTGAGAAACAAGATGGGTGTCAGATAAGGGGCCTGTGGAAATAGCGATTTAAATTCACCAAAATTTTACCCAATGTCTCCAGATATGCAAAGAATTCTTGTGCAAGTTCTGTGGATTATATCATCATGATGTCCCTCTCCATTATCATAACAGTATTTGTCTGCCACCATACCACCTCTGGGCAATAAGCAACTTGAGGGCACATCATTTGCCTTTCTTCTCTGTATTCCTAACACCCGCCGTGAAATAAGTGTCAAAATTAACTTGTTTTTAGTGCTCCTTCCATTAATCTACAGCATTTTTGTAGAGAAAGCACTGGGATTTTTGTTGATTGATCAAAGCAAAGATGAACTCGGTCCATGGCTGCCTAGTGCAGCAATGGGAAGGAACGCCTGGGACACCGAGCCCGGTGTGGGGCAGTGCGTCTGGAGGAGGGGCTGCTCTGGACTGCCTCGGCTGTAGGAGCGACCAGAGGGCCACGGAGAACCCGGCAGGAGCCATTGGTAATGGAGAAAAGGAGAGGAAATTCCAAAGTTCCCCATGGAAATAAACCGTGAATAGACAGAAATTAAAAATTGACGATATTTTTTTTTGGTGTTGAGTTTTATAAGTTTTTATAAATTTTGGATATTAATCCCTTATTAGATGTCTTGGCGAATGTTTTCCCATTCAGTGGGTTGTTTTTTTATTTTGCTGATGGTCTCCTTTAACGTGCAAAAACTTTTTAGTTTTATGTAGTTCCATTTGTTTGTTTTTTTTCTTTTTTTCCCCTTGCCTGAGGAGATGTATCAGAAAAAATATTGCTATGAGCAATGTCCAAGATTTTATTGCCTATGTTTTCTTCTAGGATTTTTTATTGTTTCAAGTCTAATATTTATGTCTTTAATCCATTTTGAATTTATTCTTGTGTGTGGTGTAAGAAGGTGGTCTAATTTCATTTTTATGCACAAATCTGTCCAATTTTCCCAACACTATTTATTGAATAAACTATCTTTAGTCTATTGTATGTGCTTGCTTCCTCTGTTAAATATTTATTGACTATAAAGATGTGGGTTTATTTCTGGGCTCTCTATTCTGTTTCATTGATCTATGTTTCTGTTTTCATGCCAGCACCATACTGTTTTGATTACTATGGCTTTATAGTATAGTTTGATATTAGGTAGCATGACTCCTCCAACTTTGTTCTTCTTTCTCAAGATTGCTGTTGTTATTTGGGTCCTTTGTGGTTCACATACATTTTTGAAATATGTCATTAATATCTTGATAGGAATTGTGTTGAATCTATAGATTGCTTTGGGTAGTATGTACAGTTTAATAATGTTAATTCTTTTTATCCATTAACACAATATGTACTTCCACTTATTTGTAGCTTCCATTTCTTTCTTCATTGTCTTGTAATTTCCTCAGTACAGGTTTTTTTACATCATTGGTTAAGTTCATTACTAAGTATTTTATTCTTTTTGAAGCAATTATGAAGTGTAGTGATTACTGGGAGGGAGAGAGTGGAAGAGAGTGGAAGAGAATATAATGGGTAAATGGTAATGGAAAAAATACAATACAATAATAATAATAATAATAATAATAATAATAATAAAACAATGTGGCTCAGTTGGTTGGAGCATCATCCCATAACCAAAAGCTTGTGGGTTTGATTCCCAATCCAGGCACATGACTAGGTTGCAGGTTTAGTGCCCAGCTAGGGCACATATTGGAGGCAATCTTTCAATGCTTCTCTCCTGCATTGATGTTTCTCTCTATCCTTTTCTCTTTCTCTGAAAGCAAAGAAAAAAAAGTGTCCTTGGGTGAGGCCAAAAAAACCTAATTAATTAATTAATTAATTAATTAAAATGGATGAGATTAAAAAATGAAGACAACTGTTGGACAGAACAAATGTTAATTACAGCTAGGTATGGGTTATGGTTTTTAAAAATATTTTATTTATTTATTTTTAGAGAAAGGGAGGGAGAAAGAGAGGTAGATAAAAATCAGTGTGTGGTTGTCTCTTTCATGCCCCCTACTGGGGACCTGGCCCACAGCCCAGACATATGTCCTGACTGGGAATAGAACTGGCGACTCTTTGGTTCACAGGCTGGCACTCAACCCACCAACCCACACCAGCTAGGGCTGTTTTTTAAGATTACTTAGTAGGACTGGAGATGATTCAATGACATTGTTGCTGGAATTCTTGTCAAAGCCTTCTCTGTCCAAGTACTGAAAAAATAAATAAATAAGAATTTTCTGAAATGGTACTAATCATTAATGAACAACAACCTATCTGTTAACACTGGGGTGACTGAGGAGCCTCCACCTTTAATTGAATCAGTTAGATCACAGTTACATAGGGAATGGCCACAATTTGAATATAGCCTGGCCAACCTGGTTCTAAACCCACATTTACATACTTGTTGAAAAGAAGTGAAAAAGACAGTTTCACAGTAGCATTACCCAGAAATGAAAGTGAGCATACCCTCACAATGGGGTGGTATTCTGCACCCGGGCATTCTTTGTAGTGTTCAGTAGCTGTAGCTAGGTTTTTAGCACATTGCACTAATGTGAACTCAGACCTCCTGTTGCCTGATCTAAGTCAAGAACAATGGGGGCCCCTGAAGCCCAGTCTTCTCTCTCACAGCCCTTACTGTTTGAGGGAGGTGAGGTACCGAGGAGAAGAGAAGAAGTTCAGAGGGACATTCTGATTGAGAAAAAGCCCCAGAAAAGAAATGCTGTGAGGCAATAAAAGCTATCTGGGGCACAAGACAATAAATAAAAGCAAGGGAAAAGTTAATAGTCTCATTGACCTGAGATATTATTTCATTTCCATGCAGATGGAATTTTTCTAGTTATATGTTAGTTGCTTATTTGTAGTTCCATTTTGTTGGGTCAGAAAATATACTGTGAGTGGTTTCTTTATTGTGCTGTACCTTGCCAATTGTGGTTAAAGTTCCGAAGGCACTTGAAAGGAATGTTAACTCCGTTATCACTGGGGGAAGTGAGCTATACCTGTCAACTAGGTCATGTTTGCTCACTGTCTCATTCCGACCTTCCATTTCTTTAATGATTTTCTTCCAGTTTGTTCTACTAGCCATTGAATGAAGTATATTAAAGCTTTTTGTTATGCTAGAGGATTTGTATATTTCTCAATTTAGTTCTGTTATTTTTTGTTTTATATATCACTTGAAGTTATGCTTTTTGGCATATAGATTAAAAACTTTTATATATTCCAATTGGATGACTGTTTTATCATCTGAAATATATTTATCTTTTGTAATGCTTCTTGTGTGAAAATCATCTTTCTCTGTTATTGGTAAAGCTAGAGTAGCTTTTTATTTCAATAGTGTTTGCATGATGCACCTTCTTCCATTCTTTTATTTCAGTTGTTTTGGGCTGTATTTCCTGTAGTAGCATGCATTTATTTATTCAGACTGACATTCTAGTCTTCCTTTAGATTAAATTTTTTAAAAAATTCTGTTTTGTTCTATCAAAAAGTTAGTTATACATTCTTTCACCATTTTATTTTTTGTTATTCTAGAGATCGGAGCAGGGATCATTGTTTTCCTAGGACTACTAAATAAATAATGTTTATTTATTCAAAACTTGACAAGCCATTGTGTACAAATCCAACTCATTTATATTAATACACATTTAAAGTCATTTCTGATGATCTTCATTCATATCTGCAATTCCTTTTTTTCATGTAGCGTCATTTTCCTTTGAAATGATTCTGAAGAAATCTCCATTTCTTGGTCAGACTGCTGCTGCTAAATACTCCAAGATTTTGTTTGTCTGGAAATGTCTTTATTGCGACTCTTGTGGTAGAATAGTTTTTAAAATTCTAGTTTAGCAAATTTTTCTTGCAGCATTATAAAAATATGTTTCATTGTTCCTAGATTTCATTGTTTTTATTGAGCAGTCAGCTGTAAGTCTTATTGCAACTTTTTTATTATAATGTGTTTTTTTCCTCAGGCTCTTTAAAGACTTAATTTTTTCCTTTACTTTTAATGGTTTCACTATAATGTTGGTATACATGGTTTTCTTTTTATTTATTCTACTTGGATTGCCTGAGCTTTTCTATATTTTAAATACTTTCTTGGACAAATGTGTACATATTTATTAAATTGTTTTACTTTACAGTTATCCTGTGTTCTTTTGTGTCCACTTGATTGTTATTCATAGATTTCACCTATTTTCTTGAATATATTACCTATAGTTATGTTAAAGTCTTTGCTAACTTCAATATCAGTATCATTTTGGGGTCAACATTTGTGTGTTTTTCCTTGATTATTAGTCTTTTTTTTGGCTTTTTTATATTATTAAGATTTTTTTATTCCTAGATGTTTATTATAAAAGAAATACAAAGACTCAGGTGGTTTAACACTTCTGCCAGAATGTAGTCACCCGTTCTTGTGTGAGAGAGGTTGAAGGACTGATCATTTTACTTTTATCAGAGATTTAGCTGTATCAAGGTTGCTTGGAAAATTTACTAATACTTAGCATACATCCATTTTATGTGAGAGTGATTTCTCCCAGGCTTTACTTGTGAGCATGGTGGGCATTTTTCTCCTCAGTCAGGTCTGCTCTTCTAAAACCTCCAACCCAAATCTCCAGGACTCTGCTCCTTGAACATAAAAGCTGGCAAATATTTTGAGAAGGAGGCTGGCTGTACAGTTGCTGCAGGCCCCACGACTTCGGCTGGCCTTTGTTTCCTGAGCCCTACGTGTCAGCAGGACACTCTAATTTTTCTTCTAAAAACTTCCCCTATAAATCTCCAGCATCCCTCACAGCCCCAGAACTCATCAAATATGCCATTAGTAAAACCATCTTGCATTGGAGGTCCCTCAAGTTTCCAATTTGTCGATTCAGATCCACACAACTGCTAGCCAGAAGTTGTCAAGTCTGTTATAGCACCCCAGAATTTGCTAATGCCTTCAATAAATAAAAATGACTAGCAATTATGAGTGGAGTTTTGCTTTTCTGGTTCACCTAGTCCCCATTTCTTCCATAGTTTTCTAATGTCTTTAAAACATAATTTTGTATTTTCCAGCTTCTTCTAGTTGTTTCAGTGGGAGGTTGCCCATTCATCATCTGTTCCATTTATTTAGAAGGTGGAGTCACAGTAAATATAAAATAATTCTTGTTTTCATTCAAAATCCTGTACCACTTATGGATTCTAGTTCATGAATTATATTCTTATATTGTTTTATTACTTAATGTATGTTAGCCTTATTCCCTTGGAAGTTACAAATGTTGAGGGAAGAAACATTTTATAACTTGCATATATGTATCACAATACTGAAGACAGCATAATTAAAAGCCAATTTGAAACATCTGATAGTTGAAAAACCTAGTAGTCAAGGTGACGTGATAAATATTCATCACATCACCATTCTCCCAGCTTTATCCTTGTAAATCCGCATCTAATCCGTATATCCAGTTCTTTACTCACTCGTGTACTCTCTCTCTCTCTCTCTCTCTCTCTCACCCCCTGCAAATTGTCTTTATAAAGCTCTGCTCAAGGACTGATAGAGTAAGTATATATGAAACAAACCTATAGCTTTTGTAAATCTGCTTTCAAAAAAGTGGCTCTTCGCATTGTTTCTTATCCATTAAATGTGAAATCCATCTGAAAATGAATGGCAATAAAGCTTTATTTCTCATGATAAACTTGTATGCTTCCTTCAATGAAGCATTGAGAATTCTCTAATCCATGTAAGTTTTTGTTTTGCCCTGACTGCTAGGAAAATAAGAGCTTTTACAAACTTTTTTCAGTTATTGAAATGTCCTTTTCAGTCACTATACACATACATACACACACTCTTCTTGTAAAGAGACAAAAGGTAGAGACATAAAGATAGGAAATAAAAAGGAATCCATATACATGTGTGTGCATGTGTGTTTGTATAGTGTGTGTGTGTATTTCTTACCCTTTACCTTTTGTCCCTTTATTTGCTATGTGCTAATTGTGCTGACAGTTTCAAACTCCTGATTTATTGTAAACCACACCAAATTTTGAAAATGGGTGAAGGAGTGTAGGAACTTATATAAAGCCAGTATGGTGAATTAGGGAGCCAAAGATTCACCAACTTTGCTGGGAGCTAGGTTTTCTGTGACTAGCAGAATGAGGGTAGCATCATTTATTCAGTATTTGTCAAATCATTAAGACAACACAAACTACATAACTTCCTGATTATTTTCTCATCGTTCACTTTCTCTGACTTGTAGTTTTGATTTATGAAAATGTCTAAACATCTTTTCATGATGCAAACTCAGGCTTTGTATGTTTAAAATTTATGTGAAAAGTAAAATTTAATCAAGTTTCTGAAAGTTTACCATCATAAACTTTGGGAATCTTCAAGTATCTGAAATATTAAGTGGCCTTTTAGTTTTTACTTTAACAAGAGTGGACAAAGATAAATCTCTACCAGAGAACATTATAAGCAAGGATTTAAGATATAGGGGACATAATATGCTATAATATCAAAGCTTATATATCTGTGGAATCAGTGGGTTAGGAGGAAATTGATAACTCTTTAATGAAGACAACCTAATTTTTTAATAATATCTATAGTTAGTTGTTTGTGCCCAAATGTTATACCATTGACAATTTCACTTTATTTTCCAGATGTCAAAAGCTATATCATAATAAGGAAGATTGTTAATTCCATTTGTGCATGAGACAGTGTTGCTCAAAGAATCATTTTGAAATAAAAAGGACAATTTGTGTAATTGTTTAGGAGCTACTAGTAATGACTATAGTCCTGAATCAGACTGAAGTTCAGGCGACCACAATTTGTAAACTGTACTTCAGTCAGTCATAGGTTTGGCACATGAGGCAAATCGAATGCTTGCTGAGGGCACATGTTGGTGCGAGTTGGATAAAGTCAGTCATCTGTGTGAGCAATTATCTAAATACACTCTATGGTTTCTCCAACTTTCTACCAGGACCACATGAATTTATTTCAAACTTATCGCAGCAGTGGTTTTTATAAACAAAGATTTTATTTCAAATATATTTTACAGTTTGCTTGTAATTAAGATTTGCTTTCCAGACTCTGAAATTTTATACTAAATTGAACAAGCAATATACAAAATGATGGTGTTTACTTAGGCCTACTTAATTCCTACAGTGGTTCTGCTAATTTTTTTCCTTTTAAAACTAAATCAGTAGAGACATCAATGTCAATGATAAAACAACTTTCATCCTCTTGGTTATATTTTGAATAGCAACTAAGTACCATTTCATTCCACATTCACTTGCATGTTTAGAAAATGGTCTAATGGAAAAGCAAAATCTCATGGATGTGGGTCTAATTAAAAAATGATGATAGAGTGTGACCAGAGCTAAACTGGTTTATTCTTGGTGGCATAAGTAGTTTGCTAAGCAAATTGGTAGAACAAACAAATTGTAGGACAGATGTTTAGCCTGTTTAAAAAACACCATTTTTAAGAACTTTTAGTAATACTATTGCATACACTTGACATACTAGTTACAACACTTACTTATAAAACAGGTCTTCTCAGTTAGCTATTAGGTTGCTTTAGAAACTAAGAAAAATAATTGTTTTTTGTAAATAATTTTTAACTTAGGCATTGTACTAATTCATGCTTACCTTCACCTCCATTATTATAACTGAGGTTTCAATGATAATGTCAAGTTATAAATAGGGATAACTTCTGGGCTTTAAAATTTGGTAAGAATGACAGTATACTGATTTTTTAAAAACACAAATATGAACTCTCTCAATCATCAATCATCTAAAATCTTCAATCAATCAACTAAAGTTGGCAAAATGAGATACATTTTAAAAAATGGGTTTCTTTCCACTACTGCCAGTATTTGGTTGTTCAAGGCATTGGCAGGAAAAAAAACCAACATTTTATTGCCTGCTAGTCCTAAAGATTCCATAAGAAACTGAAAAACATAAAGGCCAAGAACATAATGTTTCTAAATTGGTGTATCACAAGACGAAATTAAGTGAATGTTATTCGATACGAGAACATGAGTGGTAGTTGGCACTTGGCATCTCGGGTGAGCCCAGTTTTCACCGGACACGATTTCCCCACCTGTGTGAGCTATGCTCCCGATGCTGCTTCCCGAAGAAACGGGATCTGACCGGAACCAGCGTAGGCATAGGTTGTCTGTTATAAGCACTACAGGGAAGGTTTCTCAACTTCTACAGTGGTTTTATTCCTTTCCAAAGAGCCTCAATTTGTTTTCCAAACATTCGGTGGGGGTAGTTTGTGTGTTTCTGTAATATTTCCAGTGTTCCATTCTCCTGGAGACTCTGAATCCCACTGTTTTGCAGTGATGAACGTGAGAAGCAGGGAAACAGGGACAACGTTTAAGCATGGTCCCCGTGGATCAAATGCCCTCAAAAACAACCTATGAAGAGACAGAGTGCTCTGTCCCATCTCAAACTTTTGTCTACTCACTGACCCGAAATTCTGAGGTTTTCACAAAGGCTTAAACTTCAAGTACGGTAGACAATAGGATCTGCAGAACGTCACGTAAAAACGTAGATGGGAGAGTAAAATAGCCCCACCTCCTGGTTGTTTTGAAACCCGGGAGAGCGCAGAATAATTACTTGGAGCTGTTAAACAGCAACAGCTTTGTCTCTAAACCTAGATACTCTGACTCACTGCATCTGCAGTGGGACCCAGGAATCTACATTTCTAACAGGAAATTCTGAATCAGGTGGTCCATGGACGAGATTCTGCACTCGTAAAATACAAGGTGTACAGTGGGCAATGTGTTTGTAGAATATTTTGTTATCTGACCCAGTGTCTTGATATTTACTCAGAAAACTAACCAACCAACTAAACAAAAAGCCTTACAGGCACAGATTACACACAGACCTATCAAAATAGAAAAAAATTACTATGGTTCGAGAGAGAAGCAAAAAATGGTCATTGGAAAAAAAGAGATGTTTTGTGTCCAACATTTGCTAAAAAGCTGGAGGTAGAATCCAGAGGCTAAGGTCAGATTGTTAAACAATTTAGAATATTTGTTATTCTAAATTAGACAAAAGAAGTTGAAAATTATAATTAAATAATTTCATAATCTGAAATTTAGATTTTTTTAAAACAAGCAACAGGATGAAAGACAACTCTGAAGTGGTGACAACTCACCCCACTAAGTGTCAGGTTTCGGAAAATAACATTAAGGGTATTTTTGGCTGCAGGTTCAAAATCAAGTATATGTATAAGAGGGGTGTCTAGTGACATTACAGTGAAGCTGTAACATGGTCTGCCTGTTCTTCTCGGAATGTCCACCTTTAAAAATTAAAGCCTTCATTTTCAGTTCAAAGTCAACTTCAGGAAGTGGGGCTATTTATATTGAAAACAAAATTATTGTTGATACCTTTGCTGTTTTCTTAATATAACTGTTTGCCCCTTCATAACAATAATTGTGAAAAGAAACACAATATAATATGTAAAGAACACATTTGCTGTTTTTATTGGTGCCTTGCATGGCAGTAATACTGAAAAAAAGAGAATGCAAAAACAAAAAACAAAAACAAAAACAGGTTGGTGGCAACCCACATCTTTTTTTTTAAGAGCACATAAACTCCTGTTTTATTTTTATTGTGGCATGAATGATAACATAAAACCAAAAACATGAAAATATACAACTTATATTACACTATGTGTTATGAACAAAATATAAATCTATAACTCTATGTTATATTTACATAATTATTTATTTTATTAAATTTCAAGTGAGATGGTAGGTTGCACATACTTTGTTTTAAGCTCCAGGCATTTGATTGTCTCTTTTCTACTTTTTTACCATTTTCACTCATAAAATCCAAAATGTTAGAAGGACGAAGAGCTTTAGAGCCAGTGGAGCTATATAAATACTGTTTAGTGAACCAGTGACAGCAACACTGGGGAGGACAGGAATCAATCAGTAGAAAACTCAACACAACATCATTTTCAACCTGGGAAACTGACAGTTACAGGGAATTTTAAAATTAAATACTGTAAAAGCCTGTCTAAACAAAAACCTATGCCCCATAAGACAAAGAGATATCTGAACCACTTTAAGTGGGCTTCATAGTTTTCTTCGCAGACCCCATAATTTTTATTTTACTATTAACTTGATAAACAAATATCTTATAAACCTGTTTGTAAATATATACTTGTTTATTACAATTCAATAATTTACCTATTAGAATGATTGAAAATGTAATTATTTGTGATGTTTTCAATGTGATATAAGAAGTTTCTTCTGGGAACAGTTAACAACTTCTGGATTAAGAAAATATCTGAAATTGGACCATGAAATACTTCAAGATAATTACCTTTAAATGAATTAAGGTAAAAGTCTACTCCAGAAACCAAAGCTATGAAATTATTTCATCACAGGAAACTTGTATTTGTTCCTTATAAGAGGTTTTGGTTTCAATAATAACTATGTTCTTGGGGGGTGGGATTTTATACATGGTTAACTCTTAACTGCAGATACCAAATAAATGTTTAAAATTCACTGAACTAGTTTAAGTATAAGTGTACTGAAGAATACTTTTTGTATTTTAACCAATTATAGTAACTAGCTGGATTATGAGTAACTTATAAATGAGCAACTTTTGCTTCCTTTTCTCCAGTAATGTTCTCTTAGATTCTCATAGTAAAACACGACTGTTTCCAGAGGAACTGAGTACAACAGCCGTAAAAAAGCAGAATTCTGGCACAATTATTCCTCAGTTCTGGTGTGTATGTGTGTATTTGAGAGGGTGGGGGAAAAGGGAGAGAGGGAGGGGGAAGGAGGGGGAGAGAGAGAGGTGAATGCAGAAGTAGGGAAATGAAGGGGAGAGGAGGGAGATTATGTTCATTTTAGTTTGATATTACTTTCATTTCCTCTGCCTTATCTTTTTTGGTCACCACGGGGCACAGAAAAAGAATACAAGGTTTTAGGATCCTTTACAAAAATTATAAACCAATCAAATGCCGAAAAGGCAATGTGTTAACACAGTATGTTGCTATTCATAGCACCTTTATCAAATACTTCAAAGCACTTTAAACATTAATGTAATTTTTTTGTTTCTTTTGGGGAAAACTAAGGCAAAGAAATTGTAACACCAATGAGATATCAGAACAAGAGACTATAATACTGGGTCATGAACTTTTTTTTGTTTCAGTCCATGAACAGTTTAGTCTCTTATAATATAAATTTAACTAAATAAAATTAACTTATGAATTTCAGCAGTTAAAGGTCACCATTAACAATTTTCCCTTTTAAATAAAACAAACCAAAAGACAAACAGAAAGGACAGCGGTGCCTTGTCGATTCACTGGTATGTATGTTAGAATTGGTTTCAGCCGTGAATGCCCTCAAGCGGCATCTACCTGGAGCTAAAACAAAGTATTCTTGTAGCCCAAAGTCATGAAATGAAAACCAAGTATTTTTATAACATGGAGTAAAGTAAGTATCCAGCAAACGTGAGAGGTGAACCCACATAAATCAGAGAGAATTTCTTAATGAAGACAGAGAACAAATTTTTTAAAATCTGTTTTCACATTGTACATAATAACGATATAAAAACAAGTGTCTAATTTTTTCTTATCCAGAGTGCTTAAAAACAAAATAAAACAAACAAAAACAAAAAAATTGGCTCTAGATGACTGAGGCAATTAAATAACTAAAATGACTATGAGAGCATAAGTTAATTAAGATTGAATACGACCCTCCTATTAATTCACTCCTTTGAATTAAACACCAGAACTTGACATTATTGGGGCCAAATTTTTTTAAAGGAGAAAACTTATGGAAGGAGCAGTAAGATTATCTGGGTAGATATGTGTGTGTGTGTGTATGTGTGGAAATTCATTTTAAATATCTAACAGCTTATTGGCTGCACTTCCAAATCAGAGCAGAATAGAATAGAAAGGGAGAAATAAATTATACATAACTTACTAATCTGGGAACAGCTGACCATTATTATTATTATTACTATTATTATTATTATTTTATCATCATCATCATTATTACAACACTAGCAAAAAAGAGGCAGTTCAAATGAAAATACAGTCATCAAAAACAAACAGAAAAACAAACAAAACGAAGTCTCTGACATGCAGGATATGATCAGCTCCTCCAAGCAAAACCCCAGAGCAAATCTTTTGAGAGAGAGAAAAATAAAAAGGATTTTTTCCTTATCTATATGTAAAAATCAAATTTTAGAGTCGGGTTTGAGGGGGCGAGATAAGAAAGCTATGACTGGAGTTGAAACCATGGCGCATCAAACCACCGGTGGGAGCATTTACTGTCTGATACTTCTGCACGAACAATGGCAACTGACTTTAAACGAGTTTGCATTTATTTATACAAGCCCTACCGCCTTAGCATTTGGCTGGCAAAATTTAAACAAGCAGTCCCGTCACCATCCGTTGTCGCTCTAAGCACGTACTCTGCTGGAACCTAAACTTGGACTCCAGCGGATTCGCCTGACAGCGAGGGAAGAGTGGCGGCAAAGATCGTGGGGTTCAGCCAGGCTCCATTGTGCTGGGCTGAGATGACTTTTAATCAAATCCTGCTTTTTGGCATGAGAGGCATGTGGCCTACAATTCTGAAATGCAAATGGCCTCCACCTCGGGTAATGGAGAGATGAAAAATACCTTATGAAATCATCAGTTCCATTTCCTCATCAGGAGAGGAGGGAATGTTGAAGAAATAAGCTAATTCTCTATTTCTGCAAAATGGGCAAATATATTCAAGGAAAACAATTGTTTTGCTCGAAGTTATCAACAGGAAAAACAAACAGAAATCATTAAGTAGCAAACGTGAGTGAAACCAAGTGACCAGGGAGAGGGGGCATCTGGGAGCAGCTTGCTAGTAGCTTCCATATTATACATGCACACGTCTCTTGTACAGGGCCACCTGATTCATCCAATAATAATTGTATTAGAAATTTAAAAATATAATTTCTGAGCCCTATATTGGTTAAGTTGTCATTTGAAGTGCAAAGTCAAGGTCAAGGTTGCTTCTAGACCAGTCACTTAAGAGGATGTGGGATTTCATCCCCAGGTGTGGGTTTAACTCACAATGGTCCAACGTTATTCCTATTAGTACCGTAGTCACACACGTACACACGCACACACACAAATCCAAGATCAGAAAATATTTTTCTCTAAATTTCTTATGTCTCTCTCTCTCTCTTTTCACCTGAGAACAGCACCTACAGTTTCCATTAAAAAAAAAGTCAAATCTCACCAGCTGCTGGTATTTCAGGTTTTTCAAGGGATTGTCTAAGATATAACACTGTCCTAACTTAAGAAGGAACAGGAAAAAGAAAAGGAAAGAAATGCACTGGGTCAACACTTCAGTACAAATTTGGCACTTGCTCAAAGATGTAGTGTGGTGTGCAATAGATAAAGTCCTTTAAAGAAAATAATTGCTTATTTTATGATGGATAGCAAGGAAGTTAAAAACAGGCTCTTTTTCCCTCTTCCCCCCGCCCCCATGCGCAGACTTCCATCTTTAAAGTACAGAGATGGAGAAGGTGGAGAGAAGTAAAGAGAAATTCGTCTTTCTTTTTTCTGTCAGGTGCATTACAAAAAAGAAAAAGAAAAAGAAAAAACGGGAAAGGAAAGAAAAAGAAAAGGAAAACCCCCAGAAAACTCCCAAAACAAAGCAAAACTTAATTCTTTTTAAAAATTGTAGCACAAAACAACAAAACACATTCACAAGCCACTTGTTGGCACTGTGTACCTGAGTGAGAATTTCTAGAACATTGTAGAACAAACAGCCATAAAGTTTATTTAAAAAAAAAAGTTGACGGGTAAGACTTCAGTGCTTGAATGTAGCAGCTGAATTACTGGCATTATTTTACCCATAGCTTATTTCAATCTCTTGTTGTTGATATTGTTGTTTGCTTGTTGTTGTTGTTGTTTTTCCTTTCCAAGCCTTTTGAGGCTGAGGTCTATTAGTCAGCTGATGTCCCAACTATTTAAGACTAACAGTTAAAGTAACAGTCAGTGTATGAGAAAGTTAATGTGCTTGGCCACTGGTAAGGATGAACCAGCTAGGGCTTCTTTAAGTCCTAAGGTCACAACAATCTTTTGACCCTTATCAGTTGGCTTGTCCTGCGATATGGTTTTCACTGTCACTCCCATAATCTACATCTGGGTCATCCTCTTCCTCATCGTACTCATCATAAATTTCTCCGTTGATGTCCTCAGCCTGTATCTCTTCTTTGATATGTGGCTCCTCTCCTTTCACGCCATAAGTGCTCTGGATGACGGGCATTCCCGGCTCTGGACTGCTAGACACGCTCGAGTGCTCGGAGGGCAGGTGAGGGGAGGGCATTCCGGCCATGGTGATGGCTCCCGGGTACACAACGCCGGCAGTCGCGATGGGGATCTGTGCTTGTTGCCTGTCAGAGAGAAATTCCCCAAAAGAGACCGTGGTGAGTGAAGAGTTAGGGGCAGGCCTTGGTATATAATGAGCTGGCTGTTTGTCCAACTCTGAGGCAGTGAGTTTCACCCTATTGCCCAACGTTTTAAAAATTGTATCCTGTTTTGATTCTAATGCCTTACTTCCATGTAATGCTTTATAGATGACAAGACATAGGTGTTACTCACTGGATTCTTAAAATGATTCCTTCTTGTTACTATTCTATTTTATGAAAAAATTGAGGTGCAGAAAGATTAAGCTAAAGAACCTGAGTCCTTTACCCCAAGTTAATTTTTTCCATCACTACAGCATGCAGAAACATTTCTAAAAAGAATTACAATTCAGTCTTAATGGGTAACTCCTAAAGTATTAGAGCTCTGAAAAAAAAAAGTCCTGCCCAGAACTCACCAGAACTAGACAATATCACTGTCTTCCTGGTCCCTGACATAGTTTTAGGTGGGGGCAGGAAAGAGGGCCAGTCTTATGGGTAGACGGTCTCTGAAACTGTATGGGCCGAAGGGCTTAGAAAGATCCTACACTTGTCCTGAAGATCTGTTGTCACAATCTTGAAATTCTTAATAACTTTTACACAGGGACCCCACATTTTCACTGTGCACTGGGATCCACAAATTATGTAGCTGGTCCTAGCAGGAAGGGATTAATAAGTGGTGTTCATTCATGCATTTTTTTATTCATTCATATGTTCATATGCTCGTTATTTCCCCAATAAGTGTTGGGTTTCATTCTCAGCTTGGAGAAGAACCAGGCACTGGCATCTAAATCACAGACCCCTGGATGGAGCAGGGTGAGCCCTTCAAGGGAATGGAAGGGATGGGGCAGACTGGAAAAGGTTTTTTTCTAAGGTATCCTCTGACCACTTTCATAACTGTATTTATTCTTAAGCACTTGAGATCTTACTAACTTTTGTTCTAAATATGAGCAACTGTATTTCTGTGTTTTCTTGAGAAAATTCTGCAGAAGTGATGTGGGTACAGGCAGCATATTACGGGGCGGTCAACAGCATTGCTGTAGGAAGCAGGTAAAACATCCTGAGAGAGATGCATTCCTGGTGCAGAAGGGAACTTCCCCATTCACACCTGCTGTGCCCTAAATAGAGTTCTTACTCCACAAAGGCCACACACGTGCCTGGACAGCCCAGAAACCCCTCTATACTCAGAAACTAGTGTTTCTTGCTTTTGAAATCATTTTTATATTGATTTCTCAACTCAATTGTTAGTTGGGGTGGCATTTATCTTCGTCAAGCCTTGGAAGTAATGAAAGCCAATGAGGAAAAGAACCAGTGACACTTCAAAGTTTTTAATAGCAAACTTCAACATTTTTTTACTTTCAGGTATTGGATTTTCAAACCAGCCGTAAACAAAGTGCACATTAGAGCCACATTCTGGGAGCTTAGAGTGAAGAATGTGCTCTTTCCCAGGGTCGTGTGGGGGAGACTTTCGTCTCCGCAAACACACTGTATTGAGGTTCTTTTTCAAAATCCTGCTTTGCCAACTAAACAAATACGTTTCACATCTCATCAAGGGTAACGGGAGTGCTCCCTAGGAAAACAGGACTGAAAGGCCCATACCCAACATTGAAGTACTGCCGCATCTCCTGCCGCCTGTTCCGCATGATTGCCTTGTACTCGCCGATGCGCAGCTTTTTGCCGTCCACGAGGCAGGTGCGCTTGGGCCTGGGCTTGTATTTGTAGTCAGGGTACTTCTCCAGGTGCTGCTTGCTGAGACGGGCCTGCTCCTCATAATATGGCTGTTTTTCTAGGTTTGTCATAGCTTTCCAGCGAGACCCTGTGAGAAAATGAAGGTTAGGATTCGGATTTGCGCAGCTGCTAAGGATCCCAAAAAGATATGCCTGAGACCAAGAAAATCTAAAGGGAAAAGGTTGGCTCAAACCCAGAAATACATAATCATGTTTCTGATTCATGAGCGTTGACTCTAGAGGTGAGATTCCACAAGGACGGAGGTGTTCGTGGTTCTGTCCTCAAAGAAACTGTGCACCCAAGGGGACAAAATCTGGGCAATATATATATTTTTTCTGGCATGAACTAACAACTTAGCCAAAGTTGTCTGGTACATACTTAAAAGCTCACAGATAATTTAAAGGATATATCTTTCATTTTGATATTAGACCATGTTATAATTCAAGTGTGAACTGAAAAATTATGCAAAATCTCATTACATATTTTGAATCTGAGGCTAATTATATAGTTTTTAGTATTTTTATGTGGGGGTAGATTACTTACCACAAAGGTTTCTAGAGGTTACGTGTAATTCTCATTCTCCCAACATGTTTAAGTATATTTAAATGAATAATTATAGTTTAAAAATTCATTTCATTCAAATTTTAATCATAAAATATTACATTAACAAATAGGCACTGTTTAACAACTTTGTGCTAGGAACCATGCTAAAATTTCACATAGAAAGTCTAATTTTTGCCTTGTACCACAATCCTGTAAGATAGACAGCATTTATACCTATGACCATAAGCTGAGAAAGTTGAAATTCAAACAGATGAAGTAACTTACCCAAGGTCACACAACTATGAAATTGCAGCTTTGTGACTCTAAATCAGGTGACAGAATTGAAAGCGTGCTGTAATGTATGTCTTTACATACCCACACCTACGTACTATACGTGATCTAGCAGAGGTCAGAACTTCAGTAACAGACATGTAAGACTCTTCTCTTAAGAAACACTGTCAATAATATATAATGTCACTTCCTGTGATGCAGTATGCATTAATAATATTAACCCATTATTTTTTAATTTAATTAATTAAAACCCATTAATAACTTTCCCCTTCTTTTTACTTTTGGTTTTGGTTTGGATTCAACTAGGATTGCAAAAAGCAACCATTGAAGCTTAATTACAAATTGCTCATGCAAATTCCCAATATAGATATGATTTGAAGCTTAGATTCTATCAGTATGACTATGTGTAGTACTAAAAGAAGTTGTAGTAGTAATGTTTATTTTTTATTGAGCATTTGAAAAAAATCTATTTGCAAATGGAGTGTATTTATCTGCAAGAATTCAGTTCAACTCTACCCAAATGCAAAAGATCCAAGTAACTGAAATGAGGCAATCCCTACCAAATACATACTGATACTGCAGTTTTTACCTGCCTTCCCGAGTCATCTAAGCAAGATCTTAAAAGCTTTCCAATGGGTTCATTACTGAGACATAACTCCATATCTCAAATGCAAATACTCCTGATGAACAGTTCTTGCAGAGAATTCGTCAATATGGGCTGTTATATTTATTGAAGGAATACAGTGGAAGGGACAATATCTCTTTCCTTAGAATTGTTTCTTATTGGAAAAGATGTTGCCTAGGTGGGTATATCCACACAGCTGTTACAAAGATTTATAAACAGATTTTTTGATCTAGACAGCCAATATGATTTCATTCTATTTACAACAGAAACCTAGGTTACAGTTCAAATGATACAATTTCTTTGTCTATTCCTTTATCAAACTTGTACTTAATTAGCAGTATCCAATATTGTCATTTGTAGGTAGTCTCATATTCCTTATTGCCCAACATTATTTTCTAGAAGTACTTGAAAACCATTATGTTCTTTTCACAGATATATTCACAGATAAAGCTATAATGCTATTGAACTGAATCAATTCTTTTTGTGGAGTTTCTTACATGTATGTATAGTACACCAGAATTTTAGACCTAGAGTCATGGAGTGAAAAAGTGAGCTGACCAAAAATAATTTACTGAACAATTATATGAATACACTGAAAAATGGATCAAGAATTGTTGACTTAAAATTCACTAGTTACCTTTATCACCACATAGAACAAAAAAACTAGCATTCTAATTTCAAACAGGAGTGGCCACTGATACTTCCCTGGGTTTAAATACTCTATTAGCTCAAAAAGAATGTTTCTCTAAGGAATGAAAATGTTTATGCTTCCTAGTACCCTGCCTTGGTATGTGAAAACTCTTTTTAGTTTTCCCACTGTGTGGATGATGCTGTTTTAATTACTGGATATGCAGTGGTGAATCATTATGGTTCCTCTTGAAGTAATGAAGAAATATATTAAACAGATAATTATAAATTTATTATTTTAATTATAATTGAGGAAGGTATAAGAAGCTATAAAAACATATGGTCAGGAGGTGAAACCAATCTTCTGTAGGTGAGGAAGGCTCTGCTGCAGAAATGACTCCTATCGGTATCAGAGAGAGAAGAGCATCCTATGGAGGAAGAATGGGATGGTCAAGACCTTGCAGTAGGAAGGGGGATTAGAGGAACTTCAAGAAAGTTGGGTATGGCTAAAATACAGAGAAAAAGTGGATATATATATATATATATATATATGTATAAAATTATATCCATCTATAATAAAAGATGGATAAATTTTCTAAATCTTACATGACCTGGAATAACAAAATATTTATACATTCAGTAATATAATTTTTCTGGAATTATCACTGAATCCTGAGCTACAGTTTAAAATATGGCCAAATCATAGTTACTACTCCTTCTAAGATTAAGGATTAAGATACCTTAATAATTTTTTGAGTATGGGTCGTTTACCTCCTTGGTTAAACTTGTTCATATCTATCTATCTATCTTTCTATCTATCTATCTATCTACATGCAGTTGTAAATTGGATTGTCTTTGTAGTTTCACCTCTGATAGTTCATTATTAGTGTATTTAAAAAATAGCTTAAACACTGACTGGAGTACAATGGCTCACTCTTCCGTTTTATGACAGGGCAGGAAAGCGTTTTGTTTTAGTGGCAAATGCAGTTTTACTCTTTAATAATAATTTCTGAATAGAGTTAACCAAATGACAAGGTAGGTTTTGGTTTCAATGGCTTTGCAAATCCAACCACCGTGATGTAAACCCCTGAAAGCCACTAAATGAGAATGATAGGAAAGCATTTCATGTATTTCCAAAAGTATGAAAACATCAGCTTAATTTGGTGTGGCTAGTTGCTTCGCCTGGACCATGGGCAGGGACTGAGTTTCTTGTTTTGGCAGAAGACTGGCCTTTGACAATTAAAAATAGAGAAGGACATTTGGGTATTCCTTCTGATGACAAGAGGAAGATTCAGTGAAAAATATTGGATGTTCACAAGATAGGAAAAAGGGGTCTTGAAAGTGCTTTTTTCCTCTCTAAATCTGGCAATGCAATAAAAATGAAGAGTCTGAGCTGAACAACACTGTCATCTCCACGGGGTCTGTAATGAATTTGCACACTTCACTCCAACTACTGTATGTCTAATCAGAAAAAGATGTCCCCCATTCCCTGATCTAGTGCCAAGCAGTAAAAGGTGATTCCTTATGTTAACAATTTCAGCAGAATGGCTTATTAAAACCAGATTTTAGGGTATTATAAAATGCTTAGAAGCCCTTTAAAATGTCAACTAGGATCCCCAGAGACTATGTAAAATGTCAACCCAGCTCAAGCGCCTGTTTTAAGCAGAATGAATTAGCGGCATGCTGTCGGAGGCTGTTATCCAAAACAATCAGTAAAAAGGACAACATCAAGCTTTCTTTGTACTTTTTTATGAAATGGCCATTCAGAATAATCTCATGGATATTTAAAGATCACTTATTTATTTGAAGCTATGACTAAATATTGAGGTTCCCAACACCTCGGTGTTTTCTTTTTCCTGCTGTATCTTTATTAATGCAACTTCATTGAAAAGTTTGAAATTAGACAGCCCTCTCCTTCATGTAGTCTATTATTATAATGTAATCATATGATCACTGTAATATTCCTAACTTTTAACCAGAAATGAGTTCTAGCTAGTCATCTCCTTCCAATAAAGCCTTTTGCTAATTTTTCCTATAATATTTTACATCATCAAAACTGCTATTTCTCTTATACTTAGGATGAAGTTTTCACCAGTGATTATTGCCTTTTTAGTATTCTGACAGATGAGTTTAGTGACATAAAGACAATTTAAACAATGTTAGTATTTAGTTGGTTTTACTTTTACAGTTGAGATTTCTATTGGATTGACCAAAAAGTTCATTAGGTTTTTTCATAAGATGGCTCTAGTAGCACTTAGTTGTCTTTAACATCATTCAAAACAATTTTGTTAGATTGTATTGTGACAGCTGTAATATCAGTGAGCATTTTTTAAAAAATCATCAAAATTGGTGAATTTGTGTGTAGCCATTTTAATACAGAAGGTGGAAGAAAATAAGCAACACTTTTGGCATATTATGCTTTATTATTCCGAGAAAGGTAAAAATGCAACTGAAATGCAAGAAAAAGTTTCATGCAGTATATGGAGAAGGTGCTGTGACTGATCAAATGTGTTAAAAGTGGTTTGCAAAGTTTCATGCTGCAGATGTCTCATTGGATGATGCTCGTTTGGATAGACCAGTTGAAGTTGATAGTGATCAAATCGAGACATGAATTGAGAACAACCAATGTTATACCATGCAGGACATAGCCAACATACACAGCATATCCAAATCAATAAAGTTATTGGTGAAAATGAAAACGAGTGTCTTATTTTATGAAAAAAACTAACAAGACATTTTGGCCAACCCAATAATTTGAAAATGACTGATAAAATATGAAATATGGTTACATAAAGCATTTTATTCATTTCTAGAGTCTTTCCAAATAAAACAGGCATGATTTTTTAAAGAATGAATAAGTCCATGTGTCCAGTAGAAAATAGTCATAAAATGAAAAAAATAGATCAGAGATGATAAGAGATGCAAAAAATGTGCATTTCCCTTTGATCAGTTCCATTATTTGATTATACAAGTATATATGCTTCTATACTTAAGTATTCACATTTTCTAGGTACACCTAAAGCTTCATATCCTTTTAAAAATAACATTCATTTAAAAATCTCAAAATCACTTCAGATGAAAACAGATGCAAGTTTAAGTGGTTAGCATTTTTTGTTTGTTTATCTGTCTACAAATGCTTGCTGTGGACTGCTCGGCATTGAGTACCATTATTGAGAATATGGGATCATAAAAACATGTGTATATGTTTAGTAGCTACCTCTAGGTGGTCAGTTGCTTAATGTAAATACTCAAAAAGGACACTATTAACTACATGTAGTTTTAAATGTATTATGGATTTTAATAAAGTTTTAATAACTTAGATGAATATTGTTACCTATTTGTTAAAGTTAAAATTTGCTGATAGAGTTAGGTGTTCCTATTGTATTTTTATCATTTACCTCTTAGAAGGCAGCGGATAAATAATTAAAATTTGCTTAGGTTGTCCAGTACCGGGCCATCACACTACTTGGAGATGAAGATGCTGATGATGCCAATAATGACAGTGATGATGCACAAAAGAAATGCAATCTCCCCTTCCTCTTCTCTGGGATTTATATCGATCAATAATAGGTCTCTACAGTCAGCACCCTTTCCCCTCACCCATCTGTCCGGTGTGCTTCAGGGTCGATGTAGGTAGGGTAACTATGAACCATGCTATCTGCTCGGCAGGAAGTGCAATGACAGTATGGAAATGCATACTTTCCATCTTCCTAGTCCCAACATTGTAAACCAACTTTTAGTTCTAGTCCTAGAGCAAACACCATCTCCACCCCCACCCCACCCACACCACAAGATGAATTCCACAGTTGAGAAAGGGAAAGGTACATATGGTTGATACCAATATTGACTAGCTCATAGGAAACAAACTTTTATCCTCTAAGATGAGGGACTTGGAGGCCTGGGTGAAAAAGGTGAAGGGATTAGAAGTACAAATTAGCAGTTACAAAATAGTCACAGGGATGTAAAGTACAGCATAGGGAATATAGTCACTAATATTGTATTGTATTACAACAATCAGCATAGAGACACACAACTAAATAAATTAGCTGTAGTAATTGGGCACATTTCTCAATGAACATGGACTGTTTCACCATCAGAAGAGAAGGCTTTAATGATGGTACTTATTTTTATACATGCAGATAACATGAGCTGGCTGGCCTCCAAACCTAGCATCTTTCAACAAGTGTAGAAAACAACTCTACATTCAACCCATATATCACTTAACCTTTAATACTTTTCTTACCCAATATCTTGCTGATGTTGGAGTTGTGCATGTCAGGAAAGGCTTGAAGGATTTTTCTTCGTTCATCTTTAGCCCACACCATGAAGGCATTCATTGGACGCTTTATGTGGGGTTCATTGCTACCACGCCCCCTGGATTCCCTATAAATTCTTGATTCTGAGACTCCAGCACTTCCTAAAACCAGGGAATATTGTTTCACATTAGTGTTAAAACTTTTGACATTTCTACTCCTTTCATTACTGTCTTTTAGTCTATTAAAATATCTGAAAATAAACAGTACATGTAATAATGGTACTTCCAGTTCTTAAGACAGATGCTTGTTTATGAAGTTTTTGTGATAAGACTTGTGGTGGCAAATGTTGTATTTTTAATCCATTCATACTGCATTTCCCTTTCTTACAATGGTGGATTATTTCACCATTTACTTTTTTTTTTTTTTTTTTTTTTAAAGATTTTATTTATTTATCTTCAGAGGGGAAGGGAAGGAGAGAGGGAGAGAAATATCAATGTATGGTTGCTTCCTGTGCATTCCCTGCTGGGAACTGGCCTGCAACCCAGGCATGTGCCCTGACTGGGAATCGAACCGTGATCTCTTGGTTCACAGGCCCGTGCTTAATCCACTAAACTACACCAGCCAGGGCACCATTTACTTTTAAGAGCACCAAAGAAACTTGAATATGTGATCTTTGATGTAAATTGGAAAGAGAAGAGTTGGATGAGATCAGTAGACATGGAGGCTCTGTAAATATATTAAATAGGGGGAGAAGCTCACAAAACTATGAAACACTAATGTGTTCTACAGAATGGATGCATACAGGTAAGTGGGTGTCTCGGCTACCTAAGCATTATCAGAACATAAAGTACTCACACCCTCTTCCTCTCTTTGAAGTTATAAAATTGAAATGTTGGTAGATTAAATTTGGATGTTAAGTACAATATTGCCTGTAATGTGTCTGGCTTTTCTTTGAAATTATGTGCTAATAATAAGTGCATCAAATATGCTGTTGCAGAATGATAGTCTGCTCCCCAAGAGATATTTAAAAGAGGAAAATGGGCAAATAAATAGTTCCATTACTCTGGTTTCTTAAAAAGTCAACAGCTACATTTAAGATAAAAATAATATATTCATTTCCCTTAATTTTGCCCATAATGTCTAAGTTATCCAAAGACCCACTGAAAGTTACATTCCAATCAACAACATCATGATAATAAAACACAACCAAGAGTCCAAGAGTCTCCACAGTGCAAGTTTCCACAGTGGAAACTTATGGAACTGCAGTCACTCCTCTAGGTTTTATGTGACTTTGTAGAATACCTACAGCAGACCAAAGAGCTTCTACAGGTACTGATGTTTGGGGAAAGGGGGAAGAGAAGAGAAGAGAGAGAGAGAGAGAGAGAGAGAGAGAGGGAGAGATAACACATGAAACTCCGACACTAAGTTTTCCAGGGTTATCATTATAAAAGGTAGAAAAGAGGATATTGATAGCATTAAATTTTAAAAATAATATGGAAGTCTTAGAGCATGTATTATTAATAAAAGCACTGTTTTTTCCTCCTTCACATTATTCTTCCTTTCTTTTCTTAATTTGAAGGAATAAGAATCAACCAAAATGGCCCAGATTTGAAGGCCTCTACAGAAGCAAACCAAAACACACAGCATCTATGTTGATGGAATTTCTCATTATTTTTCATTCATTATATGCTCTTTGGTCTCACAAAGATTGGCGAATATTTTGCATATAAGCATGACTGAATTTAAGAAATGACATAACAAAATTTTGATGTTTTAATGCTGGTTACCATGCATATATCTTATCATGCTAATACAACTTAAAATTTATGAGATATGTTATACCAGTAATTGTTTTTTTTACTGACAAAAATGAGTGCTAATATATGGTAACATCTTTCTAAAATGGGTTTGTAACTGGCAAACGATCATTTGCACATCTGCCTTTCCTTGTTCTTACACCTCACAGCAACATAAGCGGTAAAATGAATGTTATGTGGCTTCATCAACCTAAACAAGCTTGTTGTATGTACTTAGGCCAGTTCTATCTTATCCAAACAAAGTAGAAAATAGAAGGAAATGTTTGGATATAGCAGGCCAGAAAAATGCAGTCTCTTCTTGGCTATCCAGTTGAATAAAATTCAGTTTTGACAGAATTATCTGGTTAAATGCTCAAGTCTGGCCAGTCCCTTGTACAGTGCAGAATTGGACTTAAAAGAATTGGCCCAAGGCACATATTGGCATTGTGTATTTTGGGAGATTCAAATGTACTCCTCTGTCCTGAGGAATGGTTTGTCCTGGCGCAGGCTTTTCCATAGGCAGGGGACTTCCTCTGGAATAGTAACAAATTGGAGGACAGTGCTCTTATAATGCATATATGTCACCTGATACTGAAGGGACATTTCCAGCTGGGGCTTTGCGTAACAGCACTTTTTTCTTTTCCCCTCTTTGTGCTATTACATTATAGTATCATTTTACTTAGTTGTCACTGTGGATGTTAGAAGTTCAGAGGTGCAGACAACAGAAGTGCCGAGGCATGTGAGGAAGGCAACAGACTGGTGGCTGGAGTTCTGCTTGGGTTACAGGGAGGCGTAGGCAGGACACCTCACTGTATGGTAGATAGTATAAGAGGGAAAGGTTTCCAAATGCAAGAAACCATCCTAATCACATCTTATGAGCCATGTGTCTGGTCTGGGTTTGACAAATGAAAACTGGAAAATGAGGCTATAGATACAAATTGCTGAAGAGTTTGTTCCAGGTATAAGGAATAGAGAAGCGAGAGACAGGGTAAATGGTGATTGAGAATATTTGCTTTGGAATCATTCCATTGGAATCCAAGGACTGCCTCTGGCACTTACAGCCCTGTAACCTTGGGAAAAATGATTCAAAATTGGAGGACCACTCTCTTTATATGTAACACTGCTTCTCTCCCAGGCTGTGCTAAGGATGAGTGAGATGACTGATGCAAAGCACTCAGCCGGCGCTTGGCTCATGGGGCCTGCTCAGTACACATGAGCTCCTCTCGTAATGATCAGGTATGAGGTGACTGTCTCGTATATTTTTTAGTAGCTGCAACTGGCCCTAAATAGACACTCCTGCACACTACCGGAATGCATATGAACAACGTTCACAAACCATCAGAATCTCCACTCATATTGAAATCCATCATGGCATGGCTAAATTTTCCTTCTTCATTCTGTTTAACTGCCAATTGCTGAGTCAGACTTTCCAGTGTTGTTTTTTCCTGAAAAAAAAAATTATAATGAGAGCTCAATCTGGAAATTTTAATTATTCAAAGACATTTTTCTTCTCGGACTATAGATAATACATCAGCTTGGAGAAGGGATGGGATGTTGATTTATTCACCTTTGCACATTCAGCACATTATGTAATTAAAGCAAATGATCAACAGGATTTTTGAAGACACTCTTATTCTTGGAATCCCCTTTACAGTCTTGGCATTTGGATTTGGTATGCCAAAAAGATAAATGCCTGGATCCTTGGAGATAACCTTCCCAAATCACAAAATGTACATAGAAATTTCACAAAATAAACCTGTTTTGTAACATTTGGAATGCCTGCTTTATTTTTAGACAGACAGTAGAAGTATAGAAGTGGCATGGGGCCCAGAAAAAGTCTTCCGATAGTTAGGTGACCAACTGATAGGAACATAATTCAAGACTACTGCCCTCTGGTTGCCATCTCCTTAAATGCCATCTGCATTCCTCATGAAAGGGTAATGAAGACATTTAAATATTCATTGTTAATTGCTTGTCAAGGCTCTGTACATTCAATGTGAGTGCCTGCTACTTGGACCACAATTTGATTTGGATTGCTAAGCCAAAATATTGAGTTGGCGAATTATTTGAAATACAAATATACCAAAATTAGATCTGCAAAGAAACCAAGTCATTTAAAAGCATGCAGTGCATGGCCTGCATTCATGGAGAACATGACACTGCAAACTAAATTATTTTCAAGGAAAATCATGCTTAATACAAACTACAGGAGATATTAAACCACTTCAAAATTAACTGGGTGAGTTTAAGAACAGAAAAAGCATGCAACGAAAAGTTTACAACTTTCTCTAGCATGCTCCATCATTGCTCTGAGGACAATGCGGTTTCAAAATAGTTTTAAGAAAACCATCTATTGGATTTCATAAAACTTGCTCATATTTCTTTATAACTAGTCACCTCATTTTCTGAAGAACACAGAACAAGTTAACCACATACACTGCGGAACAGCTATTGACACAATAAAATGTTCACAGGAAATAATCAACTATTTAAGATAATTGTATTACAAGTGAAGAGCCTAAGTAATGTTTCCACCAGTAGCCAAAAGGGCATTGAAATTAATATAGTGCATGCTTTACCTCTGCACAGTCTCTGACAGTATGACAGTTGTACTTACTAGATAAATAATTTTCTTACTTTAGTGGCCTTGGATCTCCTATTCTCTATATGTCAAATTTTGTATGTGACTTATTAAAAATATTTTTACATTGTAAATCACTATAAAATATGGTAGGGGAACTAGGAATAAAATAGTTTTATCTACTTTAGTTCTATAAGATTATCTAGTATGAACATTGAAATAAATTGTCAATTTAAAAATGTAGAGCCTGTTCCAATTTGTTTTGTGTGTAATGTTGGTATTTTCAACTGCTTTATATGTTCTGGGTTTTTTTTTCTGAGAGTCTGCTGTATATATTTAGTTAGCTGAGCTCAGGAGCACTAAGGATACCAGCTTGACAGACTCTCTTTATAGTAAATGTAACTGTTGAAGTAGGAGACAGTTACATAAAAGAATCACATTCCATCAACATGATATGAGAGTCCCCAGGTCAATGAAGGCTACTGTTCTGTCTTTGGAAAATATACTGGGCATGGTCACCTCTCAGGTTTTGATTTAACAGTGCATAGGAAAATTATGCTACATATATTCTAGAGAGTTTTCCATTCTGAAGCAAAGTCTTTCAAGAAGAGAAAGAAAAAGGAAGGTGATCAGAGTAGAAAAAGAATGAAATGTTAAGTGACTCCTAAGGTTTTGAGTTCATCTGTAAAGATCTTGCACCATCTTACCAAGAGGCAAAATTAGCAACTAATGAGTAGGAAAGCCATAGCTAGGTTTTACAATAGTGATCTCTAATCATCTACCTCTAAAGCACATGCTATAAAAAATGACTCAATTAGTTACCCCAAAGTGGAATTTACAATACTTCTTAAGAGGATGTCAGGGAGAGAGTGGAAGTTAACATGGTAGAATGTACCTCTTTTGTGACATTTTGCATAGTTATTTAAGCTAATTCTTAGACATGTGAACAGGGAAAATTGGAGGAACTGGAGAATAGGGTGCCTTTAATTAAAATACATATAAATCAAAATGGTAACATTGCCACACTTTAGAAGCCCTCACTGAAAAGAAAGTCAGAAGACCATAAAAAAATTGAGGCATGGAGGATATAAGAAAATGGTTACATGGTAAATATAGGTTATAAAATTACAGTGCTTATATTTTAAATAGTTGTTATGTAATTCCATATAAAAATTGATCCTGTGGTAAAAATTTTTATTTAGTTCTTATGTATAAAGGTAGATATAAATCTCTATGTGGATAGAAGTCTTAGACAATACACTGAACCACCAACAGAAAGAGATTGATTTAAGAATAGTTCCCAAGGTTTAAATTCAATGTTTAGGCATGTAGGAGAAGAACGTATTAGCCAAATGTTATAAAGCGCAAATGCTAGCACTTTGGGGATATCCTCATTTTCTTCCAGTCCCACACATTTCAGGTTGTTCCCCTCCTAACAGTCTACCTATGTACTATCAGTCTAAAACTCAGCCATTTGAGATTCTGTTCCTTGGGTTAAATATTTCCCTTTCCAGAAACCTCTGTTCAAGTGTGCAAATATTACTGAGAATGCTCTTATTGTCAAATTAATTCTTTGTAAATATAGGCAGTTAAAACAAAATGAGGGCAGGAAGGGGATAAATAGGAAAATGTTGAACATGGGAAGCACCAAAGAAATTGAGTTTGGGGAAACAGAATAAAATGTTGATGGGCAGAGGTGACAATTTTCACTGAATTTATACTCTTAGTTCTGATGGGTTCCAATTAAAACCACATTATTCAATAATTTATACAAAAAAAGGAGTGCTTCGTGCCTCCACTTTAAGATCAGTGTTCTAGAACACAAATCTAGTCACTTTACTGTCCTTTTAATACCATCCAGGCACTGAACTGAAACTGACAAGACTCACTGATTTTCTTTTGTTACCTTTTTTTCTATTAGATATAAAACAAAAATCAAGGAAAAACAAACACATTTAAAGAAATACTTACCAAAATTCTGTATTGCTCTGAGTAATTTCAGAGCAGAGGATGCAAACAGATTTATTACTACAAAGTACTCAAAATTAAATAGTCTTGACCTATATGCTTTCTCTCTTGAGTAAAAACTAGCAATCAGGTAACTACTAGACTGTGTTTGGGAAGATGATTCTTATCTGGTCAATCAAATTTTATGCAACCGTGTGGGTTTACTAAGATGGGAAACATTAGGTAAAGTCTGGTGTTACTTGAAAAATCTTAGGATTCTATGTTGACTTGTACAAAGATCCAAATGATTGATATCTCATCTACAGAAGAAAAGAAAGTTTTAGACTATATAGTTTCTTGGGGTCAAATGCATAACACTAAAAGTCAACATTAAAAGAACTATTATTACTATGTGAATATTCACTTAGGGGATTTGGCAGTTGGTCTTGGTTTTGTGGCTTATCCAGTGACTTGCAAAATGGGAAACAGCACATGTATATTTGTACGTGACACCAGGCCATTGTGGGAATCAAGAAGAAGAAGCACTAAATATCTAAAGAAATGTGGTCAATGAGTTGGTTAGAAGTGGTCAGTAAAAATCTGTGTTTTCTAAGTCAAGAACACTCTGAATGGCAAAAGGCCACAGGGATTAATGGGAAGATGGCATATTTGTAAGTACAGGCAATAACCCATCTAGAAAATAATGGATTTGGGGATCAGGAACATCATAGCTTAATGCAACTACCTTATACATTAGCTGTATTACTTTACACAAATTAATTATCTTCCCTGTGTCCCAGAATCCTAATTTGTAAAATGGGGTTTAAATATATGATATATTCTCATTAGTTTAAAAAACTTCAGATATACTTTTAATATTAGGTTAAAAAGTCAATGAGGGTAATTAAAAAGAATAAGATTCTTTCTGGCATATAAGAATTATAGGACTAGTTATTTCAATGGGTATTAAGGACTCTGACATGGTTATGATCTTCTACTCTCTGTGGCCAAGTAGTGGACTAATGTGTTAAAGAGGAGAGTGCTGGTATCAACCCTAAAAATTACTGAGGGTTATTTTTCCCTCTTGTCCACCAGGTACAATAATATATTTAAACTTTTTTTTTATTTTCCATTTGATGCTCACGCATGATGGTTTACAGCTCTATCATATAAGTCTACCAGATATTTAAACTGAAATTTTCTCCTATTCCAATTACTTCAACTAATACAGAAAACATCTAAAAAGTCACAGTTTGTAAAGTCTGAACTGTACATCCTTTGTTGATGTTTAATAGAAAAGTCAACACACACACACAAAACCCCACACAAACTGTACTTTAGAAGAGGTAGACGTTTCCTTCTACCTAAGCCTGAATTACACAGTTCATCAGTAGATGGTTCCTCTATTACCCCTTGAAATTGGGATTCGTCTAAGTGATGAGCTTTGCTCCCCACCAGACACACATACACAAAGGGAGAGATGGGTTATGGATCAGCTATCATAATGGACATCCCTGAAATAAAGCTCACAAAGCTATAAAACTCATAAAAAGCACATGCATGAAATGACAGAACAGAGTGTGACTGTTAAATGTTGACTCAGTAATAGTTAAACTCCTTCTGGCTACACTTTTTTTATGGTCTCCTTCTATACTAATGACACGGGAAGAACAAAGAAACAAAAAAGGTTCTTAACCCTCCATTTATGTGAATCCCACAGACCACCAAAGAAGATGAAAGATTATTTATAATGTCATAACAATTTATTAGTTGGAAATTTTTTTTCATCAGCTTAAGGAAAATACAAAGAAACAATGCATGTGTCTACCCCTCAAGCTCTCGGTTTTACCCTCGCTTATTAAGATCACCATTTCCTAAAAAATAATAATCCACCCACATAATCTAACAGCACACATGGAAGAAAAGGCTTTTTTTGTAAATTGTATATAAATTATATACAAATACACACACTCACTCTCTCTCACACACACACTTTCGTCCAATATCAACAATAATGTAAGCTGAAGAAATCGTTCACTAATTTTACTCTGGTCAAATATTAATTTATCCATTAAGATGCTATCAGATACTTTGGTACTCCGGAATCTTGTATTCCTTAGGAATATTTTTCCATTCATTTTCTCCATTAGAGTATCACAGCGGTAGATTCGCTAAGTAGTTGGAAAGGTCCTTAAGTGACCTCTGGTCTGATCATCTACAAAAGTAGCCTTCTCCAATTCTGACTTTTTTCCCTTTCTAAATTCCACTAGATTCTCCTCATAAAGAAATCATGAATTAGGAGTCACAATATGATTCCACCCTCAATTTCCTTTTATGAAATTTGGTGCCCAGCTTCATGAAATATTTCTTGAAGTGTAACTCTAGCTAAATCTCTTAGAATTGTAAGTTCATTGGGCAACCTGATGTAACTGAAATGTATTGCAGATCAAGTTTTCCTAGGAAGTATTATGAAGTTGAAGGTAGATGGAGTGGTTTTGAAGGAAACACACAGTTTCTATAAATTCAAGTCTTAATCCACATGAATAACTTTCCAAGATGGTAAAATGATGTGGAAAAAATGGAATCCCTGGTTATGATTTTTAAAGAATTGATTTTAAAGTGGAGGAAATATTAGAACATCGATGACAAATAACTAATTCTGATTCATGAATGAGGAGAGAAATGTGAGGACCAAAGCCACTTAATGTATGTTCCAGAAAAGATAGAGTCTATTGTTATGAGGATTAGTTAAGAGCACTCAGTAGAGGATGTGGCAATAACAGGAAGCTAGTGAGGATTAATAAAAACAATGGTATAATAACCTCAGTTTTTTTCCCATAGGACCTGGAATGAAGGCCAGGAAAGTTCAATGGCTTCAAAGTACAATGTTTTGGACTTAAACTCAGCATTGGAATAGATTCTTAACAATATCCTGTTGCCAGGATGGAGAAATTGCACAGGACCCAGGAAAAGAGAGTTGAAGGGAGTGGGAAAAGGAGATCAACAATAGCTATCTTTAAATATCTTCAGATCCTCCATGTTTAAAAACAATAAAGGCCTGTTATTTGTGAAAAAGAGATAGAATTTGGCCATATGCTGTCAAGAGATAGAACACTGACCAACGGTTGTAAGTTGCCTGGCGAAAGACAACAAACCAGTGAAGGAAGAGTTCTCTGAGTGTCAGAGCTATCTGTCCCCCGAAAGGATGGCCTTGGGATGTGAAGATTTTGTTTCCCTGGAGGTTTTCAAGTACTGGCTTATTAGAGATGTTGAAGAGCTAATCCAAGGTCAGGTGACACATTCAAGACTCTTTCCATTTTGTTAGAAACCTAACCTGCAATTCTATGTCCTACTTGACATATTTTCTCTATCCTTAAATGATAATTGCCTCAAAAGTTGTTTAAGTTTCAAAACTTAAAGGCACTCCATTTTTAATTGAGAATAATATAATCATTTTTTTTAAATTCAAGAAAGATGATTCAGCCTTGGCTGGAGTGGCTCAGTGGATGGAGTGCAAGCCTGAGAGCCAAAGGGTTGCCTGTTCAATTCCCAGTCAGGGCACATGCCTGGGGTGCGGGCCAGGTCCCCAGTGGGGGTGCACGTGAAGCAACTGCACATTGATGTTTCTCTCCCTCTCTTTCTCCCTCCCTTCCCCTCTCTATAAAAATAAATAAGTAATTTTTTTAAGAAAAGAAAGATAATTCAAGTTATTAAAAACAAAAATGTTGTTATTAAAATATATTTTATGAAGAGACTGTCCAATAATAATCAGATTTACAGATTTAGGTACTTTGTAAAAGACACAGTTACATGTGCTCAATTCAACAATATAATTTAGTCCTTCAACAGAAAATCCAGTGCCATCATGGAGAAGTTGTCAGGGGGGCGGGCTATATGATACAGAGAAAAGCCACTCAAGGAATCTGCAGAAAACAAATCACTCACAAAGAAGGTAGGCAAGAATATTGTCATGGTGAAACACTGACCCTTATTTATTTATCGATGGTGCTTATGGTGGGTATGTGTGGAAGAGGAGGCAGGAGAGGAAAACAATAAGACCCAAGGTTTCAAATGTCTGTATTTGTGGTCAGCATTCAACGACAGTCTAAAAGTGACTTTGATGTAATTTCAGACCAGGGTGGATATAGATGTTATGCACACTGACTCAAATCAGAAGAGTTAATGGGAAAAAAGCACAGGAGGCTAACAGAGACAAATTATAGAATTCACCGCATACACGGGATGTCCAGTAGGTGGGAGGGCTGCACAGATGGACACAAAACTGGATGTTGTCTGATAATAATTGTTCTATAAACAATGGGTAACTCAGTCACTGAGTTATGTATAGAATTATTCTTTTATTTTTCCTTTTCATGAAATAAAAACTGTAAAACTGTCAGCATTCTTAACAAATGCAGCCTCAGTAGCCAGTAGTTACCTCAGTTAAATAAATATAATTGGACTATTTTAAAGAATCGTGGTTTGGTTCGGAAATGCTGGGCCTGACAAATAGAAGCAGGCACATCAGGGTTACAGTTCACTTCTCAATTATCCACGGCAGTTTAGAGGAAGGGAGAAAAAATGTAGTTTAGAATAGATATTTAAATCTCACTTAACGAACCCTAAAATTTCATGTTTTATCAGAGCTGCTACAAAATGCAAAAGAAGATTGAACATATTATTTTTGTTTTTTTCAGTTTATTCTCTGGTGAAGGGGCTGATGCATGGTGAAGAAAGGAAGATCTAGAAAGGCAGCAGAAACAGGAAAAATAAAGAATTAGAAAAAATATACAAATTGTGGAGATGGTCATTGCTCAAATGAGATTTTTGTCATAAAGACTCAGAAAGAACACACTAACTAATGCACATAACCAACCCCTGAGCACAGGCACTGGGTGACTTGCATGAACTCCAGCGTGTCCACTGGTCTGTTAGAAAAGACACTGAGTCCTAGCCAGACGACCTTGGTTCACACACCAATCTACCACTTCAATTCCTGTCATCTTCACAAAACTCGGGGTATTTTTTAAAAAAAAATTTAAAGCAAAGATAAGCACACTGTTGTGCTTATATTACAGAACACATAGGGTTGGAATTTAATGTGAAAGCACTCTGAAAATGGTAGGACACAAAATAAATGCCAACAGCCCTTATTACTCCTAGGACTCACAAGCAAGTCTTTCTCATTTGATCTTCAGGATGAGGAAGGGAGCAGGGGAGAAGAGAAGGGAAGGAAAGGCCATTCTTAAGAAACCATGTTTTAAATAGGAAGAATTCCAGTCCAACAGCAAAAGTGATTCTTATTTTACATATGGGGTATTTAGAAAAATTGGAAATGTGGGGTCATATATGCAAATTTATAACCCTATCACTTCTGTATAATTATGTTTATTATCTTTTTGGTCTTATATCTATCTACTGTGAAAATATACTTTAAAAATATCTAGATTATCTAGATTGTTCTCTACATAGTGTTTTCAAACTGGCTTTGTATAGTGATTACCAGAGGGAAAGAGGGTGGGGGAGGTAGAGGAGGGCAAAGAGGGATGAGTGGTGATGGAAGGAGACTTGGGGAGGTGAACACACAATACAATATACAGATGATGTATTCTGTAATTGTACACCTGAAACCTCTATAATTTTATTAAGCAATGCCACCCCAATAAATTCAATAAAAATTTAAAAAGAAAGAATACTACTGTAAGCATAGTCTCAGACCTTGGAGTGAAGAGATAATCTGAATCATCAGAGAGGCTGGCGGGTGTCTCTCTGAAAGCCCCCTCTGGTGTGCCCCGTGTGACCCATTTTCCTGAGCCATCCTGCACAACCCTGTACCAGAATGATGTAAAGAACACAAGACTCTCTGTTTGAAAACACGCATAGCTTTTCTAGGCTTGAAAATTAAACCATAAAAAGTTTACTGAAAAAAAAAAACCCTTTAAAAAGCTCCTTAAAAACTCACACCATAATTGCTCCCCACCAAGCGTGGGCACTTGCTAGCTGCAAGTAGTGGCACTGTGACAAATGTAGCAAAACTGAAAGCGGGCTATACTAAGAGAAAGAAAAAGTCTTCCACTGGCCATCTGTGAAAATAAGGCATGTGGCCATTAAATGCAGAGGCTGTAAATATACACAAACTCCATGAAGCAAATGGCAAAAAAAGGACTAAACTTCAAGCTCAAACAAATCAAAATGTTTAATGCATAGTTACCACTGCTGGACGAAAACAGCTCTGATCTTTGCAGTCTGCAATCTCGGCATGTATTTCAATTAAATATGCCCAAAAAGAAAAGAAAGAAATGAAAAGACACAGAAAAAAAACCCATCTGGAACAAAAGACTATAGACAGCCTATACTCAATTTCTGGAAACAAACAGCCCCTTTAACTTGCACCAGCCTGTCGAGAATGTCGATTGGAATTATTGAAAGGCTGACATATAGAGTGATGGATGGGTGATGACATAATACCTATTTGCCTTTTTGTCATGGTCTTTCAAAACGGGCTGCTCTGTGCTGATAATATTCACTGAGGGGTTTTCCTCTCCCTTCCTGTCCCATAAGAAGTGTTCCCTAGCTAAGACCCTCAGAATTAAGAAGGTTTTATGAATGAAAAACAAAAGAAAAGGAAAGCTAAGAATCAAATGCCAACTTGCATGTAAGAAGCTGGTCTAGATTTTTAAATAATCAGTTGCCTAGAAAGCGGCTCCCCATCCATTTATATACATTTGCAATGTAGAAGACTCCAGCAATAAAAGGCAAGTGTTCAACACCAGATTTTGTGTATCTTTTAGTTGGAGTCACCAAATACATAATTATATGTAGAAACTTAAAAATAATATATATTCACTTGTATAAAGATAAAATATCAATCATTTTGTTATTTTCATTTGTTCCTAGGCAAATTCTAGCCAGTGGCTTTAAAAGTTTAGGGATTTTTTAAACACACACACGCTCCCCCCACTCCACCCCTTAGTAAAAGCTCCTGCTTGGCCACAACTGTTGGAATATTTCATTTCTTCCTGAAGGATTTATCTAACATGCTTTTTTTTTCCTTCATGAAGTCTCTGTCTAACCACTGAAATATCTAATTCTAATTTGACTTCTCTAATGCATTTCAACTAAAGGAAGCATCTTCAAAAACAATTTATAAATCATTAAATAATTGCAGAATCTTCCACTGAATGCAGAGGCATGAGTCCCTTCATGTTCACCTTTTTCCAAGAAAAACCTGTAGTTCACAATTGCTCGCATGCCTCCTCCTCGTCTCAGGGAAGGGGCATGTGTTAAGTAATGCTGAACTAGATGCGCTGTGTCAGTTTCTGAAGAGTTAACACTGCTGGCCCCATCCATCAGATGGCCAGCGAAGCATCAGGAAAGAATGATGGATGTAAAATTATTACAGGGCTGCCATCCGATACACTTACTGCCATTTGTAACTAATGCTGAGACTGACACACTTTTTTCATTATTAAACATCCACATTAAGTCAACATTGGTCACTGTCGTTTCACGTTTGGCACTCTGTTAGAGGGAAAGAAAAGGGATGACAATGGCAGCAAAGAGGAGGTTGTAGTGGAAGAATTTCCAAGTGCCAGAGTAATGAAAAGTCACCTTTATTTACAAATCGGTCTAGGTATAAGGTCTGTGGTAAAGCTTCTTGTGAATATGACTGACAGCTGGAAAGAGAAACTGATGTTATTATTGAGTAAATTATAATCTACAATATACATGTTATTCACCAAATTTTCATCTTATTCTATGGAAATTTGCAAAGAATTTTCACTGAATCTCAGAAGAAAAAGTAAGACATTTTTCCAGCTATTCTACTTTGTAGTTCTAGATGCATTATGTAGTTCATAGCACGTGCAGGTGTTTAAATTTCAGGTACACTAAAGGCAATTAATATTTAGTGAATACATTCTCTCTCTTAAGAAATGTATGCACACATTTGCATGTTTATTTTTGTGAGTGACATCTGTTTTATATCAGAAAAGCAATACAGAAGGTGGCCTTAACAGGTAGAGAGCATGTGCGTGAACACTATTTACTGATTCAACCTGTTACCAAGCAATGCCTTCTTTTGGACGTGATTACATATGATATAATTATTTATGAACCACAGGCAAGTTATAAGGAAGGTCCTAGACATGCAAGAGGGGGAAGAGCAACCAATGACAGATGGATAACAACCAATATGAAACAACAAAAACAAAGCAGTTTCAAGAGCTTTGATCTAACTTTTCTAATGCAGCTGTGGATCACAATGGCCTCTTCCTAACCAGTAGCCATTCTGGTCCTTTTTTTCTTTCTTGTCATATTATCTTTAATCTTAATCTATCCCTTGATTTAAGGAAGGATAGAATAAGGGCTCTCATTCAGTCCCAGAAAATAATTCATGATCAACTTAAAGCAATGTCTCTTCCTTTCCCTAGTATTGTTATAAAGATGTGCATGTGACCCAGCACTACCCAAAGGAGGGGTGTGTGGAAGCCAGTCTGAGGGGTGCAGTAAAGCATCCTTCTGAGAATAACATGAAAGACAAAGCTATGTGAATGAAGGAGGAATGAAAATCATCCCCATGGGAATGGAGACTGAATTTAGCAAAGAAAAATCTAACTCCACTTCCTAGAACTACTTGCCTTCATGGGATGACTGTAGGGGCAACAACATGTGTGGCCCTGTAAGAAAACTAAGAAAATCACAGAGATTTTAACCCTGATTCATTGAGCTGATAAACTAATGTCACCAACCTTCTGCTCCTTACTTCATTATAAGCGAAAACTTAATCCTTGTTGAAGCTACTGTATTTACATTTCCTGATACATGTAATAATTACATTTCTTTTAAAAGAATGTTATCATTTTTATTTTCAATTATAGTTAACATAAATTATTATATTAGGTTCAGGTGTGCACCCCAGTGACTAGACATTACATAACTTACTAAGTGATCATCCCGATATATCTTGCTCCCATCTGACATCATACATAGTTATTAGAATATTATTGACTATATTCTTTATGCTGTGCTTTTCATCCCCATTACAATTCTTTAACAACCAATTTGTAATTCTTAATTCCTTTACTTCTTTCACCCATTCTCCAGCCCCCCACTCCCCCACAATCTGGCAACTGTCAAAATGTTCTCTGTATCTGTGTGTCTGTTTCTGTTGTGCTTGTTCATTTAATTTGCTTTTAGATTCAATTGTTGATGGGTATGTACTTATTGCCATTTTATTATTTCCATTTTTTATCTTTTTTCATATTCTTAAGATCATTTAACATTTCATATAGCACTGATTTGGTGATGAGGAACTCCTTTAGCTTTCTCTTGCCTAGAAAGCTCCTTATCTGTCCTTTGATTCTAAATGATAACTTTGCTGGGTAGAGTAATCTTGGTTGTAGGTCCTTGCTTTTCATCACTGAATATTTCTTGCAAATACCTTCTGGCTTACAAAGTTTCTATTGAGAAATCAGCTGACAGTTTTATGGGAGCTCCCTTGTAGGTAACTAACTCCTTTTCTCTTGCTGCTTTTAAGATTCTCTCTTTCTTTTTAACCTTTGGCTTTTTAATTATGATGTGTCTTGGTGTGGGCCTCTTTGGGTTCATCCTGTTTGGGGATCTCTGCTCTTCCTAGATTTGTATGCCTATTTCCTTCACCAAGTTAGGGAAGTTTTCTGTTATTAGTTCTCAAATAGGTTTTCAATTTCTTGTTCTGTCTCCTCTCCTTCAGGCACCCACATTATGCAAATGTTAGTGTACTTGAAAATTTCCCAGAGGCTCTGTAGAGTATCCACATTTTGGGGAGGGAGTTCTTTGTCTTTTTGCTGTTCTGATTGGGTATTTTTTGCTTCCTTATATTCCAAATTGCTGATTTGGTTCTCAGCTTCATCTACTCTACTGTTGAGTCCCATAAATTACTCTTCATTTCAGTTAGTGTATCCTTCATTTCTGGCATGTCTTTTTTAATACTGTTGAGGTTCTCATTAAATTAATTGGCATCCTTTTACCCAATGTTTTGAACTCTGCATCTAGATGCCTTTCTCTATTTTCTTTAGTTCTTTTTCTGGAGTCTTTTTCTGTTTTTTTTTTTTCATTTGGGACATGTTTCTTTGTCTCCTCATTTTGGTAAGCTCCCTGTGTTTGACTCTATGTATTAGGTAGAGCTGCGACATCTCCCAGGCTTGGTAGCATGGCCTAATGTAGTTGGTGTCATGTAGGATCCAGTGACACATTCTCTCTGGTCACCCAAGCTGCGCACTCGAGGTGCACTCTCATGTGGGCTGTGTATAGCCCACAAGCTCCTCTTGTCGTTGAGCCTTGATAGCTCCTGGCATGTCAATGGGAGGGACTTACCCCCAGGCCAATCAGCTGCAAGCACTGGCTGCAACCACCAATCATTGCCCTCCTACCACCTTGGTGAATCAGCTGTGCATGGGCCCACCCCACAGAGCCAGACTTGCTTCAGAAGAGCTCTGGTGATCAATGAGTCCACCCCTTGAGTGTTTTGTTTATGGAGGTGGTTGGGTGGTGATGATCTGACATCATCTAAACCTGTCCACTGGGTTTGCTGTCTCTGTGGCCTCCTGAGATGTGCAGGCCATTGTCAGCTGCCACCTGTGTTCTGTCTAGGACCCCCCAGCAAGAACTACAAAATGATCTGCAGATAGCTGCTACTCGTGCTGGGCTTGGAGGTGCCCAGTCAAGTCCAAGCTACAAACCAGGGAGGGCTGCTGCTAAAGCCAGGATTGGGGTCAGTTAGTAAGAGGTACTAGGGTTGTTGAGGCCAGATGCTGCTTGTTTGAAAGATTTTAGAAAAATATAAAGCATGAGCCCAAACAGGCTGTTGTATAGAAAAGTCACTCACTGGAAGCAGCTTGGGTAGGCCTGAAAGTTGGGTGGGGTGGGGCCTCAGGGAATCACCAGGGCAGGGTAAACAGTGATAGCCAGGATGAAAGAGGCTCAGATATGGCACCTGCCTGCCAGCTCTGTGGGGGGAGGGCTCAGCAAAGAAACAATAGCCTCTGCCAGCTCTTCTGTCTGGGAGAAAGCTGTCCCCCAGTTCTTGTTCTGATGATAGACATTCCAGTTCCTCCCCATATGCCTCTGGCACCTTTCAAGCTGCTGTTCCCCACACTGGAACTCAGAGGGAATGAGTCTGAGTATGTTTATTTTTGGGCCATTTACGAGGAGCTGCCTCGCACTCCAGAAGCTTCCATCTTCCTTATCCTCAATCACTGCTGGTTTTTACAGCCAGGAATATGGGAACTTCTCTTCCTGGCACTGGAACCGTGAGCTGGGGTGCCTGATATGGGGCTGGTACCCCTAGCTCCTCCAGGGGGGACATCCACAGCCCAGATACCCCTCCTGATTTTTTCTACCACATGTAGATGTGGGACCAGCCCCTTTCACAACGCTGCCCCTCCTACCAGTCTTGATGTGGCTTCTTTCATTCCCTAGTTTTAGACCTTCCATTCAGCTCAATTTCAGGTGGTTCTGAATGATAGTTTTTCAGTAGTTTAGTTGTAATTTTGATGTGATTGTATTTACCATCTTGACTGAAAGTTTAAATACATTCCTTACCAATAATACAGCCTAAGTATCATCTTCCTAAGATAACAATATTGGGAGTGAGAGGAAAGGGCAGGGAAACTTCTGGTCTATTCTTCATTTCAGTACAGAGCATTGGGTCTCTATTATATTTGCATTGCCTGGTGGACTTGCCTTTTAGGTATGGATACCTTCAAACTCAAGGTCAGAACCTGAGTATGCAGTTGAATGTATGGTTAAAACTGCCATTTACATGTTAATGAAGCAAAGTGGGTGTTTTTTACACAACAAATATATGAGGGTCTTCTTTCTGAGTCTTTCTACCTAAGAGGCTTACGTATTCATCCATAACACTAATCTGTAACAGAGCTGTGTGGTAAAAAGATAACATTATTTGAATATACAATCAGGCTATAATTAACCAGAGATGACAATTATAAATAACACTGTGTCCCAGAGTTTCCAAGAAACCTGACACACACAGTTCTTGAGTATGTTGAAACACTTCCAAGAAAAGTTAAGAAGTACAAAATCTTTTAGAAGTCTTCAATTAAAATGTGTTTCGGTAAAAATGACTTTCATTGTCTGCTTTAGTACACGTTATCAGAATACAGTCATCCCTTTCTTCCCACCTCTAATTGTTCTCACTGTCCAATGCAGCTTTTCAGAATTAAGACTTTCTAGTTGGGACAACCATACTGGTCATCTGAAATGTGAAGAAAAGTTAATGTGTATAAGGTTTGTGTACTCAAAAAAAAAACAAACCTCCACTGCAGGATTCCAATTATCTGGATCTCAGGTTTTGCTGTCACCTTTTAGACTGATGGAAAGCACCAGGCTGAATTTCTTTCCCCCTTTCCTTTCTTCCAGCTTCTTCCTATCTTCTTCTCTCCTTTATTGTACCTGCTCCTTATATTTTCTGGGTTATGAAAATTGAGGGTATTGTTTTAGAGAGAAAAAATTCTCCTTTTGTGATTCACATGACATGAGAATATAATAGTGCAAACTATAAAAGGATGTTATCCTATGTTCTGTTTGTCTTTCATTAAGAACCACAAAGGAAAATGTCAAACCAGTTACTGATCCACCTATGCTTTGGCATGGCTAAAATTGGATGATTATAAAAATCTATTAAAAAGGTAGGTACTAGAGAAATACAAAGTATATTTAGTGATGCCACTTTATGTGGAAGAACAAGCATCCACCTTTGTCAACTCAGGTATATAACTGATCTGATACACTAAGCAATATGGGGTCCTTATTCAATTCCCATAGGTAGACCTACAAACGTAAATATGTCATGATTAATGGTCAGAATAATTTGATCTCAACTATAAACACTATAAAGGCAGAGGACATTTTTCTTATTCATTGCAGTATCTCAAGTACATAGCATCATCCCTAATACATAATAGGTGTTAATGTTGAATAATTACTGACTGAAATATATAAATTTGGCATCATCTCATTCCCATGAGTTGTACAGACATATATTGATCATTGATATTGTAGAAGTGATACCCAAGTTAGTTCAACAAGAAAAGACAACCACAATACCCATTTCTAAGACAGCCTCAGTCATTGTAATTTCATTGCCAGGTGTGAAGGGTAACATAAGGGGTGAACTAGTTTGGATCCTGCTGAAAATGTTTACATACACATTATGAGAGTTCGCCATATTATTATACTAATGGAACTGCTCACCTTCATATTTAAGATTTTCACTTGAAAATTCATAAAAATACAAGACTTTAACTGAAGATGTAACACAACTGCATCAAAAATGCATGGTTAAGACACCTTAATTGGCCAGCAGATTTTGGCAGGTATTATTTCAAAAATAGTCTTTTAAAAACATTACTGTAATTCTACAAAAGAGGAAAACTGAAAGCAGCAGCTTTCAACAGAGGCAACTCTAGCTCCTGCACCTTGAATAGGAGGTGCTAATCAGAGAAATAAAATAAAGTATAATGGTGGAGTTGGAACAAGAAGTGGAAATGAGGTCCCCTAACAATGGACAACTATGGAATGAAGTCAATGCAGATGGTTCCACTCCTGTTACTTAATCAAAAGGCTGAGCAGAGTCACTGGAGCCAGGATAAAGTCATGTGTTAGAACAACAGCTGATCTGTATTAGAGAAGATTAACTCGCAGTGCCATGGTGGAGGGCCCGGGATTATTTTATGCACTTCCATTGCTTTACAAGCCGTCGGCACAATTATTGCCCTCCAATGTGAATGACTGATCTGTAACCAGAGCTAAACTGCATGCTGCTTAGGGGCCTAGGAGCTTCATGAAGATGAATTTCCATACCATCAAAGTGCTTTTAATGGGCTCCCTGATCCAACCACAAGGCCTGTTTTGCAAGTATATAGAACTTAGCATGAAGGCTTCCTGTCCGAAAGGATTTAGTCGGTTGTCACTTGACAATTCCCAGCCAGCACAGGGGAGGAGAGGGGGAGATAGGTAGAGTTGTCTCTGCTTTGGAGGATTAAAAAAAAAAAGAAAGAAAGCTACAGATGCTTGCTGAATGCAACCAACTGCTGTATCCACAGCTGAATTCAATGCGCTTAACAAATAACGGCAATTTAGCTATGCTTGCGAGGAATAGCTTGAGTCACTTTGCATTAGCATCTGGCTGAGTGTTAAACTCATTTCTACACCGGGAGCAGCAAAAAAGGAATTTCTGTTCAAGCATCCTTTCAAGAATGTTTAAATATTTGAATATAAATTCCTTTATGCTTGCTATCATTTCTTCTCATAACTGTCACTTTGCTTTTCCCCTTCCCTTCTGGTGCTGAGCTAGAAAAATTTTGTGCCCTTCTTGCTGCACCAATGTCTTCGTATGTCGTGAGACTGCAAGGGATGATATATTGACCCGTGGTTTGCTCTCCCCTTTAGAAACAGAACAGAATTAAACTTTCTGACCCATATTTGGACCAGAAAAAAAAAGTATGGTTGTGATAGAATCATGCATACACTTCACTATGCAGACTGCCAGCTTCTTAGAGATTATAAGGCCTGGGTGACCAGAAAGCTATCCAAAGTACCAGACTGCTCCTTCTCTACACCACCATTTGACTCATGTTTCCTGTGATGATTAAGTATCAGGTTATTGCTCAGAAGTTGGTCATTTCCCCCTTTTACCTATTGTATCTATGTAACTAGAGGGTTATTTAAAAGAAATTCAATAACTTTGAATTGAAGTTTAACATTTCAATTCAAAACACATAAAACATTACCAAAAGGAGTATATCACTATAAGCTTTCTATAATTTATATTTTTCTGAATAAAATACAATCTAGTTTAGATAAGAGTTGAAACTTATTACACATCAGAAAAATTCAGAAGTTTCACTGGTCTTAGGTAGAATAATAATGTCCAAGTTTTAAAAAATCACATTTTGTTTTATAATAAAGTTAAATTTTCCAATTGTGCAGTCAACTAAAACTTGACAGTGCTTTACATTAGAAACATATGACAAGCTCAGGATCCTAGATACTTAGTTTATGAGCATGGGTATCATCCAAGCTTATGCTGGCTAAAGAAGATTCAGCATCTCCAAATCCAGCTCATCCCCAAATACAAGTTAAGCATCTCTGTAAAGCAAAACTTTCACTCAGACTCATATCACAAATGCCATTTCATTTTAATACAAATGGATGGCAGAAAAGGAGATATTAATTGTCAATGAAGTTTGAGGACAGATACAAGATAATTATAACCCTGCCTGTTTATTGCTGGTTTTGATTAGAATGGACATGGAGATTTCTGAATGACAGAAGAAATAAAGGGAGGAGAACCATTATTTTGAGATGATGAGAAGATTGAAAAGACAAAAAAAGAAGAAAAGCATTCAGGCAATTGAAGTATTTTTGGAAAGTCAGTTAGTTTATGAACTAACCTTTTCTGTCCGGCAGTTATTGAGACCTAGACTATTCACAACAGCCACCTTCCCATCAAGCACCTGTTGTTCCCGCCGAAGTTGCTCCTTCATCTGCCGAGCTTCTTGGATTGCCTTGGTGACAGCATCATGGTCATTTAAGTAACCTGAAGATGTGACAGAACAAAGGATATATTTTGTGCAAATGCATGGATAAGTTAACCTTTAACCATAACAATCACTTCTTTTGGGGGTAATGGCTAGTGTCTGGCATATAATAATGTCTAAATAAATAAATTTGTCTAAATGAATGAATGAATAAGTAGATGATGTCTGATTCACATAGTTATATATGAACGTGGTATCAAACATCTGTAATAAAAATATAATATTTAAGTGAAATATAGTGGTTTTCACACATTTGGAAAGAAGTTTAAAATACTATTTAAATAGTATGTGAATATTTTGTAGTACAAAACTAAAACCTACCTTTGATTTTTCCATGTAAGGATTATTTGACTGTTGCCATAGCCTACTGATATTGATAATTATCAATACAATTACTGACACTCTCATAGCAGTAAAAAGGTCAATTTAAAGTTTATGTATAGCATGTTTAGGTTGTTATTTACAGAAAGAATAAATCAATTTGACTGACAAAGAAGAGCATTTTGCCTCTGAATCCATTTATGGGGAAGTAAAGCCCAGGAGGCAGTGGTTTACTATGGATACGTCTTTGCAATAGTTAAGAGGCTAAACTTCAAGCTCAGACTGTAACTGAGTACCTGTAATTATTTGATTTAAAAAAAATTTGGTTACTGGTAAGTATAGTCACTCAATTCACACTCTTAAAAAGATGGTCAAATGACCAGTCCGTATCTGCTCTACAATCCAGAGTTAGCATAAAAAAAAGCCAAAATATATGTTTTTAAAAATAACAGGTATAAGAAGCAAAACTAATTTAAATTTAACCTTAACACTGGTCCTTTATTTACTTGATGTACATTATTATGATAACTTGCAAGATCTTAAGGTAGAATACTAATGAGAAAAGACTGTTTTGCAAATATTGAAAGGAAAGCTAATATCTCATACTCTGCTCTCCTTATTTTTTAACTAGGGCATAAAATGGCATAAACTGAATCTATAATATGAAATTGCCCAGAAAAGGGACTTGTTTGTGACATGAGGCTAAATCTAACCAGATCCATTGGTGAATTGTGACAGATGGAGGGACTGTGAGACAGAAGGCAGGCACTAATCACACATAAAATGACCGGCTTGCCTCAACATGTTCCATGGATTCCAGCAAACTTTACACCCTAATCCATTTTTAGAACAAAAAACATCTGGGCCATAAATCCTCTAATCTGCCAAAACACACTATTAAATCCCATGATTTGTTGAAAAACACTAAGATTAAAGAAAGGAAATATAAAATGGCTAACTGCCGTGTTAGGAAAGTGTTATTAATACTATTTCTTTGTCTCAATTATGAATGTTCTGGTACTAAAGAGCCTTGTCTAATCATGTCAGATTACACATCCTCGTGGTATAGCTAGGCTCCTCTATCTGATCTGCTGATTGCCAAAAAACATAGGGTACTTTCTCGCTGCTTAAACATTTCTGTTGAAGAAGCTGATGGGAGGTTAGTGCAGCACTGCCTCTCCCCCCAGCCCCCCTTTACTGTGCACAGACCAGACCTCACCCTCCGAACTCCTTGAGGCAGAAAGAGAAGTTCCAGGGTAGTCGGTAGAAGAGGGAACCAGGAGCTGCTCTACAGGGTGGGTCAAAACTAGGCTTACAGTTGTGAGTACATGAAACAGGGTTTATTCTTGCATTATTATTAATTATTGTATTATTTTCCATATGAACAACTTTCTAGACACAAGTCAGACCTTTAGGGTTAAGATTTACTATAAAAGGTGGTTGTTTATTAACATCAACATCATATTACCCTGGCTTGAACAACCTTCTTCATATATTATTCTTGAACTGTTATGTTCATAAATGCTACCACTCTAGAAAGAAATACAGCTCTTATATGGCAGTGATGGTCTTGGTGTATGTTCATTTAGTAACCTAAGGGAACCGGCTTGATTTTCCTACCCTCTAACTCCTGTTTATGTACAACCTGACATGGTGCACTTCTGTAGTTTGTTTAGCTTTTCCAGAGCACAGATATATGCGAAATGGTTTGACACATGGCATTGAATAAAATGTAAAATTCTTTATGCTTTTTAGGTGCTGCCAAGATAATATTATGTAGAAAAAATGATTAACACAGATGCAAAAGAGATGCAAATTGTTGTGGGGGTAAATGACTGGCAGATGTATCTTCTGTAACGGCTTCTTCCAAGTTGAGGTGTGTGCTCGTGTGCAGGTGGAAATAGGTGTTCATTTTAAAGTAAACATTCTTTCTTTTAGAGACTCTGGAGTATTAGTTAACATGCTATATGAAATACTAACATTGGTCCCTCTCATATTAAATCGTAAAAGCCATTTCTACACTACAGAGTTAACACTACAGGGATTGTCTGGTGGTTGTTTACAGTCTGTTCTTATTGCAGTCACCAAGTTCCCAAACCTGTGACTCCCTCTGTTGGCAAATGGTCTGGCCTCTGATTTTGGACCTTCCTGCTCCCCTCTCCCATTCTCACCCTATGCTAGCTTCAGATCTATCTCCATTTATGCCTCTTCCTGCTTCTGTGAAAACAGTGCCTCTAATTTCATTCAGGGAGACTCATTTACACTCGTGTCCCAGACTCCTATACCCTGTCATGGGTGTTCTCTTTCACGTTTGTCATCTATATGCTCTTCTGGCCCATCTCCACCATCTCAACTTGTAATTACGTAAGGTTCTCCTCCTAAAACAAGCAAATTAAGTCTCTCTCTCAACTTTGTGTTGCTCTCTTGTTCCATCTCTGTCTGTTTACCTTGTAAGCCACGCTTCTCAAAGATTCATATTCTCCCACTCCTTCCTCACCCTCCCATTCCTAATGCAATCTTGTGTCTGCTTCCTGTGTCCTTTTAATTGCCAAATAAAAGAGCCATTTTCCATCCTTGCAGAATGACAGCACTGAGCAACTCCTCATTGAAACTCCTTCCTTCCTTGTTTCTCATCATAGGCCTGGATCCCCTCTCCTCTCTGACTTCTCCATCTTCATATCCTTTCCTGGGATCTCTTTTTCATCTGCTCTTTAGATTTTGCTGCAGGGTTTCAATCCTTAGGAGAAGTGTATGTTTTAGAGTTGGACAAGTCTGAACTAAAATCCCAGCTTTTGCACTTACTAGCTATAAAATTGTGTGTGCTGTTTTACTTTTCTAAGTCTCAACAGACTCATTAGTTACATGAGGATAACATTCACCAGACAACACAAATGTTGTGAGGATTAAATGAGTTAAGATAGTTTTTTAGGGGGGGTACAATAGTTATTTCATAACCATTCATTTATCTGCCAAATAGCATGAGTGAAACAGGTAAAATTTGGGTTTGATGGATCTGGGTTTCTAATTCTTGGAAAGTGCGATATTTGACAAATTGTAATAATCTCACTGAGTTTCCACTTCCCTCACCTGTAAAATAAATGTAAGGTCTGGAAGAATTAAACAAAATAACACATGTGAAGGTATATATAACACTTGGTACCTGAGGAGACAATAGAAAATGTTAATTCCTTTCTTTTCTTTCTTTTTTTCATTTCCTATTTATGCTTACCCTCAGCAGTCTTCATAACATGGTTTGAACCATTATGATAAAGTCTGTGAGGAGATATCATTACTTGCTGGTGGAGAGGTTCAATTAAATGGAAGTCCCCCATTAGAATCCAAAAAAGACCCAAAATGATCACTTGGTACATTTTATTCTTCCTTCCTTGTATATTGAGGCAGGAATTTTATCTAAAGGCAGGATCGGAAGGCAGGTATGTGTTTGGGAGAGGTTTAGTGAGCCTCAATCTTAGGAGGGAAATGAGAGGGCGAAGGCCAACATGGCTCCATTTGACATCTCAGATGAGATTTGGGAAATGCAAGTTGGGAATCATAAACATAGCTGTGAGATTCTGTAACCTCATACAATTTACCATGAATTAACGTTTTATGTCTCAGTGTGTTTTCTTAACCATTACCAACAAAATTCTCAAAATTAAAAAAGGCCCCTATTATATATTTTCAGGGGCAGAAAAAAATATACAAATTGCAAAGTCCAATCTAAGAGAGGATAAAATATAAACAGAAAAAGTGAGTAATGGCTGCCCCACAATGAAACAAGCTGTTGAAAGGTGCAAAGAAAAACAGGAAACTTGTAGTTGGATAAGTTGTGTCTCTTAGAAACATATGTCTGTGTCTTATCCTCACCCCCTGTGTCTGTGTCTGTGAATGTGACCTGATTTGGAAATGGAGTCCTTGAAGATGTAATTAAATTAAGGATCTTGAAATGAGATCACCTGTATTTAGGGTGAGCCTGAGAGCCAACGACAGGTGTCCTTGTAAGAGAAAGGAGAGAAAGATTTGACATGCAGAGACTTGGGGAAGAAGCTCACATGATTATGGAGACAGAGATTGGACTTACGCATCTAAAAACCAAGACACACTAAGGAAAGCCAGCATCCACCAGGAGCTAAGCAAGAGGCATGGAAGAGATTCCCCCTCGGAGACTCCAGAAGGAACTAATCCTTACTGATACCTTGACTTGGGATTTCTAGTTTCCAGTAGTGACAGAGTAAGTTTGTTTTAAGCCACCCAGTTTATGATTTGTTGCATCAGCTGTAGATCCATTACATCACAATTGGTCTTAAACATAATGCTAAGAATCAAGGGGTGATTCCTAGCACTGGAAAATATCTTGTCTGCCTCCAATCCTTCCTAATTCCCAGATGCATATTTTATCTGTCTCCTAAGCTTCTTTACTTAAATGTCTAATGAGTACCTGAAATGTCTACAACAGAGTTTATCATCTTCCCACTGCCTCTTTTTTCTACATCCATGGATGTGAATTTCTGGTTACCCATGCAGTCACTTGGGAGTCATCCGAGATACCGTTTTTAAGTAGACATACAAAAAGCAACAAAGACCCGACAGCTCCGTCTCCTCCGCAGATCTCAAATGTGCTTCCTTTCCATACCCACGTTGCCTGCTTTGCTAAAGCCACTTCACATCTCTCTTGGGATAACGCATTAACCTCCTAACTAGTTTCCATATCTTTAGGCTTAGGCTCCTTGAATCCACTTCCTACTCTGCTTCCAAATAAAACTTTCCTAAATATTCCAAAATAAGGGATTTGGATCAAGTCACTTTACCTGATTAAAAACCCATCTTTTGGTACCCTAATGCGTTAAAGGAGCATTTCATAAGAAGATTATCTGTAATATTCTGTGAAGAAGAATAATTCCATGTTCAAATAAATGTGGGAACTACTAATTAAAGTGAAAAAAGTTTCTTCATTGCACAAATTCTGAAAATCTTGAATATGTTAATGTGCATCATGAATCTGCAGAAGCAACGAAAATACACAGCCTATCCAAAACCCACTGGAACAAGAAACACTTTAATGCTCCCCCTAAAACGTCATTCCAGGATAAATTCCAGACACTCTAAAATGGCCTAAAAGTATCTTGATGATGTCAACTCCGCTTATCTTTCCTGTGTCTCTACTTGCTGAAGCTGCACAGGACTATTTCCGGTTCCAAGGACAGACCTTCCTCCTCCTGCCCCACCTCTGTCTCCCAAGATTCTCTTTTACTGAAATACTCTCTTTTCCCGGTGTGTCAGGGAATTTATTCAAATGTCACCTCTCCTGTAAGGACTTCTCTGACATACCCCAGACATGCTCCTGGGCAACGTCAGTACTTCCCATTTATATGCCTCTTCAAAACCTATGCTTCTTCTGTCACATTATCCTTTCTTTTTCTAAACTTGTCTTTCACGCCAGTCTTTGAGTTAACTGCTTGAGGGCATTTTTTTTCCTCTTTTAGTCTTTTATTCCTTTGGCCCATGGCAGACTGTTGAAGGAATACATGGACATTTCTAAATTAAAAGTATTCAGTTTTATAATTCCAAGTTCATTGATGTTCTATGTCTTCATATCAGTGGAAGCCTGTACCATATGTCATAGACTTATTAAAATTTATGGACTTAACAGATGCTATCACAGTAATACAAATTCTTGTTTAATACATATTTATTTTACATAAGACTTTTAAGCTGTAAGCAAAAGTAAGGGCACAGGTGTTTCAAATTATTTTCAACAAATATTAATTTTTTCCTATTTTTAAGCTCACATCATCATCAAATGTCTGGCATCCTAGTATTTCTTCATCTATGAAACCTCACAAGAATTAATTAAATAATAAATGTGAAAGCAAACTGTAAATTATAAGGTGCTTTGTAAACATTAATTGCCAGGTGTCGAATGATACCCCTAATGTCCTGATAATCCAATGGCTTTCTATGTAACCATTACAATATTCTTGTTCAATGACACACTCATAGAAGGTTTGCTCATTAAAAATGTAAATGTATTCAAGGTAATATTCTCCCTCATGTCATCATATTTTAAATTAGCAAGTTGTAGAAATAAAGTACCAAATTAATAGACCTGAATATATTTCCCTTCCTTTTATTGAATCTGTCTGTATATACTACACATGCTCAGGTAAAATATTACTTATCATATGTCAATGCCCCTGCGGAATGAAGGATAAGAATAGTATGCTCTAGTGTCTTTCAAAGACATGACAGAACAGACTGTAGGCATCTAAAGCCCCAGTCCAACACTTTCACGCTTATCCTCCAGACTTAGTACCATGTATGGCATAGAGATGATGTTTAACACCCACTTACTGAGTGAATGAATTAAAGGTTACATAGATGACCGACAAAAGCATGTAATACAGACAGACTACCAATAGGCAATAACTACAAAAGTGGAAGAGGGTATAAGGAGGATAAATAGCAATGGAAAATACAATAAAAATGAGCTACTAAAATTATTTTATTTTATTTTATTTTTTAAAGATTTTATTTATTTTGAGAGAAAGAGGAAGGGAGAAAGAGAGGCAGAGAAACATAGATGTGTGAGGGATACATCAATTGGTTGCCTCTCGTGTGCCCCCAACTGGTGACCTGGCCTGAAACCCTGGCATGTGCCCTGACTGGGAATCGAACCAGCAGCCTTTTGGTTCTCAGGCCAGTGCTCAATCCACTAAGCCATGCCAGCCAGGGATAATAGTAAGTTTAATCAAACTTACAGCCAGAGACTCTGACTGTAAGGCCTCCACCTTCACTGGCTGAGAGTTTGGGCAAGTTCCTTGGTCTTTATGTACATTTTTCCCTTGAAATTAAACAGAGGTGATAAACATGGAATCCCAGAGCTGTCTACACTGTGAGACACTTAGAATACCTGGTCAGCACTTAGCCACCTGAGGTCTCTGTTCCTCATCTGTAAAATAACATGTTTTGACTACACGATATGGATATTTTCTCTGTCTAGTTAAGGGTCTAAAATTTTAAAGTTTGAGGCAGAGAAAAAATAGATTAAAAATGCATTGAAAAAAGTTAAAAATGTTCTATATATGTGCAACATAAGTGAAAAAGTCCAATGAGGGAAATATAACATCTGGCCCAGATATTCTAAAATTATCCATCATTCTTCTGAACCATTCAGAGCTTTTATGGGTTCCCTTTCTTTGGAGCTCCCTATCATTTGCCCACCATATCAAAGGCATTCTTATGTAATATAATGTACTACTGGTCACCAACCTCAGAAACTCACTTTCCATATTTATAGCTGATAGGTATGTGACAAAGAGCCCCGCATCATTAACAATATCTTAAGTTATCTTTTGGTTCACAGTTTTCCATGCTTTATTAATGGCATAACACATTAATTCTTCTTTCAGAAGTGACCTTTACAGCACCATTAATGCTCACAGCTTTTATCCAACTACATTATTACTCATTACAGTTTCAGCTTTCAACATCTGCATTTATTGAAAAGAGAAAAGTAAATTATAGTGGCTTCAACTCCTTGGAAAATATGAGGGATGTTGTGTATGTGGTGAAGGGATGTTTCAGGGAACAAAATAAGAGAAGTTTCAGGAGTGGAGAAAGTCAGATGATAAATACCATTAAATATATTCTTGCCTTTCAAAAATATTTTGTCATGCTTAATGCTTGGAATGCTAAAATACAAAATCCTCATATGATAAAAATGCAAATGCAAATGCATTAGTTAGTCCATTAGTTTAATATTCTAGTTCTGATGGCATTACAAAAGTAGCTCATATACCAACACTGTGATATTTACGAGCCTTCATGTCTGCTATGGAAAGAAATCATTCTTGCCAAATAAAATATTTTTTTCTTTTACCTACTTAGGACATGAAAGCAAGCCTTGTCTTGGTGTCCATTTTGGAGATGGAGCAGAGTCCCTGAGAGTGCAATCACGATAGAATGGTGCATAATAATAAGAAACCTACGTATACCCCAAACCTTTTTCAAACTTCTTGGACCTTAAGTTTTCATTGTTTCTCTTCTCACTGCTGCAGCACTGCCCCAGACTGACTTCCTTTTGGCAAATAACCCAGAATTCTAGATAGATAGAAGCAATTGAAATAGACCCGTTCAACTTTCTCTCTATCCATCCCATAATTTCTCTATAACTTTACCTTTTTTTTCTTCATTTCCTTCAGTCTCAGAAAATATAATGGGCTTTTCTTCTTTCCAAGGTTAATTCTCTTTCATCATCTCTTCTCCTTGCTGTATCATGTGACTTCTAAAATCTGTCACTGCTCAGCCTTCTCATAATCACTTCTCAACACCAATCTTTAAAGAGACTGGTCTATATATCAACTGTACTTTCATTCCCCATATTCTTCAAATCTTTGTAATTGGAATTCTGCTAAAAACTTCTACTAAAACCTCTCTGTCTGAGTCTGCCTATCCATAAGCTCCAACCAAATCCTAATGCTTTTCTTCTTCATCATCTTTGACTTTTCTGCAAGTGTGATACTATTAATAACCCCTCCTTCTTGGACTATTTTTTTCCTAGTCTAGCATGACACCATCCTATCTACATTCTCATTCTAACACACTCACTTGTTTTTTATCAGTTTTTCCCCTAAAAATATGTGATGGTTTTAGAATATATCCAAAGATATTTTGATATTCCTCTCTTTAGATAGGAAGCCTAATTCCCCTTCTTTTGAGTTGGGCTGGACTTTTTGATTCTCTTATAATAAATAAAAAGAATAAAGCAGAACTGTGTGTGACTTTGGAGACGAGGTCATTAAAGGCACTGTGGCTTTCTCTTTGCTCTCTCTCTGTCATTCAATCTGGGGAAGAGTGAGCTGCCATGTAGTAGCAGCAATATGGGAAGACCCATGCAGCAGAGAACTGAGCTCTCCAGCTAACGGTCATGTGAGTAAGTCTTCTTGGAAAATCATCAGCCATCCCCAGTGAGGTCTGCAGCCCTGGCTAACATCTTGGTTGCAATCATAAGAGAAATCCTAAACCAGAACCACCTAGCTAATCTGTTCCCAGATCCCTGACCTTTAGGAACTGTGAGATAATAAATGTTGGTTGTTTTGTACTGTTGAGTTTTGAGTTGATTAGTCAGGTATCAGGAGATAACTAAAACAGTGGGTAATATCTATGATTCTTTAGCCCACTTTTCTTCTTACCATACACACTCTTTTCTTTTTTTGTGTGAAATTACTTGCTTTGATGACTTCAACAAGCTCAATAAGAAATAATTTCCATGTCAAAAATTATAGCAATCCTTTTGAATATCAGGCTTACATTTACAATTTCTTCATGAACAACTCTACATTAGTGGCTCCTTGTGTTTCAGATCCATCATTTATTACAATTTTATATTACGTCTTCCCCCAAACTTGCTTCCATTCTGATCTCCTCTTTTACAGTTAAGGCACTATCCTTATTTTATAAGTTCAAAATCTTAGCCTCCATCTCCAACTTGAACCTCACCAGGTACATTCGATTGTAGATGTTATGCCAATTCTTCCTTATCAATATATCTGCCATCTATTCTCTCCTTTGCTTATCATTGGTTATTTTTATTTCATGCCATTTACTCTTCTCCAACAATAAAACAATGATTTCCCTGTTTCCAATCTATCTCTGCTGCCAAAACTCTTCTTAAAGTTCTGATCAGATCGCTGTCTGGAGAAAAAGTCAGCACTTCTTTAGGGTGGCATTCACTCAGATTCCATCTGCCCCTGTCGGTTTTAGCTCTGATCACTTTCCACTGCACACTCACTCTATATCTAGCCAGATCAGTATATTTCTCAAAAATATACTACGTTACTCTTTTTTTCTTACAATCTAAAATGTCTAGGAATATATCTTTTCTTCAAGGCTCCATTTGAATTAAATTATCCCCAGCCTAGTCTCCCTTGATCCTTCCCCAAATAGAATTCAACAGTCTCCTTTCTAGGACCAAAGGATTATATATGTGCTCTGGAATATAACGGGCAATGGCTGACTTGTACAATAAGATGACTTTTCCCCCAACTAAACCCTGAACTACTAGAGGGCTGGTCTGTTAGCCTCCTCATAGCTATCTGCAGACAGTAAACATATCAATAAATGTGAGTTTAAGTAAGTATTTACAGTCTAATTTATGTGTTACTAAAATACAAATTATTGAAAATTTTTAAAAGCTTATAGAAGCATTTTCTAATGTTTGGATACTCTACTGAAATGAAAATTATGGAAAAATAAAGCTACCCACTTTTATAATACTTTGATATATCAAGATAAATTTCAAGCAGTATGGAACTAAACAAACTTCACATCCTGATGATTGACTGCTGATATAGGCAGAAGGTATTTCATTATTATGTATAATTTGTACACATCACAAAGAAGAGAAGTAAATTTCAGTGATGGAAAATGCAAGTGGCCTAACAAAACCACTCTGGAGCCACTGCTCTCTGTGATTAGTCATCAGGCTTCTTCCATACAAGCTACAGAGCATCAGGTATGTCAATACACATAAGCGGTTCAATTGGATTTTCAGGGTGACATTATAACTTGGGGTGCAGTTATAAATTTCAATTGCATGTTTAAAACAGACCTATGAGGTTCATCAAATTGGAACTCTTGTATGGAACTGAAGCCATGCATAGGGTATGCGTGATTTGCCATTAAAAGATGATTCCATTCAATTGCCATAAACAGAAAATCAGCAAGAACAAAAGAAACAGAACTTACCTATTGTGCTAACTCTGGCTGAAGGACTAGCTAATGCTGCTGGGACAGAGGCTTTGAGGGGGCCTGCCCCACTGTTTATTCTCAGAGCTGGCATATGGGGAGAGGTGGGTGATGTGGGTGATTTGCCATCAGAGGTCTTGGGTTTGGCTGATAGGTTCAGTGGCTGGGCCACTTCATCCTGCAATGATCATCAGAACATGAGCTGTGATAAGGAAAAGCTAATTTAAAATGTCTAGAAAAACACAGGTACGGCGCCTGTCATTTCCCAACAAATGACTCTACTAATCAGTGCTCTTAACATTCAATCTGAACAGTACAAGTGTGTGGTTAGCTGTCAAAAACATCACTTTAAACTACGTATTATGAGTTACCTTTTTATAAGATAAGGTATATGTGCACTCGTATACCTTATGCTTTTCTATCCAGAAAGCATGTAAGTGATATCACCTGTAAGAAACATTCTGAAAGCGCTATTATTTGTATTTTTCATTTTTATTGAGAGACAATGCATAGTTCATATAAAATTATGGTGCAGATAGGTTTTTTCCAGCCTCCAAAGAACAGGGGTTGAGTCCCAAACATCTTTGTACCCTGGTGCTTAGGCAGAGTGCCTTAAGTATCTGAGATGGAGGTGTTAAATGGTGCATACCTCTGATCAGAACTGCTCTCCAAATTAAATACAAAAAAGAAGAAACTTTTCTAACTGTCTTATAAAATAATTCCTTTTCTTAGTTTTCACAGAAATACTTTTGGTTTAACCTAAAATTGAAAATAAATATAATTAACATTATATAAACATATAGTATTTATTTATGTTCAACACTTTTAAACACTTAACATTATATGTTTAAAATCCAAATTTCTTTTACAGATTTTGTTAATGGTGTACTACATGATAGTATAAAGATTTGTACATAGTCAATTCAGCAGGTATAGAGGTTTTCAATTGTTCTATGCTTGAACAGATCAGGTTTCATTGTTTAGATTTTATTACATATATGTATATATATATTAGCCCTTATGGATACAATTATCACTGAAATTTTAATCACAGTGTATAATAATCAGGTATTAACATTATATCACTTTTCTTTCATTACAAATAAAAGGTTATTATTTTTTGTTCTCTAAAATTGAAATATTATATCATTTATTTTTAGTGTTTACATTATATCCAATTTTATGTAGGTATTATTCTAAAATAAAAATGTATTTTCCACTTAGTTACTGTTTAATCTTTATGAATTAAGTACATCGAATATCTACCAGTAGTAGCAAGATGACTTTTTATAAGTAGAACAATTTAGAATCAAATGGTATGATTTGGTGACATGGGAAAATGTTAATAAATATGTTAATTAATGTGCACAAAATTTTATGTATATATTTTCAAAAACATTGAAACAAGGCACCTTATTAAAATGTTAAAATGGTATACTATAATATCTATTTCAAATTTGTATTTTTAAAAGTGGTTTAACGTTATTAGATTTTATAGTTATTAGCTGTACTTATGAGACTCATAGACAGGCTAAGAAAACAGACTAACACTTTTTTCAATTCTCTTTTCTGTTTCATAGAAAAGAACAGCTACTTGAAAACCCAAGAGATAATCAAATGATAGCCTGTAATTATGTTAGATGTATAATAAATTCATGACCATTATTCCAAATTTATATGGATTCATAGAATCTTGGAAGAAAGTGAATTAAGATAATTCCATGACTGGCCTAATATATAATTTTTCAAAGTTTACTTTAGCATTTTAAAAGTACATGGGTAAAATCACTCCTACATTCTTCAATTTGAACATTTAGTTGAGCTGATCAGCCATAATCTGTGTATAAGATGCTAAGGTTGGCAGAAATCCAGAGGTATTGTCTCCTTTTTTTAACTCTACTCCAGTATGAATGACTGCTTCTCAAAATGTGGTCCTTGAACCAATACCACCAGTACCACCAGGACCTTTTAGAAAGGCAAATTCTCTCTCCTAGAAATTTCAGAGGTGGGTTCCAGCAGTTTGTGTTTTAATGAGCATTCCCAGGTGATGCACACCAGCATTTGAGAGACACTGCTTTATATAATATACAGGGAGATTATTAAATATATATATTTATTGGCTTCAAAACACTAAAAAGTTCCTCAATATAAGGAGGTAACATTAAAAATTATGTAATATTTTTCAACCCTTAAAATTCTATCAGAACATACCATATACATTAATAATAATAAATATGAACATGCATTTACATAATAAACTAAATGCTACTGAGATTGAGTGAGCCATTAAGGATTAGAATCTATATTTTCTCCCTGTTATTCAGCCAGGTAGGAGCCTCATTGTTTACTATATGGCTATAAATATTCGAGGCACTTTTTCCCCATCAAATGTTGCACCTGCTTGCGGCTACCTTCCATGTTAAGCCACTGGCTTTTGTCATGACAGCCTGCAAACTTCCTTTGACAGCATCACAACTCTTGCAAAAGTTTTGAGGGGATGCTTGAAGAAATTAAAGGTGGCTGTTTCACCTGACTGTGAGGAAAAAAGAGAGGAGGTTATATATTCACACATCTGCAGCAGAGATTTCTGAGTACAAGGAAATAGTGTGTGTGTGTGTGTGTGTGTGTGTGTGTAGAGAAGGAATGGTGGTGTCCATGACGATGAGGCAGATGTGGTGTTGATGGGGTGAAATGCCACCAGCTGTGTTTTAAGCACTAAGAACTATTGCACAAGCATACTAAAAAAATGACTACTCAAGGCAGTTATCAGAGCAACAGATCCACTGGAACTCTTAATATTCTCCTCCATTCAAGGCAGCACAGATGTCTGAAAGCCAAAAAGTGCAAAGCCCCAAGGACATAATAGAGGTTGACAGTTCCAAAGTTGATAGAAATGTCATTTATGATTGCCCTTTCATTTACTTTCATTGTGTGACCTGGCTAATGGTATATTAATAAGAACCCACATGCTTGATCCTCATAGTGGTAACTATAAAAATAATTTTGATCCATTGCATGATATTATTTCACAATTTGATTCTTTTAATAATTTATTACAGACCTACTATACCAAATGCTTATTATTCATGAGGAATACAAAAATCACAGTAGTTTCCCTATTTTATTAATTATTTTTACTTGACTAGATAAAGATTTAAAAATCCAAACTATAAAATGGAAGTGGACTATTCATTTATGACATGCACCCTCGTTACTATGAATATGCAAAATAAACACTGAATGTAATGCTTTTTCTACTTTATCATTTGCAATATCTCATCTGGGAGAAATTTGAAAACCTAGCAGGATTAACTTTATTTTTGCATATAAAACATACATTTAAAAATTAAGGTAAATAATTTAGATATAAACAAATATAAGGACTTTTTAAGGTCAAGAAAGCATTGTAAAAGAGTATTTCTATCAAGTACACCATCAAGCAGTAAGGAAAGCAATTTCCTTTAAATACTTGTTCAATTGTTAAATTATGTTGTCAGTTCAAACTTTTGAAGATAGCACATATCATACTTATTTCATTTCTATAAAAATGATAGTTAAAAAGAATCTTATGTGCCTGTTGAATAGCTCTAAACTAGTATATGATAAATATAAAACAAGCATGTAAGCTAAAGCAAATGTGTAAGTTAAGGTAAACAACTTTTAACTAACAGAAGACTATTATTTACATTGGTAGAATTGTAAATATTTCAAGTCATTTATTTAATTTCCAATACTATGAAGTAATTAATAACTAGTGAGGAAACTATGGTTCAGAAACAGCTTAAAAAATTTTTTTTCATTTCTGTAAGTCTTTATTTTTAAAGATTTTATTTATTTATTTTTAGAGAGAGGGGAAGGGAGGGAGAAAGAGGGGAAGTGAAACATCAATATGTGGTTGCCTCTTGCACACCCTCTGCTGGGGACATGGCCTACCACCCAGGTGATGTGCGCTGACTGGGCATTGAACTGGCAATGCCTTAATTCGCAGGCCCATGCTCAATCCATTCAGCCACACCAGCCAGGGCTCCAGAAAGTTCTAATGAACCAGGTTTTTGACTTCAACATACAATATTATTCATTCACATGACAAATTTAAACAAATATAAAAAGTGTTGATGAATATAATTTCTGAAATTCAGGCTTAACTATATTACCACAAAATGGTCAATCACATAAAATAATAAAATGAAGAAATACACATATTTGTTATTTTGTACATTAGTTTAAAAGCTGAGGCATAAATCATTCACTTATTTATATTTGTTTATGCTTCTCTCTTCCCTACACTATATAGCATCAAAATTTTCATTCCTTAATATTAAAGAGTTAACTTAGACTATTTTTTGAGGAAAAATACCAAGGGTTTGTATACAATATGCCAGAAATACAACAATTCATACAATAATGTATAAGAGAATGCTGTTTTACACATCCAAATGCAAGCTTTAGGAAACTATTCATATTATAGTTTCTCCTAATAAAGTATTTTCTAATCTTAGTTGTCAGGGACAGAATGCAAAGCAAGTACAGCCCAAACAGCCATAAGAGCTCAGGCATGTTCCATTTACTTACAGCTAGTCTAACTTGTCTGGAAGCAAACATTTCACCTATTATCAGCTTGTGGTCACAATACTAAAATTATCATGGAAGTCCTAATGAAATTGTATCCCAGCCAATGAAACCCCATCCATATAAGTAATAAATCAGATAAGGAAATAATTTGCACAAATATATAGCCTTAGATACACTGGAGAAATATCATTTGTCATCATGAATGCAGGATTATTCCATGTAAATTTAGCAAACACTGTAAAATATAAAGTTAAAATATATTTCATTTAGAAAAACATATTTAATTTAGATGATTTTCAAATAATAAGTTTATTCTAGAGAAAAACATGTTACTCTGACAAAGTTGTATAATGTCCATAATTTTATAATGCACAAAGATGAAATACATTTTGATATTTGATTACTTATAGAAATCAGTGATTCTCCAGAACCCTGGAGGGTTATTTCTTTCTTTCTACTCCTTAGCCTTCATTCATTTCTTTGCTAAGGAATTTTAATAGAGGACTAGAAAATAAGGATATCACTGTCCTAAAGAAGTCTATTTTTCCTCCCTTCTCTTCCTCCCTCCCTCCCTCCCTTCCTTCCTTCCTTCCTTCCTTCCTTCCTTCCTTCCTTCCTTCCTTCCTTCCTTCCTTCCTTTATCCTTGTTCTTCACAACATGGAAATATACCCACATGCAGACCTCAGATCACAAGATGGACCAATAAGTATGCGCACATGATTGTACTCTCCAGAAAAAAAATCTTATTTATTCATTGTCTTTATTTAGTTGATGATCTAGTTTATGCCACATCACAATTGTCTCAAAATTCACCTTCCTTAAATATTTACCTAAAGTAGTTATTGTAAAATCAAACATTTATGTGGTAGTTAACACATTTATAGCACTCTAATGGTAATGGACAAGACCATATAAATTTATTCAATCATTCATCCATCCATTCATTATTTATTGAATAAAATTTCAACTATTTATTAATGGCTGTTATATGTCAGGCATTAGAAAAACACAAATGACCTGACATCTAGGCATGTGGCGGCTCTGAGGCTTTTGTTTTGTGTGTTCAGTAATAAAGGAGCAAAGAAATGCATTTTTTTTCTATTTGAGATCTAGGTGTACATGTATGTGGAATTGCATGCTATTAAACTGAATTCTTTGAGGATAGTTTGTCTATGCATTCAATATATTATTTCATTTAAAATATGCTTTACTCCTTTAATAGCTGTACAATGATTGAATTTTATAGATATATATTTATATATAAGTTGAAATATATATATATATATAAATTTCAGGCTACTTTCTCTGCACAATTTGAAAACTGCAATTGTCCTCCTATTCATCATAAACACTCATGTGAAGTAAGTAGCAATGTTGACATATGGACACGAGTAAAAGCATTCATGAAACATGTTGCAAAATTAATCACGCTGTCGCTATTATCCTCTCTGATGAAATAATTGTATTAAATTAAGTAGGGAAGTTATATGACAGGCTGCACTGCCTCATGTGCACTAATGCCACGTCTTTCTTCCCTAGCTTGTGGTCACATTCATCTTCTGCTATCCTTATTGTTCACTGTGGGAACCCTTTTTCACCTTCCCCACCCAAATAAGACACACCTTTCTACAATTCAGAAGAGGTTTACTAAAGAGAACAATGAAACACAACAGCCATATAATGAGGATCTTCAAACAGTTTGCCATATCCCTCTCTGATCTTTCCTTCAAGTAGAACTTAGGTGAGAAAAGGTTTACATTTAAGTGCAAGAGTCAATTAAATAAATATAATATAAAAATAACTTTAATAATCTTATTCCTTTTTTAACCTCTGAAGAATTAGAAATGCTGCTCATGTGGTCCCCCCAACTCCATATTTAATTACTAGGTTCATCTTACAGAGCTTTTCATAAACAGGTGCTTGCTTTTGGACTTGGAGATTGCAAGAGGCCTTACTAACCATGCAGACAGAGCTCCAGGAATTCTTTGGTAGGTATGCTTTTGCTGTGTTAATGCTATCATTAGATTTGACTGCCATTTAAATGCAAGACTCCAGTTAATTAGCCCAGGGTAATATGTTCTAGTTTCTCTTTTGGCTTCCTCATTTTGCCGTTTTATACTTTTGCTTAATGTGCACCTACTTCTTTTAAAAGTAGATGCTAGTAGTGTAATTGGGGGATATTTGCTTCTATCTAGTAATTTATTATTGCATTTACATTTAAATTGTTGGCCCTTTTAATTTAAAACAATTCACATAGTATTCATCATTTAATTTGTTGTGTAAAATGCCCCCTGTGACTTCTCCATTAATACTTTATAATAATTTCCTTGTTTTCTGACTTTGTTGATTTAATGCCTCAAAACTATAAATTATATCCACAAACACATACATAGATATTTAAAAACAAATATGGCAAAGAATAAAAAGCCTAGCTTCTGGAATATCATGTATTTCACATTCATTTTTTAATTTAAACATTGCTTTGAAATACCTAAACCAAGTAACGCCATTCTCTCTATAGACACAGTGCTTCTGTGATAGCCAGCCTCTGAGATGGGTCACAGTAACTTTTGCTTCCGGGTATTTATGTCCACATGTGTTCTTCCATAATGAATAGGGCTGATCTATAACACCCATAGGATACTGCAGAAATGAAAGTTTGACTCCTGATGCTCAAAAGACTAAGGTCATAAAAGACTAAAGCTTCCACCTTCCTCTTTTTTGGATCACTTGGTTCTGGAATGAGGTTTCTCAACATTTTAGAATGAATAATTCTTTGTTGTGAGTGATTGTCCTATGTGTTGTAGGAAGTTTTACAGTATCTCTGGCATCTACCACTGGATGGTTGGTAGTACTCCTACCCAAGTTTCAGAAACTCAATGTATTTTCAGGCATTTTCAAATGTTTCCTGGGGGACAAAATCACCCCCAGGAAGAAGCTAGCTCTCATGTCAGGAGGACACTCAAAACAGCCTATTGGAATGTCTACCTGGAAGGGACTGAGGCCTTTTGCCAACAACTGATGCTAACTTGTTAGGCCTGTGAGAATATGAGCGAGTCACTTTGGAAGGGGATATATCAGCACCACTCAAGCTTTCAAATGATTGCATGGATCAGTAAAAGTTGATGTTAATACTGCAGTCCTCACCTTATCCAAGGTTTTGCTTTCCTCTTTGTCAGTTATCTGTAATCATCCACAGCCCAAAAATATTAAATGAAAAATTCCAGAATTAAAAAATTCAGAAGTTGTAAGGTGCATGTTATTTTGAGCAGCACGATTAACTCTTGCACTGACCTACTCTTCCTGCCAGGGACATGAATCATCCCTTTGTCCAGCATCTCCACACTGTATATGCTACTCACCCATCAGTCACTTAGTACCCCTCTGGGTTATCAGATCAGCTGTCACAATATCACAGTGCTTATGTTCAAGTAACTCTTGTTTTACTTAATAATGGCCCCAAACACAAAAGTAGTGGTGCTGGAAATTTGAGTATATCCAAGAGAAGCTGTTAGTGTATGCATGTTTAGGGAGAAACATAGTACATATAGGGTGGGTACTACCTGAATTTCCGGCACCCATAGCACCTGCAGATAAGGGGGCACTATCGTAATCATACCAGTTCCTCTTATTTATTCCTAAATGCAAATCTCCAAAAGCTTTTAAAAATGCTCTAGAAAAATTAAAACATTGGTCACTACATGTAAAAGAATATAATGTTTTCTTGGCACCACCTAATCAGTCCTTAAATTCATAATTAAGAAGCATTTGTCACTGTTACTTTCCTGTTAGTTCCACTAAAATATATGAAAAAAAATGAAGAACTACAAAACTATCAAATGAAAGAATGGGTTTATAAATAAAGACAGCATGAGTTGTCAGAGCAATACAGCTTTTCAAAATAGAAGCCACCCTGTCCGTGTTGTACCGCCACCTCGCTGTTGGGGACAGCACCTCTGCTGGTTCCTGGATGCACAAAATGAGCACACCCTTCTACTTGCATCCACAAAAGGAATTCCTATCAAAAGAACAGCATGACAATGTAGACACCACCAATACACATGAGTAGAGACTCCGTCCCACTGGAGTGCCATAAAGGGATAGGTGAATAGCACAAGGAGGCCTATTATTGGGAGGGAGGGTAACACTCCTGAAAACTTTAAATGAAAGAATGAATTGATCTTGAAACAAATAAAATCAAATACTTTCAAAGACCTCAGAAGACTAAAAATGTTCCCTTGCAAAAAAGATCTCTATGGTTTTTGTTTTTTTTTTAAGGAATTAAAGTTTTTTTAGATCTTGAAGAACATTTGGCCTGGTTTAAGAAGATAGACCATCTTTAGATAACCTAGTTAACCTAGAAGAAAGGGGCAGAAGAAATAGAAGGTATAGTCATATATAAGTCATATAATGCTAACTCTAAATATTAATAGAAGACCTCATTTCCAATGTCCACATACATGTATATACAGGTTCTAATGGGTACAAATCTCTAGCAGTCTGGTGAACCAACTGTGACTAACTATTTAATGATTAATGACAGCTATGACAGTTAGCTAGTGCATTGGTGTATATTTGGGAGACTTAAGGAAGGGCCGAATTGCCTAAGGCATCGAACCTTGGGGAAGAAGGGACGTGTGTATGTGCATTCATGTGTGCATAATGGGTTTGAAGGCGAACTGGACACAAAGCAAGATGGTCAGGGAAGACTCAGGTAGCACCCTGTCATTACTGGCTGTGACAATCATATCACTGCATTTCATTTTACTGCATTAGCTGTTTTCCTGAACTGATGAAAAAAAATCAGGCTTTAAATAGTTTAAGAAGACTACTCTTTAAAAGAATCTTTGCAGATGTTCTCAAGTACTCTCACCCTAAGTGCGATTTTCCTAAGAGTAAGCATTACCATATTAATTGTTTTTATCACTTACATATGCCTTAAATAAAATAATAAACATTAACTACTGAATTTTAATTATATGGAGAGTTAAGATAAATCAATGACTAACTCTTGATAAATTCCAAGATTTTCTATTATCTTTCGTAGGTGTTTTACAAATTCTTTACAGCTACATACAACACAAATGACACCTTGACTAGTGGATAAGAAAATAGAAGCACATGCACGACCATAATGTATCCCTCCGCATTTAAATCTCTTCAAATGAATTCTTCTCACTGCTTCAATTTTATAACTCTTTCCAGTCTTCAGAGCATTGCTCTCTTTTCTTCTTGCTTTCCTCTTAGAGTTGAAGGTTTGACATCTCTGGGACTCACTGCTTTCTATGTGGAGATGTCAGTTAACAGAGCCATTGTCAGAACTTCTTAGTGACAGGTTTCCTATTAATTTAACTTGAAACTTGACTAGTCAGTACAAGCAAACTACGACTCCTTTCACTGCATTCATTGCAGACAGAGCAAAAGGGGCAGTCACTGAAGATAAAGGGTAAAAAGTCCAAAGATAAGTAAAAATAAAATTAAATGAAAAACTCTGTCCTCTTCCTCCCCCTTGCTTTCGCCCAGACTGATTCTCACCCTTCAGATTAAGAGCAGTATTAGCGATGTTCATTTCTGAATATAGAATGAACAGAGTTGTTCCATATGCCCATTTTTCTCATGTGGTATTTTTATTCTTTAATTTTTTACAAAAGCATCTTTGAGACATTATTTCAACCCTGGTAGTAATGAGAGGGAAGAAATTCATTTTTTGATTGGTGAAGCAGTATAGAGACTCTAAATCATAGTACAGTTTAAAGCTATTAAATTCCTAGAAAATTATATTTAAAGAAATATCATTGTGATTCATCTAAAAAAATGTCACAAAGGAAGTCCTTTTGAAAAAAACTGTATTTCATTTAATCTGGATTATTTAGACTGAATTCTTTGTCAAAAATGTGATTGGCTCACTAGCCTACGACTGGGATTTAGGTTTTAGATCTTAGATGTTTAAATACAATTTTCAGGACTATTCATAAGGTTATAATGTCCTTATTCTGTGGATTCTCATACTACTTTTTTTCTGGAGTCTGAAAACACAAAAGGTACCAAGGGCACGAGCTCTTGGAACACTAAGCTCTATGAAATTTGCTTTTTAGGGTCAGATCATTTCATTTTTCCTTCCTTAAGATAGTTATCAAAAATGATTATTTTCTGCCCTGGCTTGTGTGGCTCAGTGGACTGCGTGCTGGCCTGTGAACCAAAGGGTTGCTGGTTCGATACCCAGTGAGGGCACATGTCTGAGTTGCAGGCCAAGTCCTCCATAGGGGGCACACGAAAGGCAACCACACATCTATGTTTCTCTCCCTCTCTTTCTCCCTCCCTTCCCCTCTCTAAAAAATAAATAAGTAAAATCTTTAAAAAAGCAATTATTTTCCAATTATTTTTGACAAAAAGTGTTTTTTCCCCTTTCTCCTTTTTCACTTAATTAACCTATTAGAGTGTGAATTAAGACAAAAAGGTATAGTATATGCCTAATTGCATGCAGAAATTATGCAATTTTTACCTGGGAACTTCTCCTTACTCAAAGAGAAATTCTAATTTTTAACGCCATTTTCTCATTAAGAGGGTTAGTTTCCAAACAAGAAATAAATGCTTATAGCCCTGTCCACTCTTAGTTACATACATATTTAGGGGGAGTGTCAGTTAAATGTCAGAAGATATATAAAAGTATATTTCATAAGTTTAGTAACCTAAAAACTAATAGATTTTTAAATTAATTTATATATTTTTGTATCTGCTCATTTCTAATGCTGATTTTCTAATACTATTCACTTTACTCTCTGAAATCTAAATTTTATTTTAAAAGTTACAAAGCTTCCTGGTATATTTTCTCTTACTTTGGTCTCAGAGCAAGAGTATAAGATATAATCAATTCCACTTCACAGATAAGGAAGCTGAGATTACAGATACTCTGATTTGCCAATAGTCAAAACTATAGTAAGCCTGGGACTGTTCAGCTCAAGTCACTTGGGTATATATGCTTAGGCAAATTTTCAGAGCTGCCTCACTATCATCTAAATGCCAGCAGGGAAAAGTATTGTTAGGCAATAATTTCTTTGAAAAATCACACTAACCGCTGTAATCTTGTAATTTCTTCTTAATTCTAAAGAAATTTTTATCTCCCATTATGATAGAGACTATACAGAGTTCAATTTGGGTAACATTAATTTGAACCCTTGCAAAAGGTTTATAATTACCCAGTCATGAAAGATTTTAACAAAGTAGCCACAAGCACATTCCAAATGCATTTATATATCCGAAGTACGTATCAAAAGAGTAAATATTTCAAGTAAGTGCCATAGACATCTTCAACACTATATTCTGAATGGACCTATTTTATTTCAACACGAAACACATGTCAATTTATATATATCCAGGTGCTGTCTAGTCATTTCCAGAGGAACTAATATTGCAAGAAATGAAGGAGGGAATGGAAAAGACCTTTAGCCCACCTAGTGGCTTGACCAAAGGCTATGAATCCATCCCAGGTTCATTTCAAATGAGTTGTGTCAAAGGTTACCCACAGGCCATTTTATAGTGATTTATAGCTGGTGTCTGCAAATCTCCTTTTATTTTAATGATAACCTCAATAGAGTCATTAAGGCATTCTTTGTCTTCACTGCAGTGACCAGGAGGGAACTGATGATGTCTTTAAAGAAGTCTAAGGGGTGATGGCTATTTATAGAGAATATCAGTTCAGACCAGTTTTTATATTGTACCCTGGAGACAAAATATTTTTTTCTCAACATATTGAGGATGCTTAGCTCAATTATATACTCTGCCTACCATTGTTATAATACTAAATTCAAAGTATAGGCCAAAGAAATTCAATAAAGACGAAAAGGTTTAGTATTGAGCATCAGGTAAGAGCCTGATTTTAATTATAATCTCAAATTTATATTAAAGCTCTCATAGAATAATGATTCTTAAGTGTCTGTATTGAGTTAAAGATGTCATGAAGCATGAGGAACTGCAAGATTGACTTATCAGTTATCCATTCAAGAAACAGTCAATTAAAATAATTAATGTGTAGTGAAACTCAGCTGTAATGCCTCATAACTAATTTTTCCCAGCCCATAAAATTAAGAGAATAACACATTTCACAGTCTGGTATAAAAGATTTTTTAGGAACTGTAATGGTATTACCACATAGGAGTTTTGATCATATGTTTTAGATGCAACTAAGGAGAAAGAATGAGTACATTTACCTTAGACTTGACCTTACCTTGAATGTTGCTTGGGTCATTAGATTGCTGAATAAAATGAATCTACATTCTTGATTCTTGTATTAATAAATGTAATATATGTATATTTATATGTAATATAGACAAATATGTGACTGTGTATACATAAGATAATTTCTCTGCCATATATGAGCTAGATTGGTCATTATAAATGAAAAGTGGAAACAAAATCTTATACAAATAAGAGGGGATATCATAATTTTCCTCCTCAAACTTTATTTGAACTGCCAATTAAACAACATAACAAAACTATCCAATATTAGTACAAGCCTGTGTCTTTCATTTCAGCATCCACTTAATTCTTCAGCATATGTCTGGGAGGCCATTCACTTGAACATGAATTCATACTAAACAAACCCAGAAAACTAATGTACCAACCAGAATGCCAGTTAATTAACTTATACCTGACTAGAATACTGCTAAGATTTTTTTTAAGGTAAACTTTTTCTCATTTCAAGATTCCTGAAAAAGCAAATTTTGCAATCAGAATCAGGGGCAAAAGAAGTAACCAATGAGTGCTTCATTCAGATCGTAGTAAGAAATGAGAAAGGTAAGCGCGCACAGTTTGCCTAAGATACTACCTCTCCAATGACTGCAATGCTCACATTTCCTATATCCAGCAAAGCTCACCTGGACCGACAGGATAAACGAGGGCAAGCCTTACTTTCAGTTTCCATCATCTTACTGTGCATGTGGCCTTTCTACGCAGGACAATAGCGCTGACTGCTTCATTATTCACAGGTAAATTTCGTGAAGCTCAAGCTGCCTTGCGATCACCCTCCAGTGATCCAAGCCATTGACCTTTGATGCTTCCACCTAGGGGGACCCCAAATCAGTCATATGTTTGAACCTGATATCTTGCTTGGTTTACTTCCACAGATGATTTGCTATTTGTTTGTTTGTTTGTTTATTCTTTTAACAGAACTACAGCAATGATTATATGGTAATTATTATGTGTGGTGCTAAGGATGAATAAGATATAATCATCCCTACCCTCACGTGACTCTGTGTCATACTGGGGATCAAAAATACAATCAAGTGCCATACAGGTGCTGTTATACTATCCAAGGAGTATCTGTGCGATGGGGTCACATGATAAAATAGCCAATTCTGCATAGAGGTGCTAGCTGAGATAGTTCTTATGAGCAGGTGCGAGGGAGTAAGTGGAACAAAGAGGGCAACAGCAGTTCAGAGAGGCAGAGTGTGATGTCATTCGAGCATGCATCAGTGTTGGGATGGGGAGAAAGGCAGAAGTAATAAATCAGGCCAGTGAGGTCAGTGAGGCTAGATCAGAGAATGCGTGGTAAGGTTACACTCTATCCTTTAGACACTTTCATCGTTCTTTATGTTTTTATACTTCTCAGGTTCTCTTACAGAGTTCCAGAGAGGCATTATAGTCAGCCTTATTTGTTTATAATTCAGACAAAATCCAATACTCAACTCTTTTATAACCTTGTGTCTTTGCACAGGCTGTTTCATTTTCTTTTAAAAACCTTTTCAATGGCACATTTCCTGGAAGTGTTTCCTTACCCTATTTCTCCTCAGGCTGTGCTGGAAACTGTTTTCTTTGCCTCTGTATTATTCTTTGACTGGTACTTAGCCCATAATAAGTTCTTTGTCTGCATTCCTCAATACAATACAATGCAATACAATACATCCTGTACAGGATGTCAATTACTGTCCTTTTTTATTCTCATAGTATCAAGCACATTGTATGTGCTCAATAAATATTGTTTGATATCTTCCAAAAGTGATTATAGAAATCTCATTTATGACTAACATAGTGATCATGTGATTTTTAAAAATTATATAAACAAGTTAATAAATGTACAGCTTTGTTTCAAGCAAAATGTAGTCTAATGTTTGAAACATGTCTTTTTACAAAAGAAGACATTCTCTTCCTGGTAGAAGATATCTCATTTAGGATAAATTATATTTTATTAACTGCAGCTGAAGTGGATATTGTTTACTTTTTTAAAAAAGATTCAAGAACATCTTGAAAGAATATTTTAGAGCTTAAATATTTATTTTAGTCTTATTAAATTCTCAATGTTTATTTTACATGCCCCGAACTCTGTAACATAATATAGTTACATCAAAGTGTCCAGAGTTCACTTGAAAAGAATTAAGAAAAATATAGTACTGACTTTTCAAAGAATCCATATACGAAACCCTGGCTGGAAGTCGTCAGTTCGATTCCCAGTCAGGGCACATGCCTGGGTTGTGGGTCAGGTCCCCAGTAGGGGGCACATGAGAGGCAACCACGCATTGATATTTCTCTCCCTCTCTTTTTCCCTCCCTTCTCTTCTCTGTATAAATAAATAAATAAAATCTTAAAAAACAGAAATAAAAATAAATAAATAAAAATAATAAAATAAAAGAAACAATATACAGACACATTCTCTTAAATCATGCTGTATTATTAGTAAATGTAATTGCAGAAACATATAGTGAAAACTATATCATGGTGACACCTAAGATTTAACTACTTATTATTAAGGTCAAGCAGTATAATATAAACATTTTGTCTAGTAAACACTTACTGAGCACATACTATGAGCCAGCCACTTAAAATTCAATGGATGAAGGTGTACCTACTATGATCAGTCTTATGGAATTGATCTTTCCTTCACTTAGTTTGTTGCAAATCCGTAAATTATGGTTCCAGATATAATAGATCAAAATTGTAGCTTGCTGCAACATTATGAATGCTAATATAAAAAAGATAAGCAAAACCAAACCCAACGAGAATTACCCAGAGGTTCTCTTAAAATTGGATCAGAACCATCATTTTTAAAATAAATGACAGCACTATTTGCATGAAAACAGGTACTAAAAATTCTATCACTTGACCCAAAATTCTTGTCTTGCCCTCAATTCATATAGGGTCGACCTGAATATTGAGCTCCTGTTGACTTAAAATAAAACTTTGATCATCAAAAGAGTTGCATAGAGAAGTACAAAAACACGAATCTATACCTATTTAAGGACATTTCTATTTTTGTCTTAATACTTTTATACATACCTCACAACCGCATTTATATCTTATGGTATTTTAAGTGCTACTGGAAATACTGGAAATAGCACAAAAGAAAAATTTTTGGAGAATTTTATCTATTCTATTTTTGGCTTAATTTCTTTCTCCTATTTATAAAATATCCACACTGCCAAAAGTCATCAAAATTGCACAGCAAACCATAACAGCTCAAATTATATAATAAACTTGAAAAAAATAAGATTCCTTGGTTATTGAAAGATCCAATCTAAGTGAAAGTCTCGTACAGAATCTCATTACTGATAATGATTACTGAAAGTCTCATATAGAATCTCATTACTGATAATTTAGTTCTTTGCAAGAACTAAAACAGAGCTCTAATAAAAAATATTTTGTCATTTTATGAAAAATATAAGGTTCATAGTCTTTTCTGGTATTGGCAAACAATTTGAGAGAAAATGAATTTTTATCTATTTGAGTATATATCTGTTTCCTTCACATTACTTTGATTATATAAATCTATGAAATGAAAATTCTGGTCTTTGTTTTCTCTAAATCAGAGATCTCATCTTTATTCACCTGAAAATCAAAATATTAAAAGATTTTTTGTACTCTTGGATTCTGATAAAAGTCACCCAGTGGAATCAGCTAGTCCACTGTTAGAAGTACAAGTGCTAAAGGCTGTGGGATATTGCATTTGTAAGTCCTCCTGCTCACAGAAACGGGGGTTCTAATTCTAAGAAGCATCCAATTGTATTATCTACAAGGGTGCCCAGAATGAGAAAAGGGTATATTCTTGCCATGAGACGCTTAGGACATCTTAGGACTCATGTTAAGGGAAATTGCTAGCTGTCCATGGTATTTAGACAGGTGCATCCGTAGGTATGCTGCTTTCCAAGTAGCACCTGCTATATAAGTTCTTCTCAATATTCAATGTTCTGAACCATTAAGAATGTATTTTCAAATTTAATACTTATTAAAATGTCAATGACCAAAATTCTTATTTCAGTATAGAAAAAATTCAAATATATTTTCAAGTAAAAGAAGTTATAAAAATTTTCCTTATTTCCAAAAAACTATTGTATATTTTCAGTGCTATTTTGTGTCTATGTTCTCAAAATTTAAGACACATGAGATAAGATATATGTGCTTGCAAATTCATCTGCTGATATTAGGCAGACCCTAAACAATAATTAGCAGTCAATATGAATTATAGCATTCACTGAGCATCAGCTGAAGGCACTTTTTCACATTTAATACTAATCAAGTTACACAATTTTTAACTCTTCTTTGTTTACAAGAACCATAATTAAGAATATGTGTTCTTCAATTGGTTATTAGAAGTAATGAAAACCAATATGAATAATGATGGAAAACACTGTCTTATAACACTTTGGAAAGGCATTGGATTAAAATAGTCTCTGTTTCTCAGTAAGTTAACTGTGCAATTAATACCACTTCCATATTGTATATGCTTAAGAAAATGTAAAAATAAGTATAACTGAAAAAAGTATCTCCCTTTATAGAACAATAAAATAGATATATCAGAACTTTTAATATAAACTCAAAATCAGTAAAATAAAAAGAATTTAAGTGCATTATAAATGTATAATCTTAAATAAATCATATCATGAATTTTTTGCCAAGAAAATAATTACACTATTTATGAAACTTGTACAGAAACTTTATAAAGTTTTTTTTTAAGTGGGTAGCACTTTGTATGTATGACAAGAGGTGAGACTAATAAAACTTATAACTGGAAGAAGAAAGGGAAGGGAAGGAGGGGAGGAAGTGGAGGACGAAATGGAAGAAAGAAGGGGGGTACTGATTTTGAAAGAAGGTTGTCCTCTCACAAATTTTCTATTTAGGAGATTACAGGTTAGCCCAGTGATGAAAATTAAGCTATTTATAACTTAAAACTACTCTGTTGCAGTTCTTTTAAGATTGTAGCACCTTTTTCACTGAGAGCTACAAGTCTGCTGCACTTGGCAAAGCTGCTGAAATAATACTGCATTATAAATGTGGGGGTAAAAATTTAAAAATTAAAAAAAACAAATATCAAAAGCAAAAACCAGATTAATTACAAATTAGGTTCATTTTCTTATGTGGCTTTTTAACTTGCCCAAAAGACATTAAGTAAAATAAAAATTCCAAAACTCTTATGAGCACTTATATACAACAATTCTAATTTTTTAAGGTGGCTATGTTTAAATCAATACTCACATGTTAGTGTTAGTACCAACATGTCACTCCAAAAACTAAACCTTTAATTTGCTTCACACAGGTGATGACAAGTACTATCAATTTCATGTGCTTTCTTATCTACTAATGAAAAATCTCTAATGAAGTGAATCTGAAAAATCCCCGGGAAATATGTGAAGTTCAATCCATACCCTTGGCACTCGCCTGCCACCTGTACATGTGATTGTCTCTTTCCATCCATATCCCTCACCATGTTCCTCACTGGGAACTCTGTGCTCCATGGGGACAGAGACCTGTCGACACTGTTCACCAGCATCCTCATGTCCAAGGACTCAGATCACCGCATTACGGGCAATTGACAGATAGTTGTTGAATTAAGTGGCCTTGTCTCTCCAATGACAGGGTCCAAGACAGGCTATTAGGGCTCAAATATATGAGTGTTTCTAGGGAAGTATTGTATAGATGATTAAAATATTAATGGGTCCAAGGGATAAAAGAAAAAAATTTTCTTTGCTTCAAAGACATATTACCCTAAGAAAGAAAGACATTAAGTAGATCATTACAGCAGTTTAATAAGTGGCATGACAAAAGGAAAATATATGTCTCTTTAAAAATGAATACATTTAGAATATATTTCAAACTCCCGATTGTGAAAAAGTCCTACGTGATCTAGTCTTTCTCACTCCCAGCCTCAGTTTATATCATTCCCCTGCATGTACACTGCATTCTAACTACCCCCGCCTATTTTCTAAACCTGGAGTTTGTCAACCTCACTGACACAGTAGGGTCTTTGCAATTAATTGCTATTTTTCCTATTTGGAAGACCTTTCCCTCAGACCTTGGTAGGTTCTTTCATTTTCATGATTCAGAGAGGGCTTCCTTTGTAGCTCAAGAAGATCACCTCACTTGTCTTCAGGCACTCTGTATTTTACCATGTTTTATTTTCTTCATGGCACTTACAATATATGAAATCATCTATTTGGTTAATTACTCATAGTTTGTCTCTTACCCTTAACCTGCAAAATCTTAAGACGGCAAACTGTTATGTTTTTTGCTGTAGTAGCGTAATTCTACTGCCCTGAACTGGATTTGGCACCGGCGAGGCCTACATTCAGATTCGTTGAATCAGTAAATGGTAGGTGTAAGCACAGGGAGCTACAGAACACTAAAGAGAGGCAGTTCTTTGAAGAATGAGAAAAGAACAGAGCTGAGATAGAAACCAATTCCATGTCCTACTGTTTGAGTTTCTGATTTAGCTGCAACCAGAATTCAGAATCACCTTTAAAAAAATGTTAATGAATACATTTCCTTTTTGCTCAATCCATTTGGGCTGGGTTTTCTATCACTTGCCACTGAAAGGGTACTAACAAATACAATTGCCATTCAATGGAACCCCAACTTGGAATACTGGAAAGTTGATTATAGTTCTATTTAGATATGAATATTGTAACATTAATAGTTACTCTTTAGCAAATAATGCCACCTCATGAAGTGCCCAGTAGGAGTCTAGGCAGAGGCAAATTGACCTCGTGACTGGCCATTATGAGTTGGACTACAAGCTTTCTCGGTTTCCTTCTTCCTTCAACTTTCATAATTCTACAAACAGAACATTTCATACATTTTGTTAAATAAATGAAACTTTGGAGTATTTTGGGTTTTGAATTTATCTGTCTTTAAGTTAGAATGTTACATCTTTTTATTTTTAGCTCTTACATCTATATCTGTTTAATTACTACATTGTTTTCTATTTCCTGTCCACTCTTAAATGCATTAGTCGAATGCTTTATTCTGTCAAGAAAATCTATTGATGAAATCTAAAATAAATATGCATATATACTATTTTAATCAGCTAAATAAAGCAGTAGTTGTAATTTTAATAACACATCTATAGTCTGGGGTGTTTTTGAAAGAGACCATTAACATTCCTCTTATTTATAAATATGAAAGAATTTTTCAGCAGAATATATTTAATTCAATACAGAGAGAGAAATCTGAGGTGTAATCTTTCATGGTGTCACTTCTCAATTCTCTTTTCAAACACTTCTAATCCAGGGGAGGGCCAAAAGGGAGAAAGGGGTCAGTCATCAATAGCTCAAATGAGACTCTGATCTATTATTTAGGATAGATAACAAAAGATTTTAATTGACTTGAAGAATGTTGTAAGAAGTCAAAAGGATAAATGATTCTGTAAAAAGAAAGATAACAGACGCATACTTCTGCTTTTTCCTCTCTGACAAGGCTAGAGAGTGAAAGAGGCAAGAGATGTTAATGAGTTAACAATTGCAGGCAGAAACCAACAACCAGCCAAAGTCTGATAACATTTCTAAGTGTATGTGGAAACTTTGAATTAACTTCCAGGTGGCTATTTTTACATTGATCCAGAGAGAATAACCAAAGAGCCAACTACCTGACTACCGAGTTGGACATGGTCTTTTCTGGATTGTTAACAACAACCCATCCAAAGGAGCAAACACTTCTTCCTCACAGACTCTGTGCCTATCCCAGAACCATCCCCACTCCATCCCCTTTATCAATAGCCAGTGCAATCCTTTCAAAGTAACTTCCATCTTTCTTCCCCAAAGTGTTTGTATGGAAGAGTCCTATCCATCCCCAGATGGGATGGAAGACACTGTGTCTTCTCCACCTAGCACTGCTGCTCGTGAATTAGACTGCATGCCCCAGGACCTGGTCCCTTTTTCAGTTCACACATGGCTCAGTGCATCCTTTCTTTGAGAAAAACTTTCAGGTGCAAATGTTTTTTGTTCAGCACATGTTGAGCCATGATGTTCACGGAGGTTGTGCTGCAGACTTCAGTGCAGGAACATCCTTTCGTATTGCTCTGTTGTTCTTTCATATACTATTTAGGTTTTAAGTGCCTGGTTTTAAAGTTAAAATGCTTTAAATACATAGCTTTTTGGATGGTGAACTGCTTTGGGTTGGACCTATTGGAGAGGGCAACTTTCACTTAAAAAATGTGATTCTGTGGATATTCCTGTGTCTGCAACATGCTCAACATCTTGGTTTGCATTATTAAAGAGCTTCGACACGACTCATCAGAGCTAGCTGCCGCATGCAAGACAGAGACTCCTGTCAAAACAAAATGGTACGCTGGAAACCAGAGGCCAGGCCCGCCGAATTCAAAGGCCATTACCTAAATCCCTCAGTGCATTTTGCCTTTTTTAAATGCCAAGAATATAACTAGTTTATCTCTCTTTGTTTTTTGTAATTCTTATTGTTTTTATGACATGCATGTGACCAACACCCTTCTTCCTGAGTCATAAGAATATATCACCAAATGACCTCCTTAGGCATTTAATACCACTGCACTCAGAAACGCTCTGTTTAAGTACCTGGCTTTTTGAGATTCCTGTCCACTGAATATATCGATAGATGAAAAAAGGAAGGAAGAGGCTCATCACAAGGGTTCTGTTGATAACACTTCATTTAACATATTTCAGTTTAGTCACATGGGACTACGAAAAGAAAACTATTTTATTGAAAATGACAGAGCTACTATGTTACAGCCACTGTAAATATGTCCCACCCAGAAAGTGATGATAATGATAATGGGCCACATTTACAGTTTAACTCTCTGCAAATGAATTCACGTCTTGCATACAACACATGGATATCACATCTCAAAGGCTCACAAAATAGGTATTTCACAGATACTGGAATATAAGGGAGCAAAGAGTGTTCAACAGCTCTTCCACAAAGCACAAAGCAGCTGTACAGAGCAAGGTCCTAAGGAGATTCTAGCATTTAACTGATATGCCAGACAGTGTTTAAAGCCTAAGAATAGAAACCAGTCCATTTGAATGTCGTTATAATTAGCTGAGACTAACATCTCTTTCTGTTCTGAAGTTGTAGGAGAAATGAAATCTACAAAAGAACAGGTCCAACAGTTTCAGGATGGATCAGTGATTTTATTGTATCTTACATGTATAGATGGATGGCATCTTCTTTTTATGGATATTGCTTAAGTGGATTACTTGGAGATACAACATTCAGAGACCAGTTGTAGCCCTGTGTAGTGAGTGAGTAGTAATTATTTGAGATCTTGACCTGGAAAGCTCTAAGACTAAGTCAAATAGTAGTATTCAAGGAAATTTAACAGAATGGAAATTACATCTTAGCAACTACTGTGACTCAAAATTTTTCATGGCCAGATAAAATGTGAAAAATACTAAATGAAGTCATAGTTATACTGAGCAGCGCTTTTTGAACTTTCCTTCATGGAAACACTCCTGTGGAGGCCTTGGCACTTCTCTATTTCAAACTTGTAGAATCTCTTTGATGCCTTGTGCTTTATCTTGAAAGGGTGTTTTTTTTCAAATAGTAAAAATAGTATTTTTATAGTAAGTGTTGGCGATGGTTGAACTTGGTTGTGGATATGCTGTATGTGTTCAGCCCACCCTCCTCCCCCAGCATTATAGAACAGTTTCAAAGTTAGCAAAAAAGCTTTATTTCCCAAATCTCCTGTTAGAACTAATTTTCAATTAAGAGGAATCATGATTATCCTCTGGTTTCTCATATTCACACATAATGCTAAATATCCTCGTGTGTATGTGTATCACAGTTTGTGACTCAGTATTAAACTACAAAATTCCACCCTGCAGATCAGTGTCTATTGATATCCTAACTTGATAGCATGAAACCACTGGACTGGCACCATTACCGGCAAAAACAGGTGCCCTAACAGGAGTCATTGGCACTTCTAACATTTCTAACACAAGCACGTGACTAGCGTTTGCATGCAGCAAACCAGAAAAGATCTTCATCACCCTGCCTGTACCACAGGATCTGCTAACGGTATAGTTCCACTTCTGGCTTCTGAATCTGAAGCAATATTTACAAGGATATTACACCTCAAAAAATCTGATTATGTCTGGTAAGCTGGCCAGGACCATTTTTGGCTTGTTGGAAAAAGATATATCTTCTCTTGTCATAATTCCCAGGTGCTACTGCTGAGCAAATGGGAACATCACTGCTGGGAGTATTTGAAAACAACGGCAAAAAATGGATTGGGATGATCTATATGATCCTGTCATTGACAGAGACATAACTGTGACCAGGGGGAGGACTAGGGTCACTGCAAGGTTAACAGAAAAGCACCCAGAAATTGTTTCTTGTCGTCAGCTTTTCAAACTAACTCTTCTTGGTTACTGTAGGCAATAAGTTTTCATCAAATGCTAAGAGACATTTAATAGTATTTATAAGTTGTCCTTATAATTTTCCCAATAGATGGGTATATTTGGCTACTTTTGCCAAGGAAAAACACTTGAAATATGAAGTTCAGATTGTTAGCACATTTATGACATATGATGATTTCTTGATAACATGGAATTGTAAGTTTATACATTGCCAACAATTGTGTGAGTCATGTGTAAAACTGAATAAAAATAGTCTTCTCCTAAGAGGACTATTTTAAGCCTGATACTAATTCTCTTATTAAAAATATGACTATTCTTATAAAACAAATGTTATCAAGACATCAACTGCTATCACAAACCAAAGGCTATCTAGGTTATTAAAAACCTGAAACAAATAATGTAGAAGTAATTTAAATAGAGAAAGATGTGGTACAAAAGTGAAAGTCACTGAATACAGGGTGTCCATCCTGTGGCAGAAGGCTAAACTGTAACAAAAATTTAACCATTATGAAGAAAAATAAGCAGATTCAAAACAGCAATATTGAATTTGAAATTTAAGAGCCAATACTGCTAAATAATGTCTTAACTAATTTTCCTTAATATGAAAAGTAAAATTATTTCTACATTTTCCTTTAAACAGGATCTCTTGTGCACAAAAGTTCAAGATTTCATACTTTCATTCAGTTTTTTTTTACCAATATTTAGTCATAAACACAGCTGTGAGGCCATGAGCTATTAGACTATCTCTGAAGAATTAAATATATTTCCTTTTACTGAGCAATAAAAAATTGTCCTGGGGTAGAATTAAGAGGAAAAAAAATAAGTAACTGCAAAAAGACAAGTATACATGAATTAAGATTTTATGGAACACCTGAGAAACTTAAAAAACCTGTTGATGATCTGAATTTTGAACCTTTGACAAAATAGAGCATGAAAAAAAATCTTTTCTTGGCCTGTGCCTAATAAAATCAAAGCATCTTTTAAAAAAGTTAAACCAATGACCCTCTGTCAGCCATTAATGAAAACAGTGCACAAACAGTAAGTTCAAGGACACACGTGTTACTCAACAGGCAACACTGTCCATGTTCTCCAATGCGCATCTGGAAGAGACCAGATTCCTTTTCGAGCTTTCCCGTTCACAGAACCCATTTCCTGTGTGCAGGTTTTAGAGGTTCACTGTGAGTTCTCTAAAGGCTTTTTTTAAATCGTTGAATATTATAAATAATTATGTTCCTAAGCGGCAGTTCAAAGCTCAGTACGGCACTCAAAAAACACCAAGCGCAGGTCAGGTGACCTTTCCCCAACTCTCTCTCTGGTGCTGAGGACAGACAAAGTGATATGTCTGTCATACACCATTACCATTAGAAGAGAATCTTGTTCTTTTATTACAACTGCACTCCGCCAGATTTCTCAGCAGGAATGCTAAGTGAAATCAATGTCTTGGATTTCCAGGCTGAGCTTGGAGGTCACAGCCACTCTATCATTTCTCAGCATTATCCTTTCTCGTGCGCGCACACACTCCCCAAGCCTCCAACTGGCACACAGCAGATTGAAAACAGCATGCATCAGAGGACTCATGCTGTACAATTTTACAGTCTTTTGGAGCCCCCTCCCTTTGATTCCCCCCTTCTATTTTTTTGCAAATTGCAAATAAGTTTTGTTTGTGTCCTTCTCAACAGTCGTGAGTCAAAGGCAAAGGCACGCCTAGGAAGAAGGGCAGGCAAAAAGCACCCAGAGAACGTGATTTTTGACAGCTGCCAATAAGATCATTTTCCTTACATCATCACCTGGATGTGGCTTATGAGTCCATTGTCCCAAACAATAAACGTACTTTTGATGTAAACCATAAATTTGGCCTATGCTGGGAACGTATGCAGACAACAGAAGGCCTTTTAACAGAATACTTCTACAATATATAAGACAGACAGGGAAATTCACTAATAAATCACACAGAAAATACCCCCAGGACATTTATAACTAATTGTATAAAAATATAAATATAATAATAAATTATTATTATACAGAAGTAAAATATCTTGTGGACTGAAAATATTTATTAGGCTATGTATAAATGTCAATTTCAGGCCCTCTTTATTTACTGTTGGTTTTATTTATTTTTGGTCATTTTCTTCACTAAAATGACAATGTTAATATTTATTAGGCCATTTCTAACCCACTAAACTTTACTGCTGAGCTGAAACACAAGCACATTTAGGACATCTTTTCTGACAATAATTGCTGTAGACAGTGTGCTAGAGGATACCGAACAAAGAAAGGATACATTTCCACTAAATTGTAGCTGTTACTTAAGAAGAGGCACTTTATTTGTGGTTAAACTTTTTATGGTTTTTATAATAACTGCAGATGGAAGGATATATAACATCTACAGTTATATTAAATTTTATATGAAAGAAAATTTATGAAGCCTAATATTCAAAATTAAGAACTTTAAAGATAAAGTATAAATATATTTGTTAAATTTGTACAATCATAGCTATAAAAACAATGCATTTTCTCTAGTACTAAATAAATGTAGGTATATGAAACCATAATATATGCCAGAATTTTAACATTACTTAAATAATCAGTGTCTATACTTAGTCTGGAAATTTCTATGAGTGTCTAGAACCATCTAGTATATAAGGCAGGATCTTCATTTTGGCAAAGCAAAGGTTTAGTCACTTTTATGTTTGCCGAGGTTACCTAAGAAAAGTATCACCGTAGCAGTTGCTCAGTAAGTACCTGAATGGATGAATGACTGAATGGATGAATGGGTGCATAAATGGATAAGGCTAACATCCAAAGCTTCATGGTTAAGTGATTTGGGGAGAAGACATTAATGATAAAATTTTTATAAATGATAAGTACTAAAACAAAATGTCATATACAAAATAATATTAAATGCAAACTGGAATTGAAAAATAAAAAAGAAAGGTCCTAATGTAAAGCATCACTGTAAAGCATGATATAGAATAACATTATTACATCTAGAAAACATCAATAATGCCTCACACAGTTATTTGTGTGTGACAACGACTACACTGCCACAGCTATTTATTTTACTCAAAGTTAGCAGTATATGCATTATGTTAAAACTGCTGGTCCCTAAGCCACCACAATATCAGTGCTTTAAAATTAAATTTTACTGCCTGAGTGTTATAATTATTACCAAATTTTAGAAAATGTATGTTCAAACTGACAGTTGTCAGAGGGGAGAGGAGCAGGGGAACTGGGTGAAAGAGGTGAGAGACTAAGCAACACAAACTGATAGCTACAAAACAGGCACAAAGATGCGAGTTACAGCACAGGGCACAGACAACAGAGTCATGACGACTGTGTGGGGGCCGGGTGGATGCTGGAAGTATCGGGGTGCCACTCTGAAAAGTACAGGGTTTTCTGGGTACTTTTTGTGCACCTGAAACTCATACAGGATAATATTGAATGTAAACTGTAACTGAAAAAAATATATTCTGCTGTCATTATAAAGAAAAGCGGACCAGGCCTTAGGTATATATTAAGCACTCAACATGCAAGGTCCATTACAGAGCTGAAAGAGACCTTAGAAGTGGCATGTGTATATTTCCCAATGTCAGGAGTGTGTACAGTAATCTGTACTATATATTTGCACATACTGCTATTGAATCACCTTCTAAGGTCCTTTTCCAGGTTAAGTTATAATTCCAAGTATATTTATCTCTTAATAGCACAGCAAAGGGCTTTGGAGTTTTGAGAAGATAGAGGTTGGAGTGCACTTTCCAAACTGATCTCTTCTCTTTCCCCATTCATTCTCCAGTTAACTGTGAAAGGGATCTATATCTGTTAGAGCACAAGCGGTTTAAAAAATTCTTTGAATTTTTCTCTCTTTCAATACTTTCTATTTTTACCCTGTGCATTTTTTAAACTCTTATGAATATTCTTAAACTGTTACTCTTTAGACATTTCAGCATGGCTTTGATGAAATGAAAAACAGAAGCAATTTTCTAGGTAATTCAGCAAAAGACAAAACTGTTATTTTGAGGGTACATTACTGTGTCAGTTTTCTACTTAACATTTTCTAACAGTCAGAAAATATTTGTGATTATTTCCTTGAGTATTCTCAGGGAAACTACTTTATGGTTACTCTTTTAATTCACCCATAGAAAGTTTAATATAGTCATATATAATCTAATGTACAAGGTCTCCCCAAACACCCAAAAAAATCAAATACATTTTTCTGCATGCCTCTTCTTTTAAGTCAAGAAACAATTGATTGACTTCTGGTCAAGATGGTGGAAGAAGAAGCCGTGTTATCTACGATAGATAAACACAGCTTACCTCCTCATACAACCATATCAAAATAACAACTAAAATAGAGAATGACCATCACTCAGAACTGTCAGAAATTGAGTTGAATGGAAGTCTGAAAACTATAAAATTAAAGAAACCACATCTATACAGACTGGTAGGAAGGGCAGAGATGTGGAATGGGCTGGTCCCACATCCATATGTGGTAGATAAAAATTTGGGAGGGATATCTTGGGAGTGAGGAGTCCCAGCCCCATACCATGGCCCCTAGCCCTGGGTTCCAGTGCCAGGAAGATAAGTCCCCATAACTTCTAGCTGCAAAAACTAGTGGAGATGAGTCAGTGGTAGAAACTTCTGGAGTCCCAAGCAGTTCTTCCTAAAGAACCTACACAGACTTACTCAGACTCACTCCCTCTGAGCTCCAGCACTAGGGTAGCAGCTGGAAAGGCACCAATGACATACAGGCAGAAACTGAAGTGTCTGGCATCAAGGCAAGAGCAGGGCATCTTTCTCCCAGACAGAAAGACAGGCAGAGGCCATTGTCCCTTTTCTGAACCCTCCCCCTACAGAGCTACAGAGCTACAGAGCTGGCATGCTGGTGCCATGTCTAAGACTCCATCGACCTGGCTAACACTGCCCCACTCTAGAGATCCCTAGAGACTTTGTCCCACCCAACTTACGTCAGGCCTGCCCAAGCTGCTTTTCCATCTGAATGGCTCGTCTTGGTTCATGCTTCACAGTTTCCTAAATCCTCTCAAATAAACAAAAGCCAGCCTCAGTGAGCCCCCTGCTGCTGTACCTCTTGAAAAGTGGCCCCAGGCCCAGCACTAGCAGCAGCCAGCCCAGATTCATAGTTTAGCTTCACCTGGTAATCTTCAGGCCTAGCACAAGTAGCAGCCATCTCAGATTGCTTTATAGCTCAGGCAGGGTGGACCCAGGCAAAATACTGGTGGGGGCTGACCTTGGCCTATACCACCCAGGAAACCCCAGGGCCAACATGCTCAGTGGACAGCTATAGACCATGTTGGAGCACCACCACCACTGTCCTTTGCACAGGTGGTCCTCCATTGAGGGCAGAGTTTGGTGGTCAGTGATCACAGTCAATCCTTGCAGCTGACTGGCCTTGGTAAATCCCTTTCATTGATCTGCCAACAGCCACCAAGGCTCAAGTACAAGAGGAAGGGGTACTCAACCCACAGAAAGGGTGCACCTCAAGTACTCAGCTTGGTTGGTAGAAGACGCTGTACTACTGACCCTCCAGTTCATCTACTATGTTAGGCTAGGATACCAAGACAGGGAGTCATAACATCTCTGTCTAATACATAGGAACAAACACAGAGAGGCTGCTAAAAGGAACAGACAAAGAAACATGGCCCAGATAAAAGAACAGGTGAAAACTCCAGAAAAAGAACTAAAAAAAAAAATGGAGATAAGCCATTTATCAGATGCAGAGTTCAAAACACTGATTGTAAGGATGCTCAAGGAACTTAGTGAGTGAGGACCTACACAGCATTAAAAAGATCCAGTCACTAGGAAGGATACACTAATTGAAGTAAAGAACATTTTACAGGGAAACAACAGTAGAGTGGATGAAGCTGAGAATCAAATCAATGATTTGAAACACAGGAAGCAAAAAGCAACCAATCAGAACAATGTGAAGAAAAAAAGAATCCCCCAAACATAATAAGGATAGTATAAGCAGCCTCTAGGACAACTTCAAGGTGTTCAATATTCTTATCATAGGGGTGCCAGAAGAAGAAGAGAAAGGGCATGAAACTGGACATCTAGTTGAAAAAATAATGAAAGAAAACTTCCTTAATTTGGTGAAGGAAATAGACATGCAAGTCCAGGAAGCACAGAGAGTCCCAAACAAGATGGATGCAGAGAGACCCACTTCATGGCACATCATAATTAAAATGCCACAGGTTAAAGATAAAGAGAAAATCTTAAAAGCAACAAGAAAAAAGAAGTTAGTTGCCTACAGGGGAATTCTTGTAAGACTGTCAGCTGATTTCTTAAAAGAAACTTTGAGAGCTAGAAGGGGTTGGAAAGAAATATTCAAAGTCATGAAAGTCGGGGAACTATAGCCAAGATTGCTCTATCCAGCAAAGATATCATTTAGAATCAAAGGGCAGATAAAGAGCTTCCCAGACCAGAAAAAAACTAAAGGAATTCATCATCACCAAACCATTATTATAGGAAATGTTAAAGGAACTTATTTAAGAAAAAGAGGATCAAAACCATGAAAAATGAAGTGGCAAGAAATATTTATCTATTAGCAAATTGAATCTAAAAAACAAACTAAGCAAACAACAAAAACAGAGACAGAATCATGGATACAGAGAGCGTTTTGATGGTTGCCAGATGGGAGGGGTGTAGAGGAATAGGTGAAGAGGTGAGGGGATTAAGAAGTACAAATAGGTAGTTACAGAATAGGCTTGGCAGTATAAAGTACAAAGAAGGAAATGGAGTAGCCGAAGAACTTATACACATGACCCATGGCTGTGAACAGTGGTGTGGCAATTACCTTAGGGAGTAGGGGGTGTGGGGTGAAGGGGGGCAAAGGTGGAAAAACTGGGATAACTGTAATAGCATAATCAATAAAACATAATTTTTAAAAGGAAACACATTATTTGAAATTCCCCTGATCTTTTTTCATGTTCTCTCAGAAAATGTTCCTATTTAGCTTCTAAAACAAAACTAATTTTTAAACAGTCTACTTGTGACCCTATTATTATCCTCATATCTTTACATGATAATCCCACTGGATGAGTGATATACATATATCTAAAAATGTATCTATACTGGTAATACATTATAACAGTTACTGATATTTAAATTAAACATTTTCTGTATGCTTTAACCATACTTATATTTTAAGTTCTATTTCAGTTGCCCTCCCTTGGGGAATCCCTCCCCAGGATGCCTTACTGAAGATAATCTGTCTGTCCCAATAATATCCAAAGCACTTTATCTGTAACTCTTATAGGACTTTGTATCATAGAGAATGAATATCTATATTTTATCACACTGTAAGCTACCTGGGTACAATACACCTACCTTATAACTCTTTGTACTACTCACATTTCTTACTTTAGCTATCAATACATGTTTATAGAATAAATGGATGACTAAATGTATGTATATAAATTTATACATATACTTCACTGATCCTACTACACTCTCATCCACTTGAAGACCCCCAGTTTACCCCAGTTGCTGGCACATAATAGATATTCAATAAATGCCACTGAATTAAAAATACAACTGTAAATGTTAAGCCATGTAGCTTCTTGAAAAGGGTACCTTGCTTTTGGGTGGTGGGCTGTTTGTGCTCTTGTCGGTGTGAATGCTGGTAGGAGATACAGCAGCACCAAGGTTGCCTTGGGGTATGCCTGGGAGCTTTCCTCCTGGAGATACCTGCATTGCAGCTAGCTGGGCAGCATATAACTGCTATAGAAGAAAAAGAGAGAGAGAGAGGAAACATAAAAAAGACCATCAGTGATAAAATTAAGGCACCCCTCAGAAAGTACCTTACCCAATGTGGTATTTTTCCTACGGGTATTTTTGCTCAGCGCCTTGGAATATTTTAAGAAAAAAAGCTGTCACCTAAACTTCCATGACTTACTTCAGCATTGGTATGTCCAGAGACTACAAGCAAATAACATTCATCCATATTTACTCATTCCCAATGTCTCTGGAAGGCAGGTATATCATTCTTTGGTTCAGACCTCTTTTTGCTGTATTTTAAATTTTACTCATCATGTTACAAAGAATGCAGTTTCATATACAAAGTTACTGTTATATTTATGTTCAAGTTTGGTAACTTCTTTTTTTTGACTTGCTGAAATGAGTATCTGTAACAACTTTTTTTGTGATTGCTAGTTGTGTAGATGTTAAAAAAGCTATTAAGAGGGACTGGAAGGAGAGTACTGAAGAACATTATCTGGTCAGTCTACCTACACTGATAAAAATGGAGATATTTATCAGAAGTCCACTTTATTTCATAATATATAAACGCAGACAAAACTCAAATTATCTTGAGCATTCAGGTTTTAAGGAATACTGTCTACCCCTGTGATTTTTAATCCTTTCCATTCTATAAAGGGAGATTAATTTAAAGAAAGGCACAGGAGCAGGAGGGAGCTGGACGTGGCAAAGGGAACATAGGACACTGTGGAGCAGTGAGCAGTTTAGAGGGGGTGGTAGAAAGGACGATGACCTAATTGAGTGCATGCCCTGGGAAGAATAAAACAGGACTGGATTTGTAGGCTTAGTTCGCCTTATAGAAAAGCTTGAAATACAGTCAAGTGATTTTAAATTTAATATGTAGGAAAGAGGAAGCCACAGAATGTTTGAGAGCAATATGCAGGTTGTTTTTAACTAAAGATAAAGCAAGATTATCAGTTATGAGGTTATCAAAATAACTAGTGAAAATTTTAGTGATAATTTGAGTTGAAAAGTTACAGTTGTGACAGTGAAGAAGGAAAAATAATTCCAAGTTCTAGTAACTGCAGAAAAGAAAAAAGAAGGAGAACAGGGTGAATCGTGTAATTTACATAAGGTCTTCATTTCATAGACTTAATGCATTAAAGCATCTGCCTATCACACATTCACATTCATGTTTTAGTCATTGGATTATCTTTGTGAGGTAGCCAAAACAAATACGTGTGTATATATACATGTATTTTTCCTTTTCTGAAAAAGGAAGAAGTCACAAAGGGTAATTTTCTTATAATTTTACATTGTGATAATAAAAATGCTAGAACCATTCCATCATGGGCTTCCCCTAAAATATAACCCATGAAGTACTTCTTTAAGTACTACGAGCGTGACGTCCTGTGTCTATAATACGAGCAGGAACTGTATTCAGCTTAGCCAGACCTACTCAGTGTTTTGTCCATGGCACGCACACGTGCACCCAAGCGCCGCTGGGCTGACAGTGGACCGACAGCTCATTAGCAGGCATTCTAGGTGCTGAACTGTAATGATCCAGTGCGGGGTCCAAAAAAGTCTGATGGGATGGTAAAGAACAGATATTTTAACTTGGACTAGTTAGTACAAATAATAGCACTAACTAATTTGTATAAATTAATCAATTGCTAATTCGGGAAAACCAGAACAATTGTATTTGGATAGCATAGCTTTTAACCAGTAAAATACAACTATATCTTCTCACAAAGGTGACATTTTACTCAGATATTCTAAGCTAGTGTTTAGTACTTTTCAGTGGTAAGGGTGGAGAAATTTCATAAAACAGCCTATTTAAATTCTACGATAGACTGTTTCATTGATTCCTTGAGATGGCAAATTTCTGCCACTTCTCCCTAATAAGTTATTTTCCCCAAATTGCTGAAAACACAACTTCCCCCATTGGCTACTAGCCTAGTGCTTAATTGCCATCTGGAGCATGTGGCATCAAAGCATTAGAAGTGATGAAAATATCTATCACTATTTATTCCCTCAAACCATTTATGACTAGTAAACTCCTTGAAGGCAGGGATTATGTCTATTATTTAATGTTTTCTCAGAAAATCTTAGAAGCAAGAAAAAGAAGAAATGAATAAAGGCAGAAATGAACTGCATAAAATAATATCATTTATTTTTAACAAAACTACATTTCCAGGACATATTTAATATTTAATAATAGTGTCTATATAAATTTTAAAATTTGGAAGGAATTTGACATTGTTTTACTATTTGAGGAATTAGAGAAAAAGGCTTACTGGTGATGTTGCTAAACTCATTCATTCATTCATTCATTCATTTTGTTTACTTAAAAAGGACAAAGAAAATTAATTTCAAAATCATATCAGCATAAAAATAAAAGATAGTTTAATATACTCATTATAGCCATAATCTTAATGTTAAGTGAATAAATGAATTTGGAATTATGAACAAGAAAAAATGGTAAGATTATTAGAAAAATATCTTGAAAATATGATAAAACCAAGACTTTAAGTATACAGATATTCTTAAATATTTTAGAAAAGACAAATGAGAAATGCTGTATTTCTGATAAATGGGTACACATTATTACTGAATCTTAAATATTTATTACTTAGAGAGTAAAGTTATTTAGTAGATGTAAACTATTTTGGGGATCCCTTTTTATTGCTTAGGTCAGAGCTTACTTTTCCATTTGAACTGGAATCTATTATCAGGTGTTCCTTTTGTGTGAAAAAAAATTGAATAAAGGCCCAGGTGACAGGACTGACACTCCATTCTGATAATTACTCAGGAGTCAGTACATATGACACTGTATGGTTTGATCCAACGGCCTTATCTTCCCCTGCTGCAGGCATGGGCCCAGAGACAGGGACATTCATATTTTAATGAGCAGACAGTACACAATAAGTCAGGTCCACCATTCTCCCTTTGTCCTCACCCTCCCTTTTCCCCACACCCCACATGTCTCTTCCCCATGTTGCCAACTTCACACTAGATAGGAGAGCTGGGTACAAAAAACAATTAAAGAAAACAAAAAGGACATTAAAAATATGAGTGAAAATGTTGTCTTTCCTAAATGCTATATGGTAAAACATACTGATTATTTAGGAAAATTTGTGAACTTGTACATTGCCATTGTCAGAATGGAGAGTGGTGACAGATTGGAAAACCATTTAATATTGTTTTTGCTGAGTTAAAATTATTTTTATAAGTAGAATCATTTTCTCTAAATGATATCTCATATCCAACACCAATACCTAACAGAGAGAGAAAAGAGTTATACTGTAATGATAAATAAATTTTACATATTTTTTATCCTCAATAAAAACATTTTTTTCATTGCTTTTTAGAGAGAAAAATGGACATAGAGATGGAGATGGATGGGCGAGGGGGAGAGAGAGACATTGATGTGAGGGAGAAATATTGATTGATTGACTTCCTGAATGTGCCCAGACTGGGGATCGAACCCACAACCTGGGTATGTGCCCTGACCGGGAAATGTGGGAAATTTTGTTCTGTGGGACAACACTCCAACCAACTGACCAGCCAGGGCAAATTTTACAAATTTTTAATTTTTAATACATGAAACCAATGAGGTTGTTTTAATTTAATAACTTAAATAGGTATAAACCTGGAAGTTCAAGTCCTTTATCACCTTTGGTGATCAAGAAAGCCCTTACTCAGAAATTAGTAGTGACTTCTCAACTCTTGAGTAAGCAAACACATAGAGACCTAAATTTTCAAAAATAACATCAGAGCTAAATAGTGCTAAAGTCTCCCTGATTAGTATCACCATGAAGTTCAAACACATTCATAGAAATGGCTGGTGATTTTGTTTTTCAAGTACAAGGACTAAATCTGGCAACAAAAGTAATATATATTTGCTGTGTTAACCACTTAGATTAAAAAATTTTAAATGTGTGCATTGACCTTTATTATGATTTTTAAAATAGGTACACATGCACTTCTAAATTTATGATATAGGTTAGATGTGATGTGTAAGAAAAGCATTTGTTTGTTTTTATAAGGGAAAGGAGACATTTCAAGGCTCTGTAAGTGTTATCTTTATAGCTTAATTTCAACTACTTAATGTAACTTAAATGTGGAGTTTAAAGAGGAACTAATGTACTGGAGAAAATCTTTCAAAACATATCAGTATGTTTCAATGTGAATAAATTTGCTTTGCCCATTAGTTTTCACAATATTTCTTCAGAGAAAATTATCAAAGCAACTCCCTAACACTATCCTTTTTGATGTTATTCAAGTATATTATTAAAAAAAGGATGGGCCTTAAATTTACTGGATCCCAGGGAAAAGGTGCACATAGAAACTCACGTGCCAGATTTATAAAGAATGACATTTTACAAATCAAGTATGTTTCATTCTCCCATCTTGACAAATATACCTTCAAAATACCTGCATGCAAAGAAAAACCACAAGATGCCATTTCACAATAGGATGGCTACTATTAAAAAACAAACAAACAAAAAATTTAAAAAACCACCAGACAATAACAAAAGTTAGCAAAGATGTGGAGAAATTGGAACCCTTGTGTATTGCTGGTGGGAATGTAAAATGTTACCAGCTGCTATGGAAAATGGTATGGCAATTCATCAAAAAATTAAACAGAACTATCATATGATCCAGCAATCCCACTTCTGGGTACATACCCATAATAATGATGGAAAGCAGAGACAGGAACAGATATCTGTACACCCACACCCAGAACAGCATTAGTCACCATAGCCAAAAAGTGAAACTCCATGTCCATCCACAGAATACTAGCACTTGTACCCATCAAGGAATTTACTAGCATGCTAACATGAGCTCAAAAAGTTGATGACTTTTACTAACCACTAAGGTGACTGCTAGAAAAAAAAATGAAGACTAGACAGAGCTGACAGGGGAGACAGAGCTGGGAGGAGATGGTTGAATTCTCTCCCAGCCTCCTTGGTGATTAGCCCATAGAAGTGAGGTGGGCGCTGGAGGAGTGGAGCATTTCTCTTGCTGCTTCGGAGGCTGTAACATAAACCATGCGAGAAGGTGACTGCAGGAAGGTGACTGCAGAAAGGTACCTGGGGAATTTGGTAAGAGTTTTCATTTCTCCAGTTTAAAGTTCCACCTGGGGAGTTTATCCCAAGGGAGTGAAAGGAGGAGTGGTCTGGGTAAACCAGGGACTACCCAGTCACTTGGAGGGGCAAGTTCAAGTAGGTATACACAACATAGGAGATTCAGGATCTTTCATATTTATATACAATTCTTAAGGCAACTTGAGAGCAAGAAATATAACAAACTGAAAAAGTAAGTAAACTCAGATTTGTCCAAATGGAGGAAGCCATATCAATGGGGCACAATTTAAAAAATGAACAAGTTGGAGCTCTTGGAATATAGGAGTTTCAAAAGCAGGTTATGCAGGAAAATGACCTGAGTGGACAAAACCTCCAAAAAGCTGATGATCAGCTGACATCCAGTGATGAGTTCAAGACCGTGGGAGGACAAGCCACAGGGGAAAAATAAAAGTTACTAACTTCAGAAAATGACTGCTCTGCCTTCAGAGAAGGCAGGTGCGCCCCTTGGAAAACTTGTCTGAGGAAATATGGGGCTCACTGGTAGGGGCTCCAAGGCAGAAACCAATGCCCTCATGACCCACACCTCCATGCACATATATCACTCCTGGGTGATATTTCTTGGAAAAGCTGGAATGAAATAAAATATTATATCTGGCTGTGGTACAGTTTTACCATTAAAAAGCTGTAGGGTGCCAAGGAGGTACTGGGAATATCAGGCCAATCACTTTGTAAAGTATATGATGATTGTGTAACCACTAAGTTACACATCTGAAACTAATAAAAAATTACGTTGCATGTACACTGTAATTTAAAAAAAAACTATAGTGAATACATGCACAAAAGCTATAATGCCATCTTCGTACAGCTACTATCATCAAATATTAATAAACACAGGCCAACTTTACTATTTTATTCCAAATTCAGTCTCACTCACTGTGAAACTTGGAATACTGAGCTATCAGTTAGGAGTGGAGTGTTGAGAGGGAGTGAAAATGGCCTCCTGCTAAAAATTAAAGAATATGTTTGACCTTAAATCTGAAGACCTATTTCACAGGTATGATGCTCTCATGGCGTTTCTGTTACATTATGGATCCCAAAGTATATGCATAAGGAATACTTCAAATGTACTGGATTAAAAGGCTTTCTTCATTTTATTACATATCAATAAATCTTGAAAAGCTAGGAAAAAAAACATTTTGACTTTTATAATTGAAGCAGTTCCATAAAGAACCAGATCTATTTGCGAGAGTCATGCAAGAAAACACCAACTGATAGTTTATCTCTCATTCTCTCCCTCCCTCCCTGTTTTTCTATTCCACAAGCCATCTCCATGTACTGCACAGTAATCCATTACAATATGTTCTAACATCTGCCTCCCCATATGATGTATGACCTATTCGATTGACCCTTTTTATGCCGCTCCAGACTTGCTGTTCGTGACTGTGGGAGGAGGAATACTGCATCTATTCCTGAGGTCACCAACCAGTAAATACATCTCCATTTGGCAAGGTAAGAAGGACACTCACGGCAAAGCTCTTCAAATCTTTACATATCAGTTACTATACTCATATCTTAATTAGTGTAATTTATGGGGGAATAAAAACACTGCTGAAATTCCTTTCAAAGTAACGATAAGAAGAGAAAAGCTTGTTTGCTGGGCGGGGTTGGGGGGAGTTCTGTTGTTACCAAATACTCATTTAAAACAGGAAAGCTGAGCATAATGAGGAAGATTTTTAAAGCAAACACTTACCTTTGCCTAAGTTCACAATTGTGAAATTATTGTTCAGTTTATCCCAATAGATTGGGGGGGTAATAGTCTTCACAGCATTAATAATAGCAGTTTTTCTCAATATAAAAATAAATTGTTAGTTCATATTAGGTAGGACTACATATTATTTTGCATGTTATAAAAATCAGACTCACTTCCAGAATACATGATTCTGGATTCTTGAAAATATAAGGCACGTGTAAGGGAGAGAAAATAAGAGCCACGATTTTCTCAGTGATTCGGCAGGGCCAACCTACAAGTCTGTTTGTCGCTTTAGGGAGCGCCATAACAGCTCTGCTCAGGGGAGAAAACGAAGGCTTGCAGGAGTTCCATAACTTCCCAAAGGTAATCAACTAGTCCTTTCAGAAGTCTAAGCATCCCTGATATCCTTTCTAGTCTGTGCCATATAAACTGGCCACACGGGTAGCCATGTTACTATGTGAACTGGGATTCCCTTACCCACCCGGTCAGTGAAAATAGGGATGATCCCTAAACTCAGAGTCAATGATAACTTCCAAGGCCCGAGTTAAGGCTGCAAGAGTAAAGGACCTCTTGAATCGGTGACAGAACTCTACTCTCCCTGAAGAAAGCATATAGCCCTTCAGGACTTTCTGCCTCAGCTCTTCTGCGTTACTGCTAGTGCTAACAGACACCACCTGATGGGTTAAAATGAAAACGACTTCTTCCAATGGATTCCCCCCTTATTTTTTTCACATTTTTCCCTGCAAACTTTCAAGATTAAGAAAACATTGCATAGTAACATTAGTATTGCTTATTTGAGTACATAAATTAAGAAAAATTAATTCAAGTTTCAAGAGAAATATGGGCACAGAATAAGAACAACAGCAGCAAAAATAACTGTAACAGCTAACATCGAAAGAGCGATGCTAACTGTGTGTCAGGTCTGTGCCACACCTGACATGGTATGAGCCTTCTCAGCAACCTTAGAACATAGATACTGTTCTTATTTTGCAGGGGAGGACACTGAAGAACAGACAGAGTAAAAATCATTTGTCCAAATGATTTTTTGACTTCTGGTCAAAGAATTGGATAAGCCTGGGGAGGGCAGTTCTAACAATACATCTGATAAAAACTATACTATTGCAGATTTAGGGCAGGAAGTGACAAGTATTCCAGAGGATGCTCTTCCCAGCATTTTCATCCTCCTTCTTCCCCTTGGCTATTGTCAGTAAAAAAAAGTTTCAGTTTGGTTTTCTTCTTAATTCATAGTGTTGTAAGAACATGTAAGACAGAGCTATAATGTGCCCAGGCAAATGAGGAAAGGCTTCCCTATAAATACAATTAGTTCAAGTTAAAAGTAACTGCACACATGGGGCAGGAGAAAGTACTGGCAGAGTACTTTCTCCTTGTGGTGGCAGAGAACATGACAAGCACAGGGCATTGGAAGGAGGCCAGTGAGCTTCCATGGTCGGGGAGGGCGGTGGCTGGAAACGTAGGTGGGAAGCTCTAACAGTTTAAGAAGAGGGATGACATAATTAGATCTGCATTTCCACAAGATTAGTCTAGACCTAATACGGAGATTGAAAGGGTTTGGTTCACCTACAACCTGCTTTCAACTGGAATAGCATCTATCTAATCACTTTTTCTTACATGATTTAAAATTGATTCAAAATCAATTGTAGAATAAATCTGGATGTATAATTTTCAACATTCTGAGTCTCATTCTAATTTGAATATTTGTTCTTTCCTGTATAATTCACACTAAGAATTTAATCATATCTTTAAAAAATCTATATTTGGATACAATGCATAGTCACTAAACTTGGTTTTTCTAGAGCATTTAAATAGAATAAGACAAAGATATTAAAAAGGAGCCATTTGCACAACCCAAGTCACACATTACTCTTAAATAAATTAAAATAACAAAACGCACTCTGGTAGCACCTTGCATTTACAATGTGTTTTGACTTTCATTAGCTCCTTCGATCACAACAGGCTTTTTTTTCAGTTGCAGAGAACACCTTTCTCATACATCATCCAAATCGTCCAGAGACATAATCAGCAATTGTAACTTCTGCTTTCATGCTTTAAATCGACTGATTCACTTAAAATTTCTTTATGAGCACCTATTATATGCCAAGCACTGTTTTAGACACTTACAACCTATTAATGAATAGAGATCTCTTCCTTAATGAAAGGATTTTTAATGTTTTTTTTTTCCCAAGTGACTTGCAAGACTTTAATCTTTCATTCTATCTTTCCAGTAGCTATCCAATATCTCCATATGACACTATGTACTACTTATAATTATTGTGAGAGGGATTTATATAACTATACTTTTAACATCTGTCAGTGAATATTGTTCTTAAAAGAACTAAAGTCATTCTTAAAAGCTCATGATTGAGAGATACATGCTTCAGCATGGATAAACCTTGAAAACACCATGCTAAGTAAAATAAGCCAGACACAAAAGGACACATATTGTATGATTCCACTTACATGAGGTGCCTAGAATCGGCAAAGTCATGGAGACAGAAAGTGGAAGAGAAATTCTGAGGGAAGGGGGGATGGGGAATGGAGATAGTATTTATAGGTACAGAATTTTCATTTGGAATGAATACAAAGTTCTGGAAACACTTTGAAGGGATTTTAAAGCTCCTGAATTGTACATTTAATAATGTTTAAGACTGTTAAAGGCTTAAAATGATTAAAATTACAAATTCATTGTTATGTATACTTCACCACAGTAAAAATGTATATGATTAAGAGGAAAACAGAAACACATCAGCGAGCAGGTTGACAGCTCTTGGGGCTGGGGCTGGGGTTGGGGGTGGCGGGATCAAGCCAGAAAGAGAAAGAGCTCATGGACAAGGACAACAGTGTGGGGATTGTGGCGGGGAGGGTGTGGGTAGACATGGAAGAGGGTATGGGGAGGATAAATGGTAATGGAAAAAATATAATAAAAATAAACTTTTTTCCCAAAAAGAACAACCTCACTGTTTTTCAGTACCATATTAAGCTCTATTTTTTTAAAACAATTTTTCTCCTAATTTGCTTCCATGTGTTGGATCATTTTGTACATTAATTCAAGAGAACAGTTTTAAAGGGAGAAAGAAGTACTGTTATTTTAAGTTAAAAACAAGGTTGGAAATATTAGAGTCTTAAAAACAATTATTAAAAGTCACCCCAGACTTTGGAAACACATATAAATAAAAACAAGGTACGTGATTCTAAATCAACCAGACCAAGTAATGCCCATTTCAAATTAAAGGTGGCTTCGGCACAGATGCTACAATATCGTGTCGACCCTTCACTGACTTTGCAAAAGCAAGCATTTTCTCGTCCTACTGTAAAAGGTAGTTCCCTCTTCACTTTCCTTGCTACACCAAAGCTAGCTTCTTTTTCATATTCACATGACTGTTTATGAGCTCAATCCTGTTTCAACTGTCACTCTTTACATCAAGGAAAGATAGATGGGACACACCAACCCCAACCTAAATGACCTTTGGATGTGACAAGAGTTTTAGGTCAGCCTTGCTAAATGGAGGCCTTGGTGTATCGAGACATGCCTTGGGGTGAAATTTACAGTGAATTTATTATCTCCCAATGCCCTTTGGACTGCTTCCCACCATCAAACACCATGGCAGCACTTGGAACAGGAAGAAATACATTAACTGGAATCTGATCGTTTTAAAAGGTTACAGCTGCCCAAATATAATTTAATTTCATACTTGCCCTTTGAGGGTTTGGTGTATATTTTCATTTTATGACTGCAATGATAAAGCTCTTAAGATTCCAGGCAATAAAAAGAGAAAAGTATTTTAAGGGTTAGAAGTCTATTCAGTTCATACTCAATGAGTGAAGTGACAAATTAGCTTTTAAAAAAAATCTTAACATTTCTCTTTTTTTATTTGGATCATCTCTTATTCCTCTCCTGACCCTATACTTCAACATTTGGTTGAAATCAGTATGTAAACACCAACTTCTGATCTTTGTCAGTTTGAAAATAAAAAGGATGATTTAAAAAAATGAAGATCAAGTCAATTTGATTTAAAGTGAAAATATATTAGTGGAGAGCACACATATTTTCAGTAGCATTTCCTTTCATATAATTGGGACAACTTATCCATTAAAGTATATCAATGCTGAATTGACTTACTACTGATCATGTACTTTTGTAGTCTATCCCACTTCCACAAACTAATGAAAGGCTGACAAAGTCTTCTATAAAGGCCACACCATGGCCTCATCAAATTAATTAGTAAATGTTGTTATTATTTTATATTCAGGAAACAAGAGATACAGTGTTATTAATGCCAAAAATAATCAGAAAAAAAACAGACCCAAAATTCAGATAAAATCACCCAAAGTTTATTTTAGCCATCATAACAAAACAAAAAGCCCGAAACCGACTTTTGCTCTTTCCCTTTAACTCAATATTTTACCAGCGACTCAACATATCTTTAAATATCAATCCAATAGAGTTTGAGGCAACACAATACTTTGGATTTACTGTGAGTAATAAGAAAAGTTTCACTTAGTGAAGCTTTTAACCCATACAGGTCAAATGCGGCTTTAAGTTGTGTGTGTGTGCACACATACCCATTCATTCACCACTCATTAACTTAAGTAATGAGTATTTCTTGAAAGATATTGAGCTAGTTCCAATGAAGTTTATGCTTTAAAAAATATTTTACATTTTTAAGAGAGTACTCCTAACATATGAACAACAAAATATACAAGTGATTAGCATTTTAAGTATTATAAAACTTAAATATATTGGGTAATTATAAATATTAACTACATATTTTATTAACAAGCTTTAATTTCATGTTGATATATCACTGTTTTAAAAGTATTTTACACAGTATTTAATCTGCCTAACAACCTTATGGGGCAGGCATTAATATCCCCATTTATAGGTTGTGAAAATGTAGCCTCGCAAAGTTAAGGAGCCTTCCCTAGGTAGCAAATGTAGTGGTGCCCTGAGACGCAAATGCTCTCAATCAGGGTGTCACACCCATGGCCCACGGGCCGCGTGTGGTCCAGGATGGCTATGAATGTGGCCCAGGATGGCTATGAATGTGGCCCAACACAAAATCGTAAATTTATTTAAAATCTTTTTTTGCTCATCAGTTTTTATTACTGTTTGTGTATTTAATGTGTGGCCCAAGGCAACTCTTCTTCTTCCGGTGTAGCCCAGAGATGCCGAAAGGCTGGACACCCCTGCATGATAATGGGAGATAGTACTGACTCTTTACTCCTTCATTTACTTATTCCTCTTTCAGTCAACACACCCACAGAAAGAATCTTACTTCAACACCTCAGACTTAAACATTTTGGCCTTCCTTGCCAAGAAAAATATCAAGAAAAGTGGAATTTGATAACGTAGATTATGAATATTTTTTAAAAACACTACAAAATTTAGACTTGATATTTCTATATTTCTAACATGTCCACATGGATTTAAAGAATGAGTAGCAAATGGTGTGAGTGTGCAGGAGAGCAGGTAGCTGGGGATCGCCACCCACCATTTGAGATAATAGGAGTATAAAGCAATGAGAGTAGGCTATTCAATAAAGTAAGTGAAAGCAATTCTTTCCATTTCAGTTGATGCTAAGAAACCAATTGTGCAGTACTTTCTTAGTATAAAAATAATGAGCTGTACTTCCACCTCTATGTTTTTCCTATCCAGGAGAACTCACACTTCTTTCAAGTACAGTTTGAGAACATCCCAATTATAATTGGACAGTGGATAAAAATAGGACTGATATGGTTTTATGGTCTAAAGGACTGCCTCTATCATTGATGTTTTCATGACATTATTTGATTTTATTAATAGAGAAGATCAATTATGGATGTTATCAATGCTATTTAGACCAAAACAAGTAGGGAGGGGGAGCCAGATATATTTTCCACTCTTTGCCGTTTGGTACTCCCAATTCTAACTCTCAACTCATCTGCTCATATCTAGTTACTGGTATAAATGTTTAGCCAACAGCAAGTACTTCTAAAGGAGGTGGTTCCTCTATTTTCACAACTGTGGGAAAATTTTAAAAAATTAGCTAGAGGCCCAGAACTTTGATAAACAAGAGAAAGGAGAAAATAATTAGAGAAAAGAGGCATGGTAAAAAGAGGTAGAGAAGGATTAACATAAGAGGGTAGGTAAAGAAAAACAAACAGAAATCAAAAGTTAAATGAAGAAAAGGAAGATATAAAAATGAAAAAGTGAGAGGGAAATATTTTCAAGAAATAATAGAAAGGGAGAATTTTTTTTTGCAATAGGTTCCTATTTTAAAATCTTTAGTAGACTTAAAGTCCAAAAAGTTTATAGCTCCTAAACAGTTGGCTGTGTATTTCAAAATTACAGAGCACTCAGATTACTGCTGTAAAGGTATTCCTATATCAAGAGTATTATTTATTTCCAGATAGCCCTTCCTTTTCATGTTGTTATGTAGTTTATTGGGTAATCTAGCACTTGTGTGACCTGCTCATGTTCTTTTTCATCCCATGGAGATGTAATGGGAATAATTAAAACTTTCTAATTGAATCTTCAGAGCTAGCTTGACTCTTTTTGACTATTTTTAAATCTATAAAGCATTTCTTTTTAATGCCTCAGATCAGTAATTGCCTCATCACCCTTCTCCCTTGCTTTCCTTGACAGCACATGAATAAATGTTTTCATGAATCAGAGAAGTCCACTTGTAAGTTGTAAAGGCTCCTCCTGGCTACTTTTATTAGTGAGTCTTTTCCTTCACTTTTTCCCTTCCTCCATGATATATAAGTAGGGCAGCTATACTTATATGCATTTTAAAACAAGAAAACCTGTGTAGTGGCCAGGTTAAATGACTTGAGATCAGACACATGCATCACTTCAGAGACAGGTTGAGACTAGAACCCTTATTTGTTAAGCTGCATTCGTTGACCTATTTGGGAGGTTAGAGGGATCTCGATAGTTAGGCCAACTCCTTTGGCTACCTTTTTATTATGCTCTACCTATCCATCTTGCTGGAAAACTCTCCTCAGTGTAACAAAACACTACAACTTTCCAATAACACATGGCTTTCCCTGCAAACGGAAAAGTTTGCTCCCTTCATAAATATTCCTTAATGTCATGAAAGCAAAGATGTTCCAGTAACTCTTATGGAATGAAAAAAGATGGAGAAATTGTTTACTTTTAGGAAGACTTGAAACATAGATTATTTTGTGTGATCTCACATGTAGAACAAAGATTTTTAATAATGAAAAGATATTTTATTTTCATAAAGATTTTCTGCTTGTATTAAATGTGGGGGCATGGCTCCCAAAGAAGGTGTACAGCTCAAACTTGAATTACATGGGCTTCTCCATTTGCCATGTACCTTCGTACTACATGACATAATTGTTATACTCTAGAAAATTATTTGCTAAATTGAAATATGGAAGAATTTGCTAGGCTCATTTCTGATAGTGGGAAATCCCTGAATCTGGGAGAAAATGATGAGAGTGATGATAGCAGCTAATGATGTCTGAATACTTCTGCTAGACTAAGCATTTTGTATGTACGATCTCATCTAATCTTTGAAGTAGCTTTATCATGTAGGAACAATATTATCCCACTGTACAGGTGAAGAAACAGACCAAGAGGTATTCAGTATCTTGACCAAAGACACACACAAATAAAGTCTCTTATCACAAAGCTCAAGCTCATAACACATTACACTATACATAAAATACATACATACATAAGTACTTATCTATACAGAAGTACATTTAAATAGTACTTATTTTATAAGATTTATTTTAACATTTTAAAATGTTTAAAACTTGGGGAACATCCTTTCAAGGGACAAAAAGCTTGTCATCCGAATCTTCTAACTGGCTGCTGTACCAGTATACCAGTATACTACTAAGTGGTTAGTTACAAGGCAAAGATATAACCTATGAAAATTAGGTATTTTATGGTTTCATATCATATTTAATGCTAGCTTCTGTCTAAGGTGACACTAAAATAACCAAACTTAAAATTGCTCTGGAGGTAAACCAGTTTCAAGATGAGGATAAAAATGAAGAACATTTAAGCGCCTTTGCATTTTTTTTTTTATTGCTTAGTTACATGTCTTGGTTGATCTATATGCTCACTAAATGTTTTAGCTATACTATTTCTAATAATTCAAAATTTCTTTAAAACAAAATAAATTCAGCAGAAAACTACTCATATGAAAAATACTTAGGGCACACATTGGAAGTAGTAGGAGTTGTAGAGCATAGTATAGCCACATTTCAGGTGGAAACATCTTAACGTACCTACAACAGACAGATGCTCCACGCTTTGAGTAATTCTACCTTATTCCCAAATGGAAGTCACTGTGATTCAAACTATCACTATTCCGTTTTTCATTCCATGCTAAAGAAGTCCTACAGTACTGGGAAGAGCAAGAGGACATTGTTGCATGTTGGAGGCATTAATTATGCGAGTCCAATGCTCATCACCTCAGACCGTTCGGGAGCATACTTTGACTCTGTTCCTCCATTCCTTCCCATCTACTTTTTTTGCCCAAGAAGTTGGGTAAGAAAAAAGAGTCTGGCCTTAAGGGAAAGGTCAGGATTAAGAAAATGGAATAATTAAAAGTTTGTTTCCCTCCTACCCTTTATTTTTATGCCCTCAGTTTGGCAAGCCAATGCTGAGAAACTTCCACAGGAAACAGTAAATTTGAAATATGCTGGGCTGGCTTAAGCTTTTTATCTGAAGGAATCGAACAGGGCTCTATTTTCAACCCTCATGAAGACACTTGCCAACCAAACACCACTCAAAATTGTAATGTGGTTTTTTCTCCTTGGTCTTTCTCTTAGAACAGTTCATTCATGACTGCGAAATCTTATCTGCATGATTATATAATGATCTTTGAATACTATCTTTCTTCTAAGAAGCAAATGAAATATCAAGAAGACCTGTGATGTAAACAATCTCACTTTGAACCTTCTATGAACAAATAGATATGAAACAGCACGCTTCTCTGTTGTTTTGTTTTCTGAATTCCTTGATCTTTCAATAGCTTCTCACAAAAGAATTAATTCACAGAGCACAATCATTGAACTCAGCAAAATGAAAGCAATTCAGAAGGTTGCCATTGTTACTAATATGCAAATCCTACCCATTATTTTATTCATCCTTAATTTAATAGTCTAAATGCAAAAATAGCAATTTTTCTCCCTTCATTTTACCCAAAATCACTTAAAATAATATATAAATATATGCACTTATTTTTAAAGATATCATGTTAAAATGGGAAAAAGCTAGATTTAGTTTTTAGTTACGAGGATTCCAGGAACATTTCTGTTATTTTCTGATTTAGGTCACTACTTAGAGTCTAAATTGTCTCATCAATAGAACTAAGGAGTTGGAATAGAAGAAGGGTTTTTAAATTTTGTTTTAGCAGCGGAATCTTTAATTCAAACAATCTTAGCCAATAGAAATCAATCTATAAAACAAATAAATGAATGGTACTGTTTGGGGTGCTTAAAGGCCCTGAACTTCTTTAAATAGTTTGAAGCAACTGTTTTCAACAGTCCTGAGATCCTTTCCATTTCAGATATTCTTGTAAGAACAGGAAGTTGTAAGACTTTCTTCAAATTCTATCCCATATTCACCCTCAATACATCCTCTTTAATTTCAAGCTTCTCTACAACGGACACGAAGTATTCTTAACTGACTCATCTGCATTCCTTATGATGCTTAGCTTAATAGCTTACAAAGAATATTTGCTGAGTAAATAAAACTCCAGGATACTATGGGGTTTATAGAAATAATCTGCTTCCACATTTAAGTTTGAAACCATAGGAACCACTTCAAATTCCTTTCAGGAATTTACTTCCATAATGCAAGTTTACAAATTTTCTCAGATTTATATGAGAAATAGCTTCACTCTACACAATAGAGTAGAATAGGGTCTATGTCCTTAGTATACATTCTATTAGCATATCTTAAAAAAAGAGTAAGATTTGAAGGGTTATACCAGAAAATCTTATATTATTTATTTTAAAATATGTACATTACATGAAAAACATCTATGTGAATAACTTATTTTAAATTTTATAAAGTATTTATTTAGAATAAATTGCAGGCAGCTTATAGAAACAATTCATTTACATTATACCCATGGAAAAATAGGACTCAACAGGAGGCATTATTTTTATGTTATAGATATAAATATTGAGATAAAGAGTGAACAGCAGCAAAACATAGAACACTATACCCCAGATAACTACATAGTCAGGGTTGTTTTTGTTTTTTGTTTTTTGTTTTGATAAGTAAACTCATTATCTCCCATAGATCCTGTGATGGGCCTTAAAATTATGCCACAGAGGGGAATACAATTATTTCCTCATAAATTAGATGATATGCCTCTATTTTACTAACTTGCTTTAGATATTGCCCTGAAAAGTAAATCCACAGATAAAAGATCTACTAAATTGCAGTCTGAAAGACTTCCTTTAAGCAATAAAAAACAGTTTTAATACCAGTTAGTAACAGTTATTAACTAACTAATAATTTCAAGCATTTATTATTACCTAGCACAAAATATTTGGTAAATGGCAATTTACTCTTTTATTGCTCTAAGGATTTTCTGTATATTATCTCACTTAAACCTCATAATACCAATTATACCCACATTTTACAGAGAAGCAAACCAAGGCATGGAGAGGTTAGGTAACTTGCTTTATGTCAGAACTAGTAAATAGCAGAACTATGATCTAAGGTTAAACAATTAGGTTATAATGACTCTCACTAATAGTGCGCCTTAAAATATTGATCTAAAGATAATGCCTTAATAGAATAAAAACTTTTACTTTAGGCTTTATGTTATCTTCCCTCTAATTATCCCCTGCTGAGAGACTAAATTTTTCCGTATATAATCAATTAACTACAAAGAAGTCTGTGTGGTGTTCACTAGTTGCAGTAATGCAATTTACATGTTCCAGTTGCACGCTTTGAGATTTAGCCGTAAAAACAATGGATACTATTCAACAGCTTTCTCGTTCCTACAAACCCAGCACTTGTTTCTCTTGTCTTCATATGGGCTCTCTAGGCTCAGGATTCTTATTGGTCCTGTTAAGGTGATAATTTTACTTATGTCCAATTTTTCTACTAAGGTTGAATTCATCTTCATAAAACACTCCTTGGATAAATTAAAGGATACAGGTAATATAAACTACATGGACAATTAAGTTGAAGCAAAATTTTAATATAAATACAATCTGTAAATCTGAAGAATATTAGTTGCTCTCTCTTTTTACATATAGTCAAGATTAGAATATTAAGTAGTTCTGTTTCTCCTGATAAGATAAAAAACTGCGTACTTTTAACAGTTCAATAAATTGGTATTGTTCCTAGTATTGCATCTACTGTTAGCTTTGAGCCTAGCAATGCTTTGATGTATGATAATTGGCCCAGAGACATTTTAGGGTAACCTAACCATGTTTTGATTAAGGGAAGACAGAATTCCATCAAGGAATTGGCATGGCCTTGTGACCAGAAATCCTGGCATTGACAAATACCCTATTACTTCAGTGTACAACATAATAGAACTTTAAATATAATTTTAGAATTTACTATTATTTGATTGGTCATTACAATAAAAATGTGTACTATGAGGAAAGAGCACATGTGGACTGATGTTTCCATTAGCATGTATCGAGACACTATAAAGCAGCTGGAAACAAACAAATACAGAAATAGCATGAAAAAGACACCGCTTGTACTGTCTCCATTGTCCAAATGTCAAACAGCTCCCGGGAACCCTGGGGGTGGTAATAGCTATGGATGTAGCTCCTACCAGGTCCTTCCTTAAAGGAGATTCTTGAACGCGGCTGGGGTCTGACTCTACCCCATATGGGCTTAGAAAAGTCAGAGAAAATGTTGGCTGCACTTTTTCAGGCCTATTTGCATATGTTCTTTAGTATGCAGAATGTTTCTGTATATAATTTAATTGTTGTTGGGTTTTTTTGCCTCTATTAATACACATGCAAATGACTCACACTTGCAGCTGTGCTGTATTAATCATATGTGCGCTTCTGTCTGTCTGCCCTGCAGGCTCAGGGTCGAAGGGAAAGGAAAAGAGAGAATTCATTCTTTTAACCTGCAAGGAAACTCACTCATGCAGACAGAAGTCCAACAGCAAACAGTACTCCAGGGTTGCCACTAAAATGAGGAGCAGTGGATCATTTTTCACCCTGTATGGAAACAACTATGACCTAAATGTTAAGCTGAATAGTAGAGTATGTTGGTAGGTAAAGATGAATACTATACAAGTATTTATCCTTGTAAGTAATGCCTTCAATATGAAACTAAAAATCCTCATATCCAGACCTCTCCATATGGTTATTTTTTTCTTATTGATTTTCTGGGCATTTCTCTCGGTAAGACGGAGAAAGCCATAATCAGTCACTTACAGTGCTCTGGGGATTAAGGAGCATTTGTCTGTGTCCTGTCATAATTATTGACCTCCTTCTGAGGTCAGAGACTGGCAGGAGGTTGATAACAAGATGAACTTTGGTTTTTCATCCACATCCACCTTCACATTACTTTCTACCAGATAGAAGCTTAAGCCATTTCCACTATGACACCCATGTACCTTTGATAGCTATGAAGAAAGATTGATTTCAGTTGATATTGTATACGATTCATTCTCCACTGTGATCACACGTCATCTCCCATTTCCTCTATCCCAGAAAATGCATATGATTGATGTTACTGGTTACTGAAACTGTACTCCATGTGATTTCACTTATGACAGCTTATAATGTTGAATCTTGATTCAAACAATACTATTTTGATTTAAAATAGTCCAACTAAAACTATTAGACAGTTGATTCAATAAAATTCTTGAATGAATATTACTTGCTTACTTTGAATAAACTAAAATGATTCAAGAAGAATTTGTATCTTTTCTCCCTTTGCTTTTCACTGTTGATTGTGGTTGGAGTGAACATTTGGGCTTCCTATAGATAAAAGAGGTGGCGACCATCTTTCGGCCAATACAAATTCAGTATTTATAAAGTGAGAAATGAGTGAAAGAATGTTTTTTTCTAATTCTGAATCTTAGAAACCTAGTTAAAAATTAGAGATAGTACACTACACCACAACCATTACTAATAAAAAATTCATGATGCATCAAGTAACATGCAAATTAATAACAATAAAGATGAGAGGTAAATGTGAGATGGGTTGTCACCATTGTTCACTTTTATTGATTAGAAGTAGATGATATGCCCACCTCATTCAGTGCAGTCACAAAGATCCTAAAGTTTCAAAGTGTAACTTTATTTTCTTAAATAATGCTACTCAGTTTTTAATATTAAAATGAAGCTAGATTAGGTTTCTATATTAATTAATCCTTCTTCTTTAAAAAGGGACAATATCAGGAACACAAAAGTCAAAATATCTTTGGCTTTTGGAAGAAAGTTGGAAGAGGAAACAAACAAGAAAAGGATGGGGAGTATGAAAAAGAAGGTAAATACAGTATAAGATATTGGTAACTGGCTACTTATACTTTTATAATACATCCTCCCATTATTTAGAAATAATTTACTATAGTGTTATATTGGCAAGGTGAGCCATATTGAGTTGAAAGTAAGTTCAGAGTTCATATTCTTATGTATGTTTATTATGTACTCTTAGACATTAACAAACAATATAGGAATAACCAATGTTACAATGTCTGGTCTTTTTCTTCATTAAATATGAGCTTAAAGGAATTATATAAACAAATGCTAAAACACATTCTTTATGCAGCAGCCCATGGTTATGATAGTATAAAGGAAGCAAAAAGCAGAGAGATAGAGCTAGAGATTTCTCACACACAAAAGAAATTCCTAGTAGGGGCTGAAAAAATGAAAGTTCCCTTGTCTTTAAATGAATATCACTTGTTCAATAAATTAATCATATATTGCTTTGTTGTTTTCATTAAAAATAGTTATGACCATTAGCTCATAAGAGTTTCTTTGATTTTATAAATATGTATTCAGCACCAGCTATTTGCTAGGTATTCTTCTGAACACATAAGATACATTCATGAATAACAACAAAAACCACAGCATTTCCTGCTCTGGTGGGACTTAGAGAATATTTGGGACAAACAGACAATAAATAAGGACATAAGTGAGTTATATGGCATGTTTTAAGATTATTAGTGCTATAGAAAGAAGGCAGAAAGAGGGAAATAGAAAGTATGGTCTTTCTGGGAGGGTTATTTTATGAGGTAAATAGGTTAGACAGGTTAGATCTCAGAGAGATGACATTGGAGCAAATTCCTGAATGAGGTGAGAGGTAACGGGAAGAGCCTTTTAGGTAGAAGTAGAGCTAATGCAAGACTCTAGGTAGGAGCCTGCTTCAGCAAGTCTAGGGACAGCAAAGAGCTCAGTGTAGCTAGAGCAGACTGCGAACGCCAGTATGGACTTAAACTGTTACACAAGTAATTTTTTAAATACTGTAGTGCCAAACATGGTACCAAGCATATAGTGTTTTCACAAGTCTCCTTCATTTCACTAAATGAGAATAGTTTTAGTTATAAATTTTGATGTATATTTTATTGAATAGAATTCAAATTACTACTTTTTTCTTCCATGAAACTTTAATGCTTTTGATATTTGTATTTCTGCTATTGCCTTTTTAAAGGATGAAAATAAATTTATATATGAAATTAATCATTAATATTCAGCTTAATTCCAATATTATAAAGCAGAATAGCTATTTGAGCATAATATATTCATAATTTATTAAAAGTGTAATGTTAAGATACACTTTTCATGTATTCATTTAATATATATTTATTGAGCCCATAAATATTTCAAGATCTGGGGTCTGGTGGGTGTGGCTCCATGGATTGAGTGCCAGTCTGCGAACCAAAGGGTCACTGGTTCAATTCCCAGTTAGGGCACATGCCTGAGTTGCAGGCCAGTTCCCCAGTGTGGGGCACACAAGAGGCAACCACACATTGCTGTTTCTTTTCCTCTCTTTCTCTCTCCCTTCCCCTTTCTAAAAATAAATAAAATATTTTAAAAATATTTCAAGGCAAACGATAATGAGTCATTGACTTCATGGATTTTGCCATCTGGTAGAGGTGAGAAAGTAGGATTTCAAAACATGTTCTACAAGGGTTGTGTGCGTGGGGAAATAGCCTGTGCTCTGGGAACATGCAAGAGCTGCATTAATCCAGATTTGGGGGCACTGAAGTCTTCCCTGAAAAACTGATGTTTAAACTTGCAATATTAGAGATAAGTGGGAGCTGGCTTGGTAAAGATGTAGGTAAAGCTCCAGGAAGAAGAAACACCACACGTAAAGATCCAGAAAGGAAAGAGGGTTTGATAACACCGGGGCATCATTTGAGGTCTCTATGTAGGTGTAGGAAGATGTGATAAGATTTTTTAAAATCAAAAAGATCATTCTGACTAAGCTATAAGTAGTGAGTACATTGAAGGAGGCAAGATGAAGACAGAAAGACCAGTTTAGTGGCCATCATGGTAAATTAGCCAAACAATTAGGGTAGCCCCACCCAGAACAGTGACAGTTACAAAAGATACAAATAAATGGATTCTTGATGTACTTAGTAGGTAGAATGAACAAATTGGTGCAGAGGAAGAGGAGTTAAGCATGATTTTCATGTTTCTGGGTTCAGTGATAGATGGAATTAAGCTATTTGCAAAGACCAGAGAATGAGCAGGTTGGGGGGCAAAGAAAAAAAACCGGTGAGTTTTATTTTATTCTCAATTTCTATTGTCTGTAAACATCTATGTATTTGCTCTGAATATCAAACAAGTAGCCAATAAGTAGTTGGCTGTATGCACCTCAAGTTCAGGAAAGACTTAAGAGGCAGAAAAAACAAGATATTGTATTATAAAAAAAATAAATACAAAGGTGCTTTGGTAAAGTGTTAATTTGTGTGCTTTACGTATCTAATCTAAATCAGTCATTTTTTTCTATGAAAAATAAATACAAAGCAATGCCTAGATTATTTTAACTGCACCTAAAAGTACACAGTAAGGTGATGTTTAAATGAAAAGTATTTTTATTACATGGTGAACATTTCATTATTTTATCTATGAACAAGAAATAATATTTAATAAAAGGTGGTTTAATTTAAAACATGCCATTTCACTGTACTTTTCAACTAATTGTACTTATCTTTATTCCTTTTTAAAATAAAGATTCTTTTTATGGGTTTTACTTAACATAATACTATCCAAGAATGAACAATTATATGCATACAATTATTTAAAAGATAAACACAAATGGTAGGTTAAAAAAAGTCAACCATGGGTAGGAATATATTTATAGCATCCCTTCTTAGATCTAGATACTTTTATTTTTTAAAATATTTTATTTATTTTTAGAGAGAGGGGAAAGGAGGGAGAAAGAATAGGAGAGAAACATGAATGTGTGGTTACTGCTCATGCACTCCCAACTGGGGACCTGGCCCACAACCCAGGCATGTGCCCTGACTGGGAATCCAACCAGCAACCCTTTGGTTCACAGGCCAGTACTCAATGCACTGAGCCACACCAGCTGGAGCAGATCTAGATATTTTTAAAAAACAAGCTTGAATTTATATATATATATATATATATATCTTTACAAAGATGTATGAAATAAAACATACAAAAATTGAAGTAGAGAGCTGTCATTTCAGTATTGCAATTCATAAAGAGTATTTGTATAAGTGCCAATTGATCAGCATTATTGTTATAATTTTATTAGCATATTACTGAGTTAGCAAATGTCTTAAGAGGAGCAATGTCCTCAAAGTATCAAATAATATCATTTGTATTAGGAGAAGCAAATGTAATTGTTTAAAAAACTAATGATTTTGGACTCTGTGACTCAACATTTTCTTCTTTGTCAAATGGAGACATTAACACACAATACAAAGTAGTATAATAAAAATGAAATGACATAATCCTTGTGAAAACCTTGCTAGAGAATCTAGCACAAGTATCTAGAACTAAATCTTTTTTAAAATTAATTATTTATTTTTGTTGATTATACTATTATTACAGTTGTCCCAAGTTTGCTCCCTTTGTCCCCCTCTACCCAGCACCCCCTACTCCCTCCAGCAATCCCCCCTCCTTTGTTCATGTCTATGGGTCATGTGTGTAAGTTCTTTGGCAACTCCGTTTCTTATATAAATGAAAGAGAATCTTAGTAACTGAAAGGGACTGGAAAGGCATATTAAGGGATGGGAAATGGAAACTTAACAAAGTATAATTAAAAGCGGAGTATGGAGAAAATTAAAACTGGCTCATACATTGTACTCCACTTAGAGGAGAGGTACTTCTTAGAAATAGTTTCCCAAGTTCAGTGTGAATGTTGGATAAGAGTTAACACAAGGCTTCTGACTAGACATTGTAGTTAGCTTTTCTCTGACCCATCTGGGTAGGTTTGTGAAGAAGAAAATAATTTGGATCCTATTTTAAAGCAAGGGGAGGGGAAGTATTACAGGTCCCTTGTAGCTCTGGGGAAAGCTGAAGTCAAGGTCAGGGATTTGTGAATTCAGTATCAGTAATATGAGTAGGAAGTGAATTGATGCAGGCAGCCCAGCAGAGGTAAGACTCAGTCCACTTCCAAGAAAAGCCAGAGCATCAGCCATGTCATAAGTTTGGCCTGCGTTTGCATTTGAATACCATTTTTTAATTATGAGCATAAAATGTGTGTTAATAGTAGCTAATAGCTTATCATGACAAAGTTTTAGATTATTAATCTTCTTGTTATACAACAGTGTTGATTTACTGAGATCTTAATTGAAACTTGTATATTAAAATCAGGGACAACTATAATAGCATAAGCAGTAAAATAAAATAAAAAATCTTGTATATTTTAATGGGTACAATGCCACTTATATAAAGGATCCTTATCCTGTTTATAGATCAAGCATGTTTGATGTCTTTTTTTCTTGTTTTCTGATAAAGAAAAACATTTTATACCTTAAATTTTAAGGAAATCTGCTATTATATCATAAGAACAGAAATAAAACTTAATTTGTGTCAAATATTCTAACTTTTGTAGGAAGGGAAGTTTGGATTGTTGGCTAAGGAAGCTACATTCTACAAGAATCCTGCAATGACGCCCTGGCTGGTGTAGCTCAGTGGATTGAGCATGGGATGCGAACCAAAGGGTCACCTGTTCAATTCCTAGTCAGGGAACATGCCTGGGTTGCAGGCCAGGTCCCCAGTGGGGGCTACGTGAGAGGCAACCACACATTGCTGTTTCTCTCCCTCTCTCTCTACCTTCCTTCCTTTCTCTCTAAAAATAAATAAATAAAACCTTTAAAAAAGAAAAAATCCTGCAATGAAACATAGGGAAAGCCTCCAGCTTGACTTTGCTCCTACTTCCCACTAACCCAATGGTGAAAGGAAAAGATAATATCTAACTTGCTTTGAAAACAGACATTCTCAATCTCTAAAACTCTTATTTTTTCACATTCAATATTGCTGGGTATTCTTCCCTTTTTCTTTAATTCTACCACTCTATTTGGTTTTACCTATAACAACCACTTTTTTGTATTATAGAATTTCACAGGTGCTATTTCAAATCACAAGAAATGTCCTGTTACTTTTATCGTCCCTATGGTTCTAACAATTCCCAAGGTATTTCCAGCTCAAAGAAACAGAAACTCACACTGCAGGTTTTTGCAGAAACAGTAAAATAGGAATGGTTGTTATTAACCTCTGTGGAACACAGTATATCTGAGCTTCTCCTGCAAGGTTCAGCTGGGTTTTCCAAACCCACCAGGTCTTCTGACAATCCCCTTTGCTGACCAGATGTATCTGCATCTTGATGCTAACATATAAAACTATAGCTTTCCTCATTGATGAAGATCATCTATAATGACAATGCACTCTCATGAATATGAATAAATTATATTAAGCACAACTGCTATATATCTGGCTTCACAGGCAAAGGAAAATATGAAACTTCTTGAAATAGAAGATTATAGTTGTGTAACTATATAGTCCACAGTAAGAGAAACTAGGGAAGATTTTGGAGGATGTTGATTCCAGGATTTAAATAGTGAAAAATGACTTTAATATAATTTTATTGATATTCTTTTCAACCCCAGAGACAAAATTTCCGAAAATCACTTGCCTGTTTAGTAAAGTTGTCACTGACATTCTTGGACGTGTAAGAATATGTATTCTACAGGGATAAAAAGGTCTTAATTGGGTTGTCTCGATAAACAGTGCTCATTTGGGTACCTGCCTATTTGGTCTACTTACCCTCACTTGCCCAACTGCGCAGGCATTAGCAGGGAAATGAAGAGACCTACAGAGTGCTTCAGTAATACTGGGCAACAATTTCAAAAGTAATTTGGTTAAGTTGCCTTGATCCATAAGTACCTGTTTGAATACCTTTTGTAGGTTTTTTGTTCTTTTAGTCTTAATGAGGACCATTCTGTGACAAAATTATGGCACATGGTAATCAAAGCAAAACTACAGCTCTTTTTGTTAAATCATTCCATGCAATTAAAAAAATACAGTAAGCTATCTTTAGTGCAGAAAACAGGCTAAAAATTAAAAGAATCAACATCTCAACTTTTGGTTGAGGATCAGCGCAAATAAATTCAAAAACAAAAACGTGTGAGACAGCTATCAGTAGTTGGGTTTATTTTGCTTTAACAGGATAATAGCTGTTTTCAGTATTTACTTAACCTTTGTCTCCTCCGCATTGTTTCCCGACTTACCTGCAGTTGGAGTGGGCCTAAGCCTGGTGTTGCTGCGGCAGCAGCTGCCATGGTAGTTGGGATCAGCTGAACAGGGTAAGGGTCACCTAAGTAAGAGAATAATAGAGGCGTCAGCACCTTTTATCTACTCTCCACCTGCAAATTAAACTCATGCATTCACTCTTTCCAAAAGCCTTCTTTTGTGTGCCTTGCTGAGGCCTAATGAAAAGCTCTATTGTGCAGCCTTTTACTAACACTCTTTTCACAATTCTGGCTGAGAGAGGAATGTGAATAAAAGGCACAAGCAATTAAGGCAGAAACCTCATCCTTTTTTCATGATGTATTTAGAAAAATGGGAGGAAAAAGTGCACATTGATCAGAGGGCTGCACTTTATAACACACACACATACACACACCTGACAATCTTGATACGAGCACACTGACTCCTCAGCAAATTTAAAATGGCATTGTAATAGGAACGGAACAGACTTAATGCTGTTTTAACAAACTGAACTCTAAAGATTGAAGCCAGTAGTGTACTTTTTAAACGCTGTGATTCAAGTAACCACTTAATGTCTTGTGGACAAATTCATAAAAAAGAAAACATTTAATGCACTTTATAAGTTACATAAAATATTGGTGTCTTTATTATTCTGGAAACAAATGTTTATAAAAACATAAAGAAAATAGAAAATAGACGGTTTCTTCCCAAAGGATTTCTATGGGTGGGGATATCTAAAAATCAAATCTTAGCAATTCAAAATTAATCTTAAAGTTGTAATATATGTGACCTATAAATACATACACACACACACACACATATATATATACATACACACATAAGGAAGATTACAATGTATAGTTTTGATGCAAAGAAAAAGTTTTTTCCACTTAGTAAAGAGATACAACAGACCTTTTGAATAGGGCCCAAAGATATGTACATTGTCAGTGTTTTAAGTATGATCGTAGCAAATAATTGAAAATAATAACTATAGAAAAAATTACATTGTATATAAAACATACTCTAAAAATCTAATTTGTGAAAAACTTGTTAAATGTCAAATGTATAAAAATATAACTGATAATAACTCAGTTAACATATTAATTCAAAAATATTTACTGAGTACCTGCTGTGTTGGTAAGCACTGCTCTTGATACTAGATATATCCCTTTAAAGAAGACTAATATGCATGGGTATATTTATTAGGAATTTAATAAAGCTTAATCTTTGGGTTCTGGGGAGGGCTTCAAGCAATATTCATAGGGTCATATATTTTTATATTTTTCAGCTTCCTTAATTTTTTTACTTTGTTGGAATTTCTTTTTATAAGTGAATATTCAAATTTCACTTACATATGTGTGCATATATTTTTCATATTTTTATTCTTAAAGAGGCTCCCAAATTAGATGTTTCAGGCTTCAAAATACCAATATCTGAATCTGCTTCTGCTGAGCTGGCTTTCCCAAATCTTAGAGCTTAATGGAAGAATATGATAAAGATAATTTAAAAGGAAAAGATAAAGACAAGTATAAACTATAATGACTGTTAAGATAAAGATGTATATAATACTATAGATTACATTGTGGGTGCTCAAAACCCAGTCTGAGGTCAAAGCCCTCTAAGAAGAAGTCATATTTAAGCTAAAACTTGAAGTAAGTGAAAGATAGTCAGGCAAAGAAGGGAAGAGCACTCCAAAAAGGGAAACAATTGTCATGACTCAAAGTCAAATGTGAAGGTTTTATCAGAGCCCAGTGACTGAATTGCTGAAGTTCAGGGGAAGCAGAGATAAGTGGGGCCAGAGAGGGAATCAGGGGCCAGAGTATGTATGGTTTTGTAAACAATTTAAAGAATCTAAGCTTTATCCTATAGAATAAAAGACAGCATGAGCATGGACAAAAGAGAGGCTGAGTAAAATCTTTTGGGCTGGCAGTATGAAGATGCAGAACTCTATATAATATGTAGTAATGGTCTGGACCAGGGTGATGATGTTGGGATGGAGAACGGCAAAGTCAAGTGATATTTAAGAGGCAGAACTGACAAAACCTAATGATTGTTTATAATGAGAGAAAGAGGAAACTCCAGGGCAACTTGCAGGGTTTTGGCTTGAACAGCTGATTTTACAGTGGTGCTGTTTGTCGTTGAGTTTTCAAACATGTGTGTGAAACAAGAATGCCAGTTTGGCTGGTTAGGGGAAAAGGCAAGGGAGGGGAGGAGGGATGAAGAGTTCGGATTTGAATATTTAAGCTTGACATTACTATTAGCTATCCAAGCAGAGGTTTTCATTGAGGCACTTGATAAACATTAAATGTGTCAGGATTTTAGGGGACAAATCCACATAGGAGACCTGCATTTGAGAGTGGCCAGCATATATGTGGAATTTTCAGCTATATAAGCTTTCATAAGATCATTTTGGAGCTAATAAAAAAAAACAGAGTTCCAAGGATTGATTAAATTGTAGCATACATTACAATTTTCATCAGGGATAGGTAGCTAGCAAAAAAACTGAGAAGAAATGTAAATTTGGCATTCCAGAAACCAAGTCAAGAAAGATATTCAGAAAGAGTGATCATTTTTTTCAAAAGCTGAATTTAGTAATGTGGAAGCCAATGGTAACTTCAAAAAGGGAGTGGAGGGTGAGAAAACCTAACTGGAGTGAGTGAGATCGATACAGGCTGACTGAAACTGAAGAAACTGGGGGCAGAAAGTGTAGGTGCTTGTTTACTGACAGATGGTCATTGAAGAGCAGCACTTAGGAGTTTCTTAGAAATGTAGAATTTCAGACCCCACCCCAAATCCAGAGGCAAGCAGCCTTTAGGATGGAACCTCCAAGGACTCCCACTTCCTGTAATGCCTCTTTGTGTGACTCCCTCCTCTTGAACAGAAGACACAAGTGAGGACAGGCTACTTTTGAGATTTGGCTACACAAAGTCTCTGGCTCCTTCTTGCCTACCCTGCTGCATCCCTACCTTCTCTCTGTTGTGGAGCAAGCAGCTATGATGTGAGTTGCCCTATAGAGAGACTCACATAGCAAAGGACTGATGTCGTTGGCCAACACTAAGCAAAGACAGAGGCCTGACAACAGCCAAAGGAGGGAGTTTGGAAGAAAATCCCGCCCCAGGGAAGCCTAAAGATGACTACGGTCCAGGCCAACACCTTGACTGCAGGTATGCGAAAGATCCTGAGCCAGAGGGACCCAGCATGGCTGTGTCCAAATAAATGTTTGTTTGTTTGTTAGTGTTTTAAGACACTAATTTTTAAGATAATTCGATAAAGCAGCAAGCACATACGTTCTGAATTAGAATTTATATTTTGGAAAGAGCCCTACATGATGTGTATTCCCTTGAGAAGTGCTGTACATGTAGGGCAAGAGCCCTACATGATGTGTATTCCCTTGAAATAAACAGTTGCACTGCGGTGTTTTGCAGTCACTGGTGAAGGATGCATGCTCAAGGCAACTTTCTTTAAAAAGTATACACTTGTTAAAATTATAGCATGCTTGTGCACCAATGAGCAAGATCCAGCAAATGGGGGAAAAACCAATGATGAGGGGGCATGGTTGATGTTACATGGTACGAATTTACTTATTATTTGTTATTTTTAATATTTAATCTAGAAAATGCTTATCATATTTTATGAAGTAAAGGGAATTTTAAATGTTTAAATGCTGATTTGTATTTATGGAAAACTAAAATAACTAAACTAAATAACTAAACTAAAATAAATAAAAAACTAAAATAGTTATGACTATTAGAATTGGCAATTTAAATACTTAAAACAATGTAATTCACTTATATTCTTCAGTTAATTAATATAATAAAATTAACCATAGCAAACACACAGAAGCATTTTTTCACAATGATAATTCATTTTATTGAATTTACTTTCCCTGTTGTGAATTAATCAATTAATAAGCACTTATAACATCTACCATGTGACCAGAAATTTGCTTGGTGATATGGGAGACAAAAACAACAAAACAAAACATAATGAAACTTATAACACATCTACATTTTCTAATTAAGTGTTTATTTGAGTAGTACTGCCCATCAGTGAGCATATAGGACTGAAGGAAAGCCTACTGTCTTCAGAGAACAAAGGCAGAAAATAAGAGTGAGCTTGGCCTTTGAAAATTTGCAGGTGGAGGGGAGGAGAGATGTGTTAGGCAGGGTGAAATGTGTCTAAGTTTGACTATGACGTGCTGAAGGAATGAAGAGAAAACTAGATTGATGGGTGGTAATATAGAGGGAAAAGAGACTGACAGCAGGGAGTTGGGAAACTTTTCATACTTTTGACTTGAGGATATTTGGATATGAAAATGCAATGACTATGAAATGAAGTTTTAACAAGTGTCATTAACGAAGTTAGGTAGTAGGAGGTCTTGAACGTGATACTGGAACCCAGGGACACAAACTTACTCATAAATTTGGATTGATAGCGAACACCTGCAGAGGTGTGTTGAGCACTTGCAAATTACTAGCATCCAATTGTTAATGACAAATTAAATATTATACATATATTTGGAGCTCATTTTAGTTAAAATATAGGCTATTCTATAACATAAAAAAGCATATATTGAAAACTTATCTTTCTTCATTCCTTAATTTCATCAGTATGTACTAATACAATGAATATAATTTTTCCTTTGGATATATGTACACACACACAGTACCCTTGAACAACACAGGTTTGAACTGCGCAGGTCCACTTATCCATGGGTTTTTCTCTGTAAATACCTTATTGTTTTTGACCCATGGTTGGGAGTCAGCAGATGCACGGGGCTGACTGTATGCATCGATCTACACCATTTTACATAGCAAATGTGAGCATCTGCAGAGTTTGGTATCCATGGCAAGTCCTGAAACCCATCCCTTGTGGATACCAAGGTAAAATGGGTTTTAGGGAAGTCAAAAGTAACATGCAGCTTTTCAGTAGCAGGGGGGTCAGTGGTCCTAACCCCTGCTTTGTTCACCATCAATGTGTGTGTATATATGTATTTGCATACATGTCATATTGTATGTGTGCATAAATTCAGGTATGCATATATGAAGCATTGAACATTTATACAAGCTAAGTAATTATATGTGTATGTATATATATATATGTGTGTGTGCACGTGTGCATGTATATGTTATGGGCTGGCTTGTTCACCCCTCAAAATTATATGCTTAAGTCCTAACTCTCAGTATCTCAGAATGTGGCTGTATTTGGGGATAAAGTTTTTAAAACATAATTAATGTAAACTGAGGCACCATGTGTGAGTTCTAATCCAATATGACTGCTTTCTTTATAAGAAAGGAATAGGGCACAAACAACCCAGATGGAGGATAACCATGTGAAGACAAAGAGAAAGACCATCAACTTAAAACAAGGAAAGAGGCCTCAGAATGGAATCTACCCTGTTGACACCTTGATCTTGGACTTCCAGGCTCTAGAACTGTTAGAAAATGAATGTGCCCACACAGTTTGTGATACTTGTTATGGCAGCCCTAGCAAACTAACACAAAATGTTTGCCATCAACAGTCACATATCAATGTATCGGGCTAGGCAAAAACATGATGTAGTTCATTCTGTAGGATGGCTCTAGTAGTGCTTAGTTGTCTTTAACTTCATTTGACACAATTTTGGTAGATTGTATTGTGACAGCTGTCATGTCAGTGTGCATTTAAAAAAACATCAAAATTGGTGAATTTTTTGCAACCATTTTAATTTTGAAGATGGAAGAAGATACACAACAGTTTCAGTGTGTTATGCTTTATTATTTCAAGAAAGGTAAAAATGCAACTGAAACTAAAAAAAAAAGGATTTGTGCAGTGTATGGAGAAGGAGCTGCGACTGATTGAAAATGTCAAAAGTGGTTTGTGAAGTTTCTTGGTACTATAGACATTTTGGCCAAGTAATTCTTTGCTGTGGGACTGTCTTATGCATTGGAAGATGTTTAGCAGCACCCCTGGCCTCTACCCACTAGAAGCCAATAGCAGGAGGTAGATGACATACTCAAAATATCCAAATCAATAAAGTAATTGGTAAAAATGAAAAATATATCTTTTATTTTGCAGAAAAAACTAAATGGACTTTTTGGCCAACCCAATATTTTATGTTTAAGTGAATTGGAGAAAACGAAAGACTGACAGTGGGAATTAAAAAGTCTACTGTAGCTATCTTATATCTGTAATTATATACAGTTCCCAAGATATAAATGTACAATCATAGGCAAGATATCGGATTTCCAAAGGTTTGTGTCTAAGGCACCACAGATAGCAACTATCCCCACCATACATACAAACATACAAAACTGGGAGCATGTCTACCTTACAGCCAATTTTTCAATCCTAGAATATCCAGCTTCACTGAAATTTGCCTCAAGTTACTAAGTAAACACAAATACAACAACTGTGAAAATGGCCAACATATCTACTTGTCTTAATAAAGTTCAAAATATATTACATGCCTGTGTCAGTGTTCTAAAGTGGACAACAATAATCTATAAAACTTTAGAAACAAGGTCAAGGGTAGTTTTTAATGGCAAAAGAAAAATTCAGAAATTGTTGGGGAAAACCTTTTATTGACGTAAATAATGTCATCTATTTGTGACATCCCTCAATTAACTGTACTGAAAAATATTACAACAGGTTTATTTTGTAAATACTGCATGAGGTACTTATTTCGTAAAAATTAGATAATGGAAAATTCTGACTTTTAAAGTTCAACCATGTGTAAGTTATTCAAATTGACTTTCGACTAGTTAAAAGTAATTTCTTTTACTCTTTCCTAGGTTTTAACCATTTGAACAGTTTTTCCCTAAGCCTTTCCAAAATTAATTTGCTTCTTATTTGAAAGCCAAGTATGGAAAATTCTAGCTCAAAACTAAAGGTTTGCAGAGTTGAAAATATAGTGAGGCATATTAGTCAATTGTTTTCAGAATACTAGCTACCTTACAATAGCTATCTATTGATACAAATGATACAGCTCCTATTAAATAACTCGATCCCTTAGGAAGTATATTAATTGCATTAGTATTAAATTAATAAGTTTTTAGATAATAATAATCTCTAGCAACACTACGAAGGATCCATTTCTATGCTATATAGCACAGATTAAGAAAAACATTTTCCAACAAGTTTATTTAGGCCGAGGGAGAGTATTAGAAGCAATTATGTTCTTATCCTGGATCAAAGACACACACACACACACACACTTTTATCCATTGGGCTAATATAAAGGTTCTGGAAAGTTTCTAGAATTATTTTAATTAAAATAAGGGGACTTGTTCTGTTATTAGCCTTACATGGTTTGTTTGGGGTTTTTTTTTTTTGGTTTAGTTTTATTTTGCTTTTTCAACAAATACCAGATTAACTTCTCTAGGTGCTGGGAAGTATAAAAATTAAACCTATACAGGGACATGCACAAAATCCCTGCCCTAGACAAATTTTGAATTAAGTGAGGGGGATAAACATGCAAACCAATCCAACGATTCAAGGAGCAATGCAGGAGAGAGAGAAGGTATTCTAGACACCTCAGAAAAATTACCTTGTAAAAGAGTGTTGATGAAGTAAGTAAAATGTCTCTTAAAAATGGCTACTTAAACATCAGATTATCTTCCAGGACCTTTTTATTATCTACTTTCCATGTCTTTTAACTGCTGGAGAATCACACAGTAAACCCCCACTATTTAGTGCAACTAGGATGGCTCTTTTTTAACTATCTTCTCAGATTGGTACTTAAAACACCCTGCTCTTACTTACCACTCTGACTTTCAGGTGGAGGGAGATCTGAAAAAGTCTTAAAAAGACTTTAAAGAAACTTAAAAAGGACACCATGGATGGAACTTTTGAAAGAAGTTGCTTTCTTTCATCTCATGGGCAAATAGATGAGTTAGTGGGTTCTTTCTGCTTGGAAGGAGCCTTCTGCTATTGATAGGAAATGGTAATCGGTGCAGGTAAAAGCAGGTAGCAAATTGTGTTTTATTTGGAAGACAATGTTAAGTCACTGAAAGATTGTAAACAGGGAAGTGACATGGTCTTATTTTGTTTTAGAAAGATCAATTTTGTGCAGGGGCTAAAATTGATTGGAAGGGGGAGAGACTGGAGACAAACAGATGTGTTAAAAACTATTTCAGCAAATCTAGTGGGAAATGATAATGGCCTAACCTTATCATAAGGGAAGGAAAGGAGGTAACAGATTTGGGAGACAGACTTGATGATCAGTTTGATGGGGGAAAAAGGGATTCAAGGGGAGAAACAGGAGGGAAAAAACATAGTTTAGGCTATTTATGTAAAGAGGTATTAAACTGTTCAACTTCACTTTTGAATGATTGACTATTCTCCCACTGATTTGTATTGTGAGCAACTAATATGTATTAACTTTTAGCTCTTTGTTAAAACGTTTTACATATGTACATATCAATATACACATATGCATCCATATAGACATGTAGATGTTTACATATGAGTGTATATAAACATCTCATCTAATCCTCACAGCTCAGTAAGGTAGATATTATTCTTATTCTACAAATTAAAAACAAAAAAATCTTCAGGATCACACAGTAAGTAATATAGTCATTATGAATTTAGTAAGAAATCATTATATTATTTTTAGTGCAATATTAAAAATATAATTTAATTTTAAAAATATATATTCAAAATAGATACGGTTATAGATATATTCATTTAATGTACATTCACCAAACATATATCAAACATTATGTGGAAGACACAAAGGAATAATAGCTACAGTCCTTGCCTTCATGATATTTTCAGTTATACAAATAAGACATACAAATATGGAATGTGAAATGAGTGAAGCCATGTGATTAGAATCAAATGAATAAGATAGGCAGTAATGATAAAGAAGGGAAAAAATTATTTGAGCTGAAATTCTTGGGGAAAGTATCAGCAAAGAGGCTGGTCTCAAATTAAAAAAGAAAGAAAGAAAAGAATTAGAAAAGATGAGAGAGCCCAAGAGCTGCAATGACTGGTGCCCACAGAGATATAAATATTTGCTGAATGAATGAATGGGTGACCCTAAAAGTAAAGATTAGAAAAATGAGCAAAATGTCTTAATGGACTAGCCTGCAGTTGTACCTTTTTCATACAGTAGCTAAAAGTATTTAGAAGGTTGATCGAAGTCCATCGAGTACTTCAAATATCAGTGTAAAAATTCATACATGTCACGTCTTTAAACATTATGCACAATTACCTCTGACCCTAAAAAACAATGAAATGTCTAGATTCTATAACCCTCTAAACACTTTCTTTAGTATTTACTAAGAAATGACTTATTTCCATTCATTTTTCTCATCTAAATTGCTAGAAATTAGTTTTCCAACACGTTAGTCTCAATCCAAAAACTTTCCTTGGAAATGCTTTATACATTTACTAATGACCTTCAAATTGCAAAATTTTAATGGGCACAGTTGTGTAGCAACTGATATTGCTGATGGTGCCCTACTTTTTAACTATTTGAGCTTTCTTATATCAGAACATGCCCTTCTGATTCTCGTCATACCTTGCTCATGGCGAATTTACTATTTCCACAATAGGCTATTCTATAATCTTTTCTTTGCTGATTCTTTAAATATTGGTAGTCCTTTGGATTTAATCTTTAGTGTTGCACTTTTCTTACTCTCTTCACTTTATCTGAATGACCTTATCCAATTTCGTGGTTCAATTACAACATACAAACTAATATATTCTAAATCAGCATCTCCAAACTAGACCTTTCCCACTGTTTTTTTGGACAATCACTCCCCGTCTTCCCCAGATGTCCCATAGGACACTTAATCTTCACACGTGCAAAAACTTAATTCATCATTTTTCTGACAAAACCTCCTTCTACTGATACTATTTCTATCTCTTTTCGTGACACCTAGTCACCTCAGCTACAAATACGATCAAATCCTTGATTTCTCCCTCCCTTTGACCTGCCATGCCAATTGATCACAAGCTTTTTTTTTTTTTTAATAACTCCAAGGCTTTTATTTCTTACTACTAGAAGAGCCTCCCAATCAGTATCTGGGGCTCCAGTCCTCTGCTAAAGAAATTAATTCTGCATTCAGCTTTCAATAGCACTCATTACAAGCACACAATAAATATTCACTTGTAATTAAAGTTTAATAAATATTTATTGATCATGATATACTATGTGTTAAGGACTGAAAATTGCAAAAGTGAATCAGAGAAGTAAGTCTTGTCATGGATAGATGGATAGATGAATGGATGGATGCATGGATGGAAGAATGAACAAATGCCAGCATGATCTCACCTCCGGCTTTTAGCCTTTCAATGTTTTTTCAGTACCTTTAGCATCTAAAGTCTAAAAATATTTCCAAGTTGTCTCTTCTTATGTTCTTAAACTATTTACTTGTCATTCCTTGCCTTATAATATACTCTCAAAACCAAACTCTATATAGGTCCACGTATAATCTGTTTCAACCTCTGTTTTCGGGACTTTATCCAAGCAGGTTTTTTTCTAATTGCCTGCAGTGTTGTTTCTATATTCTTCCATTCCCAAAACTTCTTTAATTGCTTAGTTGCCTTTCATCCTTTGAGATTTGACTTAAGGACCCCCACTCCAATAAATCATCCCCAACACCATCCACCATTCTTAGATTTAAATTCTTTGTCTTTCCTCTGAGCAGTGTTCAATACTATGCATATATCTATCACGTTACATCTATTTATACTCCATTCTTCCCAACTACACTATGAGCATCCTGAAGGCAGGAATTTTATCTTACTCATCTTTAAATCCCCAGTTCCTAGCATAGGAATTGTTAAAATGCAGAATTCTGTTAAATAAATAATAAGGCTGTTAAAGTGTTTGTTGACTAAATAAATGAAGGAATAACTTATTTAGTTCAAAAAATTAACAAATATCAAACACAAGAGACAACTCAGCCCATGTCAAAAGCTCAAGTTTTAGTAGAAGAAACAAATGGGATAATAATAATAATAATAATATAATAAGGAACAAATTAGGTTTTTGTACAGGATTTATTTCGAACAATAATGGAGTTTTACATCAGCTACCAATGACTAAAATGTAGAGCAGGAAATGAAAGGGGAAAGAAAGGCCTAGAGTTTTTGAGATGTGAGAAAATAAGAACCTGGAGGAGGTAAAGTATTTTCTGTAAAATGTTTTCATACATTGAATGCTTCTTTTATAATATTTCATAATTTATCTGTTGTAAGATTTGATTTTTAAAGCAATTCATACCCCATTGGATATTAAAAATAAATAATGTGAATTTCCTAAACCTTAAAATGATTTGTGCTCATGAACAAAGACCCACTATCATGACGGCATTGCAGCACCTGAGTACGGCCAAGGCATCTGCTAGACCGAAAGATGTTCCGTGTACAAACGGACGATAAAAACAAAACCTTCATCACAGTGCTTGTTCCAGATCACTTTAGACTTCCTGAAATCCAAGCAAATTGAACTTGGCTTTCTTATAGCAATAAGCTCACCTATACTTTTTCATCATTTTAGGTGGTTAAATCAATAATTCCTCTAAATCAACTGTGGAACCCAAGTTAAGAAATTCAGAAAGATTGATATACTATACACAAGTAAAGGTGAAGGGTTTCTAAGTGCATAAAATCTATAATACCTTTATAGATTTGCTAGAATAGTATATGACTTTACTATTTAAAATTTTTATGATAAATGTCAATATTTTTGTAGTAAACTCATAAGATAAGTAATCAATATAAATATTTCACATGGATTATATTTGATAAGGCAAAATGAATAAATCATCTCTTGTTTGATTATACAGCCATTTTAAAAGACGATATTTTTAGGTAGTTGTCAATTCCTAACTGATTTTCCACAGGCTCACTTTTTTCAGTAAAATGTTTTTTAAATAAAAATATATTTGTCTTTAATGTAGCATAGCAAATAAAAACTTTATCCTACTTAATTTAATAGTTAACCTAGTTGGCTAGTTTAGTAAGAGATTATAAAACCTTTATGAAACATCTCTCCAAGTGGGAAGATATTTCTGCACATAAAAGATGACAGCATTCTTTCCTCTTTTCCCATCAATTGAATGAATTGAGCCACCAGTGAAAATTCCTGGATTAATTATCTAAGAAATTTGAATATCCCTGAAAAGGTGACAATGAATCAAAAAGTCTCCTTTCCTTCTGTACTCCAGCGTTACTACTAAGGCATCATTTATGCCACTATATAATTTTAAGCTGCTCAAAGAGAAACATTAGTTATGGAACTGCTTCTTTATCCAGATCTATATTAGACTACTACGCCTAATTTTGCCTCTGTGTCTTCTGAGGAAATAAGTGTTGCAGAGAAAAGCAAACAAGGTGATTCAGGTATTAGAAAGTAGGGATTTGGAAGAGGGCATTTTTATGACCCATTTAATAGCAAATCAAATGCTATTTCCTTTTTATTTTCCACTTTTAGTATTAAGGTTTAGCAAGCATTTCATTACTTGACCCCTTTTTTTGACATTTTTTGACATTTTATAACCTTTCCACTTTTCTATCTGGGCTTTTTGATATACTTCCTTCCTGCTGGAGTGCAGCCAGAGTCTGTGATCTGCAGTTTGAGATCAGGAAGCTTCCTAAACCCCGTCAAAATAAGCCTATGAGTTCTCCATTTGAGCTTTCTAGGAGAATGGTGAATTTTAGACTTCTGAAAATTAACAAGTGTTAAGGAATTTCCTTTCTTCCTAAAAATGAAAAACAAGTAAGTCAAATGTCTTGAATGGTCAGAAATATAGTGACCTAGTATAAACTCCTGAAATCCTTTTCATTATGTCACATTCAACATTTTCAAAACTGGTTAATATGTTTAATAAATAACATTGACATATTATACTTATACAGTAATTTAACATCTTTAGAAATGCAAACACTCATCCCATCTAATTTTTATAATCTCCTGTGAAGTGAGTTGGGAAGATATTACTAATGTCTGCAGCTACCATAAAGATTAAAAAGCTAAGGCACAAAGAGAAAAATGACTTGTCCAAGAACATAAAATAATATGAGATGGGATTGTGACTACAAAGTCTCCTAATACCTTGTTTAGTCTTTTTTTTCTGAAAGAATTTATTAAATCCAGACAATAGTTTCTATTATGTCTTCTTGGTGCTTATTGGTACCTTAACTCAGAGGGGTCAATTTTGAAAGTTTTAAAGCCTGCATTTACTATCTCAGCCTTAGAATTTAGAGGCAATCTCTCAGTGAAAAGTGTTCAAAAAGGAACACAATGAATAAAATTAAAATACCATAAACTGGGAATGGGGCTGATTACATGAAAAATTCATTTGGGGCAAAAATATGCACACAAAAATGTTTGTTGCCACATTGTTTGAAACTCTCAATTTTGTAGACAAACCTAAGCATACATCAGTGGGAAATACAAATAAAATATGGAACATCCAGCTTAATAAAATATGATGCAGTATGATTTAGGTCTAAAAGTATAAAAGATGAAAGGTGGCCATAATACAGTTTTTACTTGTAAGTGGCGTATACTCTTTTTACCCTCACATACATTATATGTGGTAGTACATATCATTTTATACATAGTGTATAGGTATCATAGGATACATATTACAATATACAGATATGCTAACATCCTACTATTACATATCTATAGCTAAGTATAAAAAGATGTATATACATATTTATACACAAATATTTACATATTTATATCTACATCTAGTTCTGGAAAAATGTGTATCAAATTGTCAACAGTAATTACCTATGGGGAGTGGCATTATAGGAGTATAGGAGCATAGGCAGACAGCTTTAGTTTCTGTTTTCTATACTTCTGCACTATTGAGGTTTGTACAGTCAGCAGATGCTGTCTTTAATCTATTAGAAAACATGTGAAGGGTCATTATGAGCTGACTACATATAATAGGTTTAAGAAAAGTTTAAACATATTCTGTGAAAACAGAGTCAAAAGAAATTATTGGAGAAACCATACTGTTTACTTAGTATCTACAGTTCTCCTTGCCTCTGCTCTTCCTGCTGACTGCAACGCGGGGAAGGTAGCCGGAGAAGATGCCTGGCAGTGCAATGGGAGCTGTAATTTGTGCGTGGCAGTGTAGTAAAGTGAGGACGATCCTGGGACCTGGTATCATGGAGCTACTAAATGCGTAATGAATGCCTGAAATATCATGGGAGTGAAAAAGATTATTTTCCCATGTTTAACCTAGTCTTATTTTGGCCTTTTACAGTAAGTAAACTTCACAGAGTATCTGGTTTCACAGGACATTCCAAGAGCATGACTTACTCAGTCTTTGTGGGCAATACATATCTACGGTAGAGTTAGAAGCAAAATGCTATCTTAGTCTGTTATATTAAATACCAGGTTGGTCAAAAAGTCCAGTTTTTCCCATAAAATAAAACACACATTTTTCATTTTCACCAATAACTTTGTTGATTTGGATATTTTGAGTATGTCAGCTCTCTCCTGTGTGGTATAATGTTGAATTGTTCTCAATTAATGTCTCAATTTGATCACTATCAACTTCAACTGGTCTACCTGACCGCAGAGCATCATCCAGTGAGACATCTCCATCAGGAAACTTCACAGACCACTTTTGACCATTCTGTCAGTCCCAGCACCTTCTCCACACACTGTACTGATCTTTTTTGTGTGTGTTTCAGTTGTATTCTTACTTTCTTGAAATAATAAAGCATGATATGCCGAAAATATTGCTTATTTTCTTCCATCTTCAATATTAAAATGGCTACACAAAAATTCACCAATTTTGATTTTATTGAATGCACATTGAGATGACAGCCATCACAATACAATCTAACAAAATTGTTTTGAATGAAATTACAGACAACTAAATTATACTAGAGCCATGTTAGAAAAAAACCCAAACTTTTTGGCCAACCCAATATTTTTTTCTGCTTCCCTACTTTTCCTATCAACCTTATAACTGAAGTTTGTCTTCTAATGGAACTTTCAACCATGAAAGAGCACGTTTACTGGAGAATACAGTGTCCAGTTATCATTAACAGTTATACTTATTCACATAAAATCATATACTGGTGTTCTGGGCTTACACTGCAGTTTGAAGAGCTTAGCATGAGTCTAGTGCTGAGATATTTTTTCATGTTTTCTGTGGCAATAAAAATACAAAGTTAGAATTCTGAGGGTTAGGCTGGACTAGGGCAACTTCATATGGTGATACCACATTTCAAGGTCTCTTGACTGAGAGCTCATAGTGTCATTCATTAGCTAAGCACTCTTTCCATTTGACATTATTACATTATCAAGAATGAGAATCATGGCAAAAAGAAAATACTGAGCTAAAGGGGCTAATATTTGAATTGAATGGCATTCTTATGTTCCTAACTGTTAAAAATCAAATGATGTGGGTTAAAATATTAATATAGTTACAGTCTAATACAATTTGAGGAAGTCATCAAAAAAGGGCTTTAACTTTTCATTTGCTTGTGTGGGTGTGCGTGTTGGTGGTGGCAGTGTGGTGGGGGTGGGGGAGGACTAGATTAAACCATGGTCATTAATATAACTCAGTCAACCTCTCACTGATATGTTTAAATCCATTATGTGTCTGTTTTATAAACAATAATGTGCAATATAAGCTATTATTTTTATAGCATCTTATGATACTTTGTCACAATAAAGAAATACACATCTATCTCCTTTTTCTCAGTGATGAAACACATAAACTTATTCTATACTCTTTTAGCAAAAAAATATATTTTATTGACTGATGAGAACTGGAGGGTGGCTGTTACTATATAACTCTGGAATGTTACATACAACATTGTACTCAATTCTTTTTTTTTTTAATCATTTCATATTCTTAAGCCATCAATCTAACTTCCTTCAGGTGGAAATTTAAATGATTGGCTGTTCAGGTACCAAAGCAATTCTTTAAAAATATAAATATTTTTACAGAGAACAGACTGATGGTTGCCAGAGGGGTGGAGGGTTGGGGGACTGGGTGAAAAGGGTGAAGGGATTGAGCAGCACAGGTTGGTAGTTACAGAATAGTCACGGGATGTGAAGTACAGCGTAGGGAACGTAGCTAGTACTATTCTAATGACAACGCGTGGGGCCATGCGGGTACTGGAAATATCGGGGGAAACACTATGCTGTACACCTGAAGCTAATACAAAGTAATACTGAATGTACACTGTGGCTGAAAAAAATCATAAAGAAATAAAATACAAAAAATAAAATGAAAATATGAATTATTTACAAGGAAGTCAAGCTCACCCAAAGTCTCTGATTTATAAGCTATTTGGGAGGCGGGAAGGGATAGAAGGAAGATCTGGTCACAATAATTCTCTCACACACAAACACAGCAGCCTGGGATATGATTACAGCCTCTTCTCTCTGCTTATATGGTATGTGATCCTGACAACACGCTTCCTGTTTTGTCAGTTTGATGAAGGCATAACACGTCAATGGCTTTTAGCTTATAATTTGGTGATTGTTTCATCACTGACTGTCAATGACCTGCGTGTCAGCTGACACAGTTAAATCAGAAATTAGCATGCAGTCTCCTAAAATGCCAGACACGAGGACCCTTTGCACATGAGAGATATAATGGAAACCACATGACACCCCATTAAACAATAAAACATGTGACATTAACTAAAAACAGGAACACATCAGCAAATATGCCTGAGGAAGTTTATGGTATTTAACTCCTAAACATTAATTTTATTGTGGTGTATGAGGAACTAATTAACTGAGAGTTTCCTCTTTTATTGGAAGCGGAAACACTGTTCAGAAAACTGATGAAGAGTAAAGACAACATATTTTAAGTTTACTAAGCTTGGCTCATCGACTTCTATTTATTTAAGCTAATCTCATGAGACAATTTAATATTTCAATCAGTAACTCTATATGGCTATTTTATTTAGCACATTTCTGAAAAATTAATCAATGCATTAAGATGCAGAATGGGTATATGAATACATTTCTAGTTTCATACTGCCAAAACAATGACTAAATACATTTTTTAAATCATATGCTCTTTTCCAACATGAACTCTGATAGACAAGTGGAAAATGGCAATAGAAAAACATTTAAAACTCAGTGATTATAATAAAAATAGTTAAGGTTAAGGTTATATCTATATGAGATAAATGTTTCCATCAGCACTGTAATACTTTTCTCTAAACAATAATGTTTTCCTAGTCAGAGGAAGCTTCATTCAGTTGTGGCCAGAATGAATTTGATCCTAGATAGGATATAAAATGCAGTTAATTGCTGGGTGGGGTTTTAGAATAAAATCTTCTTTTATTTAATTATTTTTTTGAAACAGGATCTGTGTTTTCCTGTCATTGTACTCAGTATTTATCATTTATATACAACTTAATAAGAGAAACAATGGTGGGCACTCTTTCGTATGTAACCCTATTTAATCTCTAACAATTTAGTAGAATGGGTTTTATTAATCCACTTCATAGATGAGGGAGCCAAAGTTCAGTAACTTGTACGAGGACAATCAAAGTAGCAGGAGGAGGCCAAACTTGACTTTAAGTCTACTCTCTCACTCAAGTACCTCTTTATTTGTAGTTGCTTGTTTGAGGTTAAGTTAGTTAAACCAAACAAACAAAACATTGGAATGTATAAAATCATATAGACCAAAGAATCAATTACTTATCTATATAATATTGTACACAGTCTTGTAATTGCCAGATAAATTTTGTTGTAATATGTATTCTGTTCTGTGGGTGAAATATGATAGGTGAACAACTTCCCAAAAAGGTTATGATAATTTAAAAAGTGAATATATACTAGGCTACACCAAAAGTTCCTACACTTTCTTGGATTCAGGCACCACCAATGTGGCTTAATAATTTCTCATGGCGCCCCTAGGATAAAAGGAATGTCCAACTATTCTATTTTATTAAGTAGTAAGGTCCAAACAACTATGGTAGTTTATGTAGTGTCTCTGTATTTTCCTTGAAGTTTTAAAATATGTTGTATGTCCCTGAGCATTAGCCACAGCACCCTGGAACCTGGTACACACAGTTTGGAAACTATAACACCAGGCACATGCCCATCAAAGGGGAAAGGCTGTATATCTGTAGCTATATTGAATGTGATTGACACATTCAATTGGTCAGTTTGTGCTAAATTATCAAGCTGACTCTTTTTCACACTGTTTTATAATATATATATAGAAAATGGTTATTTTATTAGATTTTGCCTTTCTGTAGATTTTTATATCCACATAAAATGTCTTCATGTCAAAAACTTCAAAAGTATCTATTAGAATTGCATGACTAAAAATTATACACCCAAATGGGAATAGCACTTGACCTAAGAGTAGGATGGAGGAAGCTGTGTGTTGGGAAAGAGAACTTGAAATTGGTATTAGAGAAATTGGTATTGACCAAACTTAGGACTTTCAACCACCTTATCTAAAAGCCTCTCTCAACTAAAATGTTAGGCTAAAACCAACATTCAAAAATATTTTGAATTTTGGTACATGTTTTTCTATGATAAGCAAATACAAAACAGATATCTTCCTAACAACAAAAATTGTTCTGCGGGTGTCAAATGGATGTATATTTTACTCCAAAAATATCTACCCAATACAAGCTTTGCAGTTCACAGGTTGAAGTCTTTGGTTAGGAGGTTGTGGTTCCACTCAGACTTTCCAGCAGAGGCAAATGGACTGTGTCTCTAGATTCTTCCATCATCCAAAGTGCACTTCCTTTATACACCCATTTACTTTACAATTCAGATTTGGAACTTTCATTATTTTTCAAATGTATTTCAGGACTATGATGATTGTTTTCTAATTAGAATGAGCTAGTGCCCATAAATATAATTTAAAACTGTGATTTTTACACTGATATTGTTTAATGATGTGCAGCTATATTCTGTAGGTGTCCATTGCACATCATATTCTAATTTTGCCATTATATTTCTTAAAGGGAAAATATTTTTATGTCCAGCAAAAAGTTTCTTTTTTGAGAAAAGAATTTAGCTAATTGTATGATGATTAGGTCTCCTGGCCTACAATTTTATTTTATTATTCCCTGTTGGGAACATTTTAGCTTTTTTGTGAAGTTCCAGAGATTTCTATTTTATTTACTTTATCAAGATACATAGTCTAAACAGAAAAATTTATCAATACTTTCTATGAAGTTTATGAAAAGCATTTGAGTTACTGATAACAAAAGGTATATTTTTCATATTTACTTGAAACTGAAATCAAGATGGATGAGACACTCTCTGTCATCGACAATTAATATTACTCTGGACAACTGACAACTGGACAAGTTACATATGGTTGACACCTACGAGAGCATAAAAGTTAAGGCACATTGAAGAGAGGAGATGTTAGGATTTGTCTCTCTCCCTACCCCAATTCCTTCCCCACAATGTAATTAGGTAGGAGGGAGTTTGTAGTATTTATCACTTCCACCAGGCTCCTCAATCACACTGACTCAGGGTACCAGGGTGTCCATAAAGGGCAGCGCTTTCTTTTGCTACTGACTTCTTAGTTTTACAGTTTGGCATGATGTTGGTTTCAAGCAATTGTAGAGACGTTGTTCTATTTCCAAGGTTATAAAAGAAGTGGCATTGTTTTATAACTTTAAGCACTGCAGGTACAAATATCAAATGGTTAATACACTAACAATTTTCAAAGGAAAAATATCTGCGTGCCACATTATATTCACACTGAACAAATTTAGTATGCCAACTCTGTCAACTGGAAGTGAGGCTGAGGTGTTCTTGACCTTTTCCAAGCCTACAGTTATGCTATTGTTCATACTCAATGTGGTTTTCTCTTCAGCACAATATTTGCTAATGGGACTTATTTCTACAGTTGCTTAAAAAAGTTCATTTTGGAAAACAGAACTAGTCTATACGTGTATACTGCAGGTGCAGTCTGAGGCAACTGATGATTTTTAAAAGTGTCTTTTTTTTCATTTTAGTAACCAAGGTTACCAAAACCACATTGGAAACATATGTTTAATGTGAGTAGTAATTCCTCAGGAAAATGGAAACAAAACAAAGCACAAAAATCTTTTATGATTAAAATCCCAACATTTAGTGTGGCAATAGAATTTAGAATTCCATTTTTAGAATTTAAATTATTATTAGAATGTAAATATTTAAAATATATAGCCCTTAATTATTAAACATGTTGGTGTTTATGGATGTATTGATCTACAAATATAGAATGATGAGGCAAATAATATTAAATTAATAAATTAAGGAGGCATAGTGAGAATACCATCTTAAAACACAAGAAAATGATGTCAAAAGAAACATGTGCAGATACAGTGGGAAACCCACAAACGGGACAGTACCATAAAAGTGTGAATTTTTATAGTGCTAAGTATAGTTCAGTTTTTATCTGGACTTCATAGTTGCAATTATGTATCTCAAATGACTTTGTATATTTGAAAACATATCCTGTTTCTTCAATATTACATAGAGAAATGTTTGAAGACTAGAAATAAGTTGTAAATATGAAAATTCAAAACATAATTTAATAAGAAATGTAGATCTGATTTCTATTAATGTTGGATAGAGTTCTGCAAATACAATAAGTACTGAAGCATAGGAAGATGCTAATTTATTAACATATAAATGAATGAAACCCTACTGTTATTTACTAAATTATATTCTACACAAATATCTAAAATGATATTATTTCACTAACTGTTTCAGTGGTGTTCTACTTTTATCAATGAAAATATTTCAATAAACTTGCTTTCCCTATATTCTTTCTAGCCCTGATAGTGTTTTAGAAGATATTTAGCTTATCAGTTTAGACCCTTTTTGGAATTTGTTACTATTTTTATCTAACACATTAGAGTTGGCATTTTGGCTATATAAATTTTAGAAAATGAAGTTTTAGATTGTTTTCAAAACAGACAATGGTCCTGACTGATGTGGTTCAGTTGGTTGGACATCTTCCCAGAAAGCGAAAGGTCGGCAGTTTGATTCCTAGTCAGGGCACATGCCTGGGTGGTAGGTTAGGTCCTGGGATGGGCCACCAGTGATGTTTCTCTCACACACTGATATTTCTGATGTTTCTCACCCTTTCTTTCTCCCTCCCTTCCCCTCACTCTAAAAATAAATCAATAAAATCTTTAAAAAAATTTAACAATGTGCGATTTCAGTTTTGGTAAAAAGGAGGTCATAAAATGACAGGCATCTAAAATTAATAAGCAATATTAATGGTTATGTTGGTAACTTACCACTTAGTACAAAATGCCCTTGTATTCTTTGTAATGAGTACTCATTCATATTCATACATTCATTTAACAAATAGTTTAATGCTATACTAGAATTTTAGATACAACAATAAGTAAGACAGAATCAGCACCTGCCTTCACAGAGCATTCAATTAAAGAGAAAAAAACAGGGTGGGCAAAAGTAAGTTTATAGTTGTGAGTATGCAAAATGGAGTTTATTCTTGTATTTAATATTATTCATTTATTTATTTATTTATTATTGTATTAGTAATACAATATAATTGTAAACCTACTTTTTCAAATCTCTTTATTCAGGATCCAAAGGAACCAGAAGAAAGAGATCTAACTAGGTCAGTTGAGCTCTTGCAGGTCTGATTTGAAAGAGGTTCAGAATATCAGAGAGAACAAACACACTGATAATTTCAGCCCAGAGTTAAGAAAGAGGTTTGATCTAGGAACTAAAAGAAGACAAAGGGACTTGGGCTGCTTCCATATAAACAACTATGGGACATTTACACAATGGAAAACAACTTGGCCGTAAAAATGAAGAAAATTTTACCCTTTGCAACAGTATGGATGGATCTGGAGAGTATTATGCTAAGTGAAATAAGCCAGTCAGAGAAAGAGAAGTATCATATGATTTCACTCATATGTGGCATCTAATGAACAAACTGAACTAACAAGCAAAACAGGGACAGACTCATAGATGGACAGCAGATGACAGCTTAGGGGGTGGAGGGATTGAACAAAATGGAAAAGGACACATGGACATGGACAACAGTGTGGTGACCGCTGGGAGGTGGAGGGGTGCAAGGGGACTAAATGGTAATGGAAAAAATAAAAGAAGACCAGGGAAAAATAGGCTATAAACATAGGGTGGAGACAGATAATGGAAGAGCAACTAATTCACATTAGGAAACTGGGTTTCCTAATTAAAGGACAATGGAAAGTTATTGAAAAGCATATTCCTATCTTATCTATGTAAAATAAATTTAGCCTGAATATTATACTCATATTTTAAGAATACACTGGAAATAGAAATTATGAAACTGAATTTTAAAAAGTAAATTTTGGCTTCAGAAGCATAGAAGTAATCTAAGCTCTCTTAAATACCAACATAAATCCTTTTCAATACCTTCTGTGTGTTCCCTCTTTAAAATAAAAATGCTATATGGGTGATCTCATTTCTTGGTGTGGCAGAAATGTTAAATTGCCTAATTTAACGCCATCTCCTCCACCCACTCCCAGATGAAAAGTCAGGGATACTTACTACATCCAGCCTTATAGCTGAAGCCTGGAGGGAGGAGGAATCCTTGCTGGGCAGCGGCAGCCAGTGTCCGTTGATCAGGAGGGAATACAGGAATCATTAATGGCGGTAGCTGACCTTGAACCTGCTGAACATGATAAAGTGGATCAAAGAGAAGAAGTTTGGGTGCTCCATGCTTCCCACCCTCCTTATTTTTTGATAAAAGAAAATCACCCATTCAATTCAATATACAGGCATACAAATTCATTATAAGTCATGCTTTGGGATTACCTTAGGAAAATCAAAAGATATTATAGTTGAAACGTTGTATCAAGTTCACTGTCTAACCTGATGAATAATTTCCCTACACGATATCATTGAGACTGATAAAGCATCACTATTTCATATAATAAGCCTTCTTCTCATTGCATGAATAGTTAAAATAATTACCTCTTAGGCTGAACTAAAATCTCATGTAAATCCCACCTGTTAGGAATAATTCTACTTTCTAAAACACAACAAATTAAAATAGTATCATTTTATATGTGAACAGCTCTTCATTACTTGAAGATAATTCTTATGTTTACACATAATATTGAAATTTTATAATTCTTGAATAAAATATCTGGAAGAAAACTTAGAGAGTAAGACTCCACCCCCCTTTTTTTATAGAACTGGGGCTAAAAGACATTTACTTGGCTATGGTCATTGAATGGGATAGTCAAAAGTAGGTGTAGAATCCAGTCCCTTAAATTCTGCTCTGTACTGTACTATTGTCTTTTTCTATCATTTTTCAAGCTTTGAACCACTCCTCAAATGACAACCCCTGCTTTGGTTGCTATCTTTGGACTACACCTTAATTAGCTGGCATAACTCTCAAAACTTAGGTTTCATACCAGCAAATGAATAATACAGCACAATGGAATAACTGTCTTCTTTGAACTGAACAAGAATTTCCAGAACTATAACCCAATGCTGTCATTTCTGCAGCTATTTCACATTAGTGACTAATGCAGATAATGTCATTAACTAAAATACTTAGGGTAATTTTTTCCAAATATTTAGCAAGACCTCCTTGGCAAACATGATTATTGGTTAGTGTTTGTCACTGAATATGTGGATGAGAATTTACTTAATCTGAAAATCACCTATCAACACTCTATTTTCACTTATTACTCCTACCACACATTAATTCAGTTACTTGGAAAATACTTGATAAACACCTACTATGTACAAGAAAATGAACTAGGCAGTAGGAATATAATAGTGAACAAGAAAACCAAGATCTTATACCCACAGAGCTTACATTACAATGGGAAGAATAGTAAAATGTAAAACAGGCATACAAAAATAATTATAAATTCATTCATTTTCTAATCCTTATAGCAACTCTGAGATATTTCCCAGACTTGTTTTCCTTTCTCCCCTGGCACTGAACATTCTTAGGGCACTTATGGTTCTTACAGTTCTCATCATTTCTCACTCTGAAAGTCCACCTTCAGTTTCTCCTTCATCTTTCACAATAAACCTCTGATCTATTTCTGAGATTTTGATGGATGAGTGTCCTTTTGGGGGTGGGAAGTGAGAGAGAGAGGGAGAGCATGGAAGGGAGAGAGGAAATGGGGGAGAGAATGTGAGAGTGAGAGAGAGGGAGAGTGAGAAATAAGCACTGTAAGAATGAGGGATCTGCTTTCAGCAATGACTCCAAATTGGAAAGCACTTCTTTTAGCCAATAGGAGTTTAAACCTACCACCAGCATACCGTTTTAGTAAAACTAAAATGGAATGACAGCAACCAGGAGAACAAAAAGGATCTTAAGGTTAGAGCTAAAAGTTATACCACTACAACCAGCATTTTTTTAATATCCTGAAGAAAAGATAAACCTTATGCAGAAATCAATGAAAATCAATTGGTTAAAGACTCAAAAAATTAGAGATTACATAGTGAGCAATTATATAGGAATAAGAGGCCTAAAATGAGAGATAAACAGTGGAAGGCAAAACAGCATAGGGACTAGTTCAGTGTAAGCAGAGGGTGCTGGCCAGAATAGCACGCAAAGAGACAGACAAGAAACCAGACACACTGGATAAGGGTTAACACCAGCTACTGTATATCCTTTATATTTCATTGTTAATAAGTTATATTTTATATAGCACTTCTTTTCTAAGACAACATTGGTTCTAAGATGTATCATAAATTTAATAGAATTTTGGAGGGTAGAAGAAACAAAATGAAACACATACATGTATTATGAGAGCCATTTGAATTTCAGATGCCTTAGGAGTTGGGAAAAATAACAACTAGAATTGCAGAAACAACAAGTTTCAGCTTTAGTGTAGTAGTTCTCAAGCTTGAATGTATACTAGAATCACTGGGAAAGCTCTGAAGGACTCCCAATGCTCAGACTGCTTCCCAGACCAATTAAATCTGAATTAGGGGTGAGACCTAGCCATCAGCATTTTTTAAAGCCCCCCTGATGATTCCAATGTGCATCCAGACTTGAGAAGTACTGTCTCAGAGAATGCTTTCAGTCACTGTCAATGCACCTTTTTGTCTTCTTCATTTTTGCCTTGAGTTACAAAACACCTTCACATACATCAGTAGTTGAAAGGGAGACTCTACCTGACTTTTACAGGTTCTGGTGCCCACAGGATAAAATCAGACATTAAGCTATATTTCTCATAGAGTTCCTTCGGAATGAATCTTGTACCTGTTTTTTACATGCTCTTCTTGAAAAATCAAAAACAAAACCTTCTGATGGTTTGCTTTTACATAGTAATAATGACTAAATCCCTCCGCCTGCAAGTTTCTTCACAGTTTGTCCCCCGTCTCTTTCCAGACATTTCTGCTGTCCTCCTTCAGAAATCCTGTCCTCTTGCCTCATGAACCATGAGAAGTTCTTGCATACTCGGTGTTTTTCCATGCTTGAATGCATTCAAGACTATTTTCTCTTCTGTTTTGAGTAATTTCTCTTTTCCTTTTCTTCTTGGCAGAATTCTATTTATTTTTCAAAGGCTTTTGAGACATACATAATGTCTCTGCCTGTGAGGCACTTTTTTCTTACGGTGCAAATTTTCAGGCAGAAAGACTGTTACTTCTTTTAACCTCATAAAGCTAATGAAATACTTACTGTACTGAATAGTAGTTCCTTGTAAAAGATGAGTTTCCCTGTGACCCTTGAGCTTAACAAAGAAAGAAGTTGTAACTTATTTATTATTGTATCTTCAAAGCTCGGAACAATAGGTGAAACTATTCTATGTATTGATAATTCACAAATAAAGAAGAATGAATTATTTGTCCCATCTTTCTAATTGTAGTCATGTATACCAACTTCAAATGTCCAAAAAGTCATGTGGACTAAAAAGTTATTTAATGACCACGGAGGAATTCGATTTCACCAAGAAGAATAAAATACCAATTGTTTTGTGTTTCTATTCTTAAGCTATAGCAAAATGGTCTTATATGCTATGATGTATCCATGACTCTTGGAATTATGCATGTGTGAAGAAATAAAAAGACTCCAGAAATGTTAGAAATTTATTACATGCTTTTCTAATGAACAGAAATATCTACCTATTAAGTTTAATAACATATGTTTAGTTTATGTTTTACTTATTACAGCTTTGAAATATGTTTTAATAAAAGTTATCTATTCTTACTATTTTGTTTTCAACTACATCTTGGCTTTTTTGACATCTATTTTTCCACATTAATTTTAGGACATAAAATTTCTATTTGAATTTATCAGCCTGATGGCTTGATGGCCAACAGGAAGTTATATCTTCCAATTTAATTAAATCTTCTTTTGCTTCATATCATTCTTATAGTTTTTAGGTAACTTTATTTTTAAGATTTTTAAAAATATTTTTATTGCTATTGTAAATAAATTTTTTGTTATATTGTTTAACTGGTTGTTGTATGCACATAAGCTTTTCTACTTTTATATGACAGTTTTTGTCAGGTAATTCATTTATACTCTATTAATTTACAGTATTTTTCAGCTAAAAATTTTAGTATTTTAAAGAATAAACTGTAAGGAATTCCAGAGTTTTAAAAAACATGTGTACCCTCAACTTTTGCCTTATTGTAGTTATTGAAATTAACTTTGCTTAGGTAGTATAATTTGTTTCAATGTATAAATTTTCCAAGATCCACATATATAGAATAACAGAGTTTTAAGGCTGAGAAAGATCTAGAGGTTACCTGGCACAACACAATCATTGTGCCCATAAGAAAGTAAGACTGAGTTTGGCCGTATAAATTGTTTAAGATTCCACATTTAGGTAAGAGCAAAGTTAACACTGAAACTACATCTTCTAACTCTGACTTTAGCACTCTTCACATGATGGAAAGTGTCCAGGGGAGAGGAGTGAAGCAGAAGGACCTCCAAGGGACAGACAGGAACTAGAAAAGAAAATGAGCCTAATTTCATAGTCCCAATGATAGGTTGTCTGTAGAATATCATAGAATAGATTATAGGGCAATGTACTAATATTGAGAATAAACTAAGAAGCAAAATAAATATAACCCAAAATGTGTGGTTAGTATACATAAGCAACTAGAAATGCACTTCAAAATACGATTGATCCTCATTATCTGCAGATTGTGTATTTGCAAATTAGACTTCTCATTAAAATTTACTTGCACCCCACAAAATTTACTTGTGCCAGTGCTTCTGCAGCCACGAACTTGAGCAAAGTAGAGAGAAATCTTGTTGGTGATTTCACCGTTTAAAATGCATTTAGAATCAATAATAAAAAGAAGGTGTCTTTAAACAGAAACATGTAAAATAAGGTTATATTATTGATCGGTTGATGGAAATGGTATGACTCAAGGCTTTCGGAAACCTAACTCTCTGTATATCCCCCTTGGGACAATTGTTCAGTATTCACGAATCAGTGTTCATGGCAACCTCATGGAACACAAACAGTGCAAATAATGAGCATCAACTATATTATTACTACGTATTAATTAATGTTCAGGTCACTGCCGCTGAAATTTAGGCACTCTTTGGGAGAAAAGGACACATTACATCAGCACAGTATAATGTTTTCTGGATAAATTCTAAAACTAATTTAGTTATAAGGGTTAGTTATTCCTTTTTGCTATTTGCCAGTGTTGAATATTTCCAAATCCTATTCACTGTTAACTTCATTTATTTCCTTTCACCTAATGAATGAAATTCCCTTTAAGCTCCTAATTAAGTTTTAAAATGTGTGACATTTATAATTAAGTTTCTGTAAAATACTTTTGTCACAAAATTTTAGTCTTTTTATTGGGGTCATGTTATTCACAAGTTAAAAACAACCTATTAAAATTTAAAATCCTATATTTTTTAACTTTAAGATGAAATATTATGTTTTAACACTTTTTATAATTCTACCACATAGATAGTGCTTGTAAGTCTTGCTCTAAAAACCTAAGAATCCAAAACAAACCAAACACATTATCACACTATAAAAGAGAAAGCAAATACTTATCAATTATTCATAGGTAAATTTTTATATTTTATGTAAATATTCTATTGCAAAACACTTCAGTGGTTCCTTGACAGTAATATATCAAATAGATATTTAAGATAATTAATTTACTTTCCAATTGCCTGGGTCAATTTTTTACTTTATTCACTTAATCGACATTTTTACTATAAGCAGAACATACACTTTTTGGATAACTAGGGATACAAAGATGAATTCACATAGAATGCCTGCTCCTGAGGACCTGACTCTGGTTGGGCAAATGAACATACACATTACTGTTAATTCAACAAAATAGACTTGTATAGCACACTATGGAAGCACAGACAATAGACTCCTAACAGAAGTCAAGGCAGGCCTCATGGAGGTCGGTACAGCAGGTGTAGGGATGGGTAGTTAAGTAGGAGTTAGCCAAGCAAAGAGACAGGAGTGTGAGGCATGGGTTCTGAGAGGGGGAGGCATGAGCAAAGGAACAGGGACAACAAAAATTGTCATGTGAGGTGAACACCACCAGTAGTCTAGAATAGCAAAAAATATAAGAGGGAACCAGTGGTAAGAAAGTCTGCTTGAGTCAGTGTGCGTATTGGGGTGAGAGACTTAAGATTCACCCACACCATAGGCCCTGGGGAACCACTGAGGGATTTAAATTAGCTTAGGTAGAATGTTCTAATGAGTACATAAAGAAGAGATTTGAGAGGCCAAGCATAGAGAAGAGGTAGGTTAATATGATTAATTAGGCAATAGATTATGAGGGCTTAATCAGTAATAGAAGGGTTATAAATGAGGAGAAAAAGCCAAAAAATTATTTAGGGAAAATATGCAGAACATTAATGATAGGTGAGGTTATATATGTGAGGGTATATAAAAAAATCTCTGTACATATGTGTAAATATATATAGGGGGAACAAAAGTAGGTTTACAGTTGTAATATAAATAAATGACAAAATAATAAGTAATATAAGAATAAACTCTGTTTCAAGTACTCACAACTATAAACCTACTTCAGCCCACCCTGGTATATATAAATACATATATGTTGAAAACTTGGATGTGAAGAAAAGGACAGACTCAAAGATAACTCTTGGGTGTTGACTTTATGTAACTATTTATACAAGTATAAAAGAAAAAATGCATAGAAGGGTAGTGATAGTTTTCATGGGAAGCTAATGAATATGGTTTTAGATGTGATGTGCTTGAAGTGCCGAAATAATATTCTATTGAATTATGTTAAGAGCAGATGGATATTCCAGTCTGAAATTAGGGAACAGATTTTTAGAGGCCATGGTACGGGAAGTCATTCCCTGATTGCAGTGAACTAGTTAATCTAGAAAGGGTCTGAATGATAAAGAGAAGAAATGGCTCATAAGATAAGAATAAAGAAAATCATGATTACGGTGTCACAAAACCCAATAGAATTTCAAGATTGAGATAGTGAGGAAAGAGTACTATAGATACAAAAAAAATCTTCTAGAATTGTTCATTAGAAGATCGTGATAATTCTAATAACATCAAGTCCATTAGAACAGAGGGTAGAAACCATATTGCAAAAGGTTCAGGACTGAATGACAAGCAGGAAAAAGAGAAAGCAGACACATACTGTTCTTCAGAGAAGGCTGGATGAGAAGTTTGGAAACATTAGAGAGCAGCGGCATAGGATACGGGGGCTTTATTTAGGTTGCAGAGTTTTGAGCACATTGACTGACTAAAAGGAAAACACAGAAATTGAAATTTTCAAATGTAGGAAAGAGAGAAACTAAGTGGTGAACAAACCAAAATTTCAGAGAACAGTGAAAAAGAGGTAAGGAGAATAAATACTATTTTTGAATGGGAATGGCATCTCATCCTCTGAGCCCTGAGGAAGAGAGGTATGTAAGTGAAATAAGCAGGTAGGTTTTATATATAGTTAGGGAAATGAGGAGGCAAGGAAAATCAGGCCTGATGGAAGGTATTTTCTCATGATGGAGGCAAGGTCACGTTGTTACTGTGAAACTGTCCATTGGAGCACCAGCGACTCACTCCCATTGGCCAAGATGGCAGCAAGGAGAGGATCTTACACTTAACATGTGCAAGATACCAAATAATTGGATAGGGAAAAAGTCATTTCCCCCCCTTCCAATACCGGATTGGAGCCAGGACCTGGGAAGGCAGGCACATGTGCCATAGGGATCAAAATGGCTTGGAAGAGGGGGCATGCTAGGCCAGAGAGGCCTTTCAGTCTTGCCTGGGGAAAGAAGGGATTGGTTGGGAGATGGACTGACTGAAGCACACAAAAGTTTGGGAAGTTGATTGGTCATTTTGAGAAAGCACCTGGTCTGTCCCACATCCAATCTAATATAATCCCAGGGGAAAAAGGAAGTTCTTGCTTGCTCGTGACCTGCACTAGCACAGTGAACTTGTCTGTTCTCTCTACAGCCACATGGCCTTAGCAGTCAAGTGGGCCATGGCCTCAAGAAGAGAGCCTCCCTCCCTCTCTCTCTTGCCCACCTGGTGACGCACTTAACCATGGGTGTGTGTACCTCTCACCCAGGAGTACACGGCTGTGTGGTGCTGGCTGCCACATGGTCCAGGGCTGTATAAGCTCCACACGCAGGCTCCAGGAGGAAGCATGAAATGGACAGCAGCCAGGGACAAGCTAGCTACATGGATGGGAACTAAAACCACTTAGCCTGCAGGCTCCAAAGGTGGCTACCTACAGGCTCCAAAGCGCTGTACTTTAAAATGGAGCAAGAACTTTGGATACTTGCTTTTGTCTTGGCCTTGCATGGCCTTACTTGGCCCTTGCATGGACTTTTCCATGGCAAAAAGTGGGGGTGGACTTTGAGATGGGAGTCTGCCATTCTCCCAGGTCGGACAGCACCTGAATAAAACTGCTTTCCTTTTGCACCAGCATCTCCCTCATGATTTTGGCTTTTGTGGCTACAGGAAGTTGAACCTCCATTTTTGTTCACTTATAGTATCTTAAAAATCAGAGAGACTGGGAATGAGAGAGTTCAGCAAAGGTAAGGGCGTTCAATGATCATTGGGAGAAATGAAAAATAAAGTAAACCATGGAAAATTACAAAGAGTGATAAAAATGCCTAAGATCTTAGAAATTACCACATAAATTATGATGCTGTCCATCTTCTCTGTTGTGTGTGTGTGTGTGTGATTTTTTTAAGAATGCCTGGCCACTGTAGATGAGGATCAAAGAAGGTAATCACAGCATTCATGCTGGGGAAGAAACAGGGCTTGGGGAGACACCAACAAGCAGAGGTTAGGAGGAAATCAAAGTTGCTTTTGAACAACAGTTGGTTTTTGGCTTTATCCCACCAAGAGAGGCCTGGAAGGCGTTACTACTCGGGGGAAAATATAGCAACTAAAGAACCAGAGAAACTCGCATGGTATCAAGGAGCAGTTTGCATGAGAGCTCAAACAGGACATTATGGTAGAAGATTTTTTAAAAATACATACACAAATGTCAAAATGAAAGGCATCTCTATGATTTAAGTCGGCACAATTTCAAATAAAATGTAAAATCTGAAACTTTTCCAATGTTCAAGTGTCTATTCTGATGACTGCCATAGTGTTCAAACACGTATCATCTTTAGGGATCAGCTCACCTACAACCGAGATTCAGCCACCTTCGGTGGGGAACACAGCAGCTGTTTAGAAGCACACAGTGACACTACACAGCAGTTCTGAGAAAATGAAGAATATAATATCCAAATGAGATTACAACAGGGGTTTAGGTTGGAGGATATAATTACCCAAACTGGAGTCACCAGGATAACAAAGTTGACTTTCCACCATTTACAAGAAGAGGCATGGGATCTTCAATGACCAGTAATAGTCTGTGATTTTCCATTTCATGGAACAGAAAGTTGATTTGCTGGTTTATCCTACCCAATGCAGGTCTTTAGAAAAAAAAGAGCTACGCAAAAATTAAAAATAAAGGAGTCAATTTATTTCCCAATTAATCTACTAGGAAGACTAAAGAAAGTCTCACTGAGAGATAGACACAGGAACATAAAAACACTGCTAAAATTGAAATCCCTACCTCTCACTTCCCAACAGTCACATTGGAATTGTATCACTTCTAATTTCATTTGATTGAAGACAAAGACGAAGTAGCCATATTCTTTTAGAACAAAAATGAACAGCCATGTGGATTTTTTACATAGTACTCTTCTTCGGCAAAAAGCCACAGAACTTTTTTAAAAAATCGTTTCCAAGGATGAAAGTGACTTTGCCAAGCAAAGTGGCTTCAAAACAGGCCTCAAAAATACTAATAGAAAGACAGATGGTTCTACTAAGAGCTTGGCTGCCAAAATAAAAAAAAAAAGTAGGAAAAAAAAGAGTGATGCTATTGAAGCTGACTGCAAAGTTATCTGATGACTACAAATACTTTTGTCCCACTGCAAGTGCTAACTCTGCCTCCAGGGCTGATACAGCCAAAATACTAACTTCCCCACATTTGATCCCCCGGTATTCCCACCCCTCCTAAATAAAACCTGTCAGTGCCAAACCCCACAAAGCAGCACAAGCACAAACTTACTGGATTCTGACTGACTCTCTGTGAAAGCAAAATACTGCATTGGAGGACTCCTATTTAGGAATAGACCCACAAGGAAAATTGCTTTTCTTTTCAAAACTGCCCATCACATTTCCTTTTTCTAACTCCTTTTCCTCCTCCTTCCAGTCACCAAAGGTCCCTGGGCCCTCTGAGTTTACATGATACGAACTCAATTTGTATACAGAAGGCAAGAAGCAGCACTACATCAGAGGTGGAGATAGTTTGCAAGGATAGAGAAATAATCCAGTCAAGAGATGGTGGCAATTTTCTGTTGGAACTACTACTACAATAATACCTACACTTTATTTCCTTCAGGGCAGCTGTCATTTCTTTTTAACCAGATTGCTACTAGATATAATAGAAACTGAAATACTGTATGGTCACCGACTCTTCTTTCAATGGCTCATTTCACTATTGCACTGTTACTTTTGCATGATGTGTTTGTTGTTGGCATTGTTACTAGGATACGACCACTTTCAAATAATGTAGAATTAAGAGCTCTGTCACATAAAAGCAGTGAAATTTCATTCTTAATCCTATACAACTTGATGGAAATATTCTTTCTTCCTAGCAGTATCCTGTATTTATTTTCATAACTTAAGCATTACATTCTTATTAGGCACCATTTTAATATATATTAAACTCATGTCAACAAAATGAAGATATTTATTATAAAGATAATACAGGATAAACAAAGTATATCTGCTGACTTCAAGAAAAACATTCTATTCTACAAATTGATCATCATTAACTGGTGGGTGGCAAAAATATGATATTAAGACAGCAATTGGGGAACAGTATGCAAAAAAAAAAACATAGCTATTTTATTGGCCAACAACAATTTTGAGCCAAAAGACAGAATTTAAAAACACAATGATTAAAATATCTCAAAGAATGCACTGTTTAGGACTGCTATCATCAATTTCTTAAAGGCAATGTTTTACCTAGCTTGATAGCTGTTAGTTCAAGAAAACCAAAGTCTTTCTATATAATGCAATTCTATTTTGTTTCCTCACATGTGTGTGACTACTTGAATTACTTATCATGGTTCTTCACAACAAAAAGACTGGTTCACACAAGCCTGCATGGTTCTCTGTTCCTAGGAACAAAATTAGGTTTTATAAATAGTAGCACAATTTTATTTTGTATCATGCTTTAATTACTATGTCAATTGTCATTTACATGCAAACAAAAGACAACAAAAAATATAATGGTCAACATAAAATACAATGTATTTTTCAATTATATTTCTCAGGAGGCCATGATTAGAAATTTAATAAAATTCTCTATTGATTTCAGATTGATGATGTTTTGATCAAGGGTTTATAATAGATTATTAGTGATTTTTCTCATGTATTATAAGTCTCAGTTCAACATTTTTTGAAGTTTTTAAAAATATTATACCTCAAAAAATTATCACTTTGTGGGGAGGGCTGAAATGAGAGTGACAGCTGATGGTTACAGGGTTTCTTTCAAAGATGAACTAAGGAAACGATCCCATTTACTATTGCAACAATAACAACAAAAGGTACCTAGGACTAAATTTAACCAAGGATTTAAAAGTCCCTGTACTTGGAAAACAATAGAATATTGAAGAAAGAAATTGAGAAATTTAAATAAGTGGAAGCATATACTGAGTTCATGGATTAGAAGAATTAGCATAATTAAAATGCCCATACTACTCCAAACATCTATAGTTTCAATATAATTTTTATTAAAATATCAATGGCACATTTCACAGGTATAGAACAAATATGCCAAAAATTTACATGGAACCAAAAAAGAACTTGAATCACCTCAGAAAAATTGGAGGGATCACAATACCTGATTTAAAAAATTATACTACAAGGCCATTGCAATCGAAAGAGCCTGGTACTGGCATAAGAACAGGCATGTGGATCAATGGAACAGAACAGAACAGAGAACCCAGAAATCAACCTGTACCTATACGGTCAATTAATATTTGGTAAAGGGGCAAGAGCATGCAAAGAAGTAAAGGCAGTGTCTTCAATAAATGGTGTTGACAAATTGAAAAGGTACATGCAAAAAAATGACACTAGACACCATACACAATAATTAACCCAAAGTGGATAAAAGGCTTAAATGTAAGACTCGAAACCATAAAATTCCTAGAAGGATATACAAATGGCTAATATAGGACTCTCTAATATAGTAGAGTCTCAGATATGTCTCTTAGGGCAAGGGAAATGAAGGAAAAAATAAACAAATGCGTCTACATCAAACTAAAAAGCTTCCGCACAGCTAAAGAAACCATCGCAAAATGAAAAGGTAACTCACTGAATGGGAGAACATATTTGCCAATGATGTACCTGATAAGGGGTTAATTTCCAAAATATGTAAAGAACTTATACAACTCAACCACAGGATGGCAAACAATACTATTAAAAAGTGGGCAAAGGATTGAAGAGATACTTCTCCAAAGAGGATATACAAATGGCAAGCAGAAACACAGAAAAATGTTCAATGCTTCCAACCATCAGAGAGATGCAAATTAAAACCACTGTGAGATATCACCTCATACCCACCAGATAGCTACCATCGATAAAACAACAAACAACAAGTGCTGGTTAGGATGTTGAGAAATGGGAACCCTAGTGCACTGTTGGTGGGAATGCAGGCTGGTGCAGCCATGGTGGAAAACAGTATGGAGTTTCTGCAAAAAATTAAAATTGAAACTGCCTTTTGACCCAGCAGTCCCACTTCTGGTAATACACTTTAAGAATCCCAAAACACCAATTCAAAAGAACATATGCATCCCGATGTTCACAGCAGTGTTATTTACAATAGCCAAGATCTGGAAATAACCCAAGTGCCCATCAGTAAATGAGTGGATAAAAAAGATGTGGCATATTTACACAACGAAATGCGACGCAGCCATAAAAAAGAAGGAAATCTTACCTCTTTCGACAGCATGGATGGACCTGGAAATTATTGTGCTAAGTGAAATAAGTCAGTCAGAGAAAGACAAATGCCATATGATCTCATTTATATGAAGAATCTAATGAACAAAATAATCTGAGGAACAAAATAGAAACAGAGGCATGAACACATGCAACAGACTGACAGCTGTAAAGGGGGTAGATGGGGGAATGGATAAAAGAAGGTGAAGGGATTTGCCAAAGAGCATACATGCATCTCACAGACACAGACAACAGTGTGGTGATGGCCAGAGGAAGGGGGTAAGGGGTGGGTGGAGGTTGGCAGAGGGGGGAGTGGAAATGGGGACATCTATAATAGTGTCAAAAGTAAAAATAAAGAAAAAAGCATAGAAAATAAGTTCAAACGCCAGACATTGCCATTAAATACACTTAAATTATTGGCTCCTCAGTTAACAATATATAAAACAATGTGTCTTAAAGGTATCAAAACATCTAAAGAACATAGAACTTAATTTGTGGACATGACCTTGTATGTGTTATAAAAAAGATAACCTCTTGACTAAAAGAATTCAAGTACATAAATAGTTGTACCCTTAAACTCTGAATATTATTCTCATTTTGTTTAAGAAAATAATTGTGATTATACTGCTTCTGTTTGTTTTATCCAAAGTTTTCCCAGTACTTAATTTCAGTTTTTAACCAGCAGGAGCAAGATTGGTGTGAATGACTAGTGTACAGGGATTTCTTTGCTGCATGCAGAGTATATCAAGTCAGTAATGTTAGGTAAGTGGGAAGAAGCCCTTACGGCAACATTCCTGCCAAAAAAAAAAAAAAAAGCAGCATTCAAACACCTCCCCCAAAATGCAACCTGAGTAGGAACACGTTAATGTCTTGTCCCATTCCTTAGGATATGAAGAATCCATGCTCTTTGCGTAACAATGGGTGCTGCCTCACAGTCGATGTTGGAACTTGGTATTCAGATGTTTGTCTAACTCTGTGATAGCTGAGGACACTCTGACAGTAAGTCACTCACTAGAACGTTTGTCACTGAAAATAAGATGTGTGAAGTTACCAGAAAGGGCATTGTAGATGTTTCTTAAGTTGAAAATGTGAAATATTTTTGTAATTGGACAATCCATTGAACACAGTGTCATTTATATAATAGTTTTTAAAATCTTTATTCAAGAAAGATTAATACATAATATACCAACGTAAATACGTTCAATAATAGAGAATTATACATTACTAGCAACAATCTGTGTAAGTACAGTTAATTTTACCACTTGGCAAATTTACTTGATACTTTCTAGCAAAAAGCACTGTAAGTTGCCTACACACAATGACATTATTTAAATAAAGATGAATTATGCAATACTGTAGGTACTTACTGCTTTCTTAATTTTAAAATTTTTCTTTAGTCACCAAAACTGTGACAATTCTGGTTTTGTATGGATATATTTTTAAACATTTTATTTATTTTATGTTTAGAGAGAGGGGAAGGGGAGGACAGAGGGAGAGAGAAACATCATTGTGTGGTTGCCTCTCGTGTGCCTCGTACTGGGGGCCTGGCCTGTAACCCAGGCATGTGCCTTGACTGATAATCGAACAGGCAACCCTTTGGTTCACAGGCCCACACTCAGTGCACTGAGCTACACCAGCCATGTATATGGATATTTTATTAGACAAAGAGAGAACATGGATTACATAAATTCTTTCCATCTTCCTGCTGTTTCCCAAAAGAAGTTGGTAAGTGGTTATTAATGTTAATACCTATTCTCCCTAAGCCTCTCTCATGATACACTTTTTTTCACGTTGACTTTTGCACACTTCTACTTTCACTTATCCAAACACACAAAACCTTTCCACCACCCCAGTTATAAAAGTGGAAAATGAGTAATGCCTAAAATCAGAAAGCTAGCAAGTAAAAGAACTGTAATTCAAACCCAGACAGCCTAGTTACAAAGTAGGTTTTTAATCACTATGCTTTAGCCACTTGAATAAAGAACATTATATTTATAAATAAATCTTAATCATATCAAAAAATTATAACTTGCTTGAAAATTTAAAAAATGGCAAACACTTTGAGTAAAAGTTTGAAAATAACTGTTTCAAGACCTCATTTTTTTAAGTGTAATAAAACTAGTATTAAATATTAGGTTCCTAGAAATCCCTGCTACTACAGTACCAGTAGATCCCCGTACATAACAACCAACATATTTTTTTGATGCATTTTCCAAGGAAGTTCGACATGGGAGAAAGAGATGGCCAGTAAAGTGAAAGTGGGTGTGGCAAGTGAGGGTTATCTTGGTAAGAAATGTAGGTAACAGCACCTCAAAAACAAGATGAAGCCTTGTGTTCCTCAAAAGCTAAATCTCAGACTCCTGTACAAACCCAGGACAATCAAAAGAGGGTATATCATTAGTAAAAGATTGCAATTAAGGCAAACATACTGGAATGTTTCTATAACAGCTTTGGTAAAAAAAAAAACACTGATGATTATGATGATGATAATGATGATTCTTTGACAAATAGTTATGGAGTGCTCACAATGTACAAAATGTTTTCCCAGGTACTTGGAAATGAGAGTTAAAGACCAAACAAACAAACAAACATTAAAATCCTGATATCATGGGGTTTTACATTCTCCTACTATAAAATACTAATGGCAATGGTACACTTGCACTTTTCAACCACAGACCTTGCATCACTGGGGACTGCAATGCAAATCACACTTCCTATATGGTCAGTGAAACACCAAGCAATGAAATTAAAAATAAGTGATCTCTGGTTTGTATTGCTCTGTAACCTGGCAGAATAACTCAGTCCAGTAGACCAGCAGCACTAATTTAGATACTCTGATTTCCCACAGATTAAGTTCAGCCAAATGTAAACTCACAACACAAATTAATAAACACATGCATAATCCAGCCTGTGTAAAAGAGAATCAAGAAGCATCAGACTTTGATACTGAAAGTCATATGAGTATTGGATTATCTGATAAAGAATAAAAGAATATACATAAAATGTTTACTAAAGTAAAAGATAGAATAGCAATTAAGGATAAATAAAAAAACTAACAAAGATATTCAGAGTTTAAACATAATTGAATAGAATTTTGATAAATGAAAATAAATGGAATGTAAAACTAATTGAAGGCTAGAGTGCAAATTAGACACAGATGATGAGAGAAGCCATTAAGTGGAAAAGACACTTAAAGAAATTAGCCAGATTTCGGACCACAGAGACAAGGTGGTAGAAAACAGGAAAGACTAGTTGAATGTCATGAAGACTAGAATAAGATGATACGGCAAATGTCTAGACATATGTTTAGGACAGAATAAGAAAAAAAAGTTGACAATATTCTAAATATTCCAAAAAAAGTCATTGAGAATCTTTCTACATTTAAAAGGGATAGGCCTACTGATGCAAAGGACAAAATATATACCATCAGAATGAGAGAAAATACCACTTAATAATCTGAAATAGAACTGCAGAAACCAAAGGAACAGAAATATTAAAAGCAGCCAGATAGAAGCCATCAACTAAGGCATGTCAATTAGTTTGACAAGCAAATTATAAATAGTAATACTAGAAGTAATTGTAGAGATAAAAGAAACTGTCAACTTTGAAGTGTTTTCCCACTTGGAACAATGAATACAAGATAAACCCCTTTCCCCCAGAAAAGAGTCAACCCCAATTTCCTTCACTGTAGGAATTTCTGAACAATATCTCAAGAAGAAAAGAAGGAAGGAAGGAAGGAAAGAAGGAAGGAAGGAGGGAAGGAAGGGCAGAAGGAAGGAAGGAAGAAAGGAAGGAACCCTAGAAAGAATAGTGAGTAAAGAAACTGGTGAACATGTGAGTAAATTAAAAAAACAAACAAACCAGAAACTGTTCAATGAAGCTAATGTCCAGTATGTGGATTAAAAAAAGAAAAAACAAAAACCAGGACTTAATCCAAACCCAATAACATTTAAATAAAGAGAAAATTATTCATAATTAAGAATTATAAGATTATTTTATAATTCAGAAGCAAAAATACAGTATTTGTCAAATTTAGACTTTCTTATGTATAATTAGACATGTTAAATTATCAAAGACAACCCATAAAAATAGAATAAATAATGACCAAACCAATAGAGAAAAAAAGATATAAGAGAAAAGTTAAAATTAATACATAAAAAAAGAAAAAAGGTACATACAAAATGTAGTACCAACAGAAAGCATGAATAAAAAACAGAATTACATTTAATCCCAATAAATGTGAGTGGACTATGCTCATGCTCCATAGGTTAAAAAACAGACAACAACAGATAGAATTTTTAAGAAAATCCAGCTTCATCTAGTTTATAAGAAAGAGATATACTGACATCATCATGACAAAGAAAGTTTGAAAAGGTATGGGAAATTAAGTCAGGGAAATATTAACCAAATTGAAAGGTAAACTAAAAGGCTGAAGTACCCATTTTAGCACCAGTCAAATCAGGCTTTTACACATAAAGGGTTATTGTGAACACAGTGTCTAGAGGTAACAAAGGTTGCAATTCATCAGGAAGATTTGAAATTTTAATTTTAATCCACCTATTGAAAGAATCTCATAATTCATAAAGCAATATTAATAGAGCTGCAAGGAAAAATTAGTAAACCTTCATTATCATGGGCCATATTAGCATAACTTTTAAAATTGTTAACAGCTCATGTAGACAAAAAATTAGTAAAGATATAGGTAGTTTGCACGAGACAATTAGAAAGCTTAACCTAGTGGACATTTTATAGAATTCTGTACCTGGAAATTATAGAATACAAACATTTTCAAGATAAACAGAACATTTAAAAAATTGTCCATACACTAAGCCATAAAACAAGATTCAATAGATTTCAGAGTTTTAATACTGTATAAAATTATGATAAAAACATTTGGTTTCAGACACAGAGAAAAATGTGAGTTTTTAAAAAGGGACTCCAGAAATAACAATTTATGTTTTTGAATGAGTGGTGGTGTCTAACTTCAGGTTTATGAGGTATATTTTAGAAGAGACTGCAATATTTACCTGGGGACTGAGTTTATATTTTTAATAAAAATACAATTTGATTATTGAAATGTTAGCCTTATTTTCTAAATGTGCTTTACCATTGACAAGTGGGATCATTAAAATTGCTGTGTTTGTTCTAATTAATGTGTGGGTGGTTGGCAGGAATTAGAGGTTATTTAATACCATGTAGTGGTTAGCAATTTAAAACTTGTACAGTTTGAGGATTACACTATTGGGGAAAACAATCAAGAAGAATATATTTAAAGCCACTATGTTTTTTTTTTTAAACAAACATCACACACATTGCTTTTAAACTCTAAACATGTATGTTAAAATTTGAAAACAGTTTGTTCTCTTAAATGACAAAAAGGACTAAAGTCCTTATAGATGTTTGAAAAAATATAGATGGTATATATAAAAATGCTTTTCAAAAATTTGAAGAAAATCATACAAATAAAAATGTTAAGATATAAACAGTAAATAAAGTGAACATTGATTTAATCTTGTGAAATAAAATGCCATTTAATGAGTTGTGTATAGGTTTTGATAGAACCAAAATCTTTAATATTTTCACTAAATCCCTATTTTTAACTGGCTTTCTGAGCTCAACATACTTCATAACTGATCTAAAAATGCTAGTGTATCTATCACAGTTTTATTGGGTCATTCATTTTTCAAAACTACTCTTTTAGTTATTAGTCTTGGCACAATTAATATTACTTACATAGCTACTACTGCTAAAGTTCACACATGGTTCTCAATACCACACATGTATTTAGCAAGACCTGATTCTCATCAAAGAGGAACTTTAGTCTATGAATGATTCACCTGGCAGAAAACTGTAAGGAAGGAAAAAAAAACTAATTTTTTAGTACATGAATGTATCAGCAATAGAAAGCACAATAGTTCAGAATGAAAAGAAATAATAGTATTTCAGTTTTATCAGCAACTGGATTTTACTTGACATTTTATATATATTTGCTGACAGTTTTCTTATTAAATCTTTCTCTACATTAACCTTAACACCCCACTGGTTTGTAAGTACTTTTCACCAGATTATGTTGAGTAGGAGAAAAAAAGAGAAAAAAACTTTTCAGGCAGGCTTTCAGAGTTAAAAATATTGAAGTTAAGGGGTTAAGAAAGATGGGACTAGGGGTGGAAGGACGGGTGCAGGGAGGTGTGAAATCATATAGGCACCGTACAGATGGGAAAACATAAAGAAAATGCATTTTTAGCATCTTCCTAGTTTCAGTATTATACTAAATGTATAATGAAGATACCAAGGTTCATCTCTTTTACCTAGAGATGTGCTCTACTCTTAGTTCCATTTCTAAGCCACTATAGGTATTAAACAGCAATTTACATGTGATTTGCATTTTTTTTTTTTGTACTTGTGGTTTTGGTAAGTCTTCCAAACCTAATGACTGTTCCTTTGGCCAGCAACATAAATGCTATAATCACACAATTATTGTGCTGGGAACAGTTTAATTCAGCATTTTGTTCTCAACCACAGAACAATTATTCAACAATTTCGGTTAACCAGACTAGCTAGCTGCCTGGAGAGAAAGAGGAATATTCACAAGATCTATTGTCTTACATAAAAGCAGCTACTAGATCAGCTGGAACTTTCTAGTATTGCTCTGTTCACAGTTTCTTTTCAGGATCTTTCACATATCTTTCCTAATGAACATGACAAACGTCACATTTTCCTATATGGATTTGAATATTTGTTCAGTTCTTTTGATTACACATTTGCATATTTTTTAAAGAACATGAGGTTTTTTTGTGTCTGGAACTATAAGCCTATAGATAAATGTACTTAAAAAAACATAGTTAATACAAAGAGCTGCAAATCAAAAGTTTAAGTTCAAAACTCTTTCTTACAGCTACCCTGGAGTGCTTAAAGTGATGGGAAAGGCTTCGGAACTGCGGGTGATCTCATCTATCATTTAAATTACATGACTTTCTAACAGTGCAACTGGCTTAATGTCAACCTTCATACTATATTTTTAATTTTTTTAAAGTGGAAACAAAGGCAGTTCACATACTCATGGCTGTTTAAAGTATCACTCTGTATTGTTATTCTGTTTAATATTAATTTAAATTTATTAGAACAACAATGTAGGGGTGCTTAAGCAAATCCTTATAAAAATATTTAGAAATACAGAATTAAATAACTTATGCACCTGAGTAAAAACATATGTATATTGGGATTGTCATCGTCCTCACCCACTCTGCATAAGCACAGACAAGGATTTGGCTAACCCGGGAAGCCAGTGAGAAACAAAGCAATCAATGGGGAACTGGGACAGTAGGCAGTCAAGGGCGGTAGAAGATGGGAATAGGTGGCCCTAAGGAAAGAGGTCTTCCTTTCTCTCCCGGTGTTCCCTCTCTATTCTCTTGTTCCCACTTTCTCTGTTCTTTCTTATTCTCCTACTTTTACTTTAAAAAGTGTGCAGGGAAAAGGTCGAGAACTTAGGATTTCATTGTTAGGAACACCATAACTTATGATAAAGATACCCCCAAATCAGAAAAGATCTTAGATATAAAGAAAAGAAGATTTGAGAATTCTGGCAACTTAAAATTTTAATTCTGTCTGTCCATGTATTTGAATGAGCAAATAACAATGAGGTAGTAAAATATATGGACAAAGGATTCTTTATGCCTGGGCTACTCACCCCCTAAACAATGTTTGTCTACGAAGAGAATCTTAAGTGTATTGGTTTCAAATACTTTTCAAGCTATGAAAATCCTTTTTGCAGACAAACCTAATATGTAACCCTCATTATGAAAGTTTGGTGTGGGGGCTCAGGCTCACCCATACCCACCGGGACCCCTTTGTCTCTTAACACATGATCCCACCCCAGGTACCAAATGGATCCTGTGAATAGAATTTGAAAATCACTGATTTAACACTATCCTGTGTGATTATTCAGCACCAAAATCTAATGCTATAGATGGTATAGTATACAATATTGCATCGAATTAGCAGAATTGTATGCTCAAATATGATGGTGTCATCGAATGATAATTTACAGTAAAACACAGGCCTATTCCAACTTAGAGTCTCCATGACTTCTAAATGAAAATTAAGAACAACATCTTCTACACAACAGTCACAGAGTTCAATTTATTTTATCACGAAATCCATTTGCAATATAGTATAAGCCCATGGTATAATTTCTAATTCTTTAATCCAGGTATTGAAATGAGCTGTAATTAGAGGGCAAACATTCATAGAACTGAGTACAGTCTCTAAAAAGAGAATGCCAAAATAGTATCAGGTTCTTCTGAATGAAAATAACTCATTTTAGTGCAAAATTTATGCCTAAAAAACGAGCCAGATATTAAATTCAGAATAAAAAAAAATTGGCTATATCCTTGCCGTTTCCTGGTTAATTTGTCCGAGGGCCAATCTTCCGATATTATGACCATCCTGTAGCCCCAGTAAGTGTTTTATTTATTTATTTTCGTATTGCATAAAAACACCAGCTCATGAAGGGAAAATGTGAAATGGATGACATATTTTAGAACAGCTTCTCCCAGAATACAAAAATATTCCCCCACTCAGAACTGAAACAAATAGTAGAAGTACCAAGCGATGCCAATTGGCGACTCTCTAATGCCATTCAAACTTCACAAATGCTGGGCTCTCGAATGGATTTTAATTATTCAAAAGAAAACGAGGAAATGGTTCAAATAGCAATTGCTTTCACAGAAATACAAATTCTCTTTTAAGAGAAGCATATGACATATCTTTTCTTTATCTTGTAACACTGCATTAATCACCTGGTTAGTTGTTTCCTTGAGTAGGATAGTAGCAAAAATGGGAGTCCTTTCTCTAGTCCCCCAGATTACATTATGCCTCTAAAAAGTTACTTTTTATTGATACAGATTAGAAAACAAATGAAGAGAGGTGCATTTATTATTGAAAATTTGAGGAGACAATAACACTGAATAAAAGATCGTTCACTATGTCCAGGTGCTTTTCCATTAGAACTAATTTCACAGACATTTAAAAAAATCATTTCTATTGACAGGCAGCCTTTGTGAAAGAGGGCCTCTGGTATGAATTTAGTGTCAAGTTACACGTGAACCACAGTCAACTCATTTTGTTACTGGAGATTTACCTTACTGTCTGATACTGGGTATGTGCAAAGATGACTGTATTGAGTTTCAATGAAACAGCATGATGACATTTAAGTGTTTTCATATATATTATAAATGGTAACGCCATTAACCTCAAAAAATTGTCCAGGCCTACATGTGTGGTCATTAAGGAACAATAGTGGTTTTTCAAAGCAGAATTTTGTGAACCTAAGGCAAAATAACTTAGAATCAAAATATTGGGTTTTCTGAAATGCACGCCCAAATCCAACAACATATCCAGTATTACACTCAGCTTAGCAGAGAAATGACTTTTAGAAAACACTTTTTGGATGTACTGATTCTGAAAGAAAATAATGCTTTCATTGACTTAACCCTACTAAACTTTCGGTGAGAAATTCATAGAATTTTAAATGTATCTAAACTCTTCAGTAACAAATTAGAGATTGCATATTCAGAGTCTGTTTTTCAGCATGACTCATTCATTCACAAAAGCCATGGATCTTGTAGCTGGCTTATGGTAGCACTCTAAATTAGTAGTCACACAATAGAGAGCTTATAAGATTGCAATGGTCCATATCCAGTAAAACTGCCTGAACACCCAGAATAATAGGCTCGGTCTCCAATAATTCAGAAAGAACCACTTACAGCTGCAGACCACATATGACCATCTCTACAATGGCTAAAATGAAGCACGAGGGACTATTTCCTCTGAATCAGTGTTACCGGGTAGAGTTGTTTCAGATTTTTTTCATCTTAACAAAAAGGTATTGTTTTGCACTACAGTCAGCCTGCCACTGATCACCTTTCACATATTAGCCTCTGCCCTAGAATACTCTAGACAATAGTAATGGTTCCATCTGTGCTTTCCATTAAATCCTGATAATCCTTCAAGAACAGCTGGACCTTGGGGTCCCCCTCACACAAACTCTTTCTGTAGATCTGTTTGGTTACAATTATGCTGATGCTATACTTACATCTGCTTTCAAATGCCTTTTATGTGGTCCTTTGGGGCTCTGAAGGAGAATGGCCTGACATCACCAATTCAACGATACAATGATATAGTTTTCATCTCAATTATAATGTGATATTTAGTCACCTCTAATACTGAGATGCACTTAGAAAATTATTTTTAGACATATGACAACATTAATGACAAGCTTCCAACTATAATGTGTCATTAAATAATCTGGAAGTAACATTTCCAGTTAATCAAATGATTTTGATATACTCTCAGTATTGGAAACACTGCAAATCTTGCATTTTACTTACGCAATTTTTATGAGCAACATAGTAACTTGTTCTAAGTTATAATAATTTCATCAGATTCATATGACTACACAATAATAAATAAAAAATTTAAATGACAACATGTAAGTGGCTATCAAGTCACATGAATGGTCTAAACCATGTATGATACTAGTGGTTTCTTATGCCTCACTTATATTCTATACCTCTCTCTTCCCTTATTTATCTTCCAGTAGTTTAGCAAGGTATCAGAAATCCTCTGCTAAATCCTGCCTAAGTAATTGCCAATAGCTGAATCTCACATTTTCCATTTTTGTGTGAATAATTCCATCATTAACTAGAAAAACCATCTCAATCTACCCACAATCATGCAAATAATAACTATCTATTCACTATACTATGAGATCCACAGGGGTAGGGATTGCATGTTTTTTTATTTTGACAAAATTATTCAGGTAGAAGGACTACCTGAAATAGAAGGGGTTCAATAAATGTGTGTTAAATGAATAATTAAGCAGATAAGAATATATACTTAAAGATCAGGACATTTTGTATGACCTTCCTTATCTATTGCAATATTTCACAAGCATATCTTCCAGAAAATTTTTACCTGAAACAATCTCTAAGCTGTGGTATAAGGTCCTTTTCTTCTGCTTTCCCTTCCATGTAAACAGAAACAGCTCTTCTTCTATTTGATGTTTGTTATAAGTCAGTGTCAACATTCTCCTATTTTTTTTCAGGACATTTAGATCCAATTTCTTTAACTTTTCTTAATGCATAAGTAGTCTTCATTCTCTTCTGTGCAACCACACTGGCTATAGCATTCATCTACAGGTATGACTAAATACACACAGAGAAGTTTGTGTTACCTCTGTGTGTTAAGAGCTATGGAGTCAGCTCCCACTCCTGGCGACCCTCTGAAGGAGTATCATCCACAATGTCCTGTGCTAAACAGCCCTGCTCAGCTCCTGCTGACTCATGCCTATGCTTATTTTACCGAGTGAGCCCATCTCATATTTGTTCTTTCTCTTTTCCTGCTGCCTTCTACTTTTCTCCAGCATTACAGTCTTTTCAAAAATGACTACATAATGTGCAAACATGTTGCAGGCTTAATTTGTCTGAGGACATACTTGCTTGTCTTTCTGGTGGTCCAAGGTAAGCAAAGTGCTCTTCCCTATACCATGTTTCAAGTGATTTTTTTCTTATCAGTCTTCTTTACTGTCCATCTTTCATGGCTATACATAGTTACTGGGATATCCAAGTTATATATTTTTAGTTAGGTTGTATTGTTTCACATACTTTCAAAACCAAGTTTTAAAAAATAACGTGGCAGATTTGATAGTCATCTGCTGTCCAACTCATTCTCATTGGCTCAGGCCTGCTTCTGTTGTCCTCATTCATAGACTAGCCTTCCAATATTTCTTGTTCATCACCAGCACCCCGCTCCCAGCCCCATGCATGCACTGCTATACTACCCTCACGTTCATTGACTGCACTTCTCCAATTTACCTGTCATTTTGCAGTCTATTTCAACCTCTGGAGTTCTAAACACTTCTTCTCATCCATTTGTATGCCTTTATTGTCAGATAAAACAGTCTATTCATCATGTCATTCAGATTGTTAAGTCGTCATCCCAAAGCCCAACAATACGCACCACATACATTACCTCCTACGATGTTTGGATTTTATCATGATAAAGTGAAGAAAGGAAAAGAAAAAAAGGCATTGTTAAGGAGATGCATAACAGAAGAAACAAGGGTTGAGAAAGAGGAATAAATGTATTTGAAAGTATACTTAGAGAAAGGTAAATAATCTCTCACACTGAGAGATGCGTTCAGTGTTAAAAGATACACTTGCAGCACAATGTTAGAACTGAAGCTACTTGGAGGAACTGCTTTCTGATATTCAAATATATGTATCCAATTTCATGTTGGATATTGTTTATTTCACGAGGACCTCAAGTTCATCATGGACAAAACTCACTTTACTTACAGTCTCTAAATCATTTAGTCACTGTCTCAAGTTGGATCATGTTATCAGTTGAGTAATTTCACTGTCTACCTCCTACTCACCATACATTCAGTTCAAGCTTCAGTTTCTCTAGGAAGATTTCCCTGGCTCCTAAATCTTTACTAATGTCCCTCTCACTTCCCAGTTTGGAGGAGGGAACATATCTGCACTATGTTATTCATCACATTAAATTATTATTTCCTACTGTAGAATATAAAGTAATTTTTGGCTAACGTATATGAGGTCTGTCCAGAAAAAGTACAGCCATTGTTAATTTAACCAGAAGAGTTTGGGTGACATCACTGTAACCTGGCAGCCAAGGCAAGTGGACTAGAATGCACAGGCATGAACAGTGGTAACTTCACTGTACTAGTCAGTGGGAGCAGTAGATGCCACTGAGTGAGCATGTGTACTGTGTGACCATCACATTCAAAATGACTTAGTGAGTAGAGCAACAAATCTGCACCAAATTTTGCATTATTCCTCCACAAAAACTATTGAGATGACTAAGAAGGCTACAGCCATGGACAACTGGTGATTGGCAGCTTCATCATGACAATATGCCTGTTCATGCATCACATCTTCTGCAGAGGTTTTTTGCAAAACATCAAATCATCCCAGTGACTAGGACCCCTACAGCCAGATTTGGTGCCCTGTGACTTCTGGCTTTTCCCAAAATTAAAATCACCTTTGAAAGGGAAGAGATTTCAAACTGTCAATGAGATTCAGGAAAATACAACAGGGCAGCTGATGGTGATTGGGAGAACTGTGTAAGGTCCCAAGATGCCTACTTTGAAGGGGACTAAGGATCATTGTCCTATGTACAGTGTTTCTTATATCTTGTATCTTCAATAAATATCTCTGTTTTTCATATTTCATGGCTGGATATCTTCTAGATAGACCTCATATATCAGAACTGGGCTTAAGTGATAGTCAAAGTCTATCCCTTCAATTTTCCATGAAATACATGTAAAAAACAGTCATATTTATTCAGTCAATGTAAAATTGAGATGACATGATATTAGAAAGAATTGGTCTGATCAATTGCCAAGTTAAGTATTTATTGAATACATCATTACTCTTTGTTCCTACCAATTTCCAATTGTAATTTAGATACTCTTCATCTCTTTCTCCCAGTATTCATAGGCTTTAAAACTGGTTTCCACTGATATGCCAAATGCACCTAAAATGGAAATCTTGCCACTTCAAAACGACTCAATAGTTCTCTATCCCTAGAGTATAAAGCACTAATTCCTCAACCTGCAGAGTGGCCTTGGCCTTACTTGCTCCTGCCTTATCTCCCACATATGCCAGATTGCCAGAATCTCAACGGTTGACTCATTTGTTCACTCTGCCTGAGATGTCCCTCTCCCCACTTAAACGACTCACTTGCACTCATCTTTTAGCCATCAGCTCAGGCTGACCTCTCCAGTAAGCCTTCCTTAAGTACTAATTCTTCATTCTCCCCACCCCCAGTCCCCCAACCTAGCTCTTCCCAGACTGAGGAAAAGGAGCACCCTTTTACACTATTACACTCACCATACGGAATTACAATCACCATACTCATTTTCTTCTTATCAACTGGTCTTGATGTCTTGGGAACAGTGCTCAGAGTGTAGTAGAACCAAGGGCAAGTTGATGAATGGTTTTAAGCATGGTAGAGACTAGGAAGAGCAAACTGAAAGCAATGAGAAGGAATCTGGAGAGGCAGCTAGGCCAAAGGCAATGGGGCAAAGAGGGTACTGAAATGACTATGTGAGAGAGGATATGGGCACTCAACAAGACAGTGTGATGAGAACAGCACAATCCCTAAACTCTGTCTCACTGCCAACCTCTATTATTTTCTGCCTTACTGTCACAAAGGGGCTCTCCCTCCAGAAGATAATTCTGGTTTTTTGGGGTCCCCCCTCATGTAATTAAAATAATCTATCCTTTGAAGAGATATGGATCTATATGGATCTATAAAATTATCCAGTATTTCTCTGTGGGAAGATTTTAAACTACAAAATCAATTTATTTAATGATTGTAAAATCATTCAGGCTTTCTATTTTGGATTGAAGTTTTTATAAATTCCATTTTTCATAATAATTTGTCCATTCCTTTTATTTTTAAATAAAAGTATTAGCAAAATTATTCATAGTATTTTATTATATTTTTAATCTTTGCTGTAGCTCAACTTCTGTTTTTATTGTATATATTATTTGTCTTTTCAGCTTTATTGAAGTATAAATGACAAATGAGATTTTAAGCTATTTAAAATATACAACATGATGATTTGATATACATATGCATTCTAAAAGGATTTGCCCCATTGAATTAATTAGCACACCCCTCACCTCACATATTTACCCACAATTTTTTTGGTTTGTTTTGCTAAGAACATTTAAGTTCAACCCTCTAAGCAAATTTCAATGACATAATATCATATTATCAACTATTCACCTATATGATCTCATGTCACATACTAGATCCTTAGGCCTTATTTATCTTCTCTTTTTTTAGTGATAAATCTCACTATAGTTTTGACTATTTTGCATGTTTGCTCAAATAAAAACCCATTGGCTTTACTAAGCTTCTGTACTATAAATCTGTGTTTAGTTATTAATTTATCTAGTATTTATTATCATTTCCTTTAGTTGTTTTGCATTTAGTCTATTATTATTTTCCTAATACCTTAAGTGAACAATAACTTATTATTTTCCTCTTCACCTACCTGTAAGAACTTAATATTAACAGAAGACACCTATTTCAGCTGTCCAAACTTTTAAATGTTATAAGCAATAAGTTCTAAGAATGTATGTTTCTTTTTACAAAAATTCCCCACACCCCAAATTCTTTCTCTGCCTATAGGTTATTTAAGAGATTGTTAATATACTTCTAGGTATTTTGGGTTTTGTTTGTATTTGTTCTGATTTCCAAGTTATTATTATAAGTAAACACTGTATGACACTAAATTCTATGATAATTATTGAGAAATTGTCTTGTATATGTGTTTGAGAAGAATATTTATTCTGTAAATATTGGATGAAGGGTTCCAAAAATTACCATTATATCACGTATTTCATTGTTTCTAATTATTCTGTATCTTTTTTTAAAAGATTTTCTTTATTTATTTTTAGAAAGGGGAAGAGAGGGAGAAGGAGAAAGGGAGAAACATCAATGTGTGGTTGCCTCTCATGTGGTCCCACTGGGGACCTGGCCTGCAACCCAGGCATGTGCCCTGACTGGGAATCGAAACTGCGATGCTTTGGTTCACAGCCTGCACTCAATCCACTGAGCTACACCAGCCAGGGCTATTCTGTATCTTTAGTAATAATGTATCTTCTTAACTTCCCAATAATTGAAACAGACATATAAAATAAAGTTTCTCACAATGATGGTTTGTTTCACAATTTCTCCTTTTAGTGCTATCAGTTTTTTAAATATAATTAGAGAATGTTTTAATAGATGAATTCACGTTTAGAATGGTGCTATCTTTTGGTGAAATATATATTTTATTTTTATGTAGAAGCCCTCTTTATCCCTAGTAATGCTTTTTGGCTTGAAGTCTATTTTATCAAACGCTGTTATAATGCCTCAGCTTTCTTTAGGTTGGTATTTTCGCATTATGTCTTATTTTTAATTCTTTGACCTACAAACATTCTATGGACTGTGCTATTTTGAATTTCCACTGGCAATTTATGAGAGTTTTGGCTGCTCCACTATCTTTTTGTCTGTGATATGATCATTTTAATTTTAGCCATTCTTGTGTGGGTACGGGTTTTAATTTGCCACTCTCTAATAATTGAAGAGGTGCATATTTCCATATGTTTGTTTGCCATCGCCTGGTCTTCAACTCTTTGGCATTTTTGTTGGATTACTTCTGACTATTGTGTCTACAGAGATATGACTACATTCTGAAAAGAAGTCTTCTATCAGATATATGTATTTCAAGTATTTTCTGTCAGCTTTGGGCTGCTTTTCAATTTTCTGTATAGTATTTAAAGAACAACAAAGAGTTTAGCATTGGTGAAATCCAATTTACTACAATGTCTTCTATGGTTAATGTTTTTTGGGGGTTGCTATTTAATAATCTTGGCCTAATCCAAGTTCACTGAAATAATTATCCTGTTTTCTAGTTACTATATAGTTAATTTCTTATGTTTAATCTATAGACCATTTGCATTAATTTTTGAATATGGTATGAGAGAATAGTTGTTACCCATTTGCCCCTGCACCATTTGTTTAAAAGATTATTTTTTCCCATTGAATTGCCTGGATACTTTTATCAAAAATCAATTGAAGATACATTTGTGTGTGTATATTTGTGTTCTTCCTATTCTGTTCCACTGATCTGCACATCTGCCATTATGCCAACACATTGTATTGATTAGCATAGCTTAAAGGTAAACCAAAATCAGGAAGTATAAATCCTTCAACTTTGTCCATCTTTTTCAAAAATGTTTTAAATGTCAATAAAAACTTAAAAAATAAGTTAGTCGATTATGGCAAAAAACTCCATTTAATTCAGAAGGCATTAAATCTATTGATAAGTTTATGGAGTAGTAACATTTTAAAAATACTGTTTTCTAACCTATGAATGTAATATATATGTCTACATTTCTTTAGGTCCTCTTTTCTCTCAGCAAAATGTTGTAATTTACATTATGCATGTCTTGCATATGTATTGTCAAATTTATTCCCAAATGTCTGATATTTTTATGAAATTTTAAATGCTTTTTACATGCTTCAATTTCTGATTTTTAAAACTCTAGTACTATACTTTGTATGTTGACACTATATCTTGTGTTCTTGTTGAACTCTTTAGTCTTTTTGATAGATTTCTTAGTATTCTCCACATAATCATGTTATTCATGAATAAGTATAGTTTTGTGTCTTCCATTCCAATCTGCATGCCTTTTATTTACTTTTTGTTGACTTACTGCATTGAAGAATTGGACCTCCAGTAAAATAATGAATAAAAAAATCAAGAGTAGTCAACCTTAGAAAAATAGTGTTCAATTTTTCAACATTAAATACAAGGGTAGTTATGTTCTTTGTAGAAATTTTTCATTCAGTTGAGAATCTTAACTTATATTTCTAATCTGCAGAGTGAATTTTATCATTAATAGGCATTGAAGTTGGTCAAATGTTTTTTCTGCATCTATTAAAATGAGTTTTTCATTGATAATCAATTTATAACATTTTATGAAAAAGTTTGTATAGAATTAGCATTATTTTTTATTCCTAAATATTTGGTACAATTTACCCGTGAAGTCATATGGGCCTGGGATTTTCTTTGTGGGAGATTTTTAAATGAACATTCAAGTTCTTTAATATTGTATATGTATGCAGGGTCTGTGTTTCTTCTTGAATGAGTTCTGGTAGTTTGTCTTTCAAGGAACGTGCCTTTTATCTCTAAGTTTTGAAATTTATGGGCATAGAAATTTTCAGAGTAGCTCCTTGTCCTTTTATAGTCTGTAGAATCTGTAGATAATGTCTCTTCTCATTCCTGATATTCATAATTTTTATCTGCCTTTTTTCTCAGCAGTTTAACTGAAGCTTTAATTTCTTAATCTCAAGAAGCAAATTTTAATTCTTTTTTGTCTTTTGTTTTTCTATTTTACATTCCAATGATTACTACCCTTTATTTTTTTCCCCTTCTGCATAATTAGTATTTAATTTTCTCTTGCTCTTCTACTAGATTCTAAAGGGGAATATTAGCTAATTCTTTAAAAATCTTTCTCTTTTCTAGTATAAACTTTTTTCAAGGTTTTATCAACTTTAATGTCTTCATTAAATGTATTGGGGTAACATTGATTAAGAAACTTTTAATGCTATACTCTTTCCTCTAAGCCACCGCTTTAGCTATGTGTCACAAATTTAAAATATGAGATTAATTCATTTTGATTCACTTCAAAATATTTTCTCATTTTGCTTGTGGCTTCTTATTTGATCCACTGCATTATTTAAAACTGTTTTTTTAAACTTTCGAATATCTTGGAATTTTATAGGTATTTTTGCCTTACTATTTTTAATTTACTTCCATTATGATCAGAGAACATACAATATTTAAAATTAGTTCAATCCTTTTATATTTATTGAGACTTTTCATGGTCCAGAATAAGACCTGCATGCTAATTTTCTATGTGTACTTTAAAAGAATAATTATGTGTTCTTGTTCAATGGAGAATGCTATAAATGTCAGTGAGGTCTGGGTGGCGAATAGTATTGTTTGACTCTAATTTCTTGTCCAATAAATTGCCGATAGAGAGCTATTGAAATATCCAACTATCATTGTGGTTTGCATGTTTGTCCTTTTAGTTCTAGAACACTTTATCACACAGAATTTGAACTTCTGTTATTAGGCACACAAATATTTAGGAATTTTATATCCTCTTGATGAATTGCCCACCTTATCATTATGAAATCATATTCAATATTCCTGATATATCTTTCTCTGGAATCTAATAATACTGTTAACTTGTTATGTCTTTTCCTAATCCTTTGGTTTAACCTGTCTGAACCTTTATATTTAAACTGTTTCCTGAAAACAACATATAGGTGGGTCTTGCTTGTATTAAAAAAATAAAAAGGAGTATGACAGTTTTTGATTTTTAGTTTTTCTAGATATTTCACATTTAATGTGATTAGTGACACAATTGTGAATAAATCTATAATCTTGCTGTCTGTTTCTTAGTTATTTCATTTGTCTTTTGTTCCTTTTTTAACTCTTCCCTTTCTTTGGTTCAAGTAATTTTTTATGATTCCATTTGATCTCTGTTATTGTTTGTTTTGTTCTGTTTCAGTGGATGCTCCGTGCTTTATAGTACACCTGTCTATCACAGTCTACTTCGAGTAATGTTATGCCACTTCATATATAGTAAAAGAAGAAACTTTCAAAAACTTACTTTCTATATGGAATATGTCTTTTGTCTCGGGATGCTTTTTGGTGTCCATTTCATCACTGCTTTTCAGCAGTTTGATCATGTGTCTTCTGCTTTGGTAACTGAGTTTGTTAGATATATAAGTTTATAGTTTATAAAATATTTTTAGAATTTGGGGGCATTATATCTTCAAATAATTTCTCTGCCTTCTCTTACATCCTGCCCTGCCTCACTGGTCCTCTATTTTTATGTCTTTTTCCTCTGCTTTATTTCTGAATAGTTTCTAGTGTCATGTCTTTAAATGAACTAATCTTATCATCTGCAGTTCCTAATCCCATTCAGTATATTTTTCATCTGCAGTATTACACGTTTCATCTCTAAAAGTTCAATCTTGAACTTTTAAAAAAATCTTCTATTAATTTCCTCATCATGCTCTTGAACATATGGAGTGTATTTGTAATAGCTGTTTCACCATCTTTGTCTACTAATTCTAACATCTGTGCCACTTTGGGCTTGGTTTTTGTTGATTAACTTTTCTCCTGATTATATATTATATTTTATTGCTTCTTTACATGTGTGATATTTTTTGAATGATAAAGAAAGATTTTGAATTTTGCTTTTACTTTTCATAAAAATATTTCATTAGGTATTTTTGGTTTTATTCTGGAATGCACTTTTTAAACTTAGAAATAATTTGATCCTTCCAAATCTTAGAATAGCCGTCAGCCTAAAATTAATTTGATTCTATTACTAAGGTAATATCCTTCTCAAAAGCTAGATACAATGGCCCATGTGTTAGGAGTCTCTACATGGTGACTGGTAAAAACACAAATTTTCCTAGCCCCATGTGAGAACTGGATATTAATTAGTGTTTCTGCTAGCTCTTTTTCCAAAGGTTCTTTACCTGGCTTCAGTAGATTACATGCATATGCTCCAATCACTATTCAGCTAAAACGTGACAGAAAAACCCTCTGCAGATTTCCAGTGAGTAAATCAGTCTTCCTCTTTTTCTCTCCTATGCAAAACTGTCCTCCAAAACTCTGTCTTGCAAATATATCTGTTTCTATGCCTTAGTATTCCTGAAATCCACTGTGTATCTCTTAAACTCAGAAAGACTATCAGGCTCTCTCTGCCTGGGCTTCCTACTCCCTCCAGGCAGAGAGCTGGGGACATTCACTGACCTCCCCTCACTTACTGCCTCTCTCTCAGGGAACACTGAATTGTGTACTCTCCAATGTGTGGATACTTTTGTTTCATATATTTTTCTGACTTTGTAAATGTTTAATGTAGTATAATTAATCTGGTATTTGTAACAAGAAGCCAGAATATGTCCATTTATTGAATTTTCAATTCTAGTTATCGTAGTGTTCATTTCTACAGACTCGTTTTCAAATAGTCCTATTAATTTTTGAGAGTTTTAAATGCTTTCTTTCTGTGATTTCATTATTTGTTTTCCTAAGTATTTCATGCATATTTTTATATTAGCTATATGACATTTCCAATATCTGAAGTCTTTGGAGTGTAGGGCTAAATCCTTGAGTATTTCTCCCAACTCTTATTATTTATGGATTACTTCTTTGTGTGTTACACAATTTTTAAAATTTGAGTCTGTTTCGTTCATCATGCTTTGTGGGAATCTCGGGGAACTAAATTAGAGATACTTTCCTCCAGAGGGTGTTTGTTTGATGCTGTTAGGTTTTCAGGGGCACTACTAAGCTTGAACACCTAAATCCCTATGGTAGAGTTTATTTAAAAATAGTTAATGCCCTATTTTACATAGGTCCATGCAGTAGGACTTTACTTTTCATATCACTGGTCTCAGACTTGGTCATGTGACTCGCTTTGGCCTATAAAATAAGAGACGATGATGGGTGCAACTTTGAGCAAAACCTTAAGAGCCTTTGCATATTTCTGCTGTAACCTCTCTCCCTGTCATTAGACTATCATGCCCCAGGCCAGAGCTGCTCCTTAAGTCTTGCTGGTCTTGGATTGAAGAGAAGGTGGGACAAAGCTGTTGCTGATACGCGATGGACATCCATGTGAATGAAATTTATATCTCTAAGACCTGGGCTTTGTTGTTATTGTTGTTACTGTAGCATGAGTTTGCCTAAGCTTGATGAGGGACTCTCAGGTTAAGCTCCACAACGCATGGGTTATCAATCCAAAGCTTATTCTCTGATCCAGCAATGTGGGAATTGGTATTCGGCCCCAGGAGCAGCCCAGTTTTTGTGATAGCTTACTCTTTAGTCCTCCATGTTCTGGACTCACCTTAAACATTTCTCTTTCTTATATATAAGGTTGAGATTTTCCCTTAATTTGTATAAGAGCAGAAATTTTATATATATAAAAATATATATATATGTATGATTTTTATTCAGAAACAAGGTGTGTGTGTGTTTTGTTTGTTTGTTTTTTGTTTTTATTTTAGCAAGAGGAGTCTTTAAGCACTTGCTCTTTCAGGTAGCCATCTATAAAAGCTCACAAATCAGGGCGAGTAGATGAAAGGGAGCAAGTGTTAAGCATTCTCTCATGGTCAAAAACTCCCTTTGCGGACGGCCACTGCAATTTTAAGTGTTAAAACATGGAAGATAGTGTATAAATTAATCAAACACTTTTCCTTTCTGAAGTAAAGAATGGGTTCCTAGTTTCTATCGACACGTAGAGAAAAATCAAGGAGACAAAGTTACTCAAGCCAAATGAAAACCGTAACACTGGATTACCTAGGAAATAGAGACGAGTCCAAATGAGGTCTTCCTTAGTCAGTGTGACTATTTATACATCTTTAAATGTTTTCATTAAGTTGATAGCTAATAAAAGTTTCACAAGTTTCAAAGAGAAACATATTACATATTTCCCAGTCTCATAACTTTTTATGGAGAATGTAGTGGTTTTAAAATTAAAATTAAAATTTATTTTCATTGAATTATTCTTACTTATCTGTAATTTCATTGTATATGAATAGATTTTAAATTACCCCAAGAAACTTGAGGTGGCCTGTTTAGAACTCTCAGTTACGGCTCTTCGAAACTGCAATTGTACTTGTATTTGATTTCGATCAAACTTTCCAGCCACTCTTAAAAGAAGCTGTGGTAATGTCCGTGTGAGCCAACACATGCGGCACAGTCACTGCCTGTTCCTCATCTCTCACAGACCTAGTGCAGCCAAAACTCACGGACAGTCTTTGTTAGAATGTGGGAGGTGGGAGGTGGGAGGTGGGCAGCGCAAGGGATAGTAATGGAGGGGAACATGCGGACAACTGTAATTGAACAATAATTTTAAAAAAGAAAGAATTTCTCAAAGAAAAGAAATGGCAAATACAAACTAGAATTTTAGAGTCTCAAGAAAACATTTTTTTTAATGAGAAGCATCTTTTTCTTAAGTTGCAGCTAAATTTTGTTAACATCGTTTATACTCTTTTCCAAACTCTTTTTCTGTCTCCATTATGGACATAGCAATGGATAATTCATGCATTAAAAAATTAAACCCACAAGTGAGTTAATAATCTTTATAGACATAATATTAAATTCAAACACAGTCTGTTTCCAAACTTTGGTCAGTATTTAGAACTAGCAATCAGTTATTAATACCCTTAGTATGGACTCTCTGTTTCTCTTCAGCCAATATATTACTATATGATTATTTAAAGTGTGAACAAGACCTTTTACAAAGGTTATATTCCAGCAAAAACAAAACAAAACAAAACAAAACATTTTTAGACCCTCTAGTCCTTACTGCATATTTGTACAGACATGTAACCACTTATCCACATCCTGGTAATTGATACTAGCTCTCTCCTACCATTATTACCACTCATGTAATCACAGTTATAAACCTAAAAATGTTTACATTCTCTTCCATTTCTCTTCTAACACTAGTTGTTCTCCACTACCCCTTCCCCAACACACACGAAATTACACCAATCCTTAAGAATACCAGCACTTGTGTAGCTAGCTTTTCATAGGCTGAAATGAACACTACCTGTGAGTATTCTAACATCAAATTACCTAGTAACAAAATATAGGAGAATTAGGGAGAAAAAAATGAAGAAAGATTTACATTATGGAATATAAGGCTGAAAGAACCCAAGCCTCTTTTCTTCACCTTTGGTTGAAATAGACTTGTGTCTTCTAATTTTCTCTTTTGCATAGAATAATAATATCTTAACCAGAGTACCTGTGCATTAAGGATTCGTGTATTTAGTGCCTATGTTACAATATTACTTAATACAGAAGATTAAAGAAACATGTCATGTCTAAGGTGAAGATCAGAAGGTTGAATATTTTAAAACTTATCTTTTAAGATAAAAACTACTTTTTATACAGAGTTGATACCTGAATGTATATTCATTTCCAGGTCTCAAAAGATTTCTCTAAAAATTTACCACCTAAAATGTTTAAATTCATTTTGATTCATACACATCAAAGTTGGGTTATAAAATTGAGTGGTAGTAGTAGTCATTCGTTATATTTGGATGTGAACTAAATGAAGCTATTTGTTTATTAAAACTAGAGAAACCAGATTTTATTCCAACTGAATCAGCACTTAAATATTAATTCCTGTTTATAACAATGGCAATCCTCAATAGAGTTCAAGGACAGTCTTTGGCCCTAGCAGCAACGCTAAGTCTCTTGAAATGATACGGAAAAAATAAACTTGAGAAAGATTGTTATCCAAACAGTAAAATTCCAGATTTTCTATCACTTAGACGTGCATGAATTACATATCCCCAGTGAGTTAAACTTATTCTGAAGGAACATGAACCAACCAGAGAGAGCCGTGTGTGTGTGTGTCTGTACACGTGTGTCTGTCCGTGTATATGGAGCAACCAAAAAAGTGACTGTATAATTTAAACATAAAAGAATTCTCTCATCTTTTCTAACCTAACAGAAAAGGCAATGAGTGCAGGCCTCACAAAAACAAAAGAACTTCTTATTATAATTTGCAATTGTCCGTGGGTAACTGCACATTCATTTGAATTCCCGAAAAACTGAATCTTGTAAAGAGAACAAGATGGGCCCCATATTAAAACTTTTAATGACTTTAGTAAAAAAAGGTGGAACTTTGCAGCCAGCTGGCTCCATACCGAAAGCCAGGCTGCACAGCTTGAACTTAAAGCTATCTTAACATAATGAATAAGTGCCAATAATTAGCATATGTAGTGTGAACAGGTTTGCTGGCACAGGCGAGTGAAAAACTCCAAGGTAAAGTTATTATTAGGGAGTAATTAGCTCTGTGAAGTAAATGAGTGAAACAATAGCTGCCAGCACTGACAATATGGCTAACATCTGACTATGTGGAAGATAACATTGTAAAGTATTGCTCCCTGAGCTCGAATCTGTTAATAACCATATGTTAGTGTAATTAATGCGGAGTCTTTCTGACCTGTTGTCACATAAGAACAATACTTTCTTGGAAACATTCAAACAGGCAGTCCCACACTCTGGGTAAGAAATAATTGTGAAAGTTGCTTACAAACAACTCTTACATCTTTATTTTTTTAAGAAAAGAAAAAAAATTCAGTGAGTGAAAAAGCTGAAGGACAGAGAATGAGACGAGGTAAACCTGTTCCTTGTCTGATATCCCAGACACCAAGAATGCAACTGCAACAGAATGGATCATTCAAGGTGAGTGGAATTCAGCCTACGTTTGCACAGATTAAATTATGGATAGACAAAGCACGTTTCAATATGCAATTTGGAGCTCTATACCAAAGGCTTCCCCCTCATTTTCACAGAAAACACACGCATGCACACACATGTGCACACCCACACACCATGCCACAGCTTGAGAAACACCTCAGAACAATTTCAAGTTTCAATACTATTAAGCTCCTTTTGCTCCTCCACTGAAACTCCTCAAGAATAAAAACTGTATCTTATTAAATTATTTATTATCTGTGAGTGTTAATAATATCTTATGCACAGTACTATCTTCAGTAAGTATCGGCTAAATATAGAAGACATTTTTGGATTGTCAGTGATTTTGGCAACACAACTAAAATAGAAAGGGGTGGGCAGGGAAGGAGAGTATATGATACGATTTCTAAAAGACAGTCTTAGATAATACCGTGATAGAAAGCAGTGTATAGAACTAAATGGCTCTTTCCATTCAACAATTGCTATTATCCTTCCCTTTCTGCTTCTTATTTTTTTCTCCTATTTCCTTCACCCTTTTCCTCCTCCTTTTAAAAATATTTTGCACCCTTATAAAGTCTTTGTTAGTTCAAAGAATGCTTTCATATACAATATTTCACAATAATTTTCTGTGCCTACAAGTTTACTAATTTTTCTACTAGTTCACTATTAGTCCCATTAATTTACAAATCTTCCTATTAGTGGTAATCCAGTTGACAGCCATATTTTGTTTAAACTGAATTTAATACTGAAAAAGTTGAAAATTGACATTTTCTAATAACAATGCTACTTTCTAGTGCAAAATATGTAAAATCAATCATTTTCCCTTACATTTTCCATCATGTGTAAATGTTTCCCTGAGACTTTACAAGAACCTTTTCATATAGCCATGGCTTAAGGTATTAAAAGTGCCAAGACTAGCCCTGGCTGGTGTGGCTCAGTGGATTGAGCACTGGCCTGAGAACCAAAGGGTGGCCGGTTTGATTCCCAGTCAGGGCACATGCCTGGGTTGCAAGCCAGGTCCCCAGTAGGGGGCGTGTGAGAGGCAACAGCACATTGATTCTCTCTTTCTTTCTCCCTTCCCTTCTCTCTAAAGGTAAGTGAATAAATCTTTAAAAAATGGTGCCAAGACTAATTGAATATTTCTTTCAATAGTTTGTATGATTCTACCATAACAAGGTGAGGGCAATTTGTCATGATACCTAACAAAGTTATTACCAACAGCAAGACAAAGTACTACAACAGACAGAAACCTCATGTCTAGTCCCCTGTAATAGTGATAAAGTGGTAAAATAATTGGTGGTATCTAGATAGCTCTAGGAGCTAACTAGATATACACATTTACACACATAAATGCAGACACATATATACTATATTAATTTAACTCCTTGCAAAGAAGGAAACAGAAGGCATTCATAGCATGTCTTAGTTAAAGACATGTAAAATTATTAAATATAATACAGTTAATGATGGAAATTCAGTTAAATATATGTTCAGTATACTTTCATGATTATGAAGTTTTCAACCCATATTATTTCAAAATTATATATAAAAATATAAAGCAATGCTGCTTGACATTTCTGGTTTATGACTAAATTTAATTTACCTTGAATCTTCTACCTTTTCCAACTAAACTCAAATATAGCTCAAGAGGCGGAACACTCACAGACTCATTAATAAGCACTTCACAAACTATAAGAGAAAGTTCTCATCTATCCCTGCAGAAAGTTTGGTAACTTTCAAATCTAAGCTGTATTAAATCTAGATAATAAAAGGAAGTTTGAGATTTCTTTTATTAATGGAAGCTTGTTAGAAACTTTCTCACCCTTTTTAGAGGAGGGGCTTTCTTTAGCAACGCTTAATACTTCACAGACTGCAGTGGCCCAGCGAAAGAACGCTGTGCGTTTGAGATCTCACACATTCATCTTCGCACTAAACATCTGTTTAAGGCCTGTGTGATCTACCTGTCAGCACCAGTGATCCATAAAGTGTTTGAACCTCCTGTCACAAACCTCCGAGCTGGTTTGATCAGAGGCTTTGTGCACACTAATCACAGCCTTTATCTTTCTAATGTTAGATGGGGAAACACACACACACACGCACACACACACAGCAAGACGGTCTTCTCAACCTGACTGTAATTAATCTTTCCAAGGGGAAACCTGCCTGGTTTGAAAAGCAGAGATCTGATGGGCTGTTGCTCTTTTTGTATAAAGGCCTTATTTTCCTACCAGGCATCTTTATACTTGGGTGATACCCTTTACAAACCACCTTAACTGTGGCTCAGTGACAGTGAAACAACCTTCAAGATCACCTTATGAATGAACCTGTTGGTAACTTTACGTAAGAAAAGAAACCAATGAAAGGGAGTTCTACAGGAGCTCTTTAAATGATTCTCTCTTTGTAACTGCATGCAGGAAGAAAGAAGCCAGAATGGGAAGCGGTCCCCTTTTCATGTTCCTTGTAAGCTCCTCTCTCCACTAATAATCCCACTGCTACTTTTCTCTAGCTCAGTTGTTCACAAATGTATCAAGAGCTGCAGGAGCTCCTACAGAGGGAACATTTAACATCTTTTTTTTTAACTGTTTAATGGAATGCTTTATGCATCTTGCCTCTTACCACTATTTGCTTTTTATTGCTTTAAGTGAGATTAATGCCATGGTTGAAATAACTTCGAATGGCACTGATATTCAAAATGTAATGGACCATTCCCAAGGGACATAATCCCTTGTGTAACAGTTTAAAAACAATTTGGAGCATAGTAAACAAAAGGCAAAGACGGGGAAAAGCACTATATGTCAGCCATAAAAGTGGATAAAAGAGTACAAATCACAGTCATCTGATGATCCTGCCCAATTACTGACCCTGGTGTGAAGTATTATCTTCAGTACTTATATACCCTATTGAAATTAAAGACCAAACATTATCAGGATGCACATAAACTCCACAAATAAGATATTTAGTCAATTGCTGGATACATTCGATCTTGTTAGGCAGATAAATTCTTATAGGATTGGGTAGCAGGACTAACTGAAAATGAAAGCACATCTAATGCCTCTCCCCATGAAGTTTACACCCAAACTCCTACGAGTCATAAAATATCAAGAAGGCTCTACTACAGAGGAACAAAATATATATCCACTTCATGATATCCCTGGTTAAGTGAAGAACACTTAATTGTATAATGACAAATTATTCTAAATATATTTTTACCAAAGAAAAATGCATTTATTCAAATAGGTCTAAGCATTTAAGTTAAAATGCATGAGGTCAATATAAAGAAGTTCAAATCAGTAGTATTTAGAATTTTTTATTTATAAAAACTCTGTAAACTAAAAACAATAACAATTGAGATGTTTTATATTTAATAAAGTGTATTAGCACTTTATGTCAATATAAATTACTTATCTGTAGATGATAGGATATGTTAGTGCTAATTCAATGTTATTGTAAATACATTTGAAATAGTTGCAGAATGAGATAGTGGCTATACCTAAAACACTAGCTGTGCAACCCACAACTACAGGTTACAAATAACACTACAAACTATATATCCACAGTTAAAATGCATGTTTTTAAAGACATTTTAACTTAGCTCATAGTTTTAAAAAAATTCTCCATGATGTCTGAATGACCAGTAGTAGAAACTAGAATTCCTATATGTGAGCAGTTATGAAATAAAGAACAAAATAGTTAACCTGTGTGGGGTTCTAGGACCAGATTTAAGTTTTATTCCATTGAAAGTACTGCCCTAGCCATCAGCATGAACCTTCTCCTCAGTCCTAATAAAAAAGCCTGTTCATTTTCTTGGCACCACTGAGAAGTTTATTTTGCTTGTAGGACAGTGGGTTACGTCAGGGAGATTAGGGAACTATTATGGATAAGAGAACATGTAAATTTGTCTTGTGTATGTGACTGTACTTGACATAGGGAGAAGAAATAGAGAATACCATTACAGGAAAAGGAATCCACAGTGAAACACAGGGGTCACAGAGCATAAAAATGTCAGATGGTGAAAAGTAGGTAAGTTAGCTGGATCGCCAAGTTCATAAAAGGAAGTAAGAGAAAATAAAGTCAGAAAAGTAAGCTAGCAGTGAGTGGTAAAGGGTAATGAATGACAGGCTAATAACGAAGCATTTAATCTTGTAAATAGTTGGGAGCTGTTCAAGATTTTGCTCAAGGGATGGGCATTAGGAGACAGTTTCTTAAGATTGATTCAACAGCAAAAGTCATTGACTGCTACACCTAAAAACAAGTTATTTTACAGTGTGTAAATTGTGCCTCAATAAATTTATTTACAGATTTAAAAATTAAAAAAAAACTGATCAATGAAGAGCAGTGAACAAAGAGAACTGAAAAGTAAAGCTACTTTTAGTAGTCAGACTAAATAGGTAGGAAGCCATTCTAGAGGATGCATATCACCCAATACATCTATCTGGACAGTTTCACAAAATTTTAAACTTAGAACCATCAACTAATAATTACTAAACACATCTTGTGTCTTGTTTTGGAAGGATATTTGTCAAAATTTAAAATATAGGCAACAAAGTCTGTGTGTGTCTATGTACGAAGGAAATAGTTATGCATTTGAATATGTATTTATGAAAAATCAACAATGTTGGCACACATCTGCTGTAGATCTTGAAGCAAAATATAGTATTTAATTAATACATTTGAGATTAAAAGCATATTTCTCTGTTCTGATATATGTATTTCTGTATACAAATGCATTTTTATGAAAACATATGCTGATCAACTTGCTATAGCTTATAAAACATAAGATGAAATGTTAGCTATATGTCAACAAAACTAAACAGAAAAAATTTAACAGGAACCCAGAGTGATTGCAATCAGAAAACAGAACTGGAAGGCATTAAAGTATTATATTGAAAAAGTAATTGTTCTGTCACAATGTGACAAATCCTGGCTCTTATTTCAAAAGGAAATAAAACAGTTCATTTCATTGGAAGTCCTATCATCATCTTCATCACAGACGCTATTATTTTATTTTAACTACCATTTATTAAGCACCTCTTGTTAGCTGGTCACTAACTTGGTGCTTTAATTTTTCTTTAATGAGTATAATAAACTTGAAACAAAGACATATTACCTGTATTTGAGAAAGGAGGAGAGTGAGTAAATGGTTCATGCCATACCATTAATAGCTAGTAAAGCAGCCATTTAAACTTTGTTCTACTTGACTAAGGTGTCCTTGCTATTTTTCACCACACTTCTCATATGATACCTCTCATGTCAGAACAATGCCAACACACCAGCCACCGTTGTTGTTAACGCAATAAAAAAGGAATCAAGATCTCTTGTTTTAAAATGTGACTGGATTCATCAAATATTTGGCGTCAGATTAGACATAGCCCAAGAGTGATACATAATTCTCTTTCCAGATGGTCAGAAGTCTAGTATATGATGATAAGAAAAATAAAAATTATGTTAAACTGGTGTTTAACATTTCTTAATGATGAAGACAGTTTGTACAGGTTTCATCAGCTGAACAAGTATGGATGAGGCACCAATGACCCTTAGGCTACGTCCACATGCTCAGCAGCCAAGCTGTGCGAGGTCTCTATTGATTGTAACCCCAGGAGAGACCCGACAGCCAGAATCCACCTGGAGGAAACATATGATTACGATAATCATCATTAATTATGAACTTTACACTTGCAGTGCTGCCTAGAATTTACATATGAATACATTGGCACTACAAAAGATTAAATATCTTTCTAAGCTTTATAATGTCTTATAAAAGTACTCAATGATAGAGCCAAGATTAAACTAAAGCCAAGTTCAGAATGCTGTCAACTGTATTGCTCAATAATAATTCTGTATCATTACAAAGTACAGCCACCCTACAAAACAACTATGCAGTCTGAACAAACATTAAAATGTACATGCGTATGGCATGATAAAGCAGTTTTGTGTATTGACAGTGTTTTCGGTAGTCATGTATTCATTCTTCTCTCTACTCAATACTTTCTTAAAGAAACAAGATATCCAGTAGTCAAAATACCTGTAGTGCAATGTATAAATAAACTTAATAGCGGTGATAGGTTGAAATGTGTCCCCCAAGGAGATATGTCCAGTTCCAACCCCTGGTATCTGTGAATATGGCCAAAATTATTTGGTATTAGGGCGTTTGTAGATGTAACTAAGAATCTAGAGCTGACAACATCCTGAATTTAGGTTGAGCCCTATACCCAAACGTTAGAGTTCTTATAAGAGAATGGAGAAGTATATTTGAGACAAGCAGAGAGGAAGGGGAGAAGATGATAAGATGGAAGGAAAGACTGGATGATGTACCTACAAACCAAAGAGCCCCAAGGATGCTGCACAGCCAGTGGAAATTAGGGAAGAGGTATAATATGAATTCTCCCTCAGACCCTGCAGCTTAAACCAACCCTGATAATATCTTGTATCAGACCCTGGCCCCCAGAACTGTGAGAGAATAAACTTCTGTTATCGTAAACCTCCAAGTTTATGGGGATTTGTTATGGCAAGCCTATGACACTAGCACATTAGCAGTTCTAAAAATACCAAGTAGAAACCTTACCTCCCCAATGTGTGGTACTGAATGATGTAAAGTTTTTCTTGCAGTCCTGGATGATAAATAGAGTCTAACATCATTAATTCAGCCCGAAAGGATTTCTGGGGTGTTGTCTCTGTTGGCGTTATCTGCATCACGAATGCTGTGACATTATGTAATTGTCCTTTAGGTTTTATGTTCCACTAATAGGATAAGAGACAGATGTGATCTTGTTCTCTTTCTTTCTCTTTTAAAATTATTTGACCTGGATAATAATATATAGTTTGTTTTATGACTAGCATTGGTCACTGAACCATATATAAAAGGTGGGGCAAAGTAGGTTTACAGCTGTGCATATGAGAAACAGAGTTTATTCTTGTATTAATATTTATTAATTACTGTACTATTTTCTATCTCCACAACTGTAGGCCCTACCCTATATGGGTCATGTTTCCTGGCTGATACATGTGCCAGGCCTTACTCTTTTTAGTAGCTGTGAAATATTCCATAGTATGAATTTACCATCAATTTATCTCTAAATAATCTCTGCATTTTAATGGAAAGGCAACAGCAATAGGCTAATTTTTATACTATAAGTCACCATTGAAGTTAGTAGTATTTAAAAGTAATTTTAAACAGTGTGTCTACAGTTGTTTGTTACTTTCCATATCAGTATGTCTGGCTTTGAGATTACTTGATTTAATATGTATAAAATTCAAATGCAAAAAATATACTGAAAAATTACCTATATTTGAAAGGAAATGTTTATGTTTCAAAAGAATAAATCAATGTAAGTATTCTTTAAATGCTGCACTCAAATTTTAAAGTCTCACTTTTTAGTAAGAATATTTATAAAGTTTTGACCAAATATCTATGTAGTAAGATACACCAGTAAGGAGAAATCTATATTAATTTTAAAATTCATATATAGTAAATTTTTATGGAATTATTTACAGCTATCTTTCTGTGACACATAGGGTTTTCTATTTTTTAAAATGCATTTTATGATGACATTGCAATGTTGCTTTTTCTGCAATTTTAAATTAAGTGTGAGTCTTTAAATTCCATACCACCTGGTTAGTGAACTAGGATGCAGTAAATACTATCAAGTTTGGGAACAATATTTGAAATAAAATATAATGGTTGTAACACTCACATTAATTTTATATTGTAGGATAGGTCAGAGACACTTAAAAAGGTCATATAGAAATTATATTCTTACTCCTACTTGGCAGAAATCCCATTATTACTCTAAGTACCTTAACGATTTTTATAACCAATAACAACATTAGTAGTTATCCACTAAATACAGCTATGCCAGGTTATTGGACACAGCTGGAAGCAAGATGCCAGTTGTGATGAAGCAATCAACTGCTCCCATATGGTCCTTTTAAAGAATGAATTCTATACAGAAATGTCAGTGGCAAAGAATGCAGCAACTCAGCACAGAGTCCAGTGAGTGGCGTAAAAAAAGGACGGACTAGTCATTCCTCCAAAGAAATGCTTGGCATCAAACAATTATCAATTCAGTTAATAATTAAACATCTTTAATCTCATTGTCTGTTCCAAACATGACTATCACTAGTAACACATCATATGAAATCTGTACTTAGCTTAACTATTTCCTGGTTTGCAGAGACCTAATGAAATTTTCATAACTAAAAACTGATTTAAATGCTTCATACAGATGATTCTAGTTTTTTCAAGTTTACCAAAATTTTCAATCCAAAAATATGGAGGAACCATAAGTTATACAACACACAGAATATATTGGGAACCACTGTGAAACTAAATTACATTTTGTTAAATCATACTAACTCATGTGCTTACATACAAATTAATTTAGGCTAATACCTGAATTCGATTTGACTAAGGACAAAGTTAATTCAGAAATGTAAGTCAATAATGATACTGAAAGTTAGCATTTACTCTTGTTAATAAAAGCAAAAAGAACCTTGGAATAGTTAATGGTTTTGTCAGATCATTGGTCTGGACAATAAGCAGACATGTTTGCTATTTCATATGTATGGTAATGAAATGTGGTGTGAGGCATAACATTGGGAAATGAGGCTGTAATCAAGCAAACTCCTTTAGACACATACTAATACACATACTAATATGGATGCTACAAATTAAAGTTAATTATATCAATTGTAAAGTATATTCATAATTCTGTTTTTCTCTCCTGCTCTGATCCCCCAAGGGGGAAAAACAACTAAGAAACAAACAAAAACCTTGCTGGGATATTGATTATTCAAATTTCAAGTTTGGAGTAATGATATGAAGCAAAGGAGGGGATAATAGATTACCATCAACAATGTATATTTGCTCTAGTGTTTTATAGATTTTAAGACATACTGACATTGTTATTTGATTATTTTATCTCAGCAATCATATGAGAGACACTAAAATTTCTAATTTACAGTTGAAGAAGCTGAGAATCAATGACATTAAAGACTTGTCCAAAGTCACACAAGTAGAAAATAGTAAAATCTCCAGTTTCTAAATCCTGTGGTGTATGTACAGCCCATATCTCTTTCCAAGGAAAAGATCATCATCCATCCTCAATTCTTGTCCCCATGTGTCCTCTCAAGGCCCTTTCCTAAAAGATGACATGGCCAAAAATCCACACACAAAGAAATTCTGTGGCACTTCTATGGGTGGTCCTTCCAAGTCCTTTATCATATTTCTCATCCCATTTACTTTGGCCCTTCAGTGTTTGAAATAGCTACAACCATTGCCTCAGTTTACTCTTGTAATAAAACTGTATTACTGGTTTTTCCCACTGGATTCTGAAAATCTTAGCAATATGTGAGCATTGATTAAAAAGTGACAAGAATGTCCTCATTATAGTTGAGCAGGATATCTGAGATATTTGATCCCTATCTACTTGATAGTATCAAGGTCCTCTATACTTTACATAAAGATATGTAAAGATAACTAAATTTTAAAAGGCCAAGAAATCCAGTGTTGTTAGTTACATACATTGTAATAAATAATAACTTATATATTAAAATATGTAGAAAATACAATATATATATATCTCATGCTTTGTAGTTAGTTCTCAACCTTGATTTTTTCCTTTTGCCTCAGTAACTATCCACCAAAGACAAGCATTTGTATTCTTAATTACTGTTCTTTCCCTTTTAGCAAGTTATTAAACAGTGAACAGAAAAGAAGCCTGTAGCATTTCTCACCACCGTGTTTATTAAGACCAGCTCGGGTCTGCATAAGGGGAGAATTATATTTGCTACACGAGCAGGTGGGTTTGCAGGATTGTAAAAAGAGAGCTTCAGTGAATGCGCCCCTATGAGTAGGAATAGATCATTATAACAGATGATGTGCACAAGACATCCCACTGGCATTTAGTACAGCTTAACACAGCCAGAGCAGAACAACACTTAACAGTGGTCAAGGTGGAGAGAAGGGACAAGTAGTCATAAAATAAGGGCAATGTGTCCTGAGGTTATTTTCTGTTTCTCCTTCAGTTTCAAAGCAGTGCCATAAGGAGAGTAGTCCCCTAACTACACTGCAGTCATTTAAACAGTTGATAGTACTAGCGGAAGATGTCTACTTGACTTTGCACATCTTTCCTTGATGAGTTTTTTTTCTTCATGACTTCAATAAGTAAACTATACTGTGCACTCTACTGTCTGAATGTTTTTATTTAGAAAAAATAAAATTTCCTAAACATATCATGAGCACCCTTAAAATACTTAAAAATCAAAGGCACGTTCCAAGTTCAAGATACTTAATAGTTTAAATCTTTATGCAAAAGAATCAATAAAAGGAACCAAGCCATAAATATGGGTTTATGGGGTAGGGGTTTCAAGGAGAATATGAACATTTTAGCATATTATGACTTTTTAATGCTATTACAAGGCCCTAATCAGAGGAAGTTAAAAAATGAACTGGGGCAATTTTTCTGGGATATACACATTCCTTGAACTTTCTTGAATATCCTCAGTGAAAACAAATAAAAAATTCAAGATTTATTTCTTCATGTAAGCCTTTCAGTTTCATTCTGAGGCTATAAACCCCATAAAGATAAGGACCAAACTTCCCATCCTAATCTTTACATCTAGAAAAAGAGATTGGACAAACAGCTTCCACATCTTAGGGTCCATAATTTCGGACGCTTGATGGAATCATATCACAGAAGGTTAAGCTAAATTGAACTGGGCTGGTTGAAAAATAAAGTATTTTCACAAACCACATTTACCATTTCATTTTTTTCTGATGAAAAGTCAGATACTTGTGAATTTCAACAGTCTCTCTGTTTCCCAGGTATGACGTCATTACATATTATTCTGTATCTAAAACTTCATAAAACATCAGTGTTAACTTGAGGGGGTTAATTTTTCATAGTTTTATATTTTCTCTGTTCTAGTCTCCAAATGAAGCAAATCAATTAAATGCTTTTACAAAAAGGAAAAGAAAGAGTGTAAAAACAGCTATGAAATAAATATATAGAGAGGAGAGGAGCTAAAGGGGAATATTAACTCCATGCAGCTCTGAATATGGCACAGAAAAGCTTAGAGAAGAGTAACTCTTTCCCATTTTAGATAAAAGAATTCTGAGAATTTACTTAGATAATGGAAGAACAATGATGATAGTATCATATCTTACTGTCAGAAGCCATGGATAACCTTCACAAAGTGGGTGAAGTGACAGTGTACAAGCATCTGAGGACTTTTGTGCATGCCATAAGTACAGTCCTCCTGATTTCCTTTAACCAAAGAATGTTCACTGACTTGCTTTATCATTTATATTTTCCTGTGATAGATCCTTGTTATGTTATTTCTAGGATTATTACCATGCAAAAAGAAAATAATCAGACACCTGAATTTGTCATGATAGGGATGATCATAGATTTACTAGATGAATTAAATCTAATTGCTGCATTACTCAAAGTGAGTTTTATTTCCATGTATTATTAACTTTGTTTCTTACAGTGCTTATATAAGAGAAATAAAATATAATGATACTACCATGAGAAGATTCACAAGATAGCTCTCTCATGATTATAAGGATTATTGGCATTTTCATGCTATCAGGGTACCAAATTTTTAAAGCAGGTATTTACAAAATAACATCTGATAGACAGTAATATCTGCATTGTGTTCTATCTCCTAAAATCTCACTAAGTTGATATCTAGGAAAAAGCTTGTGCCACAAACATGGGAATAATTGGAGAGAAAAATTGTGTAAGCGATTGTGTCCAAAAAAAAGATACAAAGTAGCAGAAGACAGGTTAAAGAGAAGACAGTTTAAAGTAATGACATGTTCATGGAAGTGTATTTGTATACCTCAAGATGGTGCCTGCAATGCATTTAAGAGTTGTAGCCTATTTTAATTTTTAAAAAAACTTCACTCACTGTCTAAGGGATGAAGATTTTAGAAAAAGATCTTGCTTTTCTGTTCCCCATATGAATAAAGAATGTGTTACAGAACAAAACAGAAAGAAGATGTTTTAAAACAACAGAAGACTGGATGGTAAAGCTTTTTTTGATAAAGGATGAATAAAAGTATATCAAATATCCTAAAGGGAGAGGCTAGGGAATGGGCATCATTTTACAGTGGGGGAAAAAGAAAAATCAATTGCATAATGGGGAAATATTCTCCTCTGCCAAAATATTCATTTCCTAATTTAGGTTTTTAAAAACATACCTAGAAATCAAAGAGTTCCTGAAAAAATTTCAGTTTTACTTTAAAAGAGCCTCAGCTACTGTTTATCAAAAGAACATTTTTCTTGGAAAAGCATATCAATATTATTTTCATAGTAGAATATCATTTTTTGCTTTCTATAGTTTATTGACTCTAATGATATGTCATTATAAGTTTTGACCTAAAGTGGGTCAATCAGAGATCCTAGTTCACTGTAGAAATGATACTTTTCTTAAAAAATTTAAGCACCATCATGAACCAATGAAATAAATGTTAAGAAAGCTTTGTTTGTATGTCTTCCAAAAAGATATACTGATAATTTTAGTGAATTAGAATTTGATTAACATTTCCTAATTGTTTTCTCCTAAGTGATGTGTCATTTAAAATTTCTATGGAAACATTAGAATGTTGTTGCTAATTTCTTTAGCAAAGGAGTTCATATCAGTTCAAATTCCAGATGAAGCAGTAACCTCAGTGTGACGGGCTCTGAAGAGCTGCTGTTCATCTTGCGTTCGGGGTGCTGATGATCTAGAGTTATTTAGTGTGGCCGTCCAGGACTAAGAGACCAAGGCCTACATCTAATTACTTATGGGTGCTGGGCATAGCTCTTATCATTTTTGGACCATATCTTCACCATCTATGAAAAATAAAGACACTAAGTTATCTCTAAAATTTAAGTCTTTATATGAATTATTTTATTGATCAAAGAATTTTAATTCAGTACTACTCAAAGGACTGTGATGAGGTCAGGAGCTTGTACTAGGATGTCAATCAGAAAACTGCTTCTGCTTCCTTCATCTGGAAACTTACATAGTGAAAAAATGTCAGCTGAATTAAAGTGAGTTTAGCAAGCTCCTTATCTCATGAAAGACTTGTAGCAGTGTACAGACTGGTCTGGGGGCCCTATTGTCCGAACACTTTTTATAACGATGTAAAACATCAGTAGTCTTCAATCCTATAGCAATTGAGAGGAGTGAAATACTTTTCAGGCTTCATAATTATACCTCTGAAGCATGCAACTGGCTATTCCTTAAATTATTGAGATACTATACACTGAGTGTAGCCTCCTCAAACCAAGGAAGCTTGAAGCATCAACCCAGGCTATGGTTATTGTGACTTTACGTCCAACCTTAAAATTGGGACACAGGTCTGACAAAAACGAGAATCTTTATAGGTTTTCAAACTGAAACAAATTATTTAAATAAACAGCAAGACATATGTAGAAGGGTTAAGGTCACTGGAAGGATATTGCATCTCCCATAATAGAGATTTATAAAGTGAAGAAAACCAAATACCTTTTGTTAGTAGACAGACAAAATACTTTAAATATGAAGGTCCTAGAAAATTAAGAGCAGGATATATTACAGTATACATATAAGCCTAATAACTGAGTACAAAAATTGTCATTTCAGAAGTTTCTATTTGTAGAAATTATAATCCAATGAATCTATATATTCGTTCATTAACATTGTCTCAAAATTATATTTAAAATTAAAAGAAACAGCCCTGACTGGTATGGCTCAGTGGGTTGGGCACCGTTTCACAAGCTGAAAGGTCTCTAGTTTGATTTCTGGTTAGGGCACCTGCCTGGGTTGTGGGCCAGGGTCCCTGGTTGGGGGTGTGCGAGAGGCAGCCAATTGATATTTCTGTTGCACACTGATGTTTTGCTCACTCTTTCTCCTTCCCTTCCCCTCTCTAAAAATTAATCAATAAAGTCTTTAAAAAAGTAAAAGAATTATATCTCATCCTACTGATATAATCATGGTGTTTAAGTTAGATATAACAGAATATTTTACACATATTTTAAATGTTAAATATTTATACACAGGAAAGATAAAAGAATGGGGATTCTTCCTCAGGGTGAAATGGCTACATAGGTAGATGACATTTTTATTATTCAGGTGCTTCATGGCATGCATTTGGTCAAAGCTCACTGATCATACAAACAATGGTGGATGGAGCATTATAAGTATGTAATTTTAACTTTGGATGTTTCAAAATAAGTGTAAATTTCATCAAACTATGTGTAAATCATTTAACCATCGATTCATTGCACAAATATTGACACCTAACAGCACTCTGCCTTTCACCCCTTTGCAGCTATTTGCTTGTTGAATAACTTCCATCTCTCTCCATACACACATACCCATATACCACATCTCGATATACATTACTTCCTCTTAAATGTCTTTTAGTGCTTCTGACTCTGACTGATGTAAGGTGTTATTTTGAACATGCCAAAGCATCTAAACGGCTCCAGCCTTTTCTTTTCATCCCGCATTCCTTGATAAGTGGCAAAGCTTCCCACTTATCAGTCACTCAAAGTGACTGTAGCTGTCAGTTGTGTACAAAGCGCAATCAGTTTAGAAGCGGAGACACCAGCATTTTTCTTCTCAGCTTGAAGCAAACACGTTTTGACTGCTAGTCATTCAATTTTAAAGCATCCTCAATTAGGGGCGGATGAAGATATAAAGAAAACACATCCTGCACACCTCCAGACCAGGCAACAGAAAAAATTTATTGTTATCTCTGGATTTACCTTACGGCAGCACGGTCCCTCCTTTTTTTCTGACTGCCTGACACGGTGCTCATGACCAGCCACCCTCTATCATGAAAAAATTGCAATAATATATTACACTACCACTTCCTGAACCCTGTCTTCAAGCCTGTGTATGTTTCTTTTGCTCTCTCCCTCTTGAATCACCCCACAGAAATTCAAGTAATTTCCTTTTAAAATTAAAACAAGTTTGTCCACTTACTTTGTTTGTTAGTGAACAACTTTATAGTCAGTGAAAACATAAAATCCAATCGAATAATGTAAAGAAGGAGGAAAAAAGTTAGTCAGAGAAAGGCCTATGAGAGAGAAAACTTAACAAGGATGAAGGAAATGACTAGAGGCTGTCAGATGGGCAAGCAGCAGGTATGGATGCAGGTATTGGCAAAGTCGTGGAAAGGAATATAGAGGGAGGAGTAAAAAACTGTATTCAGAATTAGGTGGTGGGATGGTAGGAGACAGCTTTTTCAAATACATATCTTGGTAATAAATTTAAAAAATGAAGGAAAATAATGATTTAAAAATTATAGAAACTTGAGTGCATGTATACACATATATTAATACAACTCTCTAAATATAATGTATTATATAAAAATTGGCTTATAACTAATTTTACCTCTTTTAGTTAAACATATGTGTATACCATGAAAGAGGTGACTCTGCTAATTTTCTTTTTAAGTATAACAAGTTTGCCAACATAAAATAATTGTTTTTAAACATATGTATTCTTTATAAACGTGGTATCCATTTTTTGGCATTTGTTGGTGAAGATCAGCTATATGCAACATTTGCTTATGTGAAACATATCTTTCCTCCACTTATATATATTAACTTCCCTCACTAATAAAAGATCACTCTTTTACCTGGCTTACTGTAGAAAGAAAACCACATCACTTAAACAAACAAACAAACAAATCTCCTGCCACATTTGCCAGTTGAAAAGATTAACCCAGTTTGATAAGATCAATTATTCTTATTTTCTAGAAATTATTAAATTGATTCACTTATTGCTACTCCACTAAGGAGAAAGAGAAAGAAAGCAACTTTTCAGTTTACATGATACTCAACTGTCAGGATCTCAGAAGCACGCACGCACGTGCGCACACACACATTCCTCAGTTCCACTGCCTGGAAAATGGAGAAAATGCCATAACTTATCTGAATCCTTGTGATAATTATATGAAATGACTTCTGCAGAGAGATAAGCACTTAAGAAGCAATGGACTGCTCCTTCTTACCAGTATAGTACCAGGTATAAAATGATTTTACAAATCATATACAGCATGGAAAATGTTCGTTATCTAGTTTAATGGCTCCCTAAACATCTATTTGAATCCCTGGAGAAAATTATTGTCTAGCTTATTATATATACTACAGAGTAGGTGATGTGATCTTATTTTACTGAGTCACTCATTCATACATTCAATAAATATTTTAAAGTTCTTATATGCCAGGACTATTATGAGTACATCACAGTAGTGATAAAGACATCAAATCTTTGACCCCACAGAATGTGTTGCCAGTGTGTATTGTGATAGTGGTTAGAAGTTCAGCCAAAACCAAGTAAATATAAGTGTATAATTAGTGCTGTGAAGAAAAGTAAGGGTACAAGTGACAGAGATGCCTGGGGGATGCAAGACCATTTTGGATTGGCTGGTCAGAGTCAGCCTCCCTGAGAATGGTGCATTTGAAGAGGTACCTGAATAAAGTGAGGGTCTGAGTTACATGATGATCTGAAGCAAGCATTCCTGGCCAGGAGAATGATAAATGTAAATATCCTGTGCTAGAACATTCTTGGCATAGTCTTTAAAACTGGGAGGGACATGTTGCTGGGGTGGAAGGAATGAGAGTTAGAGATTGGCAGTGGTGCAATGAAGGACAGCCCAATGGACTAAGGTGAGGAAATTTATTTCAAATGACTTAATTTTGAATGTGGCTATAGCACAATTAAATTTCAAAGAGCACTGCAGCAGCTATGTAAACAATATACTTAGGGGGTTGGTAGAGGAAATAGGATAACCGACTTGATTAGGAGAGAAAAGATGGTGACTTAGTCCAGGTGAGAAAAGATGGTGACTTAGACTAGAGTGATGGTGGGAGAAGTTGGTCAATTGACAGATTTTGAGGGTATAAACCAATGCTGATGGGTTAGTCATGAAGTGTAAGAGAATGAATGAGAGGATTCAAGGATAGCTTCTAGATCTTTTGGCAACAACAACTAGGCAAGTGGTATATTATTCATTGTTGTATAAACAGAGAAATAGTTTGGGAAAGATAAAGGTTCTGTTTTGGAAATATGAATATTGAGTACCTATTAGTTATCTATTTAAATGGACTGAATAGGCAGTTGGATACTGGACTCTGTGGTCCAGGAGAGAGATGAAGGATAAAAAGATGAATCCTGGAGTATTATCTTTAGGACTGCATGTAATGCCGATGGATGAGATCATTCAGGACGTAAGTGAAGATAAAGAAGTCAGATGTTGGAGAACAGCAGCAAATTCTCCTTTTAAGAATAGGAAAGAATCCACCAAATAAGACTGAGAATGAGGAGCAGAAAGTTTAAATGTAAAGCAGATTGTGATTTTTTTAAAGGTCAACTGAAGAGTGTCACAGGAAAGTGGGAGTGACCAATTTTATTAAATGATGCTGTGAGCTCAAGTGTAATGAAAACTGTGAATTTACCCCTTGTGGAATATTCATAGAAGAAGTAATTTCGGTTTTTCTTTCTGCCTCTCCTTACAGGAAGCACTTAGGACCATCCTGGTGTCCTAAAGGCAACAACTGCATTCTGTCTTTCCTTACCCACTGTATTGACTGTGAGCCTTTCTTTCTCTGAAGATATAGTCACATAGAGACACACCCACACACAGTAAAAGTTCAATTAGCTTCTCATTGACTGTAGTTACATAAAATTTGCCAGCCTTTGAGTAGAAATTAGCATTCTCATTAGAATGTGGAAGCAAATTTGCCCCGTGCTAGGGAGGTCTGAAATATGTATCTTGACTCAAGATATAACTACTCTTCATAGAATAATTCATTTTATGGCAACACTCTGTTAATTTCATTGGCACCTAATTTTCCACCTATTTATCAACTCACTTCAAAGACAGGAGACAGAAAATCTTTCTAAAGATTTTTTGAGCGGTCCTTGCCACAGCGTTTATTCTAGCACACTAATGCATAAACCGAGATGAAATAAAAGAGCTTCATTTTAGACTAACACATTGACTTCTGGCCTATCTATTCAAATATGTTGTTACTCGCTCCTTTTTGTTTTGTTTCTCCCTATTTGATAATTACATTCCCGGGGTTTTGTCTAAGTACTGTGGACCCTGTTTTGTTAACCGATTAAAATATGGACTTCAGAGCATCAGTGAGGAACAGTGTTTGACTTTTTCCACAGGTGATGTTGTTTGGGGAAAGACTGCAAAGCCGTGGAAACACGGCCATCGGTCTGCTCTCTGGGCTAGTCTCGGTGGCTCCAAAACGTCCACATTAAATTAAATGAACACAGGCTTCACTTCAGAATCGTGTTGCAAAGATTGGAGAAAGAAGAAACACAGAAACAGCACAGATATGGGAAAGCAGAAAAAGAAAAGCCATGAAGAAAGGAAGATCACTTGAGGTTCCACATAAAAAATGAGGGGGGAAAATCTGTTTCCATGAAATGTACTCTTTATGTTTTCAATGGCGAGCCCACATTAGGATAAATGGATCACGGAACCAGGATTACAACTTTTAAAAGCTGTTGTTGACATCACATCAAATACAGTTTTTCTGACTAGGGTCTTCATAATAATATTAAAAAGTTTAAAATATCAAAGTCATAGTTTAAAACTTTATATAAACTTATTTTACTTGATAAATCTATCAAAACGAGAAGATTCAAGAAACTCTCCATATCTATGTTCCTTGTCCCCACTATCTTCCCATCAAAGAAACTAAAATATAAATTATATATTATATAAACCTTAGAACTGTTAAAGTTTGGTTTTAGGTCCTCAAGTTTTATTTTTCTATAATAACTCATCCACGTTATAAAAACTCCTTCATTCCCAGTTACTGGTTATTGTTTTGAATATTTTCTCCTATTTTAAAAAAAATTAAAAAGTTGATGGCCTGATTTACCATCCAAGTTGATAAACTAAACATGTGTTGAGTACCTCCATTATTTCCCCAGGTACTCAATACATGCTTAAAATGATATTAAAATGATAAATGATAAAAATAAATAAATTTATAAACCTGTATCACTTAAGATGATAAAGAATAAGAATCATGCCCAGACAAGAAACTTGACCCAATTTCTGGAAAATTAAGAACAGCTGTAGAGTTTTAGCCGATGGGAGTGGGTGGAACAGACTGGAATGTACGTGGAAGGGGTTAAGTGCAAATGGAGCATAATGTGCCCTCAGGGTCCCCCAGAGGCCTTCCCTCCTCCCTACAAAAAGTCTTGAGACTTGCAATCTCAGGTATGAGAGGGAGTAGGAATGAGACCTGGGTTGAAAACAGTAGTATTCGTTGAAACGGGGTCTCATGAGTTCCCCTGTACTCCAGCTACATCTCACTCCCTCAACAGAAACTGAACAGCCTGAGGAAACTTAAGATAGCTACCCTGATCACTGGTACCTCGGAACAAAGATACTTCTTTATCTATATGCAGAGTTCCCGTAATGTACCACCAGTGACCAGCTTCCCGTTCTCACTGAAGCAGTGCCCACCTGTCGATAAGCCCCATTCACAGTCAGAGCTCCCCATACACTTTTCTTATATCATTCTTAAATCTGAATGGGTAACCATTTTAATTCAAGTGGAACTTGAAGCTGAAAGAGAAGCATCAAAAGCAAGTGAAAAATAAAGAAAAAAGGTAATTTAAGGAGATGCAAATTTAATTTTTTAAAAAACATCCTCAAATTTGCATAGCCTGAGATATTCCAGGAGAAATAATCCATTACACAAGAATAGAATAACCTAAAAAAAGAGTTATCAGGGAACAAGAAGAAGCTCATGAAAATTAAAAAGGCAATTTCTCAAAGTAGATTCAATTAAAAAGTTTAAAAATAAAGTTAAGGCAATCCCCTAGAAAGAATCAAGAAACAGAGACAAAAAATATGAACAATAGGAAACATAGTTATTAACCCAGAAAATATAGTATTTGCTTAATGGGAGGTCCAGAGAGAACTGGGGAAAAAAGGGATAAAGTCAAACAAACGAAAAAGAAAAGAGAGACAAAGAAGTTTATTTTCCAGAGCAAAAAACACAACTCTTTAGACTAAAAGATTCATGGTATTTACAAAATAATGAATGAAAGATATCTGTACCCATCTCAGTGAATGTCCCAGTAAAAGACAGACAGAGCTACTCGGTGAGAATATAGCCAATCAGCACCTTGACTGCTACTCCATGACACCCTGCATAGTGGACCCTGGTAAGCTGCCGAGATTCCTGGCCCAAAGAAAATGTGAGATAATAGTTGTATGTTGTTTTTAAGCTGATATATTTGTGGTAAATTTATTATGAAATAAAAAATTAAGACAGAAAAGAGCTTCTAAAAGCTTTCAGAAAGAAAAATATCAGTTACCACCACCAATAAAAAAATCATATCAACATCATATTTCTCATAGATGCTAGAAGATGATGACAATGGATTTGAAATATAAAGAAAATGATTTCTAAATTAGTTTTATTTAAACTAATGGAACATTATTACATATATACATTTTGGACATTTTAATCCCAGAAACTTTACACCCTGTGCATCCCCCTGACCCTCCTTTTCTTATAGGAAGCTTTTTGATGTGTTTCTGGGGCAAACCAAGGAGAGATATCAAGAAGGAGGATAATACTGGAAACAGGGATTCCAGCTCTGGAGAGTTATAAGTGGACATCTGAGAACGTCAGCAGGACAAGCCAATCCGCATGAACACTGGAGGGCAGAGGACAAAGGAGCGGGTATCATGGGGAAGCGGATTTTGAAAACTTGATTTATTCTTGAGAATGCATGGAAATAATAAGGCAAATAACATGAGGAAATAAAAATAAGGGCAATTAGAAAGCACAAAGCTACACAGAAAGGAAAATAGGAACATCCTATTAAAACTGTTCAGAAAACAATACATAGGTATATTTTATTTAAGCATCATTTACTGATTTTCCACTTTTATTATTAACCTATTAGATAAAGCTAATACATACACACACACATATTATATAAGTTGAGAGTAAGCACAGAAGTAATGGAAATTGGTGACTGGAAGTGAGAGAAGAGAGATACCATCTTCATCTGAGAAGGCAAATGTCAAGAGACACTATGTATAGTTGAGTGAACAAGAAAAGCAGTGTAAGTAAACTATTTAAAGTTTAGAAGTATTTGTTGGGAGAACTTAAATGAACGACATCTATTTGAGGTGAAAGAGGGGAACAGGAGGGGATGTCAGGTTGGCGATATAGGAACTAAGTAAATCATGGTGTTTCCAAGTTAATGGAATTTAATGTTGATAGAAATAGCACTGGACACATATACTGGAGGCTATTAAAAAACTGTAAAGATTTTAAAGTGGTTCCTTCTGAGGAAAATGAAAAATGAAATAATGTATGAATGTTATTGAATATGATAATATATGAATAAAAATGAAAAAAATATATGAATATCAGTCTGTCTTTACCCACAGAGACACACTTGTCTGGATACAGAAATAATATGAATGACTGAAATACTATCATTCAGTCATCATCAGGAGATGTATTTTAAAAAATGCTGAAAGGATTTAGAAGTAGCTCCCTCCGAGTGCAAGGACAGAGGTGCAGTTCCGATCACTGCTCTTTTAGAAGAGGTTGCCATCCTCACCCTTCCAGAAAGTACAAGGAAGAGAGGAAAGCCATCTGTAAAGCTACTTCTTTGCATCATATCGCCATAGTTTTCTCCTCTACTAATCTATCTGAATGCCAAGGACTATATTCTTTCCAGCTGTGCTATATTTTATTTCACATGGCAAAACATTAGTTGGCGCTCAAGGAGTTAATGCATTTCCCTCTCAGGTTGAAATGCTACCTTAATTGCATGGTGCTTATTCTTGGCATTTCCAGTCTCCTAAGTAGACAAGGTTACTTTGCAATCTCTTTGTGCTCCTGTACTGTGTGTGGGGTCTTGTGAGGGGGGTGAAATGTTTCCAACTTACCACACTCAGAGAAAGAAATCATAAATCAGCAGGTCGGTCAGGTACTATGATTTCACCTTTAATGTTATTTTGTTTTCAATATAATGTTTTAATGGATTTCATTCTGCATAATAATTTATCAAGAATTACCAAAACTCTTCATAAACTCAGAGAACTTTGGCTCCAATAAAATAAAACCTTTGTCACAAATTGGTTGAGCCCATGACTACAACTTAATCATTCAATTGTACATGAGTCACATTGTATTTTTGCTTCATAGGGATAAGTTCCCAGTGAAAGAAAACTCATTTTAGAACTTTGGGCCATTAAGCCTTAAATGGTAGAATATCAGTGAAATAAAAATGAACTGAGCCAAGATTCGAGAAACTTGGAATCCAGCCATTGTTCCACAAGTGAAAACTTCTGTTGATTTTGGGAAAATCTAACCTTCCTTGGTTTCAGTTTACAAATGTCAAAAAGAGAGATAGGCCTAAATAAAGGCTTTCTAAAAATCCCTTGTAATTCTAAAATCATATGGATTTGGAACACTGAATGCACAGTTTTCAGGGGCTACTGCCATGCAGATTATAATCATATGTTCCTAGAAATTCTCCTTTTGCTGGTAATATTCATTAAATTGTCCATCACCAGAAATGTAGAAAGAACACATTTTTTGCCATAATGACCAGCAAAAAATGTTAGTATTGTGTGCTTGCTACCTGCCAGGCACAATCCCACTGAATCCTCAGAGTAACCAGTTGTGTGTTATGTGTTATAATTCCCATTATATAGATGGGGATAATGAAACTCAGAGGGATTAAGCAATTTTCCCAAGATCACACAGCAGATGAGGTGTGAAGATGCAAAGACTGAATTCAGGTATGTTTAATTTCAGAAAACCTGCTCCCTTATCATTTCAAAAAATTATTTAACACAATTAAAACTGTATTTCACACAGTTAGATATATTCTTATATCACTGAAAGGGCCAAGCTCTTTCCTACACACTATGGAATATACACTGGCCAACTAACAATACAAGGGAACAGAGGTGTGTACTTTGCTCTGTCTTTAGCTCTAGACAGAATCACCAACCCAAAACTATTACGGGGCCAGAACATGCTTAATTTATGAATCAAAAACAATGATGCAGTTATTAAATATCAATTTTTTGCCCCCAAGCAAATACAATGAACAACTGTTGGAAAAGATTATCAGAAGGGGAGTGCAACAGATTTAAAGAATCTCTTTATGAAAATTCAAACACTGAACTTTCAGTATGGGAATCATGACAAATATTCATTTGACAAGTAATACAATATCTTTAAATTTGTCTTAGAAATATCTTGAATTTCATAGTAAAGCATGTTGTTGAGTTGGCCATGGTAGATGCAAATAAGAACATTATAGTCCATTAAGTATTATTTAAAAAAGAACAAAAAATGCAAAACTAGGACATGCTTCCCCAGCCCAAAGCTGCAGAAATTCTGTCCCATAGAGATCTTCAAGATAAAAGGGAAATTGGGTGTCCAGGGATATTCAGATTGTCACCATAATGGAGGCTCAGGAGAGGCCACATCCACTTACTTTAAAAAGTTTTGGTAACAGTGAATGAAGTCAAGATGAACCATTGGTCTAGGATCATTGCTGGAAACGTAACCCACCCAACTATCAATACTAGGAGTCAGCTGATTTAATATAAAACTAGATTAGTCAAAAAATAAAATTGCTAAAAAAATGGAGACTGTATGTAGCAGAAGCAACAGAGTACAAAATATTACCGTAAAAAAATCTAGATTTTTCTCTATCACATAAATTTCATCTTATATACTAATATGCATTAAAAGTGAGCTGGATGCAATAAGTAGAAATGCAAAAATGTTCTTTTTTAAGGATAATTATAGGAAAATATTGCCAAATAGAAAAGACGACAGACTTCTTGGTGTTCCTAAAATTAAGAATCGAATAAAGAAACAAACAAGTTCTAGAGGGATAATGGGATGTTTCGTGGCATTACGATATGATTTTATTTGTAGAATAAGCTAATTTATAATCTTACAAAGAATAACAGAAAAATTTCTTCATTTTTCTTTTAATCTTGAATCATGTGTAAACCTGGAAAATGACTTTAACTCTATAAAGGCTTTATAAGGAAGTAGTGCAGATTGTGTTTTCCATCTAATTAGAATCGTGCAATTTTAAAGTTGAGGATGCCTTTGAAAGAGGGAAAACCAAATCATAAAGAATTGATCCTAAGTTATTAACTAAAGTTGGTTAATTTGCTATATCTTATGGCATTCTCCCTTCAAATAACTAGAATAAAACCTACTGCCACTCTTTTTATCTGGTATTGAAAAAAAAAGAATTAACAGGCCCAAATAAATTTTAAATAATAGGGTCATAAAAACATATGAATGTTTGTGCATATACACGCATACAAACATTAAATGGTGCACTTCAAAAAGTAAACATGTCTAAATTAACCTTTCATTTAAAGAGACTTGAGTAAAAGAAGGAGAAAAATATTGGGGAATGTCCTGTCATTTAACAAATCCATCCAGCATGGCAATTTGTCTTGCTCCCTTACCTTAGGTCAATCCAATCCACAGAGCATATCTGTCTAGCCCATTTAAGGTATTGCATGCCTTTACCAATATTTGGGCCAAATTAACATGTTACGTATTTTAATTGAAACAGGAATTGTAAAGGCAGCCTTTTTTTGTGGCGAGAAACATTGTGGTACACTACTCTATCAGTAAAGGAACTGGAACACATTGTCTTCTCAAGTCCAAAGCAACGATAGAACAAAGCATCAAAGAAAATGAAATCGAGATGAGTAACGTAACTTGGCATGTTTATTTCCACGAGGTCTTGAAGTTCCATATTTAAGAAAGAAAAAAGTAAATCGAACTCAAAATACATAAGTATTTTCAGATATCAAAGAAATTTTAATCTCTGGTAAATTTTTACGTGAGCATTTGACTATATGCATTGAAAAAACACATTTTTATAATAAAATTAGTTTTATATTTTATTTGCCTTCTACTACAGCAGGTTTGATTTTTACTCTTCTTCCTCTTTGTCCTATGCTTCCAAGGGAAAGGAGCAAGTGGAAAGGAGAAAAAAAAGAGAAAAGATTCTGAAACAGCAATATGATAAGGATTTGTGTGAGAAAAACCAGGATATATTTTATCTTTTTAATTTTTTGTTTCTACATATACCACTATATTAGTGCTTCCCATAACTGTTTGAACAATGTCTCAATAAACTATTTTAAATACACTGTGACTTTTAATAACTGTTGAGTGCTTGTAAGACTGCCCCAAATTGTTTATAAAATAAGCTTTAGAACTATGCTCTGAGTTAATGAATACCTAGAAGCTCTGAAATGAATTCCTTTCAGATTGCCATCTTGTTCAGCACTTATTTTTTACCCCAAACATTCCCTACTTCCCGGACTTTTAAAAAATAATACTTTGATGGGGTTTGACTCCATCAGTATCCTTTATCTGTACTATAACTAGAAAGAGGACAACTACACAGATACAACATCTCAGCATATCTCTTAATGCTCCCCAAATTACCATCTCTGTGAACTAGCAGAAGCCAGCAGCTTAACATTTTGATCAAATAAAAATTCTAAGCTTTTAAATTGCTCATACCTAGAAACATTTCTATTACCAGTCAGAAAACTTTGTGTTTGATCCTAGCTCTTTCTGTGACTGGCTGTGGAATCTTGGGCAAGTCACTCATTTTGGGTTTAGCTCTCTGGAATACAATCCTTACAGTCATGTCTTCTCTGGTGCAGATAACTGGAAGGCACTTTCTTTTCAAAATGCTCTGACTTATGAATTAGAGCGCTCTATGCTCTGGAGCGCGAATCCACCCATTTCAGCATTCGGTCATTATGACGGAGATTAAAACCCACATTACGAATGTAGCATTCATAACTGTGAAATAACTCCAAAAAAAGAACCGAAGGTGTTGGTTCAATTTAAATGGTCAAAACAAAGCTCAGCCTTCTATAGATTTAGAATACAGATGTAGACATATTTTTGCAATTCTGTTTGACAAAGAACTCTTTGTCTCATAAAAACTTGTAAAAATTTAAAACCATTTGTGCCCTCATCAAAGTACAGTGAAACCAAGTGATTTGCAAAGGGCCGTATCTCTGATTATGGAATTGTATCTTATTTAAAATAAGAAATTACCATAATAGTTTTATTACCATAGATTTTCAATAAGTAAAAATGTTTTAAATCTAGATAACCTGATACCATCCACTAAAACCATATTCAAAGTCAGCATAGTTAGACTGAACCTGGAAATCCCATAAGTAGTTTTAAACCATTGAACAACCACACTCCACATATAAACTGATGGATCATATCACATTAGAACTGTACTTCTTCTAATTACAGCTAAGGAAGGTGAAGATTTTGGGCTGGATCATCTCACTGATGTTTCTGTCTCACTGAAGCTGTGACCCGTTCACTGAAATCTCAGGGAGAACAAACCTGAGTAAACACTGTAGGCTACATAAAGAAAGTCAGTGCCTGACCCAGTTAGATAAAATGGAATAAACTTTGTCAGCAAAGATGTCTAAACAAGACTAACAAAGGAATGAGATAATTTTGACCCTTTTTCTTCTGTCATCTATACTATTCAAATTTAATAACATATGTTGGATTATCAAGATAAAACCTAGAAAGCATGATGAATTTCTCTCCAGATAACCTAACTGCACATCTAACAGTTACTTCCAGATGGATGATGTTACACAGGGTTGGACTCCTGGATCTATGACCTAGGCTCCTTTTCTAGATGGTCAGAGCAAGTAAGTATTGAACACTTTCTATTTGTCTTGACACTAGGTTAAAACTATCCATCCATGACTTCATTATGTCCTCATAAGTACTCTATGATGTAAGTGCTTTCAGAAAGGGAATTTTCAGGATAGGATATACATTTTGTCAAAGTTTGTGCAGCAAGCAAGTGGTGGAGACAGGACACCCCTGGCAAGTTCCTTTTTCCTTTTGTTACCAATACAGCTGCTTTATTTCTTCTTTATTGATGCTCCTCCTCATTGCTAACTTCCACATAGGAAAAATAACAGGCTAAAGAGCCCTCAGTCTTAGTTTCTTCTGGCAATAGTAAGGGTGAGATTCTACTGGAATGTGAAACCATACACTCCCTAACTCCCACCTTTATCACACCCAGGTCTTGAGTGTAAAGTTCTCACCGCCACTGCTCTTAATTAGTGATTTTCAACCTTTTTCATCTCATGGCCACATAAACTAATCAATAAAATTTAGCAGTACAGCAAAACAATTTTTTTTTGCTGATCTCACAAAAAAAACCTATATTTTTGATTGATTTATACCAGGCAGCTAGTATATTGGCTGTTGTCATTTTTTTATTTGATGATCTAAGAGATAAGAGGCCAGTGCCCCAGAATAAATAGTCAGGTATTGCATGTTTTAAAAATTCTCGTGGTACATCAGTTGAAAATCACTGCTCTAAATGAAAACTCACTACACACTTTTCTGCTTTGGTTCCCCTGCACCTCTCCGATTTAGAAAACTTTCAGTACTTTCAGGCACACTTTGAACATTAAACTATAGAGAAAACAAAACCTTTCAAACATTAACTTCCCCTCAACATGGGATGAAAAGTACTGTCAGCTTGCTTAGGCTGAAGCTCTATGTGACAGAGAGCCACCATTGCATCATTCTCCTGACACAGGAAGCACTGAGTCACGAATTATGCTGAAAGTCACTTTGACTTTGTCGATTGTTTCAAGTAGGTCCAACTAAGAATGAGAAACAAAATATTTTTCATTGGAAGCATGCATGAAATTATGATTTCTGACCTGGATCTGTTGCTGAAGCAAATTGATTTTGTGTTGCTGCTGCAGAAGTTGCTGCTGCTGTCTGGCAATCTGTGGAGAGAGGGCACAAGAAAGTGTGAAGTGTGTTGTAGTCCTGGGGGAAATTACCAGTGTTCTGCTTCTCAAAGTTTGACTTGGCACCGATTATTAAGATGATGCAAATAGATGTACTTGTGTCTCTATGGTCCCAGCAATTCATCCTTAAGTAGGATCAAACAAGACATTCAGTCTTTAGGAACATGTATGGTTCTTTTGGCCTAGAACAAATGAAGCCCTAAGACACTACAGCAATGATCTAATCCAGTTTGAAATGTTAGTTTCAAAAAGCTCACTTCCTGGAAATATGTTAAGAAGCCACTGTCTTGGATATTTTCAGCTGTATTTTATGAAAGAAAGTATTGATTAAATGAGGTTTGGGAATCAACGAGTTCAGAGTAGCACAAAGTATTGTAAGATGCTTTATTTCTTAGTGATGTTATAGTTTTTGTGTTTGTTTGTTTCTTGCTAAAATACTGTCCTTGTTTCTGCTTCTCACAAACCTCTAAACTGCCAGCTCCTCCACATAACCCATTCTGGTGGTGTTCCCCTTCTCGACTAAAATGATTCTTCATAAAGTCACCAGTCACTTCTATTTTTTAAAAATTCTGAAGCATTTTTTATTCCTCACCTTTTGACCTTTCATCAGAAGTCAACATTCCAGTGCTCTCAATGATCCTGAACCTTATTTCTCAGCTTCTGAGACATCACTTGTTCCTGCTTTTGCTCCTGCCTCTCAGTCTGTTCCTTCTCAGTCCCTTTCAAAGGCTTTATCCAATGTCGTAGTTCTATAAGGCTTAATTTTAGACTCAATTCTTCTCCCTCAATATCTACTTCCACATGTATGCCAAGTGCTTATAAATTTGTTTATCTAGACTAGACCATTGCTTCAAGCTTCAGACCCATTTATCCAATGACATTCCCATAGGTACTTCAAATTCAACAGGTTCACAACTAAATTCAGACTTACGCTTTCATGTGGTCATCTGAAATGTTTTCTAAGACAGTGACTAGCACAATTACCCTCTTATGTGCTCTGATTACAATCTCTTACTTATATGTGCTGTGTTATGGATCATATATATTTTGTTCACCATTTGCAAAAAGGCCTGGAGCAAAAGGAGTACAGAATAAATAGTTGATGAGGAATACTAGCTTGAATAGATGAGAAGAAAATTTTAGGCATTTCACTGCATCATAAAGGGTAAGTAATCTTCTCAAGAGATTTTAACATCACTCTCTTATAAATAAGCTCTGATTCTTATCCTCATCACAATCATTTTCATTAAAAAGTATATCTCCTTAAATTCAGTATCAGGAAGCTAAAAGTTCAGGATAAATATGATGCAAGCAGAGTCCTTTAGTATGAATGCAAGAACCCATATGAAGCGATGGGTCTGCCTGGCTATGCAATAAACTTTTTATTTCTCTTATGGATATTGGTACAACTATAATTATTTTAATATTTTATCTTAGGAATGTAGTAAAAATCACTTTTTTCTGAAGACAGGTAGAAAAGGATATGAAAAGGGAGTATCACTTTTTCCTTATCCAGTTCTTTCCTTCCACATACCAATATTTCAGCTGGTATTTAAATCCTCTCATTAGCATCTTGATACTTTAATCAAGAAACTGACCACTTCATACCCTGTACCCTTATTCCTGTTCCAGGTTACCATTTCTTCTTGCCTGGATTGTTGTGATAGCCTCCTACTCGCTTTTTTTGCTTCTGTCCTTGCTCCCTAAAACCTATTATAAACTGGCATCTGGAGAGATCCTTTGATCTCTTTGAAAATATAAGTTGTGTCATATTATTCATCATTTCAAAACACTGTCTCACTCAGAGTAAAGTCAGTGTGCCTGTAATGCCCACAAGCCCAATATGACCTGGCCGCCTGCTACCTCTCGGACTTCATCTCCTCCTTCTCTTCCCTTTGTCCCTCCACTCTTGTCACACTGCTCTCCTGTCTTTTGAACACACCAAGGATGTTCCTACCTCTCCATGATACTCCTGCCTCTGGACCTCTTGCTTTCCCCTTGTCGGAAATACTCTTTTCCTAGATAACTGCATTGCTCACTCCCTTACCTCCTACAAGTCTCTACCCAAACATGACCCTGCCAATAATGTCTTCCCTGATCACTGGCTTTACAAGAGCTACTCTATCTAGCATCCTCATCCTCAGTTCTCTGCTTTATTACCATAATCCTTATCAACATACACTACATTTTACTTTTTTAAAAATTTATCATCTATTTCTTCCCAACTACAATTCAATATATGAAGGATTTTTGTCTATTCCATTCTTTGCTGGATCCCAATCACTAGAACAGAACCTGGAATCAAATTGGTACTCAGCAGATATTTGTTAAAGAAATGAAGGTGGAATGGAATGCAGAGTATTGTGGAAAGACTGAGCAGTAAACAGGTTCATTAGTATCTCCCAGGGCTTTCAGAAGAAGATTAGCATGTACAGAGTAGGCATACACTATATTAAGTATACTAAGTAGGGATTGTTAGAAGGAGAGTCAGAAAAGAAGTCCTCAAGAAAAGATAAACCTAAACCTTAAGGAATGACTACTAAATGCCATTCAGAGATTTTACTGAGGCATTTCATTATAGATAAAAATGTCATGTTTTGAGCAGTTATGAAGCATCAAGTAGAGAGAATAAATGGAAAGAAAGGGGATCCCTTCAAATATAATCTGAATATTTCTTTACCTCTTTCAACTATGCTAGCTTACCCTTTGAAAGCTGTATTAAATACCCCCGACTAAACAATGGATCTCCTCCACTGTGGATGGTGAGTGGACTGAACCCAGAACATGGGATATTGAAGGGAGTTAGCCCTACAAAAGATGAACCATCTCTATATGTAACCTCAGCTTATGATACCCTATATCTTCCCTTCTTATTACTACTGACTTTCCTTTAAGTAATAGTTTTTATGTTTTGTCTCCCATTCCCTACCACATATCAATTCTTCTATATGTCAATGATTTGTCTGATTCTAATGTCTGATTTCTGCTATTAACGCTCCATAGAAGCCACACTCTGAAAGGCCAACAATAAGAATCTAAATGATAAATCTAGTAATTCTTTGGTTCTAGATTTGTTCATTTTCCTATCACTAGCAGCTACATAACAGTATCTCCCAAGGATCTACCCTTTAAGGACTTTAAATCTGCCACTTTTCTGCACGAAACACTCTGAGCCCAAGATATTAATATGGCTTTCTCTGGTATGTCATTGAAATCTGAGCTTAAGTGCCAAACCCAATCTAAGAAAATATTACCTTACCATATAAATCAACATTTATCAAATCACTTTTCTTACATTTCTTCAAATTACTTATCATTACTTAAAAATATTTTGTTAATTTCCTTTTTTCTTTGTTAGTCATCTCTTTCCACTAGAATTTTGGGGCTTTGTCTTTCTGATTAATTGAGGTAGCCTCAGCAGTTGGGAAAGTGCCTGGTATATAAGAAGCACTTGGTTGAACAGGTGAATAAAACTGATCTACTCCAGTGTTTTAAGCTCTCATCTCTACATAGAAAATCTAAAACATTCAGCTCAACCCGCCCTTCCAAACCATTGATTGACATTTCTACCTGTCTCTCATGTACCTCTAGAGGGACAACCTGATTACAGCTCTAATTCAATATAATCCATCCCTCGCTGTTCCAAAGTTGCCTTCCCCCTGACTTTCCCAATTACTCAGGCTCAACACTTTTCTTCTGCCTTTGGCCCACTCAGAAAACTCACCTAACCATTAATTCTTCCAGCTATTTATTCCTTTCTTCTTTTTACCCATGGTCATTACCCTATCTAGTTTAGATTCTTACTCTTTATTACTTCAACTTCCTGCCCTGTAATTGAAAATTTGCTTCACTTGGTGAATCTTATTTTTCTTCAAAGTTCATAACAAACCTCTTCAATGAAATCTTTTATAATGTCCCTGACTGGAAATGTTCTCTTGACTCTCCATGTTTCTTTTTGGTAATTCTCATATGACTTATTAGCATCTGACCTTGATTATAATTACCTCCATGTTACATAGCGCTAAAGTAGTTGATGACCTTCTTCAGATCAGAGTTTGTGTTGGTGTTCTGCCTTTTTATTTATTTATGTGGGGGAAAGGGGAAAGAGGCTTTAATTGCTCTTTGTATTCCTAGGAGAGTGACATAAATAGCACACAAAACAAAGCAAAGGAATTTGACTTTGTCTCTAGTTCTCACTCACCTGTTCTTGTTGCTGCTTGGCCAGCTCCATCTGCTGGCGCTGCTTCTCGATCTGAGATGCAGCCAGTTTCTTCTGCTCATCATGGGCAGCCAACAACTGCTCTCGTAGGCTGGTCAGCTGATTGATCATACCCATGAGCTGCCTCTCCTTCTCAGCTAGGCTTTCGGGAGTCCCTGAAAATAATACAGCAATAAAACATGTAAGAAAAGATACATGAGATGAGAGTAATTTTTCAATGACAATGATTTTGTTGTATAGAGAACTGTTCCAAATATAAGGTTGAATACACAAATGATACTTTCTTTTGGATTTGAACTCAGCAGTAAAAAGTGATAGTTATTTACCCATTACAAAATATCAGAATGAATGAATATTATGATTGTTTTTATTATTTATAACAAGTAACAATTTATAGCTTTGCCCTCCTTATTGTACAAGTAAACCAAAAGCTGCAGGCTGACTAGCTACTATTTTTAATGTTCTACGTCAGAGCCTGATGGAAATAAAAAGAAGTCTAAAGCACAATTCTCCCGGACCTACGTAGTTTTTCAAATCAAATTAAAGAGCTAGTACAAAGACATGAAAATTTAATAACCATAATTATTACGAGTTCAAGGTATTATTATCAGTGATATGATTCCTTAAAAAGAAACTTGAGGAATCAGAACTAAGGGAGCCTACATTAAAAGGGGAAAAGAAGCTATTCGCCAATCAAGTCTCAGCCTGGTTTCTCACATGCCACTCAGACTTTCTTCAAAAATAGAATATAGCTAGCAAAGAAAATATCCAAGTTTGAGATACAAATTTAGTCTATCATGAAATAGTGTAATATGGGTGAAAATGAACAGACCACATTATGGTCACCCAAGATTACACTTAAATCTAAGATCTGAAGAAGTCACAGCAGTCATTTAAAACAAATACCATGCTCCACATTTGAAAGCACACCAGTGAATCATCTAAGTGGGGTTAACATACTTATTTGATACAATGGAAAGGTGAGTAGTTCACTGAAACAGAAACATTATCACTTTTAATTGTTCTAAAACTCACCAGAGATAAGACCCCTATGGTAAAGTAATAGTGGAAGGAGAGAACATACTTTTTAATTACAATTTTCACTTGAAACATAAGACACTAAACACTGTTTTAATAATGCATTTGCCACCTGTATATGTAATTAGTTAGAAGAATCTGTTACAACTCAGTCACCCTTCCCCATCCCACTGCATTTCTCCCTACCAATTTATATCGAAAAAGCATGTGCTTTTTAAAGAAGTAGTAGCTATAGTTAGTGGCTTAAAAATTTCATTTGCCCATTGGGAATGGAAATAAAGTTTCTAATGTAATTTACATAGGCTAGAAAAGAAACATCCATAAAAGAAATTCTGAGTGAATTTAAGGCAAGAATCATGCCTTATACTCCTGCCTTATTCATTGCAAGTACTCATTAGATAGACACTAATAATTTATTATACTTCAGATATTTAGATCCATCAAAAAAAGGATACTTACTCAAAGAATAACTATGTGACTATTATAATTAGAATTCTAACATTGAAAAATATAAGTTCTAGAAAGGTTTCTAAATGAAAATATCCAGCCCTGGCTGATATGGCTCAGTGGATTGAGTGACAGCCTTTGAACCAGAGGGTTGCTGGTTTGATTCCCAGTTGGGGCACATGCCTGGGTTGTGGGCTGGGTCCCCGGTTGGGAGCGTGAGAGAGGTAACCGAATGATGTATTTCTCACACAGTGATATTTCTCTCCCATTATTTCTCCTTCCCTCCCCCTTTCTTTAAAAGTAGGTGAATAAAATCTTTAAAACAATGAAAATATTGAAATGATGGTAAGATGTACATCTTCATACACTATCTGTAAAGGAGTAAATTCTACCACATTTCTGGGATACACAGTAGGAAAAATAATCCTCAATCATCTTCAAGGACACAATTTCACTTCTAAATATCTAGCCTAAGAAAACAAGAAGCCTGGCTAGTGTGGCTCAGTGGATTGAGTGCAGGCCTGTGAACTGAAGGGTCGCTGGTTTGATTCCCAGTCAGGGCACAGGCTGGGTTGCAGGCCAGGTCCCCAGCAGGGGGCATGTGAGAGGCAACCACAGATTGATGTTTCTCTCCCTCTCTTTCTCTCTCCCTTCCCCTCTCTAAAAATAAATAAATAATAAAATCTAAAAAAAGGAAAACAACAGGAAATTCAATCCATAACAGTTTCCTTCACACAAGTGACAATATAACATAAATACTGCTCTACTGTACTTAGGGAGAGCTCTTGCTCCCGATTCCCTTCTCCATCTCCATTGTCATCCTCCATCATCTTTTTCATACATTGTTATAGCAAACTTTTAATAAAACTCCCTGTCATTAATTTTTCTCTCTATAAGCCTATCCTTTAAACAGGCACCAAAATTATCTTCCTAGAAAACACATATTGTAATATCACTTCCGATGTTTAAATACTTCCACTATTTTCTAAATAAAACGTCAACTGATCCTTAAAAAAATGAATGAATCCCTTCAAAATATAACCCAACCTTCCCATTCCTTTGTGCATCTTAAATTCTAGTCACAATGAATTCTCCACCATTCTTCCCAAATAACACCCTTCACAAGTGCGAACGACCTAAACATTCCTTCTTCATGCTGGAGCTCATGTATCTTATTCTTTGTCATTCTTTTCCTTATTTTCACTATTAACAGTCATTCCCTTCCTTAGGAATCCAATCAGTGTGTATCTTTATTATGTTAATTGAACATTAATTGTATTATTACAATTTGTATCGTATTGTATCATTAATGATTATTACAGTGTTGCTGTAGTTGTGACAGCAACAGTTGTAAATTACCATTTTTATATCTTCATTACCTACTACAGAACCTGGCATATAGCGAATCATTTAAACATATTTAATGAATAACATAAATAATAAAGTCCATTCCCTTTATAACACTCTGAAGGTTGGGCATGCCATATAGCCAAGGAAAATGGAGAGATGTTTTATCTTATACAATACTTGCATAAGTATGTATTCTGGTTTTGACTCAAAAAAGTTAAGCCAAGGAACTCCAGCTGTTGTAAAAGAAAATTTCCCCATTTTTATAAGAATACTAAACGAAGATGAAGGAGTAAGTTCCATGGTTTCATCTCTAAATTATCATGTTCTTTATAATTATCTCCCAGTGTGTGGGGAGGTTGTAATAAATGATCTTAAGAATACTGGAAATTCTAGTAATAGTTACAAAACATCCTAGACTTAAAAGAGAATTAACTAGATCATTGGGAAGTCCCAGAGGCCCACTAAACAAAAAGAGTAGCTACTTTCTTTACTTAGATTCAGATTTTTAGGATCCATACAAGTATGTAACACTATGAGGACACAACCATGTATGTGTGTATGGACTAGCTGCATCAGAGTCAAATAGTGCATGTCGATGACAGGACTTTATTTTCACTTTCTCAGTTATTTGAACTCTTATGTGTTTTAATCTATTCTAGTCTGGCTTCAGTTCCTTAGGATGAAGGATTACTGAAGTAAAAGACAAAAATACTCTACATTCCAGTTTTTCCTGCTGCTTAGTAGCTACAGGCATGTTAATCATTTGAGTGCTTCCTTTAGTTCTGTAGGTTCCATGAGAGAAGAAGAACAGGTCAGAATATTTCTTAATAAAACAATGTACAAATGTCACAAGAGCAGGAAACAAGCTTCAGTCATCCCCTTCTCAGTAAGAGGTGTCACCGCCTGTACCATGTTTGAATTCCTTTTCCTGCCTCACTTTCTATAGCCAATGCATGGGGAATCCAGTTAATCCAAGACTATATTATAAATCAGCCCAAGAATTGTCATTTCCACTACCACTCCTTACTCCAGACCACCACCATTGCTTGCTTGCCTTGAGGACTACAACCATTTCTAACCATTCTACCTGCTTCTGCTTCTTCCCCTACTAAATCCATTCTCCAAGCAAAAGTTCAGAGTACTGTTCAGAAAGGTAAATCAAATCCTATCACATACCTGTATAAAACCATGTCATAGCCCTATATTGCCTATAGCATAAAATTCAGAGCCCCTACCCTTATGAAGCCCTGAACAGTCAGGCTCTGAACTTCTGTGGCATTGTCACGCCCATTTTCTCTTTTGCAGAGATGCTTCCGTCACATGGCCTTCTTTGAGTTTCTCTAAGACCAATATACAAACATGCTCCCACCTGAGGGCTTTTGCCTCCAGCTGTTTCCCCTGGAAACTTCTCCCCCTACATCAGGGTTTCCCAGTTGAGGCACTTACACTTTGGGCCATAAGCAGTCTTTTTCTGGAGCTGTATTCAATGGTGCCTGTGGCTAGATGTCAGTAGTACTCCCCACCTAGTTACAACACTCCCCAAAATGTCTCCAGACACTGCTAAATTTCCCCTTGTAGATCAAAAACATCCCAGTTGAGAATGACATCAAATGACTGGTTATTTTCTTTAACTCATTCAGCATCTGCACACAGTTCCTCCCATGTGCCTCACACCGGTCTGTGTGCTGGAGATGCTGCAGTGCACAAGCCTGTTGAAAGGTCTGCTTTATAAACTTCACATTTAAATGAAAGAGATAATCAATCAGTCAGTCAGTCAGTCAAATTCAGATCCATCCAAATAGCAGTATTTGTTGGATTAACTGAAAATACAGTGAATAAATAGACTAACTTAAGTTAGCCTAAATTTACCACTAAAGCTTCTTTTAGTGGCATGCTTACCCAACAAGAGAGAAAGGCAGACTCCCCTCAAATTTATTACTTGGGATCTGATTCTTATCCCAGATCTGCCTGCTTTCAAATTGTTTAATGTATTTAAACAGAATTATCTCTTTCAACCCACGTACTGAATCAATATCTCTCTTTTATCTCAAAATGTTATGTCACGTAAGAGAGGATCTACTTTAATCCACATGTTGAGTCCACCTAGGGTGTCTTTAATTCATGAGCTCTGAAAGGCCATAGTATTGCTGAATGGATTATTTCCTTGAATCCATTCATTACTGGCATTATAGAACTGTGTAGTGTTTGCCTTTGTGTCCCAACTTATAGAAAGAACAAAATTATCAAAAACAGCCAATTTTTTACTATCTTAACTTCAGCTGGCATTTTCCTTAACACCAGATACCACACGCTGCCTGCCTGAGTTAATGCATTCTGAGCAGGGTGAGCAGAGTCTAGGAGGGAAACTAGACTAGGAAAGAAACCAGGCAGTACAGAAGGCAGGTGGAGAACCTGATCTAGGCATTTCTGAGTAGCCTAGCCAGAAAACCACTCTAACAATGCCCTTCTTTTATACCCTCACCAAACAGAAATACTGTTTGGGAGAGAACTTTGCATGCAGATATTTTTGTTATAATTCTACAACTAAATTTAAGTCAATAAAAATACAAACTTGCAATGACATTATTGAAAAACAAAAGATCTGTTTAGATTAGGCAAAGTCACCATGGATCCTCAGATACTGTTCTCAGGTGAGGTGCCAATGCAATGACCTTCATGCTCACCGAAACAATGTGTGACACAATTGGCTGTCATCTGGAATGTGGGCATGTTTTTTTTTCCCCCTTCAGTAACTATGAGGCTATAAAAGGTCTTTCTTTATTTCACAGGACCTTTAGATAAAGGCAAAAAACACTGTAAACTGGCCAGTTCCACTATATGGCTGATAAGAGAAGAAATAACTTTTTTTTTTCAGGCAGCTAATCAGTTTGTTAGATAGATGGCCTGTTTGCTGTCTGCAGAACTTTTTAGTCAAACTGCAAAACTAGACCTAGTGTCCTTTTTCTGTGTTTTTTTTTAGAGGATTGTTTCTAATGTAACCTTAAAATCTAATTACTTCACACTTCCAAAGTACCAGACCATAAAATGGTATAAATTCTTACAGACAAAATAATCTAACCTGAAAAATGATTTTATGCTTTTAAAAGTGGTGACCTTTATAGACTCACATTGTTTCTTAAAAAGCGAGATTGACTTTAAGCAGATATGACAATTTATTATTGATAGCTGAACTATCCAAACCAAATACTATTTATTTTTCTTACTTTTAAAAAATTAGCATTTTTACTTTTTCAATAGTAAGAAACATGTCTTTGAACTCTGCCGAGCTGTAACTATAATCTTTGTCCGCACGCCCTGAAAGTGACTCACTCGCAGCAACTGGGAGCCAGCACTGAGGAACCGAGCTCTGGCCCGGTTTGGCTATAGTCTTAGATGCTCAAGAATAGGTGTGTGCTGCTGTGTGTGCGCATACACAAAAACACACACACTCATTCACCCACTTGCAGTTTTCCTGGAACTAATTAAAAGTCAAATGAAAATCGGTCAGCATAAATGTTGGAGAAAAGTTTCAATCCACAAGAAGACTCGGTAAATACCATAGAGGGAATACATATCCTAATATAAGCAAAGATTTTATTCCAATAAATATTCGAAGGCATCATTATTAAATTATCTAATAATGGAATACATTCATATTTTCAGATGAAAAAAGCTCATACTTATCCTTCCCTACCCTGACTGAGTCCATGAGACTTACACCTTTTTTTGCCTCATAAAAAAGCAGCTGCTGAACAGCTAAGCCATTGTTCTTGTCCAACTTCTGAGGTGGCATGAAAACCACATTCCTGGGCCCTACATAATCATCGGGAGTCTGACCCCCCAAGAACCATTAAGTAAAATTTATTTACCCCCAGAGGGCAACCCACAATTGTATCCTCTCCACTTTCTAGCCACCTATGAACAATGGATAGTAATTGCAACTGTCACGGGCAGTCAGCAGGGAAAGCAGCCCAGCGCGATTTTCCCAGTCTTCTGCCAAACCTGATCCGAGCACCTAATAACCATGCCCCCAACAGAAGAAAGATCTACAGTTGCTTTTAAAGTGCACCAGAAAACAGCATTTTGAACAGAACCAGAACACAATAACCAAACTTGTGCTCCGAATGTGAAGCTTAAAAAACTCAAAATTAAAGACAGAAACTTCTTTTGTGACTGCACTACAGCTTCCTGAACTAACCCCACAGGAAAGCCTGAACGGACAGCTGAGCTTCTTTCCTCTAAGCTTATCATCACTGCTGTTGCTGCTTTTAAGTCTGACTTGTGAGGAAAACAAGGGAGGGACACACAAATGTGTGTCCCCCAGTGCAACGAGATCACAAGCTTTGGGACGGGCTCTACGTTCAGTCATTACCTAGGTCGGAGGAGAACACAGAACCCTGGAGAACAATGCATCCTTTATCTCAGGAGCAAGTGGGTTAAAATCCAACAAAATAGTATAAAATATATGCTGCCTCAGTAAAAACTTCTTTGTTATCTTTCAACTTTGTCTTCACGTCCTTTTAGGAATATTACTGTTTGTTTAAATCGGATTCCAATACAGGTTTTGTGGATTAGCACCTATTCATTCTCTCACCTCCCATTCGTATCTAATTGGAGCCTGAATATATGTGAACTCCAAATACATTGATGAAAAGTGAACTGCTCAGTCAAGTATTTTCTGGAAGTTTCAGGTTATTACAATGTTAGTGGCATGTAGGCCAGGCATTTGTGAGGCCCAGTCTGTCCTTCCCTTCCTCCGGATGCTCTCATGTGGAGACTTTGGAGAGGCAATGACCTCTCTCACGGGGAGCATGCACACGCAGGCACATATGTACAAAGAAGTCACTTACACACATGGTTGTACATGTGTACCAAAATAAATCTGGTGATATTTTGAATAGATATTCAGTCCCTATCACAAAATATACAGAGGAATATATAGTAATATTTTAATATTGATAAGTTTGTTTTCTAAAAACATATCCTTCAGAACTCAGAATCAAAACTGTCCTATTAGCAACAAATAGAAAACCATAGATTGCCTACTGTGCTCTAAGAAAACACACTTTTAAATTAATTTGAAAGGATCACTTGACCATATTTTTATGGGAAATTTAATCTTCTCCCTTTGTTATTAGGATGAGTTTATTAAGATATGAATATTCAGTATTATCTGAAGTCCATGTAAAATTTTTCTGTTATTTGTATGTAATTTATGATTCAAAAAACAAAAACAAAACCATAAATGTTGTCCTTATTAGTACAAAGCAGCCTTCTTTTAAGCTTTCCTCATTCATCATTCTGATTTTAAATGTAGATTATGTACATCCATACTTCTAATATATGGCATGTGTGAAATCAACTTGTAACATACAGTTTTTCAACCTTTAGGTACATTCCTACTTAAAAAGTATATCACTAACTTTTAAAAAATATGAATCTCAAAGCCTGCTAAAGATGCAGTGAGATCATTCTATTAAAACAACACACCACTATCCCATAAGGTACACAGAGGGAGAAAATAAGAACCCTGATACATTCACTTTCAAGCCAGAAAGAAGAAAACACCAAAGACAGTGAATGCACAAGGCAGAACTGGGTGGGAGCAGAAGTACTTTGTTACCATTCATATTCCTAAATATTGACTTCATTTTGATACATTTTTGATCAAAATAATTACAAACATATTACCTTTTATTTCACCAAAGTTCCCTGATCCCATTGCAAGAAGCTTGTCTTTCCAGTCCTTTGATAGTAGCTTCTCAATGCTGGGGGTTTCTAAGCAAAGAAGAAAAAAATGTAAGGAATCAACATGACTGTCTTTACAATGGAGCTCATCAAAAGTCTAGCTGCTAGACCCTGGCGGGGGACCTCAGTTGGTTGGAGTGTCGCCCTGATACACCTACGTTGCGGGTTCCATCCCCAGTCAGCGCACATACAAGAATCAACCAATGAATGCATAAATAAGTTGAAGAACAAATTGATGTTTCTCTTTTTTTTCTCTCTTTGACCCCCCTGCCTCTCTCTCTCTCTCTAAAATCAATTAAAATTGTTTTAATTTTTTTAAAAAAGTCTATCTGCTAAAAAGAAGGCCATCCCAATCCCAGCCCCTGTTCATAATGACTTCATCAACAAACAGATAACGGGGGAGGAAAAAAAAGAGTGTTTTGTCACTTGCTGTTTCAAAATCATTAGCTTTTTCCTTTTGCAGAACAAAGCGGTTCTAATTCTTTATGACAATGGGTACATATAAGCCTGCAGTTCATTGTTTTTCAATTTGGTGAATAAATTCCTGCTATAATGGATGCTTGTCAATTTCAGGGTGTTAGTCTGCAGTCAAAAAATAATTATGTTGATAAAATGCAGAGTAAAAAAAAGGCAAAGAATTAGCTCTTAAATCTGCTACATGTAATTATATCCCTCTGTGTGTTTACAATTACATCCACTTTATAATATGTGTTTAACATCATGTGGTGGTAAGCACACTGTGGAAAGATTTGCCGTGAACATTAAAAAAAAAAGTTGGTACAAAAGAAGCTTTACAAAGATTGCAAAATCTAGAGAAGTGAGTAATGCCTATAATGGAAACCTATTATTTGCTTATTTCAGATTTGTGTCACACTCTTTTTAAAATGCCCTGCACTGGGACCGGGCACACATATTTTAGAGAGCCAAGTTATGCTGTAGTCTGATATTTGTTTCTATACATCACACAGTTTTGACCTCTCCTTTTGTGTCTGAATTTTAATGTATAAGTAAATATAAATGCTAATAAAGCCCCCAAACATTAAACTCGGTTCCAAACAATGTAATTGTATATTCTTGTCAGCATTTAGATGGGTACACAATTACAATGGCTTTCAATCCCACGATTAGCACTGCATTCAGTTAGAAAATGGAGTGTACTAAAAGATAAGTGTCCCAGTATGCTCCATCTAAATAACAATGCCCACACTTATTATCTAGATCTGAGACGAGCACTGCCATTCTCCCCACTGGTGTTTATGTGTATTTGTGTTTGTGCAGACGTTGGTCTACCCCCTACTAGGAGCATAAAGGGAGTACATGTTAACTTATCAAAGGGACCGTCTGGCCTAGAGACCATAAGATTATTAGAAACTGGTTAATTTTCCCCACATCAAACGCATTTTAAGGCCCCTTCATCCTCATCTTTAGCTAATGCTATCTACTCTTCTTAAGGCCACGATCTTGCTGCCATCGCTATCAGAATCTCAAAGTCTGTGTGTAGCTCTCAACAAAGTAAAGGTGAAATTTTCCTTGGAGTAACTGTAACGATATGGAATGTTTTGTTTTCAGATGTCAAAAGCTGGTGGAAAATAAAATGGTGAAAAGACTCTGATTACTGCTTTAGATAGTCTGTATGAATGGTGAAAATTATATACATCACCACTACTGTGTGCACGTTTACCTATAGAATGCATGAAATGTATTCTTTGTAACAAAATATGTATTTCCATTTTTCACATTTAGGGAAAACATCCCAAACAATTTACTTTTTCTTAAAATATCCCTTTTTATATCATATTGTTTAAAAAATGGTAATGACAATTACACAAGCAAAAAATGAATGAAATATATTCTTACTGTTATCAATAGTACTGTTTATTTAAGCTTTAAAGGTAACTTTAAACACTTCTGCAAGGATTCCCAATGTCTCTACATTCCCAGTACACACTTCATCAGTGAAATTATTTTTTAAATCTTATCAGAGTAGGTCAAACAAACACCACTGTTTCTTTTTTCTAGCACTCTACAAAAATTCTTGAGAAGCATGTAAACAGGGCACAGCCAATATGGTATTTGCAATAGAGTACTGTCAGTCATTAAAAGCTAACAAACCTTTGCAAAGCAGGAATGCAGCAATAGAAATCCATTGTGCACTAACAATAGGCCCCTGAACCTCCCGGCACCAAAAGCAGACCATTTTACTTTTAAGGCTATTGTCTGCAAAGTCCATGACAAAGCTTTTCCCCTGCAGCTAGACAAAATATTCACTGTAGTGTGCTCATAAAGAAACAGAAGTCTTCTGTCTAAGTTGCAGAGTTAAAGAAACAGCCACCAGATTTCTGAAACCTGCAGAACATTCCTGGCCTCTTTATTAACTTACATAAAGATAGAAGGCTCATATACAGAGCCGCTTTTTTCAAGTACCTGCGTTTTAACATAGACGACAGAAAAATGAATAACTTCTTTGAGACCAAGTAATTTGGGAGATGCAAAATCAGAAACATATCTTACTTGGGGTTGTCATGTCTGCAGCTGAATAAAGACACTAATATTTGCGATTTGAATGAGGTATATGGTTTAAATTCAGATTCAGTAAACATTTATTGAGCAGCCTGTGTCAGGACCTATGCTAGATGCCTTTACCTGCATTTTCTCATTTAATCACAGCCAACACCTGAAGACTCGGGTTGTGTTGTTAGATCCACTTTACAGGTTTAAAAAGAAGAGAAGGTCTCAAGTCTTGAACTGTTTTGTTTTGTTGATCCCTACAAATTCCTAACTCCCTCGACAGCAACGAAACCCCGAGGAGAGGTACTGTTTTGAGGGCTAAGTGTTAAGCGGTATACTAGGTTCTCTGCATGTGGCATCTTCAACTTCTCACAATAATTTTCTGAATTAGATTTTTATACATCCTTTTTACCATATAAGAAACCGAAGTTTCGGGGACTATTCGTGATAGTTCAATACAAAGTTAGTTCAAACTATTTTGAATCTCAAAGCCTTTGCTCTTTCTAGCACACACACGTCTTCACTTCATCTGCAAAACAAGTGTGGACAGTATGTGGAAACTAGTGTTACGGTGGGGTTTGAAGGGAGTCTCCCCAGAACGTGCCACCCTGGCTGGCAGATTACTTCCAGCTGAAAACAATGAAAGCCCAATAAAGTCAATAAGAATATTTGTTTTTGTTTGTAACCTCCCCCTTACCTGCCTCAAAAGATTCAGACAGAAAAACCTGTTTTTTTCCTGGAAGGGAGGGCACTTCTGGAAGGGCACTTCAGCACATTCACCTTAGCTCATACGATAAGTGTGGCAGATGGGGCAGATCCAAGCGAAAATCTGTTCACTGGATTCCCCTCTGTGTCCCACTGTTTCTACGTGGCCCTGCAAGAATTTGTTTTTACCAAATGTTTGCTCTTTCTCATCTACCTGTGAATTGCCTACCTTCCCTTCCTTAGTCCCAAATGACATATAAGCCTCATTTTTACCCATGGTCTTTGGAATTTTCATGCTATGTGAATTTCCTCTGCATACGTATTAAAATTAGGTTTGTCTCCTGTTATTCCGCTGTATGGAGTTTGAATTATTCAAACAGCCAGAAGAACTAAAGGGGGGCATGTGGGAAGTTCCTCAGCCCTCAAATTATGAACTCCATAGGATGGGTGAAGTAAAGACTTGAAAGAGTAATTGAATTCCCTGGTGACATGTACCTATGAGCAGTATGGTGGTGGGATTAAAAGCCAAGATTTCTTACAGTTCTCTTTATGCAGGATACAGTCCCACAATATGACTTTGCACTTTAGAATTTTGGGCTATTTGAGGAAAACCTGTGACCATTTGGCAGCGATATACAATGAAATGAAAATGCATTCATATAGTGGAAAGATTATTGGCCTGTAAGTCAAACAATCTGGGTTCTCACCAAGACTTTCTCCCCGGCTAGCTCAGAGGGACCAAAAGTACATTATTTTACTCACTTCACCTCTCTATCCAAATTACTGTAAAATGAGGTGTTTTAAACAAATCCACACCTGGTATTCTATCAGCTACTGTTTCAACTTGTTTCCATTGTAGTTCCCGAAGTAGCGACAAGAAATGATCTCACAATAATCAGCACAATGGATAGACAAGTACAAATGATTGAAATTTCTCTAAAAATGGTAAAGACTACAGAATATTCATAATTACAAATGTAAAGGATCAAATGTCAAAACCTTAATATTTATAATACACTGTTCATGAATGTATGAATATAAGTAAAGTAAAACTTTAAACAATTTGAAAAATTTAATATGTAAGTTCTGCTTCCGTGCTTATGGAGTAAAAGAGATAGTAATTACCTATTAAATATTCCATTTTCTAAAATATCATGTGTTGTTATAAATACATATCAAAATCCATTTTATATTACTCTAAGGAATGTTTGTGTGCTTACTTATTTCCAAATGTTTGAATTCTGTATTACCCATTATTTTCATGTTAAAATATATCATAATGTTAATTGAAAAACTTTTATTTTTTTAGTTCTCACCTGAGGATATGTTGAGAGAGAGGAAGAGGGTAGAGAGAGAGAGCAAGGTGAGAAGGGAGGGGGAGAGAGAGAGAGCGAGCAAGGGAGAGAAACATTGATGTGAGAGAGAAACATGGACTGGTTTCGCCCACACATGACCAGAAATCAAACCCACAACCTTTTTAGGTGTACAGGAGGATGCTCCCACTAACTAAGCCATCTGCCCAGGGGTTAACTGAAAAACTTTTAAAGATTTTCCAGATTTACTTCTCCCAAATGTGAGAGTATCACAGTTAATGTGAAAATAAAAATCACAGCTCCCTATATTAAAATAAATGTGAGGAATAATAATAGTTATTATTATTTGCATAGCATTTCATCTGTAGAATGATTTCAGATGCAAACAAAAATTTTGTCAATGGTATACATTATTGTTATATCCATTTTGCATATGAGAAAATTAAAGCTCAAAATGCTACTTTGTCTGACATCACCTGGGCAGAAAGAAGAACAAATGAAATACAAAACCAGGTACTCTTAATTCAAGGATCTGTCTCTTTAAAGGAAAGGCAAATTTTGTATGTACTTTAAAAGCGAAAATAAAATAAATGTTAAGAAATAAACTATGAGATAAATTGGAGAGATATGAAAGATATCCTTATCAGCCTATTAATATTAAGATGACTCTAATTGGTTTACTTTTGTCCCTCTTTGCCAACTGGACCCTTTTGATACGTTTGCTTGCCTTCCCTTCTTAACCTTGCCTCTTTTGCTCACATATGCTTCCTCACATCAATGACTATACTATAGCGATCCCCACCAGTGAATGTCCCCCCCAACTGTGCCAGCCATTGTTACAGCAGCATCCTGCCTCTTTAGGGCCTGTTCATTCCCTATAACTCTCACTCCTTTTTCCCTTCAGTGCCAAACGCTCTTAAGACTGACTCCCTCATCTGGAACAATGAGACCTAGAGACTCATGCCAACATATTGTAATTCTCCAACAAGCTGCCAGTGCCAAGAATTAAACCACATTCGCTCCAGTGCAGTAGCTTTACACACAAGCTCAGGTTTTTGCTTTGTGTTTATGTAGGTTTTCCCCCTTAATCTCCCTTGAGCTGCAGTGGCAGAGCTCATTGAAAAATCAAACAAGCAAAAAATATGTATGTGTAATATTTGACTTTTTAAACAAAGTCCCAGGAGTTAGGTCATACCAAATCTACCACTGTTTATATTTTAATTTTGTAGCTTAGACTAAGCTGTGTTATTTTTGACATGTGATAGCGTGCTCGTTTAGGTATGGGAGTCTTCTTTTGAAAGGAGAAATGCTACGGCTGAACTTCAGAATCTACCAATAGCTGCTTTGGAGGCAACAAGTAAAAAGCATATGTAGATTATTCATGTCGTAGAATCAGAATTTTAAATATGATTCTTTTAATCATTTTAAATATTTTAAATATTTTAAATATTAAATGATATCTAAATACTTAAAATTTTTAATATTTAGATATCATTTAGATAAGCATTTCATAAAAGTCATTCACTAAGACATACTGGACATAAATAGAACATATATTGTTTGGTTACTTAAAACTAACACATACAAAATAAGCATTCTATTATCATGTAAATCTAATTAACTTTAAACATATTTACATTTGTTTCTACAAGATTTAGATCTTCTTATGTGCTGTCAATCTTTGAGTAATGTATTATATAGTATTATTTAAATATTTGCCCAAGCAAATTAGTGTTAAGGGATGACTGCTTTATTCAATACAATTTGTTAATAGGTGGTTTAGATCAAATTCTTCATTTTACAGACTGAAAATTGTAAATTAAGGTTAAAACGTGCCCAAAATCACTAATTTAATTAATGTTAAAGGCAGAAGTTGAAGTCTATCTCCTAATTCAGTGCACTTTTCAATGTGCTATATACGAGTTCTTTTAATAAAGAGTCAAAATTTAAAAACATGAAATGTTAGTCTAGTTTTAGTCATCTCATCTAGTTTTAGACAATAGTTATACGATAGGTGGTCTTGATCCCTAATCTCTGTTAGAATTAGGTAATGTTAACTTGAATGTCAACTCATCTAGTTAATATTACCTTATTCTAATGGAGATTAGGGATCAAGATCACCCCTTAGAAGCTTAAAACTAAAGTTTCAATGTAAGCATTGAGTAGCCAGATAAAATGAAGGATCCCCAGTGTAATTTAAATTTCAGATAAGTAATAGGTAATTGTTTTAAGTATAAGTATTTGGGAATCCTAAATCTGGTAACCCTAATTGGAAGAGAGAACTACGGTCCTGTAGAATTGGTCCAGAGAGCCATCCTGGACAGAATGGATATTATTATGTGGGTAAGATGGAGCCATTTTAAGTCATTTAAACTGAAAAATAAATGCAAGTTAGTGCACTGGGCCAAATATGTTTTCTTCAAAAAGCTCATTACAATTCAATAGATCTATATTTAATAATTAAATAACTAAAATTATTACTGAAAGATTGAGCCAAATCTGGAATTCATATATCAGTAAAAGTTCAGATCATGCTGACAATAGCTACATGTCTATGAAATATTTGGGGACAAATATTAAACAATGCAGTGGAAGCAGTGTAAAACTTTTACATATCTGGAAGTTATTTGTGCAATGAAGACCAGAAGGCCTTGGAACAGTCCCATTAGCCAAGCACTGCAGCTAGTCTGCCACTGGAAATGTCAAGTTCTTCTAGGAAATGTTAAAAAATAACACATACCACAACACACAACAGAAACACATCTGAAATTCCAAAGCATTAGGATTTCAATAAGCCTCATTTTTATATGTGCTTATCCTAAAATGAATTAAAGTCCAGAAATACTTTACATTCAGTAATGCCAAAAAAAAAAAGTTGTCTGGCCTGCTGGTGCAAGTTTTGAAATTTTTAATATGAACTACATTTTTGGAATACTGTAATAACTAAATCATTACAGGCTTAAATTTTCTTCTTGCAAAAACTGAAACTATTAAGACCCTAGTCAATCATATCCAATCTTATATCACATTTGAGAAGTATAGCACATGACTAAATATGCCACAATCGATATGGTGTAATTGCTACATACAATAACCTTGAGTAACCTTGGGATGGCTTCACAGGATGGCTCTAGGCTTTCTACACAAAAATTTCCATGAGAAGATAGACTTATGAAACTCTCATAGTTTTATCCACTTCATTACTCAGAAAATAAGTGCATTTTCTTGCATTCACTACAACACTTTGGTTTGTTTTTGTTTCAAATATTAGATTCCAGCAAAAATAACAAATAATTTGAGGGCAGCATTTCAGAAAGTAATTGCATACAGTTATTCTCACATACAAAATCTTTCATGTTTTACTACTAAATATAAAAATAACAATTTGATGTCATACGACTTGTCTCCATCACTTACTAGTTTTGTGACCTTTGACAAATAATTTAACCTCTCTGCTTCAATGTACTCGTTTGTAAAGGGTATAGTAACTGCATTTATCTCATACAACTGTCAAAAGAATTAAAGGAGCTAGTTTATGTAAAGTGCTTAAAACAGGGCTAGGTACACAATAACACTCAAATATGTTGATAAATATTACAAGTGCAACTTAATACACAACAACCCTAGAAAACTACTTCACAAATCAAATGAAAGAAATGTATGCTTCACTTTGCCCATCACTAAAACTACCTAGAAATCAAAAGCCTCATCAAAGAGTGATAGCTCTCTCTCTATACATTTTCATGATAATGACCCACAATCCTTATTCCATTTATTATCTGTGATTCTTATGAATTTTTCAGTTGGTTCAGGTCAATAAAGATGATACAGAAAGAGATGTAGTAGTATGAGGCATAAGGAAATTTGTCACTTCCATTAGGTTAATGTATGAATTGTCCCAAAACATCACAGACATACAAAAAACACTCAACTAATCTTTGTGAGATTTTTTTTTGACAGTTGTCTTTCTAACTTCCCAAAGGTTTTATTAGGTCCTCAACAATGGCTAAAGCTTTTAAGTCAATGCTGTTGACAAGTGAAAGGGAACAACAAATAGCTTTGTAGTGCACTTTTCCCAGGGTCACTCAGCCAACGGTAATAGTTATTATTTTTATTTATTAGCATTGTAGACCTGTCCTCTATCATTGCTAACTCACCCCAACCCCCATGACAGCAAAAGCATTTTAACTTTTAATAAAAATGGGAGCATGCAGCACTCCTGTGTAAAGATCTTTCAGCAAAGTGCACAGCTAATGAATACTGTCCATTTATATCCGAATAATTTATGATGTTAGCAAAGGGTGGGTGGGGAAATGTGAATTAAGTTCTTGCCATTAGTTACAATGCAAAGGGTGAGAGTGGAGAGTAGGAGGAAGCAAAGGGATGAGTAAGGCAAGAGGGGTGGAATATAAAAGCAGAAGCAATTCGATAGACAGTTGGGAGAGAGAAGATCATGACATATCAGTAACAGTCAACACATGAATGTGAAAATGAAAATATTTCTCATAAGAGATTTTCACAACTGTTTTTACTATTTCATACATCAAATAACCAACCTCAATTGTAATAAATCTGTTATTTTCCATATAATTTTATTTGAAATAGTATTTTCTCAACAGTATATATGTGAGAGAGAGAAAGAAAGAAAAATAGAAGACAATCTATAACTAAATTATAGCAAAAGGCATTTGAGAAGCAGGCATATTTTTATAAGTTCTAATATACAAACAAAAAATATATAAACAAATAAGAAAAGGTTAAGATAGCTTGAACATATCATAGCTTAGTGAAGATGAGACTGCATAGTTTTAAGCAAATTATATTATATCTATTGATATATTTAAGAAAAATTACCTAAATATGTATTTGAATTATAAATGAAGCAATTATCTTTCTTAAAAAATGTATACACATAATCATCCATTTAATTTAGATATCTAGACCATGCTGAAAACAAAAATTAATGATCATATTTATAGAGTTTTTATGTTGTTTAAAATTGTAAAAGTGAGTAGTGGAGATGATAAAGAAGATACAAAAAGCATAGAAATAGAAAACCACTTAACATACATTAGAATAAGAATTCCAATACTTTAAAAATATGACAGAATGTTTTACCACTGGAAGTGAGAATTAAAGCGCATGCAGCCTGATGCTAAACCACTACACATCCTGAATCTTCTCTATCACAACATATGTGAAAACAAATCGCAATCTCAACTTGCCAGATGCCTGAAAAGATATGAACAATAAAAACTGACATGATTCATATGATAAATTAGAGATTGTGATATGCAGGTAGTTGAACAGTTGAGCTAAAAAGCTACTTATAAGATTATATTTTTATGTTTAGTACATAACATCAGATTTTAAAATTAAGAAAAATATCCTCTGATTTGCTTAAAATCATATATCTAAATTTGTGCATATCCTTCTCAACCAACGTAGTCCATCTGCCTCAACAACTTGTTATATTTCTCATAACCTTTCATGGATTTTTGGATCATGTCATTTTAAGAGTAATTTTAGATGAGGAAATACAATAGTTTTTTTCCTTTGGCAAAAAGGCATTTAATGTTCACAAGCTTAGACAAAATCTAGTGAAAAATGAAATCTATAATTGTATGTTAGCTATGATATGCTGTGACCCCCAAAATATAGTACAGTAAGAAAAGAACCTGTAAGAGTTTTTAAAATGCATTTTCATTTAAGAAAGAAAATGAAAAAAATTTTAAAAAGAAGAAAGCAAAAAAGAAAAAATATCTAGATAAATAGAAAAAAAGAATAATTTGCTTTACACTTTTTCTGTATCACCAGACTTACAACTCTCAAGGTCAAAGGCAGTGGGTATAAAATTAGGCATGTACAAACTATTGGTATATTAATTCAATTTCTGAATTCAATGAACATACAAAACTATTGTACTATCTTTTCTTCTGGTGTCATGTATAGATACTCTCATTTTCTTTATTTTGTACCATTTATACACATACATGCAGCACACAAGATCAGGAGGCATCAGATTCTATTTATTTGTTAATTTATCTAACAATTATCTATTAAGCAGCTACTGAGGCACTGTGATAGGCACTAAGACATGACCAATGCACTTCAAGTAACTCACCATCTCTTGGGGGGGGATGGGTAGACTAATGGTGGCCAGACACTAAACATTCACCTCAAATTATTAGTGTCACTGAGTTGCTCCCCTATTGTTTCATTTGCTGAAGTGAAAGTAAAGAAAACAATGCCTTACTTGAATTATTATACTAAATAAATATTTTGATGGATTGTTTTTAAAACTACTAACATAGTATGGCCATAAAGAATTCTAAAATAGTCTTCTGTTTACCAATCAAACCTGTTATAAAAATATTCTACTAGGCAATAATTTCCAAAAATGGGACCATTTTATTATCTTGTCTGTAGTTAGAAAAAGAATATGAATTAAATCATGCTAACAATATAAAGTTAAAATAAAAGATATTTTTCTTGACATTGGGTATAGGAATAAGAGCAAAACAAAACTGGACAAAATACTTAGAGTTCATAGTAATAGGGAAGCTTTCTTAAAACACAAATTTCTATGGGAGAGTCTGGCTCTTTAAGTCCTAGGAATCTGCACTGTTCCAAGACCTAAGGTAGTTTTTTGTTGAACAAATACTAGTTCAGGATATAAACATATGGATAAAATCATTCTATTAAATCTTTAGAAATTTCAGTTGAAAACGTTTCTCAAATAACTAAGACCTAAAGTAGAATTGACTGAATTCTTAGAATGCTAAAAGAATTTTACTAACATCATAGTGTCACATAAGTGACAATTTAACCATTATCAAATAAAAAAAATTAAAATACCTACCAACACCTCCATATTTTACAACTCAGTGAAATGCAGCATATCCAATTTTAAAAAGTCACAGTAAAATGCTGTAGTGAACTACCAGAAACTCATATATATTTTATTTATTATAAGGGAAGAAATGACAAATTACTACTGGAGTACTGTAAATAAAAATTTTCTTCAAAAGTCTCAAATAAGGGAGCATGAATAATGGTAGATATACATTTATATTTTTCAATATAATGTGCCACACGCATAGGAGAGGTACATATGTTTATGTATGGGCAAACAGAAAAGAGAGACTCCTGGGATGTGGACAAATGACAGGACATTCTCTCTGAATGCTGTAGAAGTGAGGTGGAAAAAATGATGAATTAATGTTACAAGTAATTTGGTAGATCTGAGAAAAATTAATGGGATAATACCCTCATTATTCATTTAAAGGAATGGCAGGACAACAAATTACTAATCTTAGGAAGGGCATTAATGCTAGCAAATAAAATAATCTATACCATGAATATAATTATCATATAGCATTGCAACCTTTTGGTTCTTATTTTTTCTGTATTCTTAAAAACATCAATTAGTAATATCTATAGAAGTATGTCTCACATCTAGTAGCTGAGAGGAAAACATGATACATCAACATTTGGAAGGAAGGATAAAGAATTATTCAGGGACAGAAGGAAGCGCCAAAAAGAGAGATCTGTGGAAAATCCCTTTTTTTTCTGTGCTTCGCTTTCCAGAGGTAATCATTGAACAATTTCACTCTCATTTATGTAGTAAATTATGTATATGTATATATATATGACACATAAATCTTTCTCATTCACATATACTTAGTTTAATTCATATAATATTTAAATGCAATTTGAACTCACTCATTACAAATGTATCTGAGGAAAAAAGTGACTCGGGGGGGAAGGGCTCAAGGGATGTTCGCCACACTATGACATGCATCCCATGCTTTTTCTTTGATTCACTGATTTAAAAAAATAAACAAATGTTACAAATATAAAACATATCTAAAATAGCTTAGGGATTTGGAGGGAGTACAGTAAAATATTAGCAATTAAATATTAAAATATCAGTTGGTTTCATAACAAAGAATGGGTGTCTAGTAAAATGACAGATGACCCAATTCTCTGACTTGGGGGTCAGAGAGCAAGTATATACGAACTTGGGGCGATCTTTCAAAAGCCCCAAAGCTCTGTGTTCCACATGCTGAAAATTCAAAAGTGTTTATACCTCTGCAACTTTTCCCTGAAGCATGTGAGAACCCCCAGGAACCTACTCTCTCAGTTCTCACAAAAGGCATAGAGTATGTTGAAGCCCCACAGGCTTCTCTGTCACAGGACATGAGGTCTTCCACCCTAAGTGAACACTGGGGTAAGTGCTGAAGGTCCCAAAAAGGCTTCCCGGACTTCAACTACTTCAGACAATCTCATACTTCTCTCAGGAAAAAGATTCAGATAAGACATTGTTAACAACTATGGTATGTTAGAAACATGTATTTAATCATTCTTATAAATTAAAGTATTCTAACAAAGAGTTGAATCTTCAGTTAAATTACAAGCATTCCAAAGAGGTCATTCCAAGTATGGCAGCTGCCTATAATCTTATTTGCTGAAGGTGAAAAATCTATTGCAAAAAAAAAAGAGTAAACTCAGCTTCTAAATCATTGCAATAAATTTGTAATCAACAAAATTGATCTTTAATAAGTGTATTATCTACTTAACATATATACTTATGAAATTAAAAATTAAAGAGTTCCATTTCTAAAGGGAGAGAGGAATATAACACTGTTCCTAGGCAGCTACCAAAGAACAATAGAGACATCACTTTTTTAATGAGGTGGTTAAATCATTTATAGGGAAATTTCCAAATTTATTAATTACATTAGATACATAATCTAACAGGTTTTTCTATTATATAGTAGGTGTCAGTTTATTTTTTTAGGCTATAATTCTAGATATAAAATCTAACTTATTTATTTTTCTCTCTTTTCTGCTCAGCAAATTGTTCCAAGCTTACAGCGCAGCACCCTCAAAATTATAAAGCAGCAAAGCCAAATCTCAAAACATGTGAGGACTTCTCTGCCAAACAAAGCTGTATAAAAACTAAAAACCAACACCTTTAAAAGATACTTGATTTGAGTTTAATTGAAACACTTGTTTTCATACATATCTCCGCATTTCTGGTTTTGTTGTGACACTTGAAGTGCCTGAAAAATAATGATCAGTGAGGGTTCACAGCATGGAGGGGAAAAATAATAGAAAAAAAAAGTTTCTTCCACACTATTTGAATCCCATTTAAATAGTTCTCTATGGGACTGCCACCAAATCCTTTAAGCCCAGCAGCCTCTTACCTACATTAAATTAATGAGGCATCTCAAGCATTCATTCTCCACCAGCATCTCTAGGCTCTCCAGTTGGACACCTACAATTTACTAAATTACAAATAGTGACCTAGGGGAGACATCTGTTTGTTGTATACAATATTGTGTCATAGTATAATCTAGGCAAATATTTGGGAGATTAAGATGATAAGATATATGTTGAATTATATTTTCTGGGGTTAACAGGGCCGGCCTATAATTCTGTGATCTTCTCTTTACCAATTCAAGTTCCTATTTACCCATCAGGAAGTAAAGGACTCCAGCAATCAACATTATAAAATACAATACTTATGAACAATCCAATACTAAGAGGTCCCTATTACACCATGATACTCACTACCCCCACACAATACTTTTATTAAGCCTCAAATACATTAAGCTTGATTATAATCAATTTTTTAAAAAATACCACCTTCTTACTAATGCTCATAACACTTGGCTCCCAGGGATGCACTTATAATGAGATGGCCGGGTGTATTTTCCATTAAAGGCCTCTGTTGGAGTTTCTATAGTGCTTTTCCTCATATATTTCAAGTTAAATGCTCCCTCTATTTTTATGTTTGCCTCACAATAGCCAGTCCCTTTCCATGATTAATTTTCTATTCAAAAACAATTTGCTTCTTTTTCCTTTGTCCTGTCATGGTTTCAGAACAAGCTCTTTCCTTTTCCTTTATCCATTGCTGGTGAGACTTACCTCCTCCCCCTTCCCCCACTACCTTCTGGACTCCAAATTCTTTTTAGTGACATATAGTCCAAAATATTTAGGAGCTCCTCCCAGCAGGAGGCTACTCAATTAACAAAAACAAAAGCCCTGAGAGATCAAGGCTATAACTGAGCCAAGAAGTACTGTAGCCATTTATATTATATGACCTCAGCAGTCTCCTGATTGAATTGCAACCCTGCATTAAATCAAACACTATGTGTTGTGTGTGTGATTTTATAAATGCTGGGTGTGTGAGGTGGAATCAGAAAAGGGAGAGGGGTGGCAAAGAGATTATGCTCAGAAAAAATTCTCGATTCAGAATGCATTCGGTGTTTTCTTTTTTAACATGCTCTTTACTTTGTTTTGGAACTTAGATGCGTTTTGTGAAATCCTCTGAACTGGTATTCCTCAGTATGTTTAAACAACAGAAATAATGGAAGCATAATTGATTGCAGCTGGGAACTGTCACCCTATCAGTAAGCAGCACCTAACTGGCAAATACTACAAGCCTGTTACAGATCCCTTTATGAATTGGGCACTGTATGAAGACTGGGCATTCTTTATACCGGCACACTCAAATCAAAATCTTCACTGATTTATTTCTCAAATTTTACTAGACTAGAAACAGTAAGTGGTTAGTTTGTTGGCCTCTATCCAGTAGGTTTGGGCAGAGAAGGTAGGGTACTTGTTTCATAAAGTGAAATACATAACAGATTTATAAACATGCTAGACCTTTTGTCGTGGAAGAGATACAGAGTAAAAACAATCTTCTCCATGAACTTTGATAGGAGAAAGGAGGGAAAGTAAAATTACCTTACTCAGGATTTTTTGTGAATCAAATTGCTATAAATTTCTCCATAGATATCATATTCTAATCAGGGACTACCAAGATTCAATTCTTACCCCAAAACCAGCTTTTATATCACTCTTTAAGTTTATTTACTTAACTCAGACTTTCCCCAAAAAGGGAGAAAAAAAAAGAAAAGAAAGGAAAACTAATAATTCCACATTAACTTACTAAGAGAAAAGCTACAGTAAGGCCCTTTTCCTATTTTCTTATATTTGTGTAGCTGTTAGACATTTTGCAAAGGAGGGGAGTACCAGCCAGCCTCTCACAACAAAAGACCCACTGTCACTGCGCCAGTCCCAGACATGGTGGAAACCAGCCCACAGGAAAAGGCCTGGCTCCAATGTTAGGCCCCGGCCGAGTACAGTCACTATATTCACTCAAATTGGCAACAGGTCTCAGTGTTCCTGGCTTTGAGCTGTGAACAAGGGTCGGGATTGAATAACCAATTATACAACCGCTGACTGAGTTTATCCAAGGTTTGCAAACTGCTATAATAGCCCAGTATTCAACCAACTGTTTTATCCTTTTCCAGATATAGTGTCATATCTCCCCTTGTGCTCCATTTACATGTCACTTTATTACATACATCCATTAAAGAGGTTAATACAGTGTCACACTCAATGCCTAAATGTTGCCTTACAGGAGTTCTGCTTCTCTCCGGGGCATTTCATATAGACACCTTTCTCTGTCTTTCACTTTCTCTCTGCAAGTTAAACCAAGTTTCTGTCAAGACTACAGAACAGTGGATGAAAGAACAGTAGCCAAATGTCAACAGTTTCAAAAATACTCCTTATACTAATAGGCTGTTTTAACCCACTTTGGTATATTAAGAATGTGAAAATTCTAAAGTTTGGCAGTTCATACTAGCACCCAAATTTCAGGGGTACATATAAATTTATCCAAATGTGTGCCTCCCCATTTACTAAAATGGACATCTCTCTTAATGTTCAAGAAGACTTAGAGTTCTTTCTTGACATATTTGCATGCCTGCCATTGTACAAAGTGGCTGTGATAGAAAAAGAAGAAAATAGAGTTGCAAGTCCTTTTCCTAAATCTCTACAAAACTGAAATTCCTGAATGAGTACCTTTCAACTCAATACATAGGCTAACAGAAATGGTAGAAACATCAAATAGTTATAAAAGATGTGTTTCTTTTGGGGGGGATTGATGCCTTAAACTCTGATCTTTCATTTTTACTCCTTGTTTAGTATTAACTGGTGTTTTCCACTCTGTAATCTTATCTTCACCACTGTGACTTTTTATCTTTAGAGTCACTAATACAGATTCCTTCTAGAAGTCTAAGTCATATCTACTGGATTTTATAAAAAGTGAATCAACATGCAATAACAAAGCTGGCTAAAAAGAAAAATAACCAATATTTTACAAGATCATTTACAGATTTAAATATCTGGACTTTTTTTTTAAATCTGTAATTAAAATTAGAAAAAAGTTCCCTTTAAACCCATAACGAAAACTTTTTATATAATTATATGTTGTAATTGTAATAGCTCAGCAAGAGTAATACTTATAAGTACTGACTGATGTGATGCTTAAGTGGTGTTGACTCTAAGTGCTTTACATCTAATTCTTTTTAATTCTCTCAAAATCTTATCCGTAGTTGTTAAGAACTGGACTTTACAGTCAGAGTCTTCCTCACTTACAAGCTTAGATTTCATGTGAAATGACAACCTTCTGTGACAGCATCCTCATCTGTAAAGTTAGTGCTACATAATAAACCTACCCTATAGGACTTTTGAGGCATTTAATGACTTTCTCTGACTAAAGTGTCTTATTACAGTATTTTTAGATATTTATCACCTTTGCTCTCCTCCTCCTCCTCATCTCCATCTTTGCAAGCAATACACTGCTTAAACTACCAAATGTGAAGCATGTCAGTGAGTAACAGAGATTATAAGAACACTTTGCTTCTTCAAGCAAATCAGTACCTGCATGAATGTTACATGTTTGGGGGGCCTATTAATAATAACAGTCTTCATTTATTGAACATTTACTACATTTAGCTATTTATAAAGCAATCATAGCAGAAATACTATTTTAATAAAGAGTTCTAATCCTATTTCTGCAACTCAGGAGAATGATACACTCAACTATTTGAATTCTACCATAGCTTCGTTTAAACCATTATTAATTCTAGCTGAAAGTGTTAAGCATGACTATTTTGGCTATTATGTATAAAAGCATAAACATTTCTAATTTCTTGATGCTCATCTGACACTAGAAATAAGTTGTTCACCGAATGTGATGGGTAAGAGGAGTAGAATCCATTCTGAAAACCAAACGATAAATTGTAAGTAGTCGTTTCACTGTTACTAGGACATTCACTAAGTTAGAACTTGTTGCTGATCCTTTTATTTTTATTTTTATTCATTTTTAAAAAGATTTTATTTATTTATTTTTAGAGAAAGGGGAAGGGAGGGAGAAAGAGAGGGAGAGAAACAGCAATGTGTGGTTGCCTCTTGTGCTCGCCCCTGCTGGGAACCTGGCCGGGATTCCAGGCAGGTGCCCTAGACTGGAAATCAAATCCACAACCCTTTGTTTCGCAGCCCGCACTCAATCCACTGAGCCACACCAGCCAGGGGTTGCTGATCTTTTTAAAAGGAAAACAAAAACAGCTGAATTTTTACATTTTATCATGTTTAGGGATATAAAGATGCCAGCTATGAAACCAAAATTTCCATACAAAACATTAAAATGTTAATGAGAATTAAGTGGAATAAGGCTGACATTTGAAGGAACCTGAAAAAAAATTAGTTTCATTACTTTATCAAAGGTAGTGTAGCACAGGGAGAAGAAAACTTTAGAGTCAGAATCAGATTTGAATTTTGGTTCTGTTCTTCACTCACAGGTGGCCTTGGCCATGCTATTCAACAGTATCAGTTTGCTCATTTTCAAAAGTGAAATTATGACATCTGTTTGTCTTACAGGGAGAAAGAAAAAGACAGAGACATAGACATAGAATGTAATGGTGTCTAACACCCACTAAGTGCATAATAGAGGATGGGTGGTATCAGCATCTCAGCATCCTCGTTATCTTCATCAACATCATCATGTTACCCTGTTACTGCCATTATGAGTGCACACCTGTAAGCAGAACAATTTTCTTGTTAAGCAGTATTTGGAACAAATGACCCCATGTAGTTAACCGTGCATGTCAATATATATTTTCTAAAGCAAATTGATGCTTTGATCTGGGCTCTATAACTGGACAATGGTAGGGAAAAGGACAATAAAAATAAATCACTTTTTAAAACATATTTTGGCTGTAATTTTAAATGGAATTAGCTGAAATATTTATGTAATGAGTTCCATTTAAATATTGGAGTAATATAAAAGACTAGGATTAAAAATATATTTTAATGTTTTTTCTTTCTTTCTCCCAAAATGTTAAAACCATGAGAAACTATTAATGTTTTGACTGCTATTGTAATTATACTCTGATAGTATCAACATAACAAAGAGGGAAAGTAAAGGCAGATGAGAAATATGTCACCCTAAGGAAGAGAGCGATTCTGCATTGAGAAGCCCTCTGTTCTTACTCTGAGTCTTCTTTAGGTCACTTTCTCTAAAGAAAAAAGTAATGCTGGAAAATTATACCAACTAAGTGAAGAACTTTGAATAAGGTAGGATTAAAGAATCTGTACAGGTAAATATTTAACTATTCAAAATATTTTTTATGGCATACATCTTTGATCTGAATCAAAGACTTTATAGGGAGATTTTCCCCCATGCTCTTTTAAAATATGCAAATGTAACCTACCTATCTTTTGTGTGTATATGAAGTAGAATTTATCTTATAACTGATTCTGCATCTGTAATGGCTATGAAAAACTTGTGTAGCTTAACAAATAATAAAAATTACAAGATGGAAGAAACAGCTTTGTAATCCCAAGTCAATTAAACAAATGCTCTAAGTATCGTGAAGTCATTAATATTTGACTTCACTCATGTACCATGCACTGTACTGTAGTTTATGTAATTATCTCACTGAATGCTCAAAACAACCTTAAGAGGTAGGTACTATTATCATCTATTTTACAGAGGAAATTGAGGTGAGAAATGTGAAGTCTTTTCTCTAGAAAACACACAGCTAGTGAGGAAATAAGCCAGGATTTGAGCTTATACCTGTTTGATTTCAGAGTTTGATCTTTTCACCAGACACCGTACTTACTCGACAAGCTTACAATAGGTGACACACTGAAAACAGAATTGAGTGCATATAATACAATACCAATCTGAGCCCCTGCTGGTGATGATTTCTGAGTTCTTAAGGATATCCCTTATTATTTGGGATTAGAATAAAATGCAAACCCTCTTAGCAAAGCTGATAGAGTTACATAAGCACTTTCCCCAGTCATTTTCTACTATACTTCCCATCATGCACTCGCCACTGTGGCCATTTTTTACACTCCTCCAACTAGCTAAGTTCACCCACACTTCTGTGTGTTTCCACTTTGAGTTCTGTTCCCTTTATTTCAGACACTGTTCTCCAAAAATGGCACATGATTGACTCCTCTTATCCACATTTTAACTTGTATTTAACCTTTTTAGACAGCCCTTGATTGATATATCTTCTAAAGCAATATAGCCCTACTATCATTTCCAGTCAATTTCTATCTGATTCCTTTATTTTTTATAGCACTGACCTCTAATGAAAATAATTTTATTCATTCATTTATTTATTTTCTCTTTCTTCCTACTAGAATATAAGCTTTAGGAGAACTGAGAACAGATTTGCCTTGTTGACTATGTACTTCCATTTCCTAAACTGAAGCCTGACATATATCAGACACACAAAAATATTTATTGAGTGAATGAATGAGCATATGAACTTCTGCCAGACTCTTGGATTTTTCTGCTATAAAATTATTCAAAGTTATTATAATTTGGAAGTCATTCCTGATGTGCAGGAAGGCCATTCTTTGAGTTAACCATAATTACAGTATAAAATGACACATTTGCATTATCCAACTTTCTGATCTCTAATAACATAAAAGAGTTATACTGTGGGTATAGGCAGGGCTATACTTGTTATCTCTAGTTAAACATGTTAAGAGAAAATGTAATCATAATACTATTAGCCATATAATTTCCTTGCCCTACACATGATTCTGGACTCACATGTTTCCTAATTTTTGGTGAGTTTAGATTTTTTCTGGATGCATTAATTATGTTACACTGACATAACCAATAACCTTAACATCTGTCTGTTCCAAAATCTGCATGTGTACATACACATGCAAGTACACACAAAATTTCTTACTGCACATACATTTAACATATCTGCGTGTGCATGTTTTCTGAAGGATCTATAAAACTGTGACAATTATTTGGGTAAATTGAGAAAAATCCTTTAATTCATTTACTGTGGAGTCCCATTATACAAATATTTAACTCAGCTAAATTCAACTATATTTGTAATTCTAAATCTAAATTTAGATTTGTAATTACATCTAAATCTAACACCTATATTCTAAATCTAAAGCTACTTTTGTAATTACATCTAAGGTCAAGTTCATTTGTGAAAAAAACATAAGTAAAGAAACTAACAATTTAAGTAGGGCGGATGATTCTGTCTGTCACTGCCATCAATAAATTGCACCGAGTTGACACATAGCGCATACGATTTAAGACTGCGGTTCCCTCAGTTGGTCTCAGTTCCTGTCTGCCTCTCCCAGTTGGAGCACTTCACCCTTTTAGAAGTGAGTTTCATGTATAAAGACACACTTTTCATTCTCTATGAAACTCAATTCAACAACTTTATGTGAGGTTCCACCAAAGCAATAGCAATATGGTGCTGCAGTGCTGTGCTGGGCTGACCAAGTGATAATGGTGACATGGTCTCACTGAGGCAAGTTCTGCAGTTCTTTTCCAGTGCGATTATGTTCTTCCCACTTTAGTAGAATCTAAACACAATAAATGTGACACTATTGTATTGGTTGTAAATAAAGATTAGTTAAGTATTGCATTTTTACTTTACTATCTTTACAAATGAGGATGTTATATGTTCCCACTTCCTTTTATTTTCTAAAATTTTGGAAATAATATACCAAATCTTTATAATCTTTTCAAAATTGACATGCTTTAAGAATTGAGAATGTGAATGACTATTGTTCATATATAATCTGTGCCCACTGTGTGCCCATGACTATGCTATGCACTGTAGTTACCAAAGGGAGCATAGTCCCTTACCTGAAATGCTTACAAGTCAGACATGTAAATTATCACTGGACCAGGAGCTATGGCAGAGACATGCTCAGGATGCCGTGGATCACAGAATGAGGTAGTGTAGCTCGGAGTTGGAAGGTCAAAATGTAAGAAGGTGTACCAAAAAAAAAAGAGTATGTTAACTGAGACAAGTTTTGAGAGCTGAAAGAAGTTTTCCATGTGAATAAAAAGGTCAATATCACCCAACAAAGGAAAGTAAATGAAAAAGGGCATGGTAACAAGAGAGACTGATGTGTACTTTGATTGCTTCCAGCATAAGGCAAACGTTTTCCATAATGTAAAACATACAGTAAAACTTCCATGATGAATTTTAATGTTTAACTCTGTGCCCTCAAATATAAAATGGCAATTTTCATAAATCTTCATTTAACAATACCTCACCTCATAAAGGTCTTAATAAATGTTGTTTTGAGAAATACTAATTTTTTCCTCATGACACTTTAGCCACAAGAGCAAGTTCAAGGGTAATCATTGTTAAAAGGAGGGATTACCCTCATTACAAAATCATCTGAATCCAATAAAATCACTTGACTTTACTTCTTCTGAATGGTCTAACTCAGACCTCTGTAAGACTTTTGAGACTTGTTACTGAGTCTGTGCCAACAAGTACATTCAAATGACAAAAATAAATGAACAAGTAAGAAAGGAATTTTAATAAATATTAGTACATAAATTCAAAAATAACCAATTATGCCTAGTTTGACAGTTTTTGATTAAATTCATAGACTAATTTGAAGATACCTGTGAATTTAATATGCATACCTATAAATACAGTAATATTCTCTGCTAAAATTATTCCTGGTCTATATGATGAAATTAAAAATTTAAGGGTTTGACACAAAGTATATTATGAGTAAAAAAATACTGGCCTAAATTAATTTCATAGGAACTTCTTGTTATTTCAGTTTTCTAGCAATTTTTTATCTCAAACATATGGCTTTGGGAAATTTCCCAAAAGTTTCACTTGTTTCTTTAGTATATGATCATATATGCACACACATGCATACACACACATATATGCATGCATATATACATACATAAATATATGTGTGCACACACACACACACACACACACACACTAATGGGGATTAGAATGAATTTGGCATTTCATGTTTCTTGGATGCCTCCCATGAGCTAGTTGTAATGCTGTAGAATTCCCTAGTCTGTAAAATAAACCACATGTATTCTGTTTCACCATCAAATCCCAGTCTTTCAAACCTAAGTTCCCTTTGGTTTTACCCTTAAAAAGTTAGAAAAGCAGGGTAGGAGTAGGTAGAAGAGGGTATGACGATGCAAGGAGGCTTGACTTGGGGTGGCGAACACAAAGCACAACACACAGATGAATTATAGAAGTGCACACCTGAAACGTATATAATTTTATTAAATAATGTCACCCCAATAAATTCAATAAAAAAGAAATAACTGAAAAAAAGTTTTCACTAAGTTGTACACTCTGCTAACGTTTCATTGGCCAAAGCAAGTCACATGTCCACTATTTTTTTAAAGTTATTATTTTCTGTAAGTTTAACAATCATCACGATTCATTACTTAGTTTCACTTAGCCTAAATAAAAGTAGTGTCTGGATTTGGCCTTTAATATTACTTCAGTTTTCTGAATTCTTTCAACTATGTTGATTTAGGAGTACAGAGAAAACATACTCTATAAAGAAAGACTGATTGTGTTCAAAAGAATGAACAGGAGGAAAATTACACATATAAAGAGACAAAGACAGAGACTAAAACACATTCAAATATGTTTGAAGTTTTACTTTGTGTTCAATTTTCTTTGGCTAATATCATTTTTTGTTTTCAATAGTCTACCTGAAACTGGTTTTTGTTTTTTCACTTTTCATCATTTAAAAGTAATTGTTGAATTAAAATTAAACTATGCTTTGCTTTCTCTTTTGTTGTCTTTTAGAAAAAGGCCAACACAACTGTTTTTAACAACCAGACCTTGTGTAATTTCATGGTTTTTTTTTTTTACTTTTTTGATTTCTATGGTTATCTGTCAGTAACAGTTATCTGTTAGCAGCATCCTAACACATAGATTAGAAGGGAGGCAGTTTTTAGCCCTGTGGTTAGTTGGCCAGAGCAGAGAGATTAAAAACAACAACAACAAAAGACAAAAACTTTTCGTAGTAACAAAAGAGGTTTTCATCAAAAGCATGAAAGACATGAAGGACAGAAAAGCTGATCTACTTATCCTCCTTAGATAAGAAATATTACCCTTGGTTCCTAGGCTGGATCCAAAATATGGGTACCACTATCTTTGTCTTCATTTCTGACTCCCAGCATAAGGTTTAGAACTGACAACAGGAGTGTAGAGCTATAAGTATTTACATTACACAAATATATATTTTTCAGCAATAGTCTAGAGTCACACTCTTCTACGTAAGGTTTTATCTTGTATCATCTTCAACTAGGTAGACATAAGTTTTATGAGTATATGGGTGTGTCATGCTTTCTCCAAGATCTTAGTAGTAAAAAATATATAATTCACTTATAGGGATAGAAAGAAAAGTTCAGAATCAAAACATGATGGAAGAAATCCAACATGTAAAACCAGAATGGCTCCTCAGGTTTTTATGAATTTAATTTAACCTGTTTGAAGGTATTAAACATGTCTGAAAAAGAATACAAGTGAGAGAGGAAGTTCTAGGCATCCAAAAACTGAAGGGGAGGATTGAGGTTGGATGAATATAGGAAAGGAGCAGAAAAGTAGACTCATCAAGAATGACCAAGGGTCTGGACACATTGTCAAGGCTGTCCCTGAGGTGGACATGGAGGGCTACAGTTACAGCCAACATAAACCATGCTAGTCCCATTGGCAAAACTACCATTGTTATAGTTACATTAGCATGTAACTCTCTCATTCTAATAACATGGTTACCAATACCTTTAAGACAATTATTTGTCTTACCACACGAATCTGCCTAAGGAATAGAAAAAGGTTATTTTGTCATATGGTGTTCAGTATTCTAAACTTCATAGGAGTTACTTTTTATTTTAAAACTATACTTTTGCATCTGATTATATAAACTAACTCCTGAGTTTAGATGAAGTAAATCTGCTGAGAGATGAATCTGCTCATTAGCTGGTAAAATCCTATTTATAAGCCTATGAGCTTGTTGATCACTGAGTGAATGAATACTCTCCTGTAAGATACTTTGAAAATCTTTCTAATGAAAAACAACACACTGCCATCCTTGTTAGTTCTCAGTTCAAATGCCACTTCCCTAGCAGACTTTTCTGACCACTGCATTTAAATTAGCTCATCATCATCATTGTCTATTATACTAATTTATTTTATATTTATTTTCATATTGTCTGAAAAAATCTTATCTGTTTCCATCTATTGGAGTATATGTTCCATGATAGTCCATTTTGTTACTCGATATATCTGGTGTCTAAAACAATGTGTAAATCATAAAAATAAATTTGAAATGTTAGTGTAACATTGAATAAAGGAAAGATAGGGAAACCATACCCAGTTTCCATAAGTTTAAAAAGTAGTAATTTGATGTGAATAATAGGACCTTAGACATTGTGCCATCCTAGAAGGTGTATTAATTTGGGGAGAGAAGGAGAAATCAAATTATTTTATTTGACAACTTAGAAGTAAGCAAAATTTTAAAATATTTTGAGCTTATTACTATTTAGGAATATAGAATACTAGACCTAATTCTGAGGCACTGAGTTGAAATAGTTTGCTTTATTTAGCCAAACATAAATTTAACTTGAAAAAGACTCTTCTGTCTAAAAGACTGCTTTTGTATTTGTTTTAGCAAACAGAAACTAATAATAATAATAATAATAATAATAACACTGCAAGTGAAGGAGCAGAAAGCAAGACATTAATCCACAGATTAAATAACAAATGAAAATAATTTAGAACAAGTGACACTGATAAATTTTACTTTTGTCTTAATTTCACAGTAAATTTATTCAAATTTTATGAAAAATAGATCAGATATTTTGTTATTATTTCATCGATATGGAACTTACAAGCTCCAGATAAACCACTGAAGTTCATTCCTTCAACATTCAACAAATTCGAACAGAGAATCTTGTACCAGACACTGAATGAGCATCTGCAAAGTCAGCAATGAGCGAGTTGTGCACTCTCATCTGCTTTCACGGAGTTTGTAACCTAGAGGATAGCTATACATTAAACTTCTGTGACCCAGTTACTTTAGTCTTCTTAACAACCTATCTCAACCAGAATTTAATTGCTGAACAATTAACATCTGAAATTTCCAAACATATTTAAAATAACCTAACAAAACAAGGAAATGAGGACTAATGGGAAGAACATAGGCCAGAGGGTGGAAAAACTCGGTTCTTGCCCTGGTTTCCTACCAGTCATTGGATAGTTATGAGCAAACACATGCTTGTAGGGCTTTCCTTGGTGAGATGAAGGGTTGGACGACAGGACCTCTAAAGTTGCATCTGGACCTATGAATGACTCTCAGATTCATTTGATTAACACATTACATTTACGTATAAACAAAAATAAAATGGGGATATGCAGCAAAAGTGGTCTTGTGTGAATATACAGCCTTCTCTAAAGGTCTGCTAATTACTCAGTTTTGAAGCACAATAGACCCCTCATATCTGCAGTTTCACATTCCATGGTTTCAGTTACTGTAGTAAAAAATATTAAATGGGAAATCCCAGAAATAAATAACTTATCAGGTTTAAATTGCACACTGTTCTGAGTAGTGTGATAAAATCTCACACTTTTCTACTCTGTACAGCCCTTCACCCAGCATGTCCACACTGTATAGCCTCACCTTAGTCACTTGGTAGCTGTCTAGGTTATCAGATCAGCTGTTGCAGTACCCAGGGCTTGTGTTCAAGTAACCCTTATTTTACTTACTAATAGCCCCAAAGCCCAGGAGTAGGAATGCTGGCAGTTTGGATATGCCGAAGAGAAGCCATAAAGTGCCTCCTTTGAGTGATAAGGTATTTATGAATAGGAAAGCAACATAATATACGTATTGGGGTCAGTACTACCCACTGTTTGAGGCATTGATCGAGGGTCTTGGAACCTATATCCTGTGGGTAAGTGGGGACTACTTATTGCAGTTCTATCTCCATGGCATTAAAAAAATGTCATCTATTTAATTAAGGCCTTGAACTTCCTCTTTGGGGAAGATCGCAACAACTGACAAGTGTTTTGATATACATTTTTCAAAGACATTTAAAGCATGATTTATATGAAGTAAATTTTATGAGGTGATGGCTTTCCAAACTGGGAACTTTTATTGAGAATTTGGACACTTGGCTAGCCATAGAATTCACCTTTCACTGTTTAAAATTAGTCTTTAGAAGTTGTAAATCAAAATCTACTTTCTAAAATACCTGATTTTTCCATTTCCATCAGTTTGTTGTTATAGGATTAGTATGAATGTTGAATTGGTGTCATTTGTGTTTAAACTAAACATTGAATTATTTGTGGAAAAAATAACAAGTAGATGAATCTTGCAAATTAAATAAAAACATTGCAATAAAAGTCTAAATCATTATAAATATTAAGTAAATTTTGATGTTTATTTCAAAAGGATTTTTTATCTACTTTCCTTATAAGAGACTATATGAACATAATACTTAGCTAAGCAATTTTTTGTTTTGTTTTTGTTTTCTTATTTATCAATTCCAAATACACTCATTAGAAACCATGAAAATCACTTACATGGATAATAATGTTAATTACTCCTATGTATTTTTGGAAAGTGTTTATAAAGCACTGGGGTAAAATTATACATACACACACACACACATAAACACACACCACATACGCCTAGAATGCTCTGGGAATACTTTTTGGATGTAAAGAAAACATGATTCCTTAACTGTAGTAAATTCATATGAAGCTACTTAGTCTCTCCAAAAACAAGAATAGAACTATAGATTTCTGTGTGTGTTACTAAATTAAAATTTATTTCTTCCATTTTTGTTTGCATTTCCTTTTATTATTTGGGCCAGAATTTTAAACAGAAAGCAGATTATGAAGAAATGTTAAATAATGGTGGATACATGTTATCTAAGCTACTTTGAATTTAAAATGAGAACAATTTTTCTCATTATCAATTCAGTGCTTTTTATCTTAAAAAGAACCATTGGAATATTATTTTTCTGTTCCTCACTCAAGTCTTTCTGTAAGGATAATGAACTATAATAGTTTACAGATTATAAGAAATCATTGGTTTTCCCCACAACCACTTGGATCGGACCAGAAAGTCATCCTTCCACATCCTTCTGCTTCCAGGTGTTTGTCTAGAATACTGAACAATAAGTTCTGCATTCTTGGCCACAGGTTTTAGGCAATAAGTTGAAACTATTGTTTATAGCTATTTAAATTTAAAGAGAGAAAAGGAAAAATAGGATATGATTTCCTCCCTGAGTCCCCTGCCAAAGTTCTGTAGCTTTGGGTAAATCACAGAAGTTCTTTTGGTCTCAGGTGCTAGGAGTGGAGGAGTAAAGAGTGTACTAGAACCACATAATTTCTAGATATCTTCCTTATAATTTTTAAAATTTAAGTAATCATAAAATATTTTAAATTTCAGTACAAGTAATAGAGCTGGTATTTATGACACATGAAAGTAAATTATATGGTAAACATACTTAAGATTTTGAATATACAGATCAGGAAAAGATATGAAATTCTGAAGCACCAATTTTTTCTCTAGTATGAACATGCTATTTTAAGAAATATCGAGAAGTTTTAGCTCACTTTTTTCATTATCAAGTCTTTTTGATTATTTCTAAAAAGCAATTCAGATTTACTAATTATGAAAGAGGATCCCAATTTGGCAATTATTTTAAGTTAATATAAAGTAAGAATAAAGGTTTGGAAGATATACTTTAAGTTAATTCTACCCCAAGAGAAAAAAAATTAAGAATTCGAAGTTTCCAAAGACAGACTCAGTTGCCTGTGAGATCCTTCTTCATTCAAGGTTGTTCAAGTAAGGACTGACTGATGAAGTAATTATTGACAATGTCATAAAAGGACATCATTTTCTTTGCCTCTCACTAATGCCCACTAATTTTTTTGGAGTTGGATTAAGCACAGCCTCCTCCAGAAAGCCCTCTTTGAGATTTGATTAGGCTATCACTGTGTGTATCTGTACCCTGGCTTTATATTCAAAATGCATTTTTAACAAACCCAACACGTTATCCACCAGAACTGCAGGCCCAATAAGAAAGGCATGGCCATGAAGGCCTTATGTTAATCTCCAGGCATTAATTCTTGGATCTTAGAGAGGCCAAAAGATTCCTGGGGACAAGACTGAGCCAGCCAGAGTAGTAAAGGGGCATTCAGGAACTTGAAAGGCTGTCTAGTCACCAATAATGAAGAATAATTTTAATATTCACTAATGTGTAGCTGATGAAAATCAACTTTGTCTTACTGAAACATTGGTCAGGATGCGCCATCAAATATAGATTTTATTTTTCTGTCTCCCAACTAAACAGTAAAATCCTTGAGAAAAGAGTCTATGTTTTCCTATTTTCTTTGTATCCCTAAGATTTAGGACAGTGCCTAACACAATGCAGGCAATCAGAGCATACTTATTGGGTGTATCAAATTACATGGATCAACTTAGAGGCTGAACTAAATGATTTTGACAATTAAAGATTATGCCATTGTATTTTGCAGTACATTTGCTTACCTTCTGAAAACATCAGGGATGCAATATAGTGGTCATATGATTTTATAAGGTATTGAATTTAAAATGGTTTTGAATTCTTAATTCTTTATTAGCAATGAGCTTTAAATAGAGGGCAGTGAGATTCTAAATATTAGTCATCCTAAAAATGTCATTGTAAGGTATTGTTTAGGGAGGTTTTAAACAGGACACGAATGGGAAACTGAAATGACAGAATTATTAGATAGTGAGCTTGTTATGCTGAGTCAGCAGAGGGGCACGCAGTAGATCATGTCTCCTGAACCCTGGCCCCAAATATTCTGTACTGTATTATACTGAAAGGCAATTTAAAATCTCTTTCCCATATAACTGTTTAAAAAGAATTCAACATTTTCTCTGATCCAAGATTTGCACATATGATGAACACTGCCATTTAAAATATATCAATACCAACCTAATTATTGCCATAATTATATTCCTTACAACAACACAGTATTGGGTGTTATACTGCATTATTTTGAGAAATAAACCATAATGCCTCCTGTCTTCTAATTAATCAAAGATCCTTCAGCTAAGTACAGAAGTACTATGACACCTAGAAATATTACTGCTGTTTTTTGTAAAGTGAGAGTTATAAATCATGGCATTATAGGTCAAGGTTCAACAAACATGTCTATTACCAACATGAGCAGGGGAAGCATGTGGGAAAAGAGAAAGTGCTCTTCTTTGAATCTGAGATGCAGCAGAAGTAGTCACAGTCTTTAAAAAAAAAGAGGGAAAGTAGTATTCTCACGTAAACACAGTGAGACGGATAACTGTGCATATATTTATTTTACACTGGTATTCCTGTATTTATTATACTAGGTAAGTAAGATTGAATGATAGGCCAAATAAGTGCTAAAGTGTTTTGAGAAAGTTTAAATATTCTATTAAATTGAAGAACTGAAGTTACATATAGACTGAAACTACAACAACAAAAAAGTGAGAAAATACAGAAAAGGAAAACGAAGATTTTAAATAAAATGAATTGAGTGCTCAGGTGACAGAGTAGCATAGATAAACCTAAGGTATGGTACAATTGCTGGCACTTCCTACTCTTCAGAGCTGCAAGAGAGACAGTTTACAGCTTTATGATGTCTATCAGGTAAACACAGATATGGTGCAGAGGTATAAAACAGCTTGTCCTGATGCACGAATCTGAGTGAAGATCTTCCCATGGGTCCTCATTAATGGAACACCCGAATTGATGTAGTGAACTATGTATATCCTTGCAATAGCATGTTTTTTATGAACACTTCCTTTTAAATTCTTCATTGCAGTCTAATGATATAATGCCAAAGCATAGTTTAATAAAAGCATTGTACATTACTGTACATGGAGTAAGAGTAGAAAGGATGAATTTCTGCTTTATTCAGGGATAAAATTTTTAAACTTCCAGGTCTGTTTAGACTTAGAGTAATCAGATATAAATATTCTATTTTGCTCTGAGTTTTTTCTAACAATTGAAAAACAGTTCAGATGTTATACAGATTGATAAGAGCATGGGATATGGAAACTATTAGTTACGGTAATCGGATATATTCTATTTTGCAACTGAGCTTTTGGTAACAATTGAAAAACTGTTCAGATGTTATACAGATTGATAAGAACATGGCATATGGAAACTATTACTTAGAGTAATCAGATATATTCTATTTTGCAACTGAGTTTGTGATAACAATTGAAAAACTGTTCAGATGTTATACAGATTGATAAGAACATAGAATATGGAAATTATCTATTACTTAGTAGATAGATTCAATAAGTATTTATTGAGCACATAATATGTGCCTGGCGCCATTTGTTGGAAATGAAGAATAAGAATTTAAACAAAGACCTAAACAACAAAACAAAGAAACAAGTAAAATATAACAAAAGACACTGAAATAGAGTTGTCAGTGACCAGAGGGGGGAGGGGAGGGAATTTCAGGGGAGAAGGGAAGGGTTTACAGGAACAAATATAGAGGACACATGGACAAAACTAGGGGTGTTGGAAAGGGGAGGGAGGAGGGGAGGAATGGGTGGGTGGGCTGGAATGGGAATAAAGGATAGAAACTGTACTGAATAAACTAAAATAAAAAATTAAAAAAAAATAAATAAAATAAAAAAATAAAATAAAATATTTCCAGGAAAAAAAAAGAATTTAAACAAAGAAAAAGATTATGTATGATAATTGTACTTTTCTGTGTTTATTGTAGCTAAAGAAGTCCCATGTAAGGTAAAAATAAATATAGTAAGGGCCACAGAGAATAGTTGTAACCTACCAATGAAAGTTTCCTCCAGATAGCAGAACTGTCACACTTAAATAAAAATATTTCAGAACCTTACAAGATAAATCACAAATCTCTATGGCTGATTAAAAATATGTTCAAAAAATCTAGTTTTATAAGAAAATATAGGTAAGGTACTTTTGACTCTACTCCTTGCCTGTTTCTCAGATGCCCCTTCTTGGCTCCCAGAATATTCTGTATGTGCATCCAAAGAGGGTAATTTTTGGTGTCTCCCATAACCCAGATAAGAATAATAACAGTAATTGTTATATCCTATATACTTGACGACTTGTACAATATATAACATAGTGGGTCTACAAAAAGAAGAAAGGAAAGAAAAAGAGATGACCAAAGAGAGAATTGAATAAATGATGAATCAAAATGCAACCCCAGACTATACATTTCTTTAATTTAACTCTAATTGTTTTGAAACAAAAAAATACCACATTTTCAAAGCACATATGATTAACACTGTCTTGTGCTGTCCTTAAGGATACTTTTAGAAAACATCCTGTGATAGATACTATATAATTCTTTCTAAGAGTGACACGTGAGTTTGAGCTTGATAAAGCTGGAATGTTATATTTTATTGAGGCACAGATTCATTGTTTTTGAAAAGTATGATTTGTATCTATATTTCTATGTATGATTTTGTGATTATTTTCCTTCTCACATATACCTGGTAATACCCAGATCAAGAAGATTTGATTTTGTTGTATTCAAACAACAGAAAAAGTGATTTTGTGTTCTATTATCTTTTTCTGTGATCTCCTGGTAGACCTTGAAATTGAAGTTGGCATATTTGTAAATATGATTTATCTTCCTAGGTCTTTTGAAAGTTCATTCACTTGGCAGATATACAATCCTAAGAATTCAGTGGTAACGTTGTCTATATTAACACAATAGGAAATTAGCCTTCAGAGTTCTAGGTAACATATCTCTCTGTACTACTATGAAGGTAATTGGTTCTAACATGATAATTTAAAAATTGAGGCTCTCTTAGTGCATAACTCAGTTCTTGGAATAGGTTAATCCAGAAAGCTAAACTACATACCACATTTATGAACTTTGCCTATACTAGTTTTAATTTTGAAACAGCTAGCCAGACAAAATCTATTTTGAAGTTAACATGTAAGAAGGTTGCTTGAATGGATAGACAAACACTCCTATCCCCTTATAAGTAAACTACAGGAAAAGCTAGCTTGTTTTGAAAGCTTTCCAAGTAGTAGTGATATATTTGCAGTGATTCATTCACTCATTCTGGGCTTCCTGTAATCAATAGCACGTGGGCGAGGAACAGTTTAAATCTCTCTGGCTCATGTAGGTATTTAACCTGTGACTTTGCCCCTGTACACATGATGCTTTCATTTACAGAATGATGTAAAAAAGAAATATTGTACTCCCTTTTAAGAATAGGCCAAAGGCAGAGTGTATAAAAATCAACAAATGACTCACCCTCTCCCTCATACCACATGTACTAGAAAGGATGTCTTCTGTTATATCATTTTAAAGGATAATGCCAGTGAGAATAGGGAAAAGCACATGTTCTTTGGATATTGTTGGAAATATGTAAGGTATTACTACTGCTAGACTTAAAAAACATGTTAATAAGACAACTATGTAAACAAATAATATTTAATCTCTGTGTTAGAGCATCAGATATAAAAAATTCATTCCTATAGAATGTATTTATAAGTTTGGGTTCAATACGAGAATTATTATAACTATAAAATTGGTAACAGAACATTTCTTTAACTTTCCCAGTTTATGTGTTCTACTTATTCACCAGAAGATATTATTTTTTTCATTTAAATAATTTTCTCTGTGTTTGTGAGTTTTATTATTCCATAATGACAACTTAAGTGTATTGATTTGCAAATTATACATAAGCATCTCTTAAATCTGGATAAGTTTTCAAGAAAAGAATAGCATTAGATTATCTCTGTTTTGTTTAATTCTTTTTCTAGGGTTTTGTTCTGTTCTCTCATTTGGGCCATATTTCTTCGTGTCCTCAATTTGGCAGCCTCCCTGTGTTTGTTTCTGTGTATTAGGTAGAGCTGCTTTGATTCCCTGTCTTAGAAAACACACTTGTAAATTATGTGGGGCAGAGTGTTAGGTAATCACCAGGGCCCAGCAACCTTCTTCACTGCTTTGTGGATATGAGTGAAGGGAGGGCTCAGAGAGGGGATAATGCCACTTCCTTGTTTGTGGAGGTTTGCCCAGCTCTTGCCCCCTTTCCAGTCATTTCACCCAATTCCCATATGCAACTGGCACCCTTCCAGCTGTTGCCCTGGTGGTGAATCCCAATAACCAACCTATTGGATGCAGAGTTCAAAACACTGGTGATCAGGATGCTCAAAGAATTCACTAAGTACAGCAAAAGCATAAGGGAAGAAATGAAGATTATACTAAGTGAAATAAAGAAAAATTTACAGAGAACCAACAGTGGAGAGGATGAAGCCATGAATCACATCAACAATTTGGAACACAAGCACAGAAAAAAACATTCAATAAGAAAAGCAGGAAGAAAAAAATTTCAAAAAATGAGGATAGGTTTAGGAACCTCTGGGACATCTCCAAATGTGCCAACATCTGAATCACAGAGGTGCCAAAAGAAGAAGAGGAAGAAGAAGAAAATGAAAACTTATTTGAAAAAATAATGAAAGAAAATTTCCCTGATTTGGCAAAGGAAATAGACATACAAGTCCAGGAAGCACAGAGAGTCCCAAACAAGTTGGACCCAAAGAGGACCATACCAAGACACATCATAATTAAAATGCCAAAGGTTAAAGATAAAGAGAGAATCTTAAAAGCAGCAAGAGAAAAGCACATGGTTACCTACAAAGGAGTTCCCATAAGACTATCAGCTGACCTCTCAAGAGAAACTGTGCAGGCAAAAAATATTCAAAGTGATGAATAGCAAGTACCTACAACCTAGATAACTCTATCCAGTAAAGTTATCATTTAGAATGGAAAAACAGAGAAAGTGCTTCCCAGACAAAGTAAAGCTAAAGGAGTTTATCATCACCAAACCATTATTACATGAAATGTTAAAGGGACTTTTTTAAGAAAAAGAAGAAGATCAAAACTATAAACACTAAAGAAGCAACACAGCTATCAACAACTCAACCTAAAAAAAACAAACTAAACAAACAACCAGAACAGGAAGAGAATCATAGATATAGAGATCGCATGGAGGGTTATCAGGGGGGATGGGGAGGGGAGAATGGTGGAAAAGGTGTAGGGAATAAGAAGCATAAATAATAGCTATGAAATAGAGAGGGGGGATGTCAAGAATAGTATAGGAAATGGAGAAGCCAAAGAAATTATATGCATGATCCATGGACATGAACTAAGGAGGGGGTGCTGTAGGGTAGGGGGTACTGGGCACAGGGGGGCAAAGGGAAAATTAGAAAAACTGTAATAGTATAATCAATAAAATATATTTAAAAATAAAAATAGCATCAGAAAATTAAAGATTATATCAAGACCTAAATATGATGCATACAATAAATGACTCAATAACAATTAATTATATTACACTTAGTTCTCTTCTTCCTCTTAAACTTCTCTGGCTCTTCCTTCAATGTCTGCCCACCCCTTAACTTCTCTCTCTGTCTCTCTATTTCTCTGTCTCTCTCTCACACACACATATAAACACATGCACACACACAGGAAAGTTCTGTGATACATGTTTTCAACTGTCTCCTAAATGTCTCTTTATCTTTAAGTTGTCAGTTAACATATCCATATCAGACTGCATCTTAATAATAAAAATTAGTGTCTAGCTATGGAGTACATAATATGGGCCAGCACAGGAGTAGGCTTTTAAGTATATAAGCTTATTTAATACTTACACCCACTCTGTTAGGTAGATAATTAATATTCCCTTAAACTTGAGGAAAAGTTGCCTATATTCTTATGGAAAGTAATTAGCAAAATTTCCATTTAGGCTTGGCAAAGCTCTGTTTCTTTAATTGTCCCAGTGTTCCCTATCTCAGTAAACCATGAACCGATCTACCAACTGCTGAGGATCAAAATTTCAGAGCAAACATCTACTTTCTCCCAACACATCTGCCAGAAATCAAGACTTGCTAATTGCACAGAGGCAGCTCTTCTTACCCCAAAGTGGTGCTGACCACGAGTGTGCAAGGTGACAGGACTCAAGCTACCCAAGAAAAAGTATGTTCTGGGCTCCAATTCAGGAATACAGAATAAATCATTTTATGTGTCAGTCTATGATCTAAGGCATGGTTTATGCAACTATGGAAGTACGCTTACATTACCTGTGGTTCTTACTGGGGAGAGACACTGATTTCGAGAGTATTACATCTGCAGTGTTTAATGAGCTGGATATCGACAGCTATTTTGAGTACAAAAAAGCAGCTATATTCTGCGAAAACTTTATTGCAATTTCTGTATCCACAATCTGTGTTCTTGTGATGTCCATCAAAAACTAAAGTTTGGATCAATTAGACTACAAATTTAGTCAATTAAAAATATCTCCAAGATGGTCTGCATTGTAAAGATTGGTCACACTTAGAGTAGTTTCTTTATATGCATGACTGGGGCTCAGTCATTAGTTCTTTGCATGTGGCACAGTTTAACTGAAATACTGATGCTCCCACAGTTTGAAATAATTTCAACTATGTCTTGAGATAAGAGAGACTTTAGCAAAAATTAGTAGAGGATAATGGGGTGAAATTATCCCACAGCTCTTTATGGTTTTACCTCCCCCTAATCAGAAAAGATTTTAAAATTGTATTTATAAATTTGGATTTTTATGTGTGAAAATTATAATATGTAAAATGGGCCATTATAGAGAAAATCACTGAAAACTTAATTAAGGTTTTTGAAATTCAAACCCAATTATCAAGGAAAAATTTTCAAAGGCAAAACATATGAAAAAAACTTGAAACTTACGTCTTGTATGACTTTCACCTAGAGATTTTAGAACTACCATTAAAACTGCAATAATCTTTCCCTAACTGCAAATATGCCTTTTGTGAAACTAAGTAGATATCTCTTTGCATACTCTTTTCATCACTGCAAGAATTCTTGATAGAATACCTATGAATCATAAGTAACTCCAAGTTTTAAAGTAAAAAAAACAACAAACAAACAGAAAAACCTGGTAGTTACTATATAAGCCGCTATTCAACAGGCATTTATGAAGCACCTAGTCTGCACTATGCACCCTGGTCGGCCCTCATTCCCTAGGCCCTCAGGTGAGGGGTGAAAGACAGACTCTAAAATCAGCACATTAGCCAAAAGTAGCTTATAAGAAAAACAACCTAGAAAATTTTATGTTTGCCCAGAAGGTACAATATGCATTTTTGTGATACTCACCCCTAAAGAGTAACTTCTAAGCCCATGAATATTTAAAAACTAACTACATTAGACTAAAGGAGAAATGCACAGAATGCCTATATAAACATGAAAGCCATTCTGTACTTAGGAAAGCCATCAAATCCCTAATCTAAGATTGGGAAGGGGATACAGGATTCTAAAAGATTCCTACCTTTCTGCAGAATTTACTCGATTGCTTGAGGCATGTGTAGGGTAAGCAAGACAACATGTGAGGATTAAGCATAATAATGGTGAAGATGTAGGCAGTCAAGTTCTGAATTTAGTAATATGTTAATTAAATGTGTTTGTGTTACAACTACGTGGTATAGCAAGAAGCATCTGCCTTCAGAGCTGCACCCTGAGAGGGGCCCAGGGAGCAGAAGTTTAGGAGACTCTCATTCTGAGAGTTCTGCACTTGTAGACTCTGATTTGCAAGACACAGAGCGAATGCCTTCTTGCATATTGTGGTTGAAGTACTAACATTTTATATCAACCATCCCAAGAGACTGAATGCTTCTCCAGGTTTCTTCCTTTTACAGGGTATGGTGACTATGGCCATTTGTTTTGTTAAAGATAAACCTATGAAGATGTATGCACTTTTTGTATAATCCTTCATTGAAATGATTCACATAAAATGAATTAACCAGTATTTCATTGAAACTACATAGGAAGCATATTGAAAAAGTTTTATCTATCAAGGAATAACCCCTTATTTTAATACACTCATATATAATATGAAGGAATTTACTGATATTCTCTTTAATTGGTGTGCTATTCCTACTAGCTTATTTTTGGGAATATAAAAATAAATATTATACTCATATTTACCTACATATATATTTATATAGGTAGACTTATAATTCCAGTTCCCTCTAAAATCGTGACTCCTTTAAGCAAATTCTTCTTACTATGAGATTCTTCAAAAATACAATCACACAACTGATATCGGAATACTTTTCACAAATCCTGTTGTCTGACAGCCACAGATATGAGGTGTATCACTGTCTCCCTCTCACAGGTTAAATGAGATGCCATAAGAGAAATGCTATGGGCAACCTTCATTTTTCCCCTGGGAGGTGGACAGGATGTGGCTTTATTTGTTTTAGCATTCCCTGCAACAGACAGTATATCTTTCATATAGTAGTCATTTAATAAACATGAGAAAAGCATAGCATAATTCTTACTGAGAATATTTTGTGTTGTTTGTAAAAAATTTAAAAATAATATTACTGAAAAATATACAAAAATACGCATTGAGTCTTTTTCATCAAAATATGACTGCTAAATATTTTGCTGACAATATGGCAGATTAACTTGGGACTAATTTATTTAGGTCTATGAGAGAATATTTCATTTTTGTAGTTTTTGCATTGAAATAATTGCTAGTCAAATAAAATGTAGATTCTCTTATAAATGCTCATCATCTCTTAATAGTTTTTAAAATTTAATGTACTGTTTAACTTCTGTTAGAAAGATGATTTCTAACAATCCAGCTGATGTATTCAAATATAAAATAACTTATTTCTAACAAATATACAATAAGAGAACCTCGAAAGGAAACTGTAACACTACTGAGTATCAGGGGCCACCATCCCTTATGTTTAAAGTTGTGTTAGCAGACTCAATCAGCATTGTTCCTGATGCAGTGCCCTAAATGGTTTACATCAAAAGACTATCTAAAGGTGAGTACTTAGTGTTTGACCTCTAGAACAGAGTAATACTTTGAATTTTCTGAAAAATGGGAGCAATCAGTTCAAATGGCACTAAAAATAGTGTTGGAAAAAAAGATTCACAAGGGTATCTTTTACCATTGATTTTTTTTGATGGGGGGACTACTATAAAATTTTCAAAGAACAGAGTGTTCATAAAAACTGCTAGCAAGAGATATTCTAGAGACTTACTCTGTTTAGTACAGAAAAGTTACATTATGACTTTAAATATAATTTCCCCCTTTCCTTACCACAAATATGCTGCTCAAATTGTACCTTTTGGGACTACTTCTGGATACCTTTTTAATAGAGTTAACACAAGCTTGTTAAGTCCTGCCTTGTGGCTCACTTGAGGATCAGATGAGAGCCAAACGGGAGGGTGGTTTTTGTGATGTGGGGCAAGCATGTACGTGTGAGTGTGTGCTCATGTGTATGTGCCCATTAACTGTTCAAATAATCCAGGAAAACAGAAAAAATGCTGAATGGAAGTTTTGTGGGTACGACTAGCCATGGAACAGAGCCTTAGCTGTGCATTATTAGTTAGTGAATTTCCAAAGATTGCTACCACACAATGAAGCTACAGTTTACCGAAGGCCACCCCTAGCTAGGAACGCGTGTTTGTGCGCAGGTGTGTGTGTGCACAGGCAAAATATAAAATGGTTTGTAACATCTCGATTGATCACCATTTTCTCTTCCTGGAAACAATCTTAAAAAAAAATGGAGCTTTCTAGTATTTAAATTACCGGGTAGTATTTAACTAATAAACTAAAAAATGGTCTGGAGTCTGGACGACAATGTCTAGAAAGGGTGTAATTTTGGAGTCTGAACCTGCCTGATATGCGGTTCTCATTCAGCCACATAAAAGGGAGTGTGGCAAACCCCTAACTGTTACCTGTCTATACCCAATCATCCACCATGTCCTTTTCAGGACAACTCAGTTATGATGAATACTTTCACACTACAATGAATCCTTGGTGTTTGCAACTCAAATTATACACTGTCATTTCATTCCAAGTTCTTTTGCCTAAAGTCTTGCCTGGCAGCTAAATTCTTTCTTCCTTACAAGTATAGAGTGTAATGCAACATTGAACAAAACCCTGCAAAACCCGGGAACATAGCAGTGGTCGATAAAGAAAAGCAGAGAAAGTAAATGTACCATTATTCTAAAGATGTTTAAATATCCCTGGAGGAAAACATTCAGGGGAAGGGTAAAAGAAAAGTATATGTTAATGAGTATTCAGAATTTCATAAGTTACCAGAAGTCAAAGGGCACATTTTTATAACAGAGTTACATAGCTGATGCTAAAAAAATCATATTGAGGAGTTTAATGACAGTAAAAGTTGGAGAACAGGCAGTCAAAAAATATGAGTTATCACTGGTGGTGGGATTTTCATATTCCAATGGGCCTTCCTAGGAACTAAATAGGAGGGATTAAGTCTGGATTAAACTCTCAAACTGCGTTTAGCTCCTAAACTGGATCTCCTAAATGAAGACCAATCGCTCCTAATTGCAAAATGATAGGGTTTTACAATTCCAATGCATGAAAGAGCTAACTGAAAGCTACCTAAAGAGATCAGCAATACCGTAATTTCCATTCCAATTTAGTGTGCGTGCTCATTCTTATACAGTATTATATATATGCGTATTTAAACATGTTCTACACTGTGGAGAGCTTTAAAGTAAAATATGTTTATAAATAGATGAGGGGTGGAGCTAATCTTATGTGCCTCCTAATCTTATATCCTTACTATTTCACAATAGATATTTTTATTTAAAGAGAAATTAGTAACTGTATGTTACACATCTTAAAAAAGCAAAACATGAATCTAACTTGAATGTAAAATCTGAAAAATAATACAGCTTCAAAGTGGTCTTAACCATCGCCAGATGCTTAATGAGTTTAAATCCTATTACCGGAATGGATTCCTGATGCCCTTCTGTTCTTTTGGTACCTTATTTGTTCGAACTGTTTTAAAATGAAAGCATCCTTTATTTTTTAGACTAGGTATTGGCATGATCAGAATAATAGAGAATATTCTCTTTAACAATACTTTGGGCAGTTGTTCCAAAATCTGCTTTTAAAGTATTGAGAACATAGACAACTATATGTTGGCCATTAAACATGCTCTTACTGAACCTATCAGGATACGTGGATCTCCTGGCCAAATTCCTAAAGTATGGAGCAACAAAGGTATTACTGAGTCAGCCTCCACTTTTTTTGGCTATCAATAACCTTAAAAATAATGGGTGCAAAGAGAAAATTCTACTTATTTATTCCCCAAACAAAGAAACAAAAAAGGCAAATCAAGAGATACAAATCTGAATGGGTCCAGACAGAACCTAGAATAAAAACTCTGAAAGTGGGAGGAGATCCCATGTACCTATCTGATTTTGGATTAAAAATTCTTGGATAACCCCTGAGACCTCTAAAACTCTAGTACTGTTCTAGAGAACTCTGAAAATAAGGAAATCTTTCATTTGATTTAGTCAAATCTTTCTAAGATGCTTGATGCATTTCCAAACTAGGTATTGTAGAAGCACCCACCCACAGTGGTTATAATATAGGCAAAGAGCAAAACCCTCAGCAATTCCAGCTAAGGGTCAAGTCTGGTGAAGCAACTGAAGGAATAATCTAGGGTAAAAATCTGCCCAGAGAAGGTTTCTCTAAGAGAACGTTATATGAGAGTTGCCCCTGTGTGGACATTAGCCAAGTCCTAAACTGTTTATTCCACCAGGTAAGTTTAGTCATGCTCAACTAACATTTTGTTCTGTTTTATAAAGTGAACAAGAAAGAAAACCTTTTCAGTATTATTTATCTGAACAAAGTTCATCAAACAGAAAATTATAGTCAGTGTTCTAAAGTCAGGATTAAGGAGGCCATATTTCATAACTGTGCTCATTTTTGCTTGAAACACTATATAAAGTTTAACAACCTATCTATTTTACCTATCATGATTTAAATGTGTACAAAATATATTTCACAACAGATAATAAACTACATAAATTTTCAATAATGTAATTTCAATGCCAATCCTCTAAAGGTATTGAATGCAAATCTAAATTTTTTAAAATAACAGTGCACTTGACTGTTATTTGAACTTTTCTAAAGGGCTGACATATTCTTGCCATGAGATCTAAAATGTCAATGAGAAAATGGAAGATGTCATGATACTCTCTTTTTTGATTTAATCTTTATATTATTTTTTTCCATTACCATTTAGTCCTCTTAACTCCCCCCCAGCAATCCCCACACTGTTGTCCATGTCCCTCCAAGTCCCTTTTCTAGTATCAAACACTGATAAGACTTTAATGAAATTGCATCAACCCAGTGCCCAAAAATACTAAGAATTCCACAAATATTTGTTAATACATGAATAAACCATTGTCATGATGAACCAAGGGAGTGAACATAGTGAGAAAGAAGTGCTTAAAATATACACATCGATGAAAAGGAAGATATGGCAATACTTCAAAACTGGGACAGAAATTATAAAATGCTTAGCTGTCACTTTTTATTTACAAAACAAAATGTCTGTATAAAAGATATTAAGGGGTTAAGTATCTATAGCACTAATCCACTAATATAAAGAGAGAGCAGAAAATTTGGTTCTTTCTGGTTTCCTTTTATACCTGTCACAGCAAATGTTCCTCTCAAGCGCTGCATTGGGAGAGAAAGGACCCTGCAGCTGCTCAGATGGCAAACTGCATCTACAACAGTAACAGCCCTGAAAGAGGAAGGCGCGTCAGGAAACGAACTAGTGTTCTCCTTAGAAATTTCTCCGTGAGTATCTTATGTCTTAACAGTCTTATCTTCCTTTACGACTGTTTCCTTACCTGCAAAATTGGGATGATCTTGCCTGACAGAATTGTAAAATTAACTAAGTAATGCAAAGCTTTTAGTTATCTGGAGAACTTGTTAAAATGCAGACGTATTAAAAAAAAACACTCTGTGTCATTTTAAAGTAATCAATAGGGCACGGGGCCACACTTGAAGAAATACTCCCCTAGGAAACTGCAATCTTTGCTGCAGTCCATTACTGTTTGGGCCTATTTTTCCAAAACACAATGAGAAGCCTTACCAGCAACAGGGTGTCTGGCTACCCACTTTTTCTTGGTTCCAGGGGCAATTTTACAGCACCCACACCTAGTGACAGTATATCAGCAAAACCCAATGCATAAAATTTACCAGCAATAATATAGCCAAGGACCTGTTCCAATTATAAAGCAGTGGTCCATAAGAAGAAAAGGGAAGAGAGAGGCAGAAAAAGAAAAACAAGAAGAAGAAAAGGAGGAGGAAAAGAGAACATGGAGAAGATGATTAGGATATAAGAAAATAAGGTACAATTATAAGGTCTACCTATAATCTTCCAAACCCAGATCGCCTAGAGAATTTTTTTGGAAGGGTTTTCAACAGACAATGGTTATTCAATGACAATCAAAATCTAGCTTATTCAGTGGGTTATCTATCATACTAAAGCTCAAGAGAATGAGCCCAAATCTATTTTTTAAGTTTTTTTCTGTCTTTTTCTTCTTTTGCTCAATCCGTCCACCCTCTACCCAGTTTGCCCAATGAACAGCTGCCTGCCAGCTCTCTGTGAGTCTGTCACTATTTTGCTTGTTACTTAATTTTGTTCATTAAATTGCCCAAATCTCTACCTGAGTAATTCCTTAAAAAATACATCTTTTGTTGGTGAAACTAAAATTCCATTGGATATAGTCAAATATTAGGCCATAATATCTCATTCATTTTATATAGAATATTTTACTTTTTAGCAAAGCATGAATTCTTACACCTAGTATTTTCTCTATATGTTTTAACATTATTAATTTTACAAAAATTTGTTTACATATAGTTTTTCAATTGGTTACTATTACATTAATTAAATTACAATGATACTTGTATTCTAGTCCTACTGCTGAGTTCAGATGTCAAAGGTACTTTTGCTTTCACTTGCCTTAAAACATTTATAGTTGAGAGAAACAAACCGGGTATTTTACTTTATTTATTTTTATTAAATTTATTGGGGTGACATAGGTTAATAAAATTATATAGGTTTCAGGTGTACAGTTCTATAATCCGCCATCTGTATGTTGTACTGTGTGTTCAGCCCTCCAAGTCAAGTGCCCTTCCATCACCATTCATTTCCCTTTATCTTCTTCTCTGTCTCCCTACCTCCTTTCTCCTCTGGTAACCACCATGCTGTTGTCTGCGTCTATGAGTTGGGTTTTGTTTTGTTTTGGCTGTTGTTTTTTACTTTACTTTTTCACCTTTTTCACCCAGCCCCACAAGTATTTTAGTTGATTTCACCATCCTTGCTACCTTAGGAATCCTATGGAGAAAAGATGGTTTTCAGAAGCTACTTTTTAAGCCCTCTTTCAGGAAATATATCCTACAATGATAAAATTCAAAATATTAGAAATGAAACAAATTTTAGGGGACATTTGATTCTCTTGTTATTCTTTTCAACACATGAGACCTAACTAAGAGTTTTATATATAAATTAGACAGTCTATGGATACATATAATGCAACTTAGATTACAAACACTAGTCATTCAGATTCTTCATGCATTTACTAATTTTAGAGTCCTATATCTCAAAATATAACACATTTATAACACATGATTTACTCATGAAAATCAGAACAGTTTGTTTGTACTGAAATGTAAAATCTTCCCAGAAAATACACCTTACTCTTTATGTTTTCCCAGATATAGAGAGAATATAAGTGGCAACTGTAATTGTTTGTAAAATGTGTGTTTCAACAATACATTTTAATGCTATCCACATAAACATTCTCCATGGGTTTGTACACCATTGTAGTTGAAAGTGGAAATGCCCCCCCAAACAATTTTTTATCCTAACTCTGCTACTCACATAACTTATCATCCTACTGCTTTCCTTTTTGTATCCTTAATCCTTTGTAAGCTGACTTCTGATCAGATCAGTAACTATCTACTTCTAAGCCACATTAGCAAATAGTATATTGCTCACAACTTCCACTCCAACCACTCTTCTCCAACATTCTTAAAACTACATAATTAACTAGATGGTAGGAATCTCTTCCCAATGTATATTTATGTCAAATTATCAAAATGCATGTATACTTTCAATATTTTTCCATTTTATTTGACAATTATACCTCAATACAGCTGGAAGAAAATAATACACAAAAAACTCCACTTAGACTTAACTGAAATTGTTCTTTCCCTGTCTTTCTCTCTCATTATTTATTCTCTGGTGCTCTTCCTCTCAATGTACTACAGCTAGGTGTCCCACAAGATTCTACCATTCCTGTCTCCTCTAAATTCACTGTTAAAATCTCTCCCACTTGTGCATTTAGTGATCATTAATATGTGAATGGTTCACAAACTCTAATGTCCTTACCTGACCTCTTTCTAGTTCTAATTTCTGTGAAATACCTATTAAACATCTCCATATGGCCCAATGGTCACTCAAAATTACTATTGCAAAGTGAGGGCTTACCTGTTTCAACAAAAAATCCAATCCTACTCCTGAGTCATCTACCTCCTTTAATGGCACCTTGGTATCACCAGTCGCTTTGTATCACTAACTTCTCTTTTCATTTTTACCTTCACATACAATCTGCCACCAAGTGCTGTTAAGTTTTACCCTTCAATACATTTCTGAAATTTTCATTCTACTCTCTATCCCTAAAGTCCAAAACCTTGTTTTGCTCTTAACTAATTCTATCACAGAGCCCTCTGACAGCTTCCTAACAAATGTCCGGACCTTTAGTCCATCACTCTTTCATCAAATACTTAATACTACCAAATACTGCTTAGTGTAGAAACACAAAACTGAAATGAAATAGTCCCTACCCTCAAGACAGGAATAATCTACTGGAGAAAGAGATTGTGAAATACTGTGATTAAGTGCTATGAGGTATAAATGGTAAACCTCATGTAAGCATAAAAAATGAGCACAGAGCTTGCATTTCTAACAGGTCTGGTGAGAGATTAGAAAATCCTTCTTAAAAGAGGTACTGTGTAGCTTGAAAGGACTTAAAAACATTACCCCAGAAAGTGAGGAGTTAAAAGCTTTCAAAAAGATGGTACAGTATTAATAGTATCTTATCAGTGTGAAAAGCTGTAATAAGGTCACAAAACCTCCGATGTGAAAATCTGTTCAGATACAGCTGCAGGTACAGGGAGACAAAGAGTTCCATGGTTTGAGTTTTGCTTCTTTAAATTTTATCCATTTAGCAAATAATTATATTATTAGCAATCCAACAATTCCTCATTAATCCCCTTATTCAATAAACAATAATTACACAAATATGATTTACTGAGTCATGATATTTAGCAAATAAACAAACTTCCTGACCTCAAGGTACTTAAAATTTAATGGTGGAAATGAGTTATTAACAAAGATTATAGTAAAAAACAAGTTCTATGAAGAAATAACAAAATTGAGGGTAGATGCATCATGTAAACATGGGGTTAACTAATCACAGTATCTGCAACACCTCTCACCTAAAATCCCATTAAAATGGAAAATAAATCCATACACATTGATCTATATCAGCTTATCCATGGTACTACTGTTTGATTATGGCTGTTAGCCAAAGAAACTCAAACAAGTAGGTAAGGAGGAATGATCAATGATGAAAACGGGTTTTGAGAAGAAAACTCTCATCAGATCACTCCCATGTTGGAAAGTAATCTATAGCTTTTCAATGATTAATTTATAGAACGTTTCAACTCCTTTTAGGGCTTCTCAAAACTGACCCTAAACAACATGTGTAATCTAATTTGTTTTCCTTTTCTCAATGTATTTCCCCTACATTAAGTTGTTTACATATTATCCCTGATAATAACTGACTCATTTTAATCTATATGCTTTTAATTAAACTATTAAACTTTTCATGCTGAGTCAACTTCACTCAGAGAACTCTTTGAGTACCTCTTTCATCTCTGTCTATTCATATGCTGCCATCTTCAATGACATCACTTCATCATGAAATAATCTACTTTTTGCATCAAGATATCTGTGCCTTTTTTATAGAATTTTATCATTTCCTGGTATCTGACTTTTTCTCTATCTACCTATTATTGCATACAGCTATTGCTATGCTTGGAAAAAGTCTTCAACGCAAGAATCCCACCTATTTGAACAGGTTGGTGCAGTACTTGTTTTGTTGTGTGTCAGAGAACTTTGCAAGCCCAGGTGTTTAAAAAAATGATTTGTGCAATGAATGAGTGAATGAATTAACCCATTCATTGCCTAAAAAATTCACATTAACTGTACTCATCATAATATTTGAAGCTGTGAGAAATAATGTAGTGTAACAGGTAAAAAAAAACTAATTTGCAAGAGATATATCAGAGGCCAAATCTTGGTTTTACTAACTTTTCACTCAATTTGTTTGGCCCATCTAGACATGTTCCCATATATGGAGAGTGTGTGTTGCCTGAGAAAAACTATATGTTCAGTAAATGTTATCTACTATTATTAAAAGGTAGCATCATCAAGGTTAGTACAATCTTTCAAGCTAACCAAAATTCTTATAATGTTTTTCTGTTTCTGCTTCCTATCATTAAATGATAAAGATAAAAATACTTATGCATTTTATACAACCTGAACACAAGTGTTAGGAGTCTGATAAACAAGCATCAGACTGGTTTATACAAATACACACAGCCAAACAAGGTCATTCAGACTTAAGTCAAATTATCATCTAAGTGAAAGTTTTCATGATCTGCAAATTTTTTATATACTGCTATCACTTCCTCTTAATAGCCTTGAAATTTAATATTTGACTGAATAACTTACTGTATGTACAGTTACATTTTAATATTCGATTAGACAATGTATGCTGTGGAAGGCATTTGCTTAACACTCTTCCAAGGATACTGCAGATACAAATAGAATGCATTACTGTAATACATTCTCTAATTTATGAAACTGGGAATAATGTTTTAAGGTTTCTATAATCAATTTTATGAGTAACTTCATTTTTTTCTGGCAAAATGAAAATGAAAGAAAAGGCAAGTAGTAATCTTCTCAATTCTTTTTCTGCTTTGACTTATGCCTTACAGAGCTTAGGAAAAGGAAGAATCTTCCACTTCCCCTCTCAGGTTTTCTTCTCTTCCATTATCCTTCTATACTTCCATGAAAAATCAGTCCTGCACACTTAGACCTAATGTTTCACAGCACAGCTCCTGAGAATGCCATGAAAAGCACAAGGCAGAAGTACAGAAAACCTCTCTGTCTCACGCAGGAAAGGTCAACCAGCACGCACCCACGTCTCATCCTGCCCAGTCAATGAGCACTCAGATTGGAGGACCGGCTTGGACTACAACACTCGGCTCCTCCTAGGTGGCGGGGACATGTTTAACTCTGACATAAATACAAAGAGGTTAGCTTGAGTCAGTTTCACTTAAACATTTCTTTTGATCTTTGGTCTAAGACATTGGAATCAATGTAAAATGTAAACCAAAAACTGAGGTGCTATTACAATGGAAAAATTATCCTTGTTCTGTGAAAGAAAGAAAGAGAGAGAGAGAGAGAGAGAGAGAGAGAGAGAGAGAGAGGGAAAGAGAGGGAGAGAGAGGAAGAAAGAAAGAAAGAAAGAAAGAAAGAAAGAAAGAAAGAAAGAAAGAAAGAAAGAAAGAAAGAAAGAAAGAAAGAAAGAAAGAGAAAGAAAGAAAGAAAGAAAGAAAGAAAGAAAGAAAGAAAGAAAGAAAGAAAGAAAGAAAGAAAGAAAGAAAGAAAGAAAGAAAGAAAGAAAGAAAGAAAGAAAGAAAGAGGGGAAGAAAGAAAGAGGGGAAGAAAGAAAGAGGGGAAGAAAGAGAGGGGAGGGAGAAAGAAAGAGAGAAATATAGAAAGAAGAGAAACTTTTCCAATAGTAAGAATAGTGGTATGAACTAAAAAAGACAGGATTTGCAGTAATTTCTGGCTTTGTTTTTTAAACAAGAAGAGTTTTTTACAAAATAGCCACAGTCTCAGTAACAATGGGATACAAGTTCCCCCCCCAAAAAAAAGAAAGAAAAGAAAAACATAAACCGGGTATATAGCTTTTCCCGCTACTAGATACTCTTTCTTCAAGCCTACAATAAGCCAGGATCTGCATCTTTGGGCAACAAGATGTCTTCCAGGGACACACAAGCATTTTCTGTTATAAGGAGGAGTTGTTTCTATTTTGAAATCTTCTCATTTTTCTTTCAGAATAATTTCTTACCTTTTCTCCACTTGTAGATATCTATTCAGGGTCTTTAGGTCAACTTTTAGATGCTCACATTTGCCACTGAAAAATCTGTTTAGATGGAGTGGCCAATATCAATGCCTCTATAAACTCAGAAATATATTATCCTTTTTATATGCTAATATTTATTTTTATATAGCAATTCAAACTAATACTGTGATTAAATAAATTCATAGCAATTTATGAATGGTCAAGTGGCCCATCATTTGTGTATGTTTAAGAATGCTATGGGTTGAATTGTGTCCACAAAAAAGTTATGTAGACGTCGTAAGCCCTAATGCCTGTGAATCGAACCTTATTTGTAAAGAGGGTCTTTGTAGATTTGAATTAAGTTGAGATTGTCATGGGGGGATAATTCAGTATCACTGGAGTCTTTATAAGAAGATGCATGTAAGCATACACACACACACACACACACAACCAGGTAACAAAAGAGGTGGAGATCGGAGTGATTCAGGTGCAAGCCAAGGAATAACAAGGCTTGACAATCACCACCAGAAAGCTAAGAAGTGGTAAGGAAGGATTCTACCAAGCGTCTCTGAGACAGCATGGCTTTGCTGACATGTTGACATCAGACTTGCAGCGTCCAAAATTGTGAAAGAACAAATTTCCATTGCTTTAAACGGGCCAGTTTCTGTCACTTGGTTGCAACAGCCCTAGGAAACTAATACAAAGAGTAGCTTATTCATTCAAACACATTAATCTTTACCACAATGTGTTCAGAATATATTTTTGAGCAAGGCATACCAGTTTCCCTGATATCTGTAAAGTGTAAGCAAGCATACTGCAATGAGCTTTCTTCCTGTTTTTCCATCATTTGTTTTAAAGGGCAGATATGTCTGCTATTATGGCTTTGGAAATAAAAGGAGAAAAACTAACTCCATATTTCTATCCACCATACTTTCTTATGCCTTTCTTATAACCCTTGGTATTGCCCTGTTCTCCACCCTTCATCCCTAACTTGGTGCTCTCACATATATATTTTACACATTACATTAGTGTTTAATGACTATTTATTCCTATGCAAATTAATGTTTACAGAAACTAAAAGCAAAATCCATCAGTAATTGAGTCTTATTAGCATTACTAATATTCTTATTCAGTATCAATTATAATTTTCAGCTATAATAAATTATGTAATTTGCATCGGTATGTATCATATACATTGTAACCTTACTGTTTATGCTCACATACACATATGCTTTCTTAAGGAATGAACATTATATAATTAAATTTGGGGTAATGACATCCAAGTTAGGGTGTGTGTGAGTGTAATCTCCTTCTGATATACACTCCCCACCCATACACACTCATATTTATACATGTGGGTACACAAAATATCTTTGGAGATATACTGAAGAAAACCTTAAATAAATACCCTGAGAAGAAGAATTGGAGGAGTGAAGAACAGGAGTAGGAAGGAGAAATACTGTCCATTATACACATTTTATTACATTTTTCATTGTTTGCCTTGTGCATGTAATATTCTCCTAAAAATGAGCCACATTTTTATAAATTTAGATAAATATGGAATTGTAAATTCCTTAGAAATTAATAAATGTAGAGCACAGTAACTAAATCAGCATAAATTTATTCAATATCTGCATTGTATAAATTTAAATAATATTGTAAATTAGCCAGAAATTTTTTGACTGATATATTTGATTAAAAATCATTTTCATTGTTTATTGTATATTATTCCGAAACATAAATAATTTAAATCAATTTAAGCCACTTCTTCCTTTATTTTTCCTTTGAAACTACTTTTTAGCACCCAAATTTAGGCTTTGTAAAAGAAAAAGAAAACCTATACTTATTCCATTTTATAATGTATAATTTTAGGATAGGAGGAAAATTCACTGGCTCCAAACAGGTATCTCAGTGGCAAATGAGAAAGGGCTTTTTCTTTTTTAAAGAGTTGAGATTACTGTACATGTGCAGTGGGTTGCGATTGTTGATAATAGACTGAATTTCCTCATAGCGTTTCCTCCTTTCCACAATATTAGCTTTCCATGCTACTTACTGAAACAGATCCCAAATATTGAAATTATACATAAAATGTCTGTTATGATTTAAAATGTTCAGTAGGAGATCTTGCCAGAAACATTATATTTGGCTTAAAAGTGCAGAGTTACTCAAACTGTTAAAAAAATTTTATTCAGTATTTCAGTGAAAGAAAAATCACAAATCCACCAGAAGGAACTATTATTTCTGGAAACATAGAAACCATCTTAAGCAGGTGCAGTACTAGCTTCTGTCTCCTAACTTTATCATACCTCCCTCTTTCATGCTTTCTAAGTTGACTTATTGGTCATTAAATTAAATACTCCAAAAAGTTATGTCACATAACTCTAGAATATAGAAAGAAGTAGCATTCGGCACATGGTTTATTTATATATTACAAAACAAGGCACCAGAGAGTCTTTTGAAATCACAACGATCATGTTGTGTGTGCAGCATCACAATACAAGCCCCTTTAAAATGCCACAAATTGTTACTCTATTGCATTCAGAGAGACACACAATGCAGGCTTGGATCTTGGCAACCTGTGAAAGTGCCCAGTCCAAAATTACTAACAGCTGGAGATGACAGTTGTTTTAACAGCTGAGCTGACAGGATTAATTTAAATGCACTGAAATCAAAAGTAGATAACACCTGTTTAGTCTTCCAGGGCCATTCGACAAGGTAGGCCGAAGGAAAAACGCAGAGCCAAAATTGTGTCTCTTTCTCTCTTGAGGGGCTTCAGAGGAGAATGTCACCTTTCCTTGGAGGTAGGGTTAGATTTCCGCAGCAGGGGGTTGGTCAGCCCTTATCAGTTTTTAACATCTGGTTCCTATAATGTACCTCCTTCCTTTTTTCCCTTCTCTGTCCAAGGTCTTTGACCCAAACTCAACAGTGGATAAAGATCACTCGATTTCAAAGCTACAGTTTCTCACTACAGCTTCCTAGAAATTCTCTTGGGTTAATTAATGTATTCTCTTTGAGCTTCACAGCCACAGCCACAGACGAGCTGCTTGCTTTTCTTCTCTTTTTTTTCTCCCTTCTTATCTTTGGTTTTAAAATACATCATGTCATACATGACTTTGCATTTCAAATGGCTGTCAAAAATTATTCAGAGTTGGATTTTGTATAGGATATTTGTCAATAGTTGATGGTTTTAATCTAAGAAAACTATTTCTCCAAAAGAAGGAATATTAAAATGTATCTTTTTGAATTGGGGAATAATGAAAAAATGATTTAGGTTTGCATAGGTAGGGATGATAGGATACTGTAATTTCCTCAGAAGGTCTAGATTTATATATTCTTATTAACACAAGGACATAAATGAAGCAAAATCAAATAGTCTGGAAGCAGAAGTATTTATTTTGCTTCACTTCCAGGAATTAGGATCTACATGTACTTGAGGAACATAAAGACTGGTTTCCATTTACACAGAGGAATATGTTGACCTGATATTAAGAATCCTAATATGTACAACTAAAAAAATGTATTAAAATATTTTGCTAAAATTATACTCATATCATCTGCAGGAACCATATAGAATATGGAGTAAATTTTGAGTAGACACCAATTATGCCTTATGCCCTGCAAAATTTGACCAAATTCTATACCTGCTCAATTTAAAAGAAAGTATACATCTATTCTGTGAAGCAGAAAAGGGAATATCTTCAGGATTAAGGCTGCATCCTTCTTAGCCAGCTCTGGATGTTCAAAAAATGCAGAGCATAAGGTTGTTATGTTTATTTGATTTACAGCCAAAATAAAGAGATAAGACAATAATGATTTTCTCATTTGTGGAAAAATATATGTGCATAAGCTATTTTGAGGAGACAAAATTTTTGAAAATTCTGAAATTTTGGAGGTATTAAAATGTTCAAGAATGTTTTACATTTAAAACAAAAGCATTATTTCGAGTCTTGGCTAATTATGGGAAATGTAGGATAATATACTTTATGGGTAGGTCAACATCTGAGTCCACAGTGCTTCTAGTTTCCCATTTCACAAATATAAGTTCTGCAGAAGTACTTAAAAAAATAAACCTCAGTAACAGTAATTCAGAAAGTGTTCTTGAAACACTCTCATTAAAAAGGCTTGTATTTGTTAACCTCAGAATAACATGGCTTACCCAACAACTCAAAGCAAAAGCCAGACTTTAAAATGTCTAATTTTAATAAGTTGAGCTGCTTAATTTCCAAATATTTGGAATTTTCTAGCTAGGCATTTCTCTGCTATTGTTTTCTATTTTAATTCCATTGTTTCCTGAGAATATACTTTTTATGTTTTCTCTTTTAAATTTTCCTTCACGTTTAAATGAGGTATATTACATTGATTGGTTTTTGTTTGTCAAACCATCTTGCATTTTAGGGATAAATTCCCTACTTGGTCATAGTAAGAAAAAAAAAAGTGCCTTAATTTTGTTCACTCACTGGGGGAAAAAAGTGCAGTAACTGAAGCAATTCTAAATAAGGGCGTCATGTTCTTATTTTTCCAAATAAATTGCAAGGTATTGGGATATTTTTAAATATTGGTGACCCATTAAATAATTACATTCCATGAAATATATTGCAACAGTCTCTTTTAAAAAGCCAAGAAATGAATTACTTCTGGTAGTTACAGTTTCTACAACTAACATTTGATCAGCAACTGAAGTTGTATAGTAGAAAATAGCTACTTATGGTATACATTTCTGTTTTTATTAATATTCTAATAACAGGTTCACACAAATATTAATTCTGGTGTGACTGAGATTTTATTACCTAATAGACTGTAATAAAGGAACTCGATAAAATAATGACCATCATTTTTCCTTGTCAATATCAAAGTTATGACAGTGTTATGAACATTAAAAGTGCAATGACATATTTTAGTACTTTGGGTCAGAGTATATCTAGTGATAATTTGTTCTTCTCAGTAGTTTCTTAGAGCAATTTCCAAAGAAAAACACAGATGGGAATTTTTTTTAAGAAAACAACATTTATGCTTTAAAGGACAATCTGTTATATGGTATTAGTTATTAGATCTCTTTAGAGAAAGACACAGAAGAAAATTTCGAACCCAGAAATAATGTGAGTTAGGCCAACACCAAACTCAAGGGGGATTTTAAGAAGCATAGTATGCTTATTGTTTTTCTTTTATATCTTGTCTTCATATGCAATAGGTGGGAGAGAATGGTGACTCTACGAAGTTTAAAACCTCAATTATTAAAATCCCATTTACTGATAACTAATTTTGCCTAAAAAAGATGAATATCAACATACTATACCTCAGGAAATACGTGCTTCTCATCAAATGTACACTAAAATACTTCTACTTGAAAACATAAATAAACTGAGTAACATATAAAGACAATACAGACAGTGACCTTCAAGTGGCAGTTATTGTGAAAACTAAAAAGTGTGTGTGTGTGTATTGGCAAATATATATACAAATATATATATTTGCCAAATGATGTGAAAAAAATTCTTCAAACTGTATTTCATTTTTCTCTTACATTCAGGTTTGTCTTTTAAAACATCATACATTTTCAGAAAATCTAATTGTATTTCTAAATCATTAAGTTCCAGAAAAATCTTTTGGTTTTTCTGTTTTATAGTTATAGCAAAGTTTTTGGTCTATTGAGCATAAAACAATAATTGTTGATCTATTCTGTCTAATAGTAGCTTCTTCTACTTTAATAAAATAAGGATCAGTTTCTTCCCTGCATTTTCTCTCTTTACACGACTCAGAGACTCAAAGAAGATAATTACGAACAATGCCTGAAGAATGGTTCAGTTAATGTTAATTTATACAACAAACTAATTACTACCAAATGGTAAAAATCACATGTGGAAGTCCCTCTCTCCCACGCACATAACTGAACCAGCAGCCATCTGTCTCAGCTTGGGGAGAGCTCAGGGAGACCCAGAGACGATAAGGAAAAGGAAGGGTGCAGATGCACCAGCTCATTCACCTCCATGCAAGTCACAGGGTTTGATCACCAGGTTTCCGAACATTAAAAGCTTTCAGGAAAAGCAGAAAAGTAAATATATATAGAAAGAAGTTGTTTCAAACCTGTTTTAATAAATGCACATGTTCCAAAATCATCATCACAGGTTGAAACCTATATTCAGCATGAAAATGCTTATTTTGTTTTAGACACAAACTACATATTGTTGGACTGTCATTCCTCATCTATGCACCATTTTGCCATAGAAGACACAGCATGCATACTTGAATCTTCTTAAGGAAGTTAATTTCTGAGTTCTGAGAAGTGTGTGTGTCTATATTTTTAACACGAGTTTAAAAACTCCTTATACATGATGACTGTAACTTGAGGGATACTTGCTTAATTACTCTTATTGAAATAAGCATGTAAATTTTAACAAATAATATAAAGCAATTGATATTTTGACACGTCACTAGGCTAGAATTATATCAAATGCAGCAAAATAAGGGTTACTTATCCCTTTACAATCACAAGGCAAATCTTGACATATAAACAATAATGGATTTTCATATGGAAAAATCTAAATGGGAATGTAAGAGTATTAAAGTGTTTTTTTATTTTTTAAATTAAAAGAATATTCATCTTTGCCCAGTAAGGTTGAGAATCTTACCTGAGTAAGATCATAGCACTTAGGAGAATGGGTACATTCAAAATAAAAATAAGATAAAACAAAAATAGAATATTAATTCATAGATATGTTCTGTGATGTTTTTAATGCCATTCATAATTCCAATTGGAGAAAGAGGTGCTTTGCAAATATTTGTTGAGTGAAAAACTGAATGAGAAAACCAGAATAGTACTAATTTCCCATAACACATTTCCCTGTGGAATTAAAAATGTTTTACAAAGAGCATGTTCCCATCTCACTGAAATCGGTTCTCTTGCTTGCCCTTCACATACTTACTGGTATCTGACCTGATCTGATGAGAGAACACACAGCAAACCCTGAAGCAGGTGGGTTTGCAGGAAACGCTCCCCCTTCCACAATCAGATACCCCACAAGGGAGAGCTGCAGCCTTCAGTCTAAGAGGTTCTTGTGGAAGGCAGTGATAAAGGTGGTACAGCCAAGCAGGAGGACCTTAATACTAGCAGTGAGGACACTGTAAATTATCTATTTTTACACTTATTTCTTAAGATTGTTTCATAAAAGTCAACATAGAGCTACTAGAAAAATATTTTTTCTAAATCTTCCTAGTTATACATAATTTTTTTCAATTCATTTACTGGCTTTTATATTATTGGAAATATTTTTCTAGTATTTATCAACTTAGATAAAGTTCTACATGTGGGAAAACCAGAAAAAAATTAATTTGAAAGCCAATCCTATTGTGGGTATTCCATATAAACAGTTAGGCTTTTTAGCAAACACTGCACAACATTTTTTTAAAAAATTTCAATACTGCATTTTGATGTAATATATAGCAAAAGGTAGAAACACAAGGAATTACCCATTTTTAAATAATATTTAAAAATCATCATTCCATTTTTGTTCTTTTAACTGTACTATTTTTATAAATATGTATCAATTTTTCTTGAGAATATTCTAATACAGGTAAGAATATTTTAAAGCAAAACTCAAACTTTTTGCCTTTTTAAAATATGTTAGAAATAGGTGTAAACTTCAAAAGGGTTTTCACCCAAACAGTCTTTAAACTATGTTGTGATATTTTCATTCCAGACGACTTTATGACTGCCCAAGGTTACAACTGGCACCCCTATTAGAATCAGAGAAGTCACTTTAGAGATGTAATGACTTTGTAATTCTCAAAATCTATAAAATAAGATGTGTGGACTAGTTAGCAAAATGGCCCTTCACTTAGCTTGCAGTATCTCTGGGGAGGCAGCTTCATGTGAGAAGCAAACATGATAAAGAGAGAGAGAAGAGAAGGGAGGAGGATAATTCAGGATTCTAGAAAAACGAACAGTAAAATTATCTGTCTTTCATTATTTGCACAAAATTATCACTTAAAACAATGTAGATAAATTAGAAGTCACAAATTTTACAGTAAAAGATTTTATCTTCTATCTCAGTGTGTTAGTACTAGAGATGCATTTATCTGGATTACTGCAGAACACCTAATCAAAACCTATAATAATAAACCTGTTGTATAATAAGTCTATCAGAGTTCACTGTTCTTTTCCTTTTGCCCATAATTCTTAATAAAGAGCTCTCCAGTTCTGTTTTTCCTTATTTTTACATATTGACTTAATAAAAATATTGATATACCTCTAGAATTTTATATGCAGAAAGAAGTAAAAAACCCATTAATATAATAATTTTATTTTCCAATATATAAAATGAAAATGAATAAAAGAAAATGAAGCCCTTGTCCAAGATTACACAGGTGATAGAGAAAAACTAAGACCCAGGTGTTCATAATTCCATATTTCCTCTACTAAACTTCCTTTAGCGAGAGAGCTAGAAAACCGGGGATGAATTCTTTAGTCCAGGTCAGAGATAGCTTATTCAGCCATTTAATTAACGCTTTCAATTAGGACTCCGGATAATGGGATGACTGAGACCCTGTTCCTGCCCTCCAGGACATTCATCCACTGACTTCTCTGTAAAGGGCCAGATAGCAAATATTTGGGGCTTTGTGGAGTATACTAATCAACTTTACCACTGTAACACTAAAGTGCTTACATTACAAGACACTACCTCAATATGTATGTAAATGAATGAGCATTGGTGTGTTGAATTTCACATGAAGTTCAAGTGTCACAAAATATTACTGTTAGCTCATAGGTCATACAAAATCAGGCAGCAACCTAGACTTGGCCTACAAGCCATATAAGATCAAAATGTAATGGACAAGAGAGACACACACACAAAATTTCTTAAGGGAGGGAAGATGGGGCAGTTAGAGTTAGCAGAAATTCCTGGTAGGGGTGAAATCTAAGCTAAATATTAAGAATAAATGGACATCATCCAGGCGCAAAGCAAGAAAAAGATATTGCAACTAACATCATGAGCAAAGAAAAGCATGGAGGCTGTGAAAAGCCACAGGCAATTCAGCATTGCTAGAGCAAAAGTCATAAAGATGATGCAGGGAATGGAAGGAAATGAGAAATGAAGCTGGAGAGTAAGACAGGAAGTGAACTCACTGCAGCTGCTGGCTGACTACATACCCGCTTTAATAAGGGTCTGTGGGAGACCCCATAAAAGACATAGGATAGCACATGCCAGCTGAGGCTCTTTCTCCACTCTTGAGAAGAATTTAAGTAAGTCTACTTTCACATCCCTGATGCTGCTTCACCATTGTCTTTTTTTCTTCTTTGAGAAAAAATAATTTCTTTTAAAGTATGACTTACATTTTATTAACTGCCAGCATGGCATGTGAGCATGTCAGAAAAAATGATTAATACTGTGTCCTATAGTACCTATTTTATATGTATTATATATAAAACATACATAAATAAAACATACATAAAACATGAATATGTGTGTGTGCTAAAATTCAAACAGTTCTGTTTAAAATTAAGGTTACAATTACAAACAAACTTTTAATAAGTTATACCTAAGCCTTCAAACTTTTGACATAAACCAGCTTACAAAGTTAAGTGTCTTTCAGTTGTCTGAGTCAGATTTAATTTAGATACTCATTATTATTATTATCATCATAATTTTGGCTTGACTACCCAAACATCATTTGGCTAGTACTAAAACTAAAATTCAAAATGAATATCCTCTACTATTTTAGTAAGGAAAGGCTAACCACTGCTGGAGGGGAGATAATGCATTATATGTCTACCCTTATTAGCGGGATTACCTGGGGAAAGCAATTAGAATATCTTCTTTAGAGCTGTAAATTTTTCTTAGAAAGCTGTGGATAAGCAGAAATCAGTAGCCTTGAGAATACCCAGACAAGATGGGATGATGAATGGAAAGTACATTAAAAGAAGTTATGTCATAGAGAGATGGACCCAGTGAATATCATGACATCTTTCTGCAAAAGTACTTGAGACTGGCTAGACAGGTCATAATGACCTCATAGGTAACATAAACAACAAAAATATGTATTAATATGTAAAATATCAATTCAGTTTCAAAGATAATTATGTGCACTGATTATAAACATATGTATAAGGCCCCTTCTCTCCACTTCCAGAGCTTCCTGTACCTTCTCACTCACAGTTCCTTTCACTGTGAAGTCACATGGCTTGTCTACCTCGAAAGACCATGAGAAACTTAAGAACAGAAACTGTATCTTCCATTTCTGCCTCCTGATGAACCTATTAAATAACTAGCATACAGCAGGACCTCTGTCAGAATGACAGAATGAGTGAAGAGATGAACAAACAAAAACAGTATTACAGGAGAAAGGAGCTATTGACTCTATATTAGGCATCTGGAGAGACTTTACACAAAATGTTAACAGGATCCCAAAGATAATGAAAACCAAAATCTAGAACAGAATGGGGAGTTCTATTCTGTGCTGAGATCCTGACCAAGTTTTGTCAAAAATTGTTCTAGGTCAAATTTTTAGTTTGGAGATAAAGAGTCAGACCAATTCTCCTCCAAATCTGTTACTTACTATACTACGTGTGTGTGTGTTATTCATTTATTCCAGAGAAATTTTAGAGCTCTAATGGACTTGGCAAGATTTTGTCCTGTGTATATAAGCATAAATATCAATTAAAAAACTGATAGAGATTTAATACATTTTAAATTCTAAGTCTTTGAAAACAATTACACAGTATTTTAGAAGGTTTCAAAATTTTTGTAATTTAGATGAACCACTTCAAAGCATAAGACTGTATACATCTCTAATAATGCAATAAACTTTGAAAATAGCAATCATTTTTAATTTCAATATTTTCAATTTAGAAAACAAAGAAAAAAATCTTGGCAACAAAAAATGACTCCAAGGGTTACTGTGGTTCTTTTTTTACTTAATTAATACTCTTTATTAACCCCTAATTATAATATTGTTTAAGTGAAAAAAGTGTCTAAAATGTGTAACTTTGATTTATCTTTAGTTCTGTTGGTTCATTCTTAATGAGTCCTTTGAGCTACATGAAGAAAACACTAAGTAAACCAACAAGGTGGCTGTCCTTCTTTAGCACAGAACAGAAATAGCTCAACTTAAGCACTGAGGAGGTAAAACATGAGCAAACATGTCTAATTCTTATCCCTCATATTTTGCTATTGGATTTTTTTCTTTCTGGAATTTGGAGCCCTATATGAAAGCCAAGAACTGACCCCTCCTATTTACATTATACTGTTCTTGACATTGCAAACTCCCTTGTTTATGTGCTTTTCTTCACTTACACATGGTATGTTGACATTGATGAAAAATATTAGAATGTCCGAACAAGACCAAAGCATAAATATTAGGGTTAAAAAAAAAACAGAGAGAAAACAAAACTCCAAAGGGTGGAGGGTGCGTTTCGTTCATTTATATTGCTTTCTGCTCTCAACTCTTCCACATGACTAATGACACAGGGTGGTGTATAAACCTTTCAGGCAAATTTCTACAAACAAAGCATAACTTCTCAGAAAAGAAAGGCCTATGCAACAGCGATTTAATTCATCTTGAAACAGCAAATCAATTCTTATCTATTAACAAACTAAATACCAGCATAGGAGCACTGTCCTGTTATAATAAGCACACATACTCAATTATGGTGTGCTTTCCTAGCTACTGATCTCTTCAGTAATTATACCATGCAATGAGTTGTACATTGATATTATATTAATTTGCAGGGAGGAGACAACTTAAGTACAAATTAAATTGAGGCTAAACATTTCAGTAAACCTTACATAAGGCTTAAGAACAAATGGCATGTTTCTTAGGAGGGAAAAATGATGATTCGTATATCTCATTTTCAGTTTCTAATTAAAAAGTTTAGAAATGAAAACTATCTTAGAATTCTAGTCCCTTATGCATCCATTTCAAAGTAGGTAAACTATTGTGTTTCATAATTACCTGCAATTGTCATATGAATAGCAGTAACAATCTTCCAAAAACATTTTATATAGACAGGTGGCAGTAAAAAGAGAATAGCAAGTAGAAAACTTGTCCTACAGGCAAAACAAAAATATAAAGTTCACAAAAAGATTCCTCACCCTTTTGCAGAACTGTCAAAAAACTTCTATTGACCAAGAATAGCGTACAGTAAACACACCAAACAAAAGAAATGATGAAAGATGTATTTACTTGTTCAAGACTTTTCTTTTTCTTTTTCTTTTATGTACACCCACACTGAACAGTCTGGACTGTGTTAATAAATAACCAGTAGCAACCTAAGTGGACAGAGGAGGGGTTTCTATGATGCTGTCAGGTAAGAGACGGTTGCCCGGCACTGCTGATACAGTTCTCTACACGTGAGTTGCACACCCACACAAGAAAGACAGCACATGGGTTAATGGACAGATCCTTTCATCTATTACCAAATAATGGAAGGGAAGGAAGAAAAATCGGAAAACACTAGTTTGTGTTTTGGAGTTGTCCAACCCTTTCAATTTGGGAAGAAATAAATCAATTTTATGAACCATGTCCTGCCAGAGTAATCTGTTCTCAGATAACTTGCTGTGGTTACTTGGAAATTTACTAAACCATAACTCCGAACTCTTTAGCATTAAACAATACTCATTACTTTATTTTTCAGCTTGTTTCCAATGAGGGCTCCATGCTTTGTTACACATAAATCATCTGAGATCAAATTTGAAATATTCTGAATAAATCTTTCCATTTTCATTTTCTAAAATACAAAAAGTCTAAATAATAAGCATAAATAGAGACTAAAGTTCACAAACTCAGTGATGAGAGTCTTAAAAGTTTACTTCATGTATGATATTACATACACAAACAAGAATGCTACTCTGTTAAGTCAACTTGAGACATTTGCAGTATTTTGAGCTTACTCTTCATCAAAGTTCATTTCCAAATGCCCCGTGACAGTCCTCCCTGAAGGTATGGGGAGAGTGTAACACAAATGAAACTAGGCTAAGTCTGAACTATGAGAGTGGAAGTAAACTTATATAATATATAATCTATCTTTCTATATAGTGTATAATATATATGAGTTACTGCCTCAAATTGTTTTGTATGCTATGTAGATGATCTGAAAATATTTATTGAAAAGATAGGTGAATAAAAGTTGGCTTTCAAATTCAAGACATAAAAGAAAGGACGTTCATTCTGAATTTCACACAAGATCTTTCCTCCAGCAGTCAAAGATCATATCCAAAAATGAGAGTACAGCGGTGGGGGGGAAAAGGCAGAAAACTGTACTTGAACAACAATAAAATTGAAAAAAAATGAGAGTACAGAGCAGTCTGGTATCCAAAGTTCATCAGCCTGTAAGATGGACTATCTTAATCAATCCAAATGTCCAGGTCATATGCTCACCCTGTGCGCCCTAGCCTCACTGCTCACTCATGATCCTGGCCATATTTCTCCTCAACATTAAGGGTAGTTAAGGAAGGCACACTGGGAGTTCTTGAGGTCTCCGAACTCTGGGAGCAGGTGGCAAAGGAAACTCTGAGTGAGCTCTTCATGACTCTAGTGCCATCCGTGCCTTCCCCATAAACAACTCCTATTAAAAAAAAAAAGACCAAGCACCCACTAGAACAAAACCAAGCAGGCCTATTTAATTAGGGCATTTGCTCGATATCCACTTCTTCATGTTAAACACACAGCCACACAGGCCTAGGAGGTCTGATTAATTTTAATATGCACGGTCATGACAAGTGCCTCAAGGGTAACTGAGTGAAAAACAAACGCGCAAACGCACAAAATCTTCCAGCTAGTTGAGTCTGACAAATCAGTTTCAGAAAAATGCTGTGTGTGTTCCCCAGATTAGAGTGTTACTATTCAGCAAGGGCATGGACCTTTAATGTGAGGAGAAAAGAGGCCTCGGAAACAGGTGGCTGGCTCTTCATTCTTGAATAAATGATGTATCTGAAGGCTGAGGCACATAAGGAACAAGAAGGGCTGCCACATTCCCCTAATGTTTATTTCTAATATACACCCTGGGTCAGTGCGCCTTTTTGAAGTGCTCCATTTGTTATAACTAGAAGTCCAGCACTGACAGTTTTAGTTAAGAACAAGAAAAACAGGGGTACCTTACTTATCTGAAAGGTTTAAAAATATTAGAAACACTTGGGTAAAGAGATATTTGTAATGATATATGCAGTCCTGTTATAGCAGACAAAATCATGTGTGAGCAGGAATGAAATAGGACTTTTCTTGTCTTAACAGACAAGTAGCCATCTTTAAAAAAGAACGTTGACTTGAATGCTGTCCACAAAAGGATACAAATTAAGGACATAATTTTAAATATGATTGTATTTTATTAATAAAAGTACAAGTTTTACTTAAAAAGAAAAATAGAAGCTTTCTTGGGCCAAATGAGGTCCTTGTACAGACAACCTTAGATCTCAGCCCCAGGACTCTGGGTAGATCCCCAAAGGCTATCCCCGAGCCTTTATAATCCAAGTAAAAAGGCCTTTCAAAAATATAAATTAATTCTCTATAACACTTAATGAAGTTAACAATATCAAGATAAACTGCTATGACAGACACCACTTGAAAAGGAGATGACAGGGAACAAGTTTCACTTTAGTATTGAAGAATCACAAGGCTTCAAACTCAGCTTACTGCATGCTACAGTTAAAACACTTCCTGAAGAAATAGGCTCTACAGCATTTGAGGGTGTCTTCTTGTCCTGATCTTTAAAAAATAAACTCTTTCCTTTCTCATCATTTTATGAGTTTCGGTTTCCATACAGTGGTGCCTTTGAGAAGGGTGCCTGGAGGTTAGACTCCAGCTTGCTCAACAAGAAGAGAGACATTTTTCAGTGACAGACTGCAGAGATGAACACGTAGCCACAATGCATTAGGAGGAGCCTCCAACAGCAGCGGGAGTGTGAGGAACAAAACTTAAAAGGCCTCATCTGAAAAGTACCCTTGTTTGTCCTTCAGTGGAACAGCACTTACAAAGCCTCTTCAACATGTCAAAAGGACAGTGAGTAACTAAACAAAGCAACTCCAACCTCTGCCAATTAAAGTATCTTTAGGCTGTTCCCCTGATCCATTCACTTTTTATTTTTCCCACCTCATCAAACAAGGTTTTAAAACAAGAGTGAATTTCAAAGTGAATTGCAATATTCTTAATTTAATGGAATGCTTTGGGATTTTGAACTTAGGAAAGCCAATCTCCATATTTCCCTGTAAAAAACAGTAATTAAAAAGTTGGTAAAATTAGGGCGTAATTTTGAATTTCTATTTTAACTTGTCTGTTAATGTAATATGGTTCAATTTAATTTTTAAAGGGCTGCTCAACAACAGACATTTAAATTAAAAGAACAGGTATTGTGATTTATACTGTAAACTCAAGCATCAAACATGCAATGCCTGTAGGGATGTTCACAAGGCCAAGTACCATGCACCAGGGGCCTGTCTTTTCCACAGAAGAATTATACATAATGCTGCAGCACACCACAGATGAAAATATATTGCCTGTATCATCTCTTTTAAGACCCCTAAAATATGTCTTAAAACAAGGGGGAAGCTTTATATCCATTAGAGGATCTAATGGTTCTATATGTCAACACATTTGTAATAAAAATTGAAAGGCCATTAACACATAATTATATCTGGGAGAAAAGCACAAGGAAAGTAACATAGAAGGTGCAATCAACTAAACCGAGTTATTTTCAGTAGATGTGGCAGATGCAAACATCGAAGAGACACGCTACACAATAAAAATACATATTTTTAAGTTTTAAGAAAGGATAATTCATAAGCAACAATTAATACATTTTTGTTTTGTAAACTACTAGTTATAAACTTAAACACTGTCCAATATATTCCTATAAATGGTTCAAATGGAGTTAAGTGGAAGGTTTTTTTAATATTTGCTACTGAGATTTTGCAGTGCAGAACGTGATGTTAAAGTGATACCCACTTATGGTTTTCCACCTAAAACATCAATCTTCCCTACTGTGTCTGAGAGAGAGAGGGAGAATGAATGAATATGAATGAGAACCCAGTATTTTCTTCACTCAATGACAGCTCTACAGATGATGCTGAGGATGGTGATGGCTTGAGGTCTGCCACAGTATATACTTGTCCAACTCATTCCATTTTTTAGTTCTCATAAGAAGAGAACTAACTGTTTTTTGTGAAGTCTGTACTAAAAGCAATGGACTGTTTTATGTAGAGTAACATTAGGTTACTTTGCAAATAGGTTATGCCTTTGGGGTCTTGCAATATAAAATTGTGAGTAAAGATTTTCTGAAAATCTTTCTGAAGATTTTCACAAAATCAGTTCTGAAAAAAGTTCCTGTTGTATAATAATGATAAAGTCTAGTTTGAGTGGAAACAAAATATCTCACATAAATGCAGATTCTCACACACAAGTACACCCATCATGATATGACGATTTTGAAGGTGTGGGTTTCACAGTCTAAGAAGAAAGAATACTGGCAGATATGGATGCTAAATAAAAGACAAGCTTGCGTGGGATCTGAGAGAGGGATCACATTCACATGTATAAACAAGAATAATAAGAAGAAAAATCAAAGTGGGAGGAAAGTAAAACACTTAGAACACAAGAAAAAGCTAAAATGTCAATAAAATTAATGAAACTTTGGTCAACAGAGCCCTCAGTCACCTCACTTATATCTGTCTTTAGTACACATTCACATTACTGTCAAAATAAGATTGTAACAAATCCACACCCAATGTTAAAAGCCTCTCCTAGCTTCAGTTTGGTTACCATGTCCTATTTCATTTATGTCAATCCAGATGAAATTTTCTTTCTTTTTGAAAATTAATTCTTCACAAGGAAACTAACCTACCCATATTTTATTTAGGAAAATTTATATAAATATGCTTCAAAGCAACTACCTATCCCAGGATTTTTAAGAATGTTGGGTGTGTTGTTGTTTTTGTTGTTGATGACTTGTCTTAAATTTCCAGATTGTGAAGGTCTGAATCAGAATTTTTCAGTACATAAAAGCACCCTGGGAAAGCAGCACTGGAAACTATACATTGTTTCCATCATGCCTAAAATAACAATGTTTCCAACCAGTCAAGATGTGATAATGACAATAACTGGTACAATTCCAAGTTGGTTATAATTTATAAAGTACTTTAACACGCATTACCTCATTTGTTTTCTTCAACAGTCTTTTGATGTAAGTAGGGCAGTTAGCATTGCCAATTGAGGGCAGATATTCATTACATTAATACAATTATTATAGCAACTTAAAGGCAAGTAAATACGATGTTTTTTACAATGCAAATTATCAGGTTGGTACTCAGTTTTATGCAAAGAGATCCTTATTTAAAATTAAAATTTGCATTTCCCAAATCGTTACAAAATAGATAAAATGGCATTCCCAAATATCACTAAATACTTATGTTATTGCCTCAAAATTGATCAGAGACTAAACTGTATAGCTGTTACACCATAATCACATAGCAATCAGTGGCAGAGTCAAGACTAAAACCCAAACACTGACTCACAGTGTAGGTACTCTTTGTCATCAGGGCTTGATTTGAATGTCAGATAAGAATTATGGATTATGTCCCCCAAAATGCACAAAAAACATATATTGTCACCATTTTGCATACACCTTCTGGGATTTCTAAGCCCTCAGAAGGAACTTAGGAATCCTGAATTTGAAGCTACCCTTGAGCTAACATGTTAGAGTCCTGGGAAGACAATACGGAAGAAGCAATGGGTTGAAAGGAATCAGTTACTTTTCTTTCACCTCAGCCCTCCTAAGAGGAACTGTGCAGATGTTGGTGGGGTAGGCACTGTGGACTGGAAGATCCAATAATAAACTGGCCCCATCTTGAGCCCATCATAAGAAATAATAACCTTCTCTCCAGTGCCAGCTCTGTACACCTGCAAAACGGTACTGGTCTCCATTATGCTGAAACAATATTAAAGACCAGTTATAGCTTTGTATTTTGGAAAAGAGTTCATAGATCAATTCAATTCACTGCACAAGAATTATTTTCTATGGCCACAAATTCACAGATAAAGCCAAAAAGTTTTATTAGAGAAATGTTCATTATTAGAATTATTTAAAAGATTAATGCGAATATAAACTTTTCATTATGTGGGTATTTCAGTTTTGTATCCTGGATCTTACAATATCTAGTTTTGTGACCCAGAACTACACTAAACTCCAACTCACACAAAAAAAATTGAAAGTAATGATCTCAGAGTTTCACTAATGATAAGGGTATGCATATGATAAGATGAAGGTTGGAGAAGACGGGATGAATGAAGTAGAGAGATTGGGAGCTGAAGGAAGAGTTTGTGGAAGACATGGAGAATAGCGGACAGTAAATGCAGAAGTAGAAAAATGAAACCTATCCAGTTTTTAGAGGAGTGTTGGGCATAAAATGTCAATTAATGGGTTACCTCTCATCCACTATTAACGCCATCACCTACTGTGTGCCAAGTCCATTCAAAGGAAGCAGAGAGGCACAGATGACTGAACCAAGAACTCTTCATCTCAACATTCACATACTTACTACTGTGGAAAACAAAAGTAAATAAACAATGGTGGTAATGTGGTCAGAACGAAGAGAGATGAGTGCATGTAAACAAAATTCTGACAAAGGTGTTTGGAGAAGGTGTTGACTGATAAAAGGTGCATACAAATTCAGTAGGTAGATGAGATAGGAAGTGACATTTAAGGCAGAGGGAACTGCATATGAAAAGCAAGGGTAATATTAAAAATATACAGACATCTGGGAGAACTGCATGCAGTTTGATATGATATCATAAGAACATGTGCCTTAAAATGTGGTGGAAAAAACAAGGATAAGGGAAAAGAGAAAAGGTTGGTTTGGATTATGTTTGCTGTTGTGTTCAATGCCAAGTAGTTTTGTGGAGGCTAATAATTTTGGTCTAATTCTAGTTCCTCCATATAACAAGAACATCAGCAAGTTCTTATCCTCAGTTTTTCATTTATAATAAGAAATAAAACCCACTCCAGAGTTTTGGGGGATACAAAGAGGTAGCTCACATAACATTTGGCAGAAGGGTCATGGACTTATTAAGGTCTCTCATCCCCTTTCCCCACAACAGCAAGGGGGCAGCATGAAAACCGTTGAAAATCTTCTCATAAATATTTTTAATAGTGTGTGCACTATTCACTCCCTAAGGAGTTTAATATGTGTGCAGAAACTGACAAATGGGTGATTATATTATAGTAAAGAAAGGGTAACAACAGAGACAAGTAACAGTTCTTTACAAGGTGAAAAAATTAATGCAGGGTGTGTAAATAACTTTCTAGCAATTACACTTGGGTTAAGGCACTTGGATGGATGAGGAATAGAATTATAGATACAGGAGACGGGATTAAGAAAAAGTGTTGTGTTTCTAGGAGGAAGAGATGTAAATTTGTCCATAATATAAAATAGCAATTCCAGAGAGTTATTAAAGGTAATATAAATGTTAACATAAAAATCAAAATAAAAAGCCTGCCGTAATCTTTGCATCTAAAAGGATTCTCTTTTAATTGAGATATCGAAAGTTCTCATCAAGGTAAAAATTATTTTCACCCACACAGTTAATGAACCTAAGTTTTGAATGAAAATCAAGTTAAAGTCTGAATCTGACCCTAAATTTAAGTGCAACTTTGTTTTTAGAAATCATCCTTAGCTGTCTGGAACTTGAGAACACATAGTATTTGTGGATGCCTGACTGTCTTGGTTTTATTAGCTCAATTAAGATATCTGGTTGTTTCATATTCATTTACATTTAATGACAATAAAAAACTTTAAGAGGAGATAATAGCATTATTTCTAAAATAATCAAGAAAAGGCAAATATCAAAAATGCATGATGCAACTGAACAGGAAAAAAATACGGTGCCTGGGCCTGTAGGATGTGAACTGGATGCTCATCCTGGCTTTAACACCACCTTGGTGTGTGATTTCAAGCGCATCTCTGCCTCAGTCTCTCTTAAAAATGAGGACACAGGCCTAAAATGTGTCTACATTTCATCCCAAGTCTAATTTCTTCTATTCCACAGCTAATTTTCTCCCACTTTTCTAAAACAAGTTTTTATTGAGATATATCCTAAGGTTTTTTTTTTTGTCTGTTTTGGTTTTTTGCTTTTTTTTTTCCCTGAATACTTTAAATTCAAATTGTTTAAGTTGATATGATTTTTAAAACTTTCTGGAAATTTGATCACCATTCAGGCATAAGAAATTTATTTTAGCAGAATATTATTGAATACTAGTTTATTATTCATTATTTCAAATGAATTTAGGCACACAGGTGCTAAAGAATAACATTAAACTATTACTGACAAAATTCTTAATTGGAAGAAATAGTATAACAAGAGATTAAGGGCATGGATTCGAGTTTAAGATTGACTTCATTTTGAATAATGACCCTGACAGTCACCCTGTGACATATTTAATCATTAGTTTCCTCATTTGAAAATGGAGATAATAAGAATCAGATTATTTACTTCCTGTGTGTGGCACTTCCTGAAACTGGAATAGCCACACACACAGTAGCCCTGGTTCTAAGATTTATGTAAAGATTAAAGAAAGTATTATAAAGAAAATAAATTAAGATATGCACTGAATATATGCTACCATTTTTCCACAATACATAATTATTTATTTAATATTTTATATAGGAATTCTGTGTCACATATTATTAAATCTCAGTGTCATTCTTAACTTCTAGGTCTAATAATAAGAGTCAACTGGTATAATATGGTGACTACCAAATGTAATGTAACTATATTTTATCAGCCACAAATCTTGAACTTTGAATTTACCATGGACTTTGGCATGTTCCATGCCAATTAAGTGACACTGGACAAATAATAATCTTTAGCAGCAGACCATTTTGAGTCATGCCAGGCAAAAATTCTGATGGAGGAAAAAGACATGAACAAAAAAATACATCAATGTACAGTCCCCCTACTTACAACTTTTAAAATATATTTAATTAATTGCTTGGAACAATAAGCTAGCTGGAATAAGAGCCATTTTTTTCAATCCATTTGCACATCTAATTTTCTTTCTGACCACTTCACCTCAGTGCCCTCTGTTTGTATGACACACCATTCTCCAGTAACTTCCGACTTTCTCTTAGTTTACTCTGGACAGGGATATGGCTGGAAATAATATGGACTGTCTACTGAAATCTGTTCTCCCCCCTCAATGAGAGGAAGCAAAGGCATGAATATGGCACCCTCATAATGATTTAGCTGGGACATAATGACTTAATGAAATTTTCATCACAACCTGCTGTTCCTTTTAATGGTCTTTGAAAAACAATGGGAAAAATAGCTTGAGGGAAGGAAAGATTTTTCTGTGGCATATATTTGTGAGCTTAACATTTAGTTTCCTTCACCCTATCTCTCTGCTCCCCGCCATATTGCTGCTCTCATCCAAGAGCTGTAACAATGTTTTGTAGTTTTTTGAATACATATTTGCAGTTCTTCTGTTAAATTTTTTCCTATCTATTTTCCCTTTTGATGCTACAGTACCTCACAGAGCTACCGATTGCTTCTTTGCACTGTACACAGGGTCACTGTTCTGATGCTTGAATAATGTCAGGTGCCCATTCTCATAGCCAAACACACACCTTGACTAGCAGTCTCTTTAAAGCCAGTGCAACTTTCTACTTGCTGTGGAGATTTTTACATGTTTTCCTAGACAAAGTTCCTTATTTTTCTCTCTCTGCAGTAAAAAAGTAAATAAAAATAATGGAAATTCCCTTCAATTTCCTATTCCTTTTCCATAAAACAATTTTTGGCTCTGCTATTATTTAAAAAAATAATTTATTGGTTTTAGAGAGAGAGGAAGGAAGGTGGGTGGGAGGCAGAGAGAGAGGGGAGAGAGAGAGGGAGGAAATGTGTTGTTCCACTTATACATGCATTCATTGTTTGCTTCTTGTATGTGCCTGACCAGGGATTGAACATGCAGCCCTGGTGTATCAGCATGATGCTCTTACCAACTCAGCTATTTGGCTGGGGCAGCTATTTTCTTTTTCTTGCTGATTAAGATCATCACTTTACTCAAATGCATAAGTTACTCCTTGATAAATCTCCCAGTTGTCACAGTTATTAAACATTCTTGCCATGGTAAATGTCTTTATCAATAATAGTGAGTCTCTTTACTGTATATTTTTGAGTATTCAATGTACATCTAAGGATCTTATGTGCATATAAAATGTATCTTGTGGTTCTGTATTTATAACAAAGTTATCTTTCTGAAACTCAGGCTTTTAGATGCTTGTCATGTCCAATTTATATTCTAGTTTTCCATAAAGACATCTCTGTATTTTCTCGGTAGCTTTATATTATTCAATAACAAGCCACTCTTGAGCTGAGCTTTTATTATAATTGATGGGGGAAAAGTACCAAAGAAGTTGTGGGAAATACAATAATGAAAACAGTGTAATGTCCACATGTAATAGTGATGTTTCTTTGTGCCGTCTCTTCCTTCTGTGGATGTTCTCTCTCTCTCTGCTTTTGCCTGTTACTAGCCATTACTATTATTATTCTTTTCTCCTAGTTCCCAGTACCACAGAATATCTTCTACTAAGCAAATTGGGGGAGCATTTTCTCCTGCTCTCTTTACTATTATGAGTGATTCATTTGGCTTTGCCATGTCTTAAACTTCCAAATTAAGAGTCTGTGCATCCACTGGAAGTCAGCATGACATACTAGGGAAATACCAAGGTCATATACCAAATCTCTTGTAGGACGTCATCTGAAGATAACCCCCCCACACACACACATGCTAAATGCAGCCCACAGCATTGCTGGTTCTTCTTGGGCCTTATTCCTGGCACAGGAACACATCTCAAACAAAAAATAAAAGTGTTCATGTGAGAGTATCACCCCTAACTCATTCTATGAAGTCAATATTATCCTAATATCAACATGAGATAAATACATTACATGAAAAACTATATATGTAGAACAATGAATGCACAAAATGAGTTTATAGTATTTCATATGCCAGAAAGTAAAAAAATGCTACAAAAATACCCACAATTATAGCTCTATGTCAAAGTGACATAGAAGTCAATGAAAAGTGATTCCAATGGCTGAAGCTGAACAATTTGAGCAACAAAATAAAATAGAATTAGACTATAACTCAAAATGTAAAATAAATTTCCACAAGTCCATACTTATATAAATGAATAACTGAATAAAAGTAATAAATGGTGGAGAAGAGATAAATCTCCTGTGGATAAGGATTATGAATGAATCATGTAGATACCCCACTCTGAAGAAGGGGAGCAAAGCTCCCTGCTCCTTCAATGTGGGTTGCCCATAGCCCCTTCTAGAGAGTATGTTATAGAAAGGGGACAGGGAGGCTTCGTAGTGGAGAAACCTGACAAACACCTTATCAGTCAGTTGATCAAGGTCATCATCCACATTTACAAATTATGTAGACAGTATTTAACCTTGATATGGTATACTTTTTAATAGTATTTTACTTCTATGATCTTCCTCCCCAAACCCCAAACCCCAGTTTAATTAAAAGAAAAATCACCAGGCAAATTCCAATAGAGGTGCATTCTACAATATATCTGAACAGTATTCCTCAGAACTTTTAAGGTTATCAAAAACAATGGTCTGAGAAACTGTGGCAGCCAACACTGAGCCCAAGGAGACATACCCATTAAATGTAATATGTTATCTCTGAGGGCACCTAGAGCAGAGAAAAGCACACTTGGGCAAAAGAAAAATACATGAACAAACTATAGGCTTTAGTTGATAATAATGTATCCCACCAAAAAGGAAGAAAATAATTTTAAAAATAGAAAGTTAATCACGCAAAATGAACAGAAAATGTAAAAAAAAGATAAAGGAATATATAATAAGCTTAAGACTGCTATGGAAAAGCAATAATTGTGGCTGATTTTTTCATTTTCTTCCTTTTAATATTTCTGTTTTTAAAATAATTCTTATAGTAAGATAAGAATTTATAATGTCAGAAAAAATCCCAAATATTAAAAAAAATTGTCATCTGGGGCCTCCTCAAAAATCTTATTTTTATCTGTATGTATATGAGAGCCAAAAAGTTTTTAACTGACTAGATTATTCCTAAAATTCCTTCTAAATGTAAGATCATGCGAATTACATAAATTTTAACTAAAATCCATGTCACAACTATGCATCTGATAGGGACCCAGAAATTTTAATTACCACATGACTCCCAAATATACTGGTTGACATACATTTTGCCCCAGATATACTCACAATTTACCAGTTTCCTAATAAAAATAAATCTAACTGAGTAATACACAGTATAAATGCAGTATATTTTGGGTGTAAAGTATGTCTTTTTTATATTCCTGTACTTTGTTTTCATTTTTCATCTGACTCTGAAACAGGAGGCATGTTCTTTCATGCAATATGGTACCCATGCATTGGATGGACATAGGTTTCAACAGGATTTAGAAAACATCTGTAACATAAAGGATGACTGTCAGTTATGCATAAACTATCCAACTTGAATCAGTTGTTTTATTAGTCTGTTGGCTTTAAGTTTAAGATTAGTCCATGTGCATATCACCTGAAGGCTACTATCCATAACTATTAAAGAAATTTAAAGGATAGAACCTTAAAAGCAAGGAGTCCTGTAAGTTGAACAAATGTGAAGGTCAGGACAGCCAACAGAGTTAGAGACTCCCTACTTTCCAAATTTCAATAGGCCTAGTCATACTAATTGTGAACCATACAAGAAATAGTCCTAACTATGAAGGTGGTATGAGATGCATTAATACATAAAGGTTACAAAATGTAACAAAGTTATAAAATGGCCTCTTGGACTCTGCTGCCACGTTCTATTCTTTTTTTTAAAACAATGAAACATTTTTATTAGCAACTGTAATTTAATATTGGATTAGTATTTCAATTAACAAATGTGAAGCCATATAACACACTTAATGAATAATAATTGATTATTAGGATCACCTGCATACTCTTACATGCAATTCACCATCCACTCTGTTGTATAATTCAACACTCCTTGACCACAGGGAGTAAAAGGGAAATGGATGCATACAGATTGTGTTACTTGCTGGACCAAGTACTCAACATTTGTGCCAAATTGAGATACATTTATAAGAGCACCTTGAGAACACAGAGGAAACCACTCCAGTTACAAAGTGCTTTTCCCTTCCTATTAGCTGGGGAGCCCCTCCTGGCAAAACTTCCTGTTCACCTGTCATAGGCACTTCATAATTCACATTCTATTCTTTTCTTTCTGTTTTTAAGTATATTTTATTGATTATGCTAAGACAGTTGTCCAATTTTTTTCTTCACTTTGTCCCCCTCTGCCCTGCACCTCTGCCCTCTCCAGCATCTCCCCTGCCTTAGTTCATGTCCATGGTTGTATGTATAAGTTCTTTGGTTTCTCCATTCCTATACTATTCTTAACCTCTGTTTCACTCAACCACAACTTTATGCATCTGTGAAAATAAGACATCACAGCAGAATGTGGTGATTTTTAAAAAAATAGAATAGCCGCCCTGGCTGGTGTAGCTTAGTGGATTAAGCGCGGGCCTGTGAACCAAGAGATCACGGTTCGATTCCCAGTCAGGGCACATGCCTGGGTTGCAGGCCAGTTCCCAGTAGGGAATGCACAGGAAGCAACCATACATTGATATTTCTCTCCGATATTTCTCTCCCTCTCTCCTTCCCTTTCCCTCTAAAGATAAATAAATAAAATCTTTAAAAAAAATAGAATAGCCACATTTAAATAGTACCCATTTTCAGAGCAATAAGTTTCTCTTCTGTCCTATTGAACTCAGAGAGGATAAGTCAAAAACAGAACTAGAAGTTATAATCAAAATATTAAAATAAGGAGGGGGCAACGACTTTCTTTCCCAGCCTTTACCTTCTGGCTCGTTTTTGATGAGCTCCTCCATTTTCCTCTGCTTCAGGGTGTCCACGACATCAGCTAAGCTGCCTTTGCGCCGTTCAGGGGTCCCCAGGGCTGTACTAGACACGGACTCGCCACTCTGTCGCCCACCTTCTTCTGCCTTCTGAGGTGAGGTAGATGAGTTGTGTGGGGCAAATGAAGACATAACTTTATTGCCATCAACTTCCTGAAAGAGAAAGCAAAGAAAAAAATTGTGTTTAAAATTCAGTAAGTTTATTTTTTAACAGTTACATGGCTTGAAACATTAAAAAGTGAAATGTCACTCTGCAAGAGGTAAAGGAAGGAAGAAATGTCCAAAAGGAATATATTAACTTTACAGGTTAGCACCTGAATGAAAGATTAATTCATCACAGTAATAAAAATATGAAGACACTGTCCCTCAGACTGATTGTGAATGGCAATATAGCCTTATACAAAGCCTATATTATTGATGAGATTCATTTATGTTTCTGCATTTGTTTGCAAGACTTAGATTTTTCTTATAAACATTAAGATTTTTCATATGTAACATTAAATGTAACAATCATCTCCATCAATTCAACTTCTTCATGACATTGTAAAACTTAAACAAATGACATTATATATACTTTATTTTCATTTTAAGCAGCCATCTCTTCTTGATGGGACTCTTAAAGTAGGGCCCTCTTTTGGTTCTCTGCCTCCCTCTTATTTTTTAAAGAAAGCATCAGCCACACAGGTTATTTTGACATCAGACAGGAATATTGCAAGTTTATTTCTGCTTATGCCGAAGATATTTACAACGGCATTTGTTACCTCAAGCACTGTTTCTGTTAATACTCTGCTATTTTGTACTTTAAGCCTCATTTGCCAGACAAAATAAAGTTTCTTGCAGTCTTAACCTATTCATAATTGTGCATTTGTATAAAATGATTTATTCTGTAACTCTAAAATTTAAACATATTTGGGGTGTTCCTTTTTTCATTATTTCCCCCACAATTTCTAGCACAGCTCTAGCAATCTGTATAATATTTGGGGTATATACTGTATAAAAGGCACTAAATTGATTTTTCAGGGTGTCAAGAAGATATTGGAATGATGAAAAATAATTATCTTATTTAAAGCTTTTCCTCACTTTCATAATCTTTTACTTACTTCCATAATCCTTTGACTTCCCACAAAGCAGAGCTGTTCTTAAAGAAACTCTGTATCTTAAGGTCTTTGAGGAAGTTAGTTTTCCCCTAAGCATATTTCTTAATTCCACATTATTAAAAGTTTCCACTAAAATATACTTGAGTGTGTGCATATTTAATATTCAGAGTAATAGATTGAATCTGTCTACAATTTTTTCTCTATTTAAGACATGCTACTAGAATATGTGGACCCCAGAAAAGTGACAAATCATACTGATTTGATATCTAATGTTTCAAGGCTAATACTAACATTTTAATTAGCTTAAAAATACTCAATAACTGTCATCCTAATTTTCAAAAAAATAAATCTAAATTAGAAGGTCAGCACAAAGATAATCATAGCATGTTCACACAATTTTTTTAATGGATATTAATGAGTACAAGGACATTAGCTATGGTACAAGCACCAGTTTGTTGGGTGGGGCCAAGAAAATGGGGAGAAAGCAAAAGTAAAAAACAAGTGTGTGCTAGCCGAGTCTTTGAAATTATAATTCTAAACCCCAATATGATTTCCATTTCTTTTTTTAAGATTTTATTTATTTATTTTTAGACAGAGGGGAAGGGAGGGAGAAAGAGGAGAGAAACATCAATGTGTGGTTGCCTCTCGAGTACCCCCTACTGGGGACCTGGCCTGCAGCCCAAGCATGTGCCCTGACTGGGAATTGAACCAGTGACCCTTCGGTTTACAGGCCCATGCTCAATCCACTGAGCTATGCACAGCCAGGGCTGATTTCCATTTCTTATAAACATTACAGAATATGCCTGTGAATGAATATTCTATAGATAATACTTTCACAGATGAATCTTAGCTTATATTTGGATTTAGATCAATATACATAATGTAATAATTACAAGCCCCTGCAGACTAAGTGAAAGTACATATCTGGAATTATGTATTTAAAACCTACACATAAATACAAGCAAATGCATAAACACACATACAGAGCAATCACAAATTCATTCAGTAAACTGAGGAATGTTTTTATCAGTGGTGCATAAAACATATTAGCTCAGTTTAATGGGCATACCAGACAGAAAAACTTGTATATTCATTTTTTACAGATCTTTCTTCTCATTTATTCCAGAGGCAAAGGGAGAAACATACCAGTTTTAGCTTCACTTTGAACATTTCTGTATTATTCTGTTTTTACATTATTTGATGACAAAGTTTACAAACAAGAACTTGGCAGCTGAACTTCACTTGCCATAATTAAAAAGTACACACATCTTCCTATAGCATCACCAGTAGAGAGTATGACACCCAAACTGTATGCAATTAAGTCTATGAAAATATCAGAAAATATTTCAAATTAATGTAAAACACAATAATTTCCCATTTTGCATGTCTCTAACTCTCTACACCTTGCAAAATGAAAGGGCATATTTTAAAGAGTATAATATATTTCACAAACATTCTAAACTCAGTTGCCACACAGTATAAGAACAAATAAAGCATTACTGCTATTTGAGGAAGGAATATTTATCGTATCACTATTTTACCTGTCTGATTACATTTTAGCCTCCTGCATGGTTAATCCCTTTAAGTGTTTCATGTAGTTAACCTGTTCTGGTGCAGGACTCCCTTGTTTATCTTCATGGGGAATAGCTTGTTCAGGAGCTGGCACAGGCAAGGGAGTCCTACATTTTTTCAGTTTCCACCCTGGGATTGCATTTATGCTACTTGAAATAATGACTGCATGTTTCTCTTCACTTTTCTGTCAGGTGACCACCCAAAGAGTCTACTAACAATGGCATTAGTGGTACAGACCAGAAATACATATTCAGTCAAGTTTTATGAACTCTAAGGAACGCTAAGGACCATCCTCAGTATTTTGCCAAAGAGGTCTCAGAACTGTGATATATGACTTCTAAAGCCTACTGATAAAAGAAGAATTATAAACTTGTAGAATGAGGTTGATAATCTTTTGTTATTCTTAAATGAGCTTTACTTAATTTTGTTCCCTTTGTCACTTTTGCCACCATGAGACAGAGGCAAGGCGCTGCCTAATGAATCCATCCTCACTGAAATATTTTTTTTTCATCTTATAAACTGATTCCAGAGAGAAGGAAAGAGAGGGAGAGAAACATCAATGTGAGAGAGAAACATCGATCAATTGTCCCTTGCACACCCCCTGACTGGGGACCAAACCCACAACCAGGCATTTGCCCTGACCTGGAATCCAAACTGCAATCTTCGGTTTGTGGAATGATGCCCAACCAAGTGAGCCACACCAACCAGGGCAAAATATCTTTTTAAAAATGCATTATTTTAAATTTATTCTAAAGATAGCATTTTGCTATGAATACTTTGAGAGAAATAATATTTCAGCCTTAATATCCAAATATTTGCTTAAAAAATATGGTGATTAAAAAGAATAAACTCATTTGAAAACAGAGGTTATATGTGACTCAACCACATATATGTATTCCATTTATTGCCCAAGTGACATTCATCTTTGACTTCTGGCCACAAGAAACTCATTATCATGCTGGCTTTTGGTCTATCAATTGAAATTAATTTGTACCAGGTAGTAAAAACATTATATTTAATAGTCAATCTACCAGACTATAACTGCTAAGAATAATAGTCAATATTTATTGAATATGCACTTTGTGTCAGGCACTGTTTAAAGTGTTTTACATGCATTTACTTAGTTAAGTCTCCCAGGAAGCTTAATTATGACTGTGATGTATAGCTGGAGAAACTGAGGCACATAGACTGAACAAATCCCTGTGGCTGTATGAATAATTAATGGTAGAGTAGATAATCAATCTCAACCTGTTTGGCTTCAGAGCCCTGGTTCTCAACCACAGTGCTAACACCATCCATCTCATAAAACAGAAACAAAACCCCAAACTAGGTCTATATCCATCAATGCTACCAGTGAACAAGATACACTGTCTTCTTAAAACTTAAGTATGAAAATGAGAGGTTTTCACTCCTATCTGTTCAATTCTTATAGAAATGACATAAATGCACTAAAATTAATTAATCCAACTATATTCTAGATTTATAAAGCTCTCTTGGTTCAAATACCCACAGGTTTCTGGTATATTAAAAAAGATAAAGCTTAAGGGTTAAATAATTATTTAAACTAAACACATAGTATTGACCTTCAAGTGGCTAATCAAAGAAATGGTGTTTGGTAGCTTATGATTTTTTAATCTATCTTTATAAAATGTGTGGGCATTTCTAGCATCCTTTCTAGTATAATAAAGTTTTGACCTTAGAATTAAAATAGTACAGAAGATTTGGACTATATTAAACTAGCTTCTCAGTAATACAAGTTCATTAATTTTGAAATTGCCTGAAATGAACTACAAATACATGGAGAAAGTGTTCTGATGATGAACAAGTTTTGACATGGTCATGTTCTTCTTCCAGTAATGGGCTGCTCTTATAAATATCACCAGGAAAAGGCAAAAAAAAACCCTGAAAAATATTTAAAATCTATATGATTTGGTTGAAATGAGTGTAGATGGTCAAAAGTTACAAAATTCCAATTATAAAATAAATAAGTTCCAGGATGTAATGTACAGAGCAGTGACTATGGTTAATAATTCTGTTATATATATTTGAAATATCTAAGTATGATAATGAAAGGTTTTTGCCCCTATACATCGAATTCTTAAAGAAATGATAAAAATGCATAAAGGTTTTCATCACAAGAAAAAAATTATAACTATGTGCAGTGATGAATGTTAACTGAACTTATTATGGTGATCATTTCATAGTCCAGACAAATAGCAGTTCATTATGTGGTGTATGTCAAATTAATATATGTTATATATCAATTATATCTCAAATAAAAAGCAATATTATTTGGTTATTCCTTAAACTCTTTAAAAATGGGATAATATGTTATTACAAGTCTTTATTTCTAAGGAAATTGTGTTATTTATAACCTACTTTGTCAAAATCATTTAGTAATAGAAAAATACATAATTATTGTGTAAAAGCTCAATTATTTTTAGAGTTTCTTAGTTAAGATGATTTTTTCATAAGAGTTCTACATGACACCCTAAACCAGTAATGCTTACTCTTTTTGGGTTACAGATTCTCGGTGATAGCTACAGGTGCTCTCCCAAACCCACACGCACATGCACACAGCCAGCATACACACACCACCACACACAATTTCACAGTTTTAGAAAGTTAATTTTCTATTCTTATAGTTCCACCTATGAACTTGCTCCATGAAATCTCTAGAAATTCTTTAAAACCACAGATTACAGGATAAGAAGTTCTGGCCTATGTGTATATCTTCACAGAAAAGTGAATTAATCCAACTTTATTCTACAGTGAATATAACCCATTAATGAATACAAATTAGACAATGCTTAAATGACCAATTACTTGCAAAGGTGCCTCAAACTACTGAAAGTATTGACATTTTATTCATATAAACTTAAGGGTATATACTTGAATAACTTAATTTCTTTTACTGTTCCCAAGGTAAGCATTTAGAAAGAGATCTATATTATAATTGTACTTAAAGAATAAGAAACACATTGAAGAAAAATTACTTTATTAATGGGACTTGTTTTCTTACTCAGCAATAACCTTGTGATAATACATATACATTTGAAATGGAAGGCAAAACAAATTGCTAACTTTTATAAATGAATGTGATCATTTTGACAAGTTATATCAATTCAATTTTCAAAAACAAATTTTCCTGAAAACAGGATGTAAACATATAAAGTATATTCTGAAGCAAAAACTAACACTTAAAATGCTTGATAGAGAACATTAAGAGTCTTTCTTTGGTTAATATGGTCAGATTCAATATTCTAGGAATAGGATATGGTCAGTTCCCAACACCTATAAAACAAAACCAGCAATTATAATGGGTCTCTGAAGGTTGTCTCTTATAGTTGTAATTAAGGCTGGTATTAAAGCTATCCAACTTAAAACCATTTTTAAAATTTTGCCTTTAAAAAAGATGCCTAATGTGTGCTTAGTTCAGCAATTCAAAAATGGGCAATGGACAGATTTCCATTTGGGCAATTTCCATAGTCATCGACAGAGACAGAGCTTATCACAACTGGTCCCTTTTCTATGTAACTAAAATTAAAAAAAAAAAGAAAAAGAAAAAAATCACTGATAAACCTTTGAACCTTACTGAGTTTTATAAAGTCAACAATTTTTAGTGCCTAAACCACCACAGAGTAAACTAACTGAGATTCCTGATATTAGATGAGTGGTTTACATGACCGCCTAGGGAAGGCACTAGCAAACTATGAATATACATATTTTTTATTCTTATCAATCACAGTTGTCCCCATTTCCCCCCTATTATTCTCTGTCACCATACACACTCACACCTCACACATTCAGTCCTCCCCCACCCCTGGTTATCTTTGTTCATGGGTCCTTTCTACACATTCCTTAATAACTCTTCCCCTTCTTTCCCGGGTTATTCCCCTCCTCCCTCCCCTCTGGTTACTGTCAGTTTGATCTTTATTCCCATGTCTCCGGTTCCATTTTGTTCACTTGTTTGTTTGTTTTTTGAGCAAGTTCCATTTATAGGTGAGATCATATGGTATTTGTCTTTCACAGCCTGGCTTATTTCACTTCACATAATGCTTTCCAGCTCCATCCATGCTGTCATGAAGGGTAGGAGCTCCTTCTTTGTTTCTGCCGTGTAGTATTCCATTGTGTAAATGCACCACAGGTTTTTTTTTAAAACCACAGGTTTTTGATCCACTCATTTACTGATGGGCACCTAGGCTGCTTCCAGCACTTGCCTATTGTAAATTGTGCTGCTATGAACATTGTGGTGCACAAGTTCTTTTGAGTTAGTATTTCAGGATTCTTAGGGTATAATCCCAGCAGTGGAATTGATGGGTCAAAAGGCAGTTCTGTTTTTAGTTTTTTGAGGAAATTCCATACTGTTTTCCACAGTGGCTGTACCAGTCTGCATTCCCACCAACAATGTGCTAGGGTTCCCTTTTCTCCACAACCTTTCCAGCACTTGTTGTTTGTTGACTTGTTTATGATGGCCATTCTGACCTGTGTGAAGTGCCATCTCATTGTGGTTTTAATTTGCATCTCTCTGATGGCTAGTGATGCTGAGCATCCTCTCATATATCTCTGGGTCGTCTCTATGTCCTCCTTGGAGAAGTGTCTGTTCAGGTCCTTTGCCCATTTTTTAATTGGATTGTTTGTTTTCTTGGTGTGGAGTTGTGTGAGTTCTTTATATATTTTGGAGATCAAACCCTTGTCTGAGGTAATATTGGCAACTATATTTTCCCATACAGTTCATTCCCTTTTCATTTTGCTGATGTTTTCTTTAGCTGTGCAGAAGCTTTTTAATGGGTATGCATATTTTTAAAAGTTCCCTGGGGTTTGTGACAATCAGATGCTAGGCTAGGATGTACTTGGCCTACCCTATGTTGCATGCAAGCTAGTTATAAGAAACCAAAGTCAGTTTTTAAGGAAACCTTATGTTTTATATATTTCAACATTTTATGAGATCATTGAAATTCCCTAAAAAGTAGTACTATAAATCATTAAAATAATTCAATCATCTCAATATAAAAATGGATAAAAATTCTAAAATACTCAAATGTGTACCTGTATCTTTTTTGCTCTATGATCTATGGAAATCTCTAATTCTACATTCTTGTCTGTTCTAACTTTTAAAAAATACCACAGGAACTTTACAGGTACATCAGCCTCTCTGATGCGGACACAGACTACTCTCGGGGCGAATCTAATATGTGAAATAGTTACAGGCCTCACCAAGATTAGGGAAAAGATTATTATTTTATAAAAATGGCTCTATTATATTTCAAATATAGTACCTAGTCCATATTTTAAAGATTTTTTCTGCATTTTGAACAGTGAAAACAGAAAAAGTAAAAACTGATGTTTCTTCAAAGCCTAAAAATAGAGAACCTTTTAAAGATTGCTGTGTCATAAGAAAAATTCAGTAAAAGTCTAAGTTTTTTTTTTTGGGGGGGTACTTTTTGCAATTTTTGCCAAGCACTGAGATGAAAGGTTAGCTCAAGCTCATGCTTAATTATTGATCAGAAAACTAAGTAAACATTTAAAAGTATGTTATTTCTTCAAATGCATTCACACAATACTAAACAACAATAAAGGAGTCCTGCCTGGTGTAGCTCAGTGGATTGAGTATGGGCCTGCCAAGCAAAGCATCGCTGGTTTGATTCTCATTCAGGGCACAATGCCTGGGTTGCAGACCAGGTCCCCATTAGGGTGTGTGGGAAAGACAACCACTCATTGATGTTTCTCTTTCTTTCTCTCTCCTTTCTCCTCTCTGTAAAAATAAATAAATAAAATCTTTAAAAAACAACAATAAAGGACAGGTGATTTGTACAGATACTATTTTCAAATCGGACTTCTTGAATGAGAAAGTCAGAGGGCAGGGTTCAGAAGTGGGATGTAACAAGTCTTTCTGGGGGGACTGATGCACTGATAAAGTTTGAGAAGTATGTATAGGAAAAATTGAAAGAGTTAAAAAGAGGAAGATGACTAAAAGCTGCAGTAGTAAAGAAACATGTCATAAAACTGATGAGAATTATGGTTTGAGAGGAGAACTAAAAGGTAATACATTCCAGGAAGGAGAAGAAGTGGCGGGTGGGGGAGAGGGAGAAGAATTACCAAACATGAAGGAAAAATGACTAACACATATTGGCAGAAAATGGAATCGACTTAATTTTTTCAATATCCATGCTGGCACATGTTGACATGGGTTTAGGTTTACGATTTTCTTCCTAACTGTATAGATTAGAGAATCTCAGTTTTATGTCAAAATTGCATTGTAGAAAGAGATGGTTTTTAGAAATGTATTAAAAGTTGGTTTAAATTTATTAGTGGTTTAGTGTCATTTACAATATTCATACAAAACAATGACAGTGTTTCTATTGTTCTTTTAAAATCAATATCATATTTGTTATCTAATTTAATTCCAGTGAGTGAAACAGAAATTTTAGCACAAATTTTCTCATTTGATAAGGGGTTGTGCCAACAGGAAATACAGTTTCGGAAAATATTTTCATTTGTAGGTGGATGCGACACGGGCAAAAGTGTCAAATGGTTGTTTTTTCAGAACCACATTTACTAAGAATCTCCAAAATGCTACATTCCAGAATGAAATGTATGTTTTCATGTGCTCAAAACCACTTAATAAGCAAAAGTGGCATTTAGAGATTTCTAACACATTAACTAGTAGAACCTGTGAAAACAAAGAACACGTTGCGCTGGGACAGCTCATTATCTTCCCGCTGATGATGCGCGCACTGCCTTATGTTTAAACATCTAGTAAATGCGCCTCAAGGTATTTGATGATCTCTTCCCCCAGGGCTCAAAGGTCAGCCATAAGATGTTTCTAAACAGAAATGAGACTACGCATTTAAACACTTCCATTTACCACTACCAGTACGGATTACATAATAATATTTTAAGAAAAACTTTTAACTAGTCACTAATTATATATAATAATCCATCTATCATTTTCCTAACAAGCCTCCTGAATATTCTTATAGTGTGATTGTGAATACATTTGACTAAATACTTATTCACTCTGAGTCTGAAGGAAGACATGAGAGACTTGAGGAATTTCTTGAATTGTGATCTGTTTGGGTAATGACTTCTCTTCATCCCACAGAGCAGATCACGGTGTCTCATACATAGTAGACAATCAGTAAAGTTAATACGCTAACTGCTGGCACTGCTTATAACTGAGCACTGACTAAATGTTCAATGAGAAGTGAAATAAACTGTGATTCCCCATGCAGTAGAATATGATGTCAGCAAAGCAGTATAAAGCAGTGTTAAGCAAGCTGGAGACTGGAGTGAGGATATTTGAGTTCAAATCCAGGCTCTGTCCTCATTAACTATATAACCCTGGGCAAGTGATCTTTACTCTCCAAACTTCAGTTTCCTCATCTATAAATGAGGTAATAAGTGATAAGTAATTCATATGTGCTACTATATTATATAGTATATACCAATAGTAATACTAATAGTAATAAAAATTATTAAAATATAAAATATTTTATTCACACAATTTTCTCTTTCATTCATGTAATAAAAATGCATTGAATACTAACTTGAGAGGCAGCATAATGAGACTTTCAGTTTAGCACAGAGAATCTAAAGCCAAATAGTTTTGGTTCAAATCTTGATTCCACATTTACTAGCTATGTGAGCCTGAGCAAGTTATTTAATCTTTCTATGTCTCAGTTTCTTTATCTCTAAAGTGGGCATAAAACTATTATCTACTTCATTGGGTTATTAGTGGGTTGAGTTACAAAATATGAGTTATATGAATTAGGGATTACATTATATTAGTTAATGTTTGTTTTACAAATTATAAAACTCATAAAATGCTAACTGGGAAATGACAAGAGATACACGGTATTGATTAAAGTAAGTATGCTCCAAGAATTAATGAGAAGCAAAACACAGAACATATAAAACAAAAAAAAGAAAAAGCCAGCCATTTACCTGGAAAGGGAGAAGAGGCAAACGCCTCCCCCTACCACCTCACCATAAAAAAAAAGAAAAGAAAATACACAATCAGGTTCATAGTTCTTTCTGCTGAAATCAAACCACATCTGCAGAGTCAAATTTTTAAAGAATAATTTAAATATTTTAAGGTGACCCATTTTTAAAGATAACCTAGTACAAACTTTTTTAAAGGAAATACTGTAGCCCATAAAATGCCATGTGACATTAATGTACTTTTATCTCTGTTGCATAGTCAATTTTTAAGTTTCACAGTTTCATGTTTCTCTACAAAGTAATAACTCATGGAAATGATCAAAGAAAGAATGTTCAATTATTCCTCATTATGAAATAAAACTTTTTAAAGTCAATGTCTGAAAAAATAGAGTAATAAATTATTTTTCATAAATACATGACACCAATTACCTATTGTGCCATATTTCTAACTTTCATATTTCTCTTTTTGTGAGACAGACATACTGAGATTTTTCTTTATTCATGAGAAAATTAGCACCACTAGATTCTCTTGCAAATAAAGCCTTAGGTTCCTTACACTATAGATACAAAACAACAGAAAGGTAATGTGAGGAAGGCTAGATTAAGTGCTCACTGCTTTTGCTAGGTTCCATCATCTGTGCTCCATTAAATCCTGAGTAGTATTTTGTCTCCTTACCAGATCAGGCTAATGACTTCATAGCCTAATGTCAGTCAACTTTGTTATGTCATTACACTAATCCAATTTTCTAATTAAAAACAACAACAACAATGATAAAGGCCTATTTTTCTATACTAATTAAAACTTTCAATAAAGCACTATGTTTATAGCAAAAGTAGCACTTTTTCTCTGAAAGGGAATTGACACTAAGCAATGATTTGAGAAATAAGAAGCACAAGCGTCAGCTCTCATTGTAAAAGTAATGATGAGACATTAAACAGCCACATACTCATAAAACTTCCCAACTAGCTAAATTTTTTATTCATGGTATAAATCATAATTTCCTGAGCCTGCTTTAGCAGGCATAGAAGGACCATTTTGTAGCACACATAATCAGAGACACTGGTATTCTTACAGGTGAAACATTGTGTTCTCTGCAAATATTATTTTCACATGGTTTATGTGAGTAATGTTATAAATAAATTTTATTTTAGTCTTACAGGTCTGAAGACTTTGAGAAATACTACTAAACTATTAGGAATTTCCCTGACTGAATACACAGAATCTATTTAAAGCCACTAACGTTTCAGTAAAAGTATAGCTACCACTCCTAGAGTTCTGAAAGGCACTGCTCTAAAAGTTTTATGGACATAATCTTTTATAATTCTCATAGAAATTCCTAAAGACTATTATTCATATATAACAGATGAGGGAATTAAGTTCCTAAGAGTAATTTACCCAAAGCAATAGTAGGAAATAGTAAATTAGGGAATTGAACACAAGACCATCTAATTTTAATATCCATGCTGGTCATCATTAAGTTATACTGCTTTCCTCAAATAATTCAGGTGCTGTAAAAGATGTCAAATGTATATTTAAAAATAAGGCTGGTTCTCCCTCCTCAAGGAGTTTAAAATTAAATTTGAGTGGCATGTGTATATGATGAGGTCTATCCGGAAAAAATCCAGCCATTGTTAATATAACAAGAACCGTTTGCAGGACATTGATGTAACCTGGCAGCCAAGGAGAGGGTCCGGGAATGCATTTGTGTGAACAATGACAATAATGACAACAATGACTGTACTAGTCAGTGGGAGTGGTAGATGCCATTGAGTGAGCATGTGTACTGTGTGGCCATCACATTTAAAATGACTGAGTAATTAGAGCAATGAATCAGCATCACATTTTGCATTAAGCTTCAACATTCCTCTGTGAAAACTATTTGGGTGATTCAGAAGGCCACAACTATGGGCAACTGGTGACTGGCAGCTTCATCATGACAATGTACCTGCTTGTGCATCACATGTTGTACAGAGATTTTAGGCAAAACATCAAATCATCCAGTTGACTCGGCCCCTCTACAGCCTTGATTTGGTGCCCTATATGACTTCTGGCTTTTCCAAAAACTAAAATCACCTTGGAAAGGGAAGATATTTCAGGCCATGGATGAAATTCAGGAAAATACAACAGGGCAGCTGATGGACATTGGAGAACTGTGGGAGGTCCCAAGGTGCCTTCAAATTTTAAAAAGAAAGAACACTGGAAATCAAAGGAAGGTGGAAACCTTTTATCATAGCACTTAGCACACTGTTTTGTAATAACTTATTTAATTTTATTTCTGTACCATGAAGGCAGGAAACATGTTTAATTATTCACGATGTACCCTGGATCGTATTATTAGTACCTAACTTATACATATTGAGTCAATTTCTTCATTTCTTAAATATTTATGTATAAATACTCTTTTTGTCTAAGCCTAAAAAATAGGTAAAGAAAAGGTATAGAGCATTCCTTCCTAGAGAAATCATTCAGAAAATTTTATAGTGTATACACATACACAGAAGGTAGTGACTTGACCCAAATAAATGGACAATAATAAATAAGAAGAATGACTATCATAGGAAGGTCATTTTATAAAGGGTCTTGAAAGTCAAATGAAATTGTTTACATTTGACCTGAAAGGCAATGGAGAACTATGCTCATTTCTAATACTGGGTGATTCTCTTGAGGGAGGTTGTTAGGAAGATTAGCCTGGTCGTGATAAGGAGAATGAATTGGGTAGAAGAGAAAGTAAAGATCTCCACTGAATGGGAAACTGTTACCAGGCCACATGTGCGATGATAAAAAGCCTTCCACTAGATTGTAGCTGTTAGAATTGAAAAGAACCATTAAATTCTAAAGACAATTCAAAGCAAGTAATGATAAAACTAGAAAACTTGAAAATAAGGAAGAAGGAGACAAAGATAAACATATTTCTTACTTGGGAGATTGAAATAATGATTATGGTATAGACCAAAACAGAATGGTTAACAAACACAGATGATTATTAAAATAGAATTAGTGCAACTAAAAATTAATAAATCCACATAACTAAATTAGTCTATAATTTGAGTGTTACTCCTAACTTCTGAGACCAGGAATGTAAATAATAGGTGTTCTACAATTCCCCTCAGTATTCAAATGATGAGTTTATATTGCTCAAAATCTTTAAATTTGTATGTGGAACACTGAACTATAGATGTGCCTCAAAATATAAGATGCTGGGAAAGAAACAAAGGTTGTAAAATGATGATTTATGAACCATTAATTTCCAGTGAATGGTTAAATCCATTTCTGTTCATGAGCTCTCAGAACTTACCCTCCTTCCTCCCCGACCAGGGAGATGAGCGAATGGCCAAGCCTTCTTCACTTATATCTAAAGAAGTAGTTCACCATCTCCTTCAGTGACTTGGATTTACCATGCAAATTTTTGAAAGTGTATCATTATTTGTAATTAGATTTTGAAAGATAACAGGTGTTTTGGAAAGAAAAGTGTATGCATGGAAATAACAATGGACACCTATAGAATATGCAAAGCAGAGAGAGAAAGTGAAAAATGAGAAAATTCTAGAATGCAAATGTTAGTATAAATGATATGTGTTATTCTAGGAGGTAAGTAAGACTAAAGCATAATTAAAAAGATAGCACTGTATAAAAGAAGTTGGAAATAAACACACTTTTCCTAATTCACAATGATTTATCTCTCAGAATGCTGTATTTTAACCTCTACAACTCTTGCCATATAGATGTTAGAATGAGGGGAAAACAAAAACAAGACTTATCAACACCAAGAAGTTCCACAGAAACCTACTGCCATGAGTGCTTTACTGAGTTGTGATCACAGGTGTAAATAAGAAGAGATGGTATTTGCTCCATTAAAATATCATTCTGTCAAAAGAACTCAGGGTATATGTATAAAAAATAAAAATTGTATTTGTCATACTAAATTCTATGCAGTGTAGATAGGAGCTAAATAATTTTGGATTTTGGACAGATGCATTTTCTTCTACAATTCTACTTGAATTCCTGGCTTGTCAATATACCTGACTATTTTTGATATCTCTAAGTGATTCTGCCTTGGTGTTCAATAACCCACAAAAATGCCAATCCAAAATAAAGGCATGTTTTTTTTATATTCCCCACACCAAGAGAATATAAGATTTACTTGTGTTATACAGCTAGATTGTTTGACTAATGGAGCTCAGTTTAAATAGTCATTCTCTTTAAGCCTGCAATTTATTAAGACTACTTCTCAGGATGGGGTCCAACAAGGTATTGTTAGGCTTACCAGCTCTGAAATGACACATACACACAGGGTCTTCTTACAAAGGCCTTTTGCTGTATCCATTTGTTATACTTAGCAATATCAAACAGGGAAAAATAATTAAATAGCTCCTATTGAGCACCTAGAGACCTTCAACATAGACAGGGGGTAAACACAAAGATGGAATATTTTGTTACAAGAGTCACACATCATTTCTTATTAATTTTTTACAGTACAATTTTGGTGTTTCCATTATTTTTCTTCTATTCCCTTAGTTTTAACTTAAGTATGTGTGTGTGTGTATATATATATGTATACATATCTATATTTACATATTTAAGTATGTATATATACTTATATGTATATTTCATTAAGAGGAAATAAAATGGTTGTCTTTAGTTAAGATGTTTCCTTTCACAGAGACTACACATTTAAAAAATAAATTGCTTGAATAAATTCAATTATCTAGAGAAGCAAAGAAAATTACATGCAAATGACATTATATGCAGAGGCCATTCCGACAGCTTCATGTTTATTTTTATTGTTTCAGTCAGTGGAAGACAGAAGCTGTCAAAAATGTAACATCTCTTCCTTTTTTAAAGGCCCAATGTCTCTGGTACTGAAAATTGCATGAGCAATAATATCAAGAGAAGAAATCTGTCTACTACTTAAAATAGAAGAAGGTTTACACTCCCTCCGACTTAATGCCAGCTAACAAGTTGGCATCTCTACACCTTGGTTGTATGTTGCCTACAAAAAACAAAGGATAACATTTAACTTGCAAGTAGCCCAGTATCAATTCAGCCACTAAAGACTGGCTTAAAACCCAGTGTATCCAAAAAAATAAGTAAATAAGTCCACATGTTAAATTAGCCTATAACATTACTCTTAGTCCTGTCTTCTGATACCAGGATTGTAAAGAATAGGTTCTACAAACTGGCCGTAACCAGAGGGGAGGTGGGAGGAGACAATGGAGGGGATGACGGGAAGGTTTGTCAGCAACAAGTATAAAGGACACATGGACAAAACCAAAGGGGGTTAGGATCAAGGGTGGGAGTTGGGGATTGCTGGTGTGGGGGGAGTGGTGGTGGGAAAATGGAGACAACTGTACTTGAACAACAATAAAAAATGAGAATAAGTTATATACATGATTTTATCCAAAGAGATTCTTCAGCCTCTTACATTGCAGTAAGAAGTAATTAAAATAATATTTTTGCCTTGTTCTTTGAATATGACAAAAGTATATGGAGAAGATTTAAGCTGACTTTGAAATAGCTTCCTGCTGAAAATCTCTGGCTTTTTATACAGAATTTGAGTGCTACCTGAGTTCTCTTGAAGCATGAATGTACCAAGTAAATGTGGCATATGTTTGTGTTTTCTTGCCAATTCCAAATTCATTCATTCAAATCACTCATTGTAGGCCAAATTCTTATCCAATTCCACAGAGCCACCGATTTTCCTGGAAGTGAATAGTTGCTTTGTGCATGGAAACAGGGAAGTCAATAGCAGGTCTGTGCATGGAAGACCTATGCAACTAGTGGAAAGGATAAGAATTTGACCACAGAGATTCTTGAGTGTGGTAAAACCCAGTTTAAAATGACCTGCACGATGAAGCTTTCAACGCTTTCACTTGAGTGTCAATTCCAAAACTTGACAATTTGAGTAACTGTGTATTTTTATATAGCTATCTCATATACCACTATTTTTGCAATATGCATGAGGATAATTATTTCATTTACTATATTTGTATTACAATTTCTTTATCACAGTTAACCTCAGATTTTCTCAGAACCTGAAGGCAGAGTCTTAGCAAAATAATAAAAGTGCCATTTCTTAAACTTGCCAATGGGTCTATCACTATAATGGGGTTTCTAGGTTACTATTACTTTGATCACTTCTAACAGACTTATGAAGTGAGTATTATTATTACTGAATCAACACAGAGAGAAACTGAGTTTAAACTGTGTATTTCAAATTAAATAACAAATAATTTGAACCCACACAAATTTAATCATGTTACACAGCTTCTGTTTGGACTGAAAACACCAAATCATTCTAATTTTACTAACCTTAATCTAATTTTCTACTCAAAGTTTGTTTTATCTCCATCTAGCTCATCTCTCAATCCTGTACAATGTTTCTAACGTTCCAGTTTGTTTTTATAATATACTTTAATACCTATTCAATTTTCTATACTATTTTTTTAATCTCACCTGAGGACATTTTTGAAGAGAGAAGAAGGGGAGAGAGGAAGGGAGAGAGAGAAACATTGATGGGAGAGAAGCATCAACTGGCTGCCTCCCAGATGCACCCAGACTGGAGCTGGCCGGGGTCTGGACCTGGGGGGAGGTTGCATGTGCCTGCTCCCGTGCCCAGACCAGGATGAAACCCATAACCCAGGTATGTGCCTTGACTGGGAAGCTAACCTGCAATCTTTTGACCCACAATGCCCCAATCAACTAAGCCACACCAGCCAGGGCTCTATACTATTTTTAACTGGCTATATTTTATTTTATTTTTTAAATATATTTTATTGATTATGCTACTACAGTTTCCCATTTTCTCCTTTTTATTCCCCTCCACCCTGCACTCCCCCACCATACAGCTATATTTTATATTTCAAACTCCTTGACTTGCATTTCCAAATGAAAATTAAGCAGTTTTGTCAAACTCCTAATAGTATTTTTACACTGCCCCCCACATATACACCAATGAGGCATGAATACAAAATTGTTAACCATGTGTCTATTTTTTGAAAAACATCATATTGAGTCCTAGAGGAAAAACAAATAATCTCCTAATAGTTGAATCAGATATCTTTTATAACTTCTTCAAAATGTTTGCGACTACGAAACAGTTCTCACATATTTCTGAGGGCCTACTGTCTGCTGTTCATTCTTATCCCAGGCACTGCCTGTTTTGACCTTAAATCCTCTAAAATGTATTCAGCAGCCATAATAATTTTCTACTTCTCTCTTCCTCTCTCTCAGGGATATGATCTTGACATTATCTATTAAAGATCCTTCGGTGTTTTCCATGCAGCTTGCAGTAAAAACTTAAGACCTCCTTTGGATGATACATGAACTTTATCATCACTCTCCACTCCTCTTAGTGATACAAGCATAATTTACCTCCTCCTTTCCCCAGGTCACATGCTCCTTATTTTCTCACTGCCCTGACTCTTTCAAGGCAACTTCAAACTTTAAAATATGATTTAGGTTTACTTCCTTGGGGAACTATAAATTCTCAATGAATATTTGTGGAATAAATGACTGTCTTCTTAAAACTGAAATTTCAAAACTTGCCTCAATGCAGGTAGTTTTCACATTTCCATCTGTTGGCAGGGAAATTTCAATCACATATTTCCAATAATCTGTTTCCCACCCAAATATCTCAGCATCTCAAACCTAACATATATAAATGTGAACTCAGAATTCTGTCACCCAAACCAGCTGTTGCTCTTGGCTTACTTTTGTTTTCTTCCTTCGGGCGGCATCAACATTATGCTTGTCACACAGTGAAGCAAAATTCACTACTTTTGATCTTAAACAAGTCTCTTAACCTCTATGAACCTTAATTTTTCCATCTCAAAATGAGTATGTGAACTAAAAGCCATCTAAGATGTAATGCCAGTTTTAAATTCCATAGGTCTGTGAGTGGTAAATATGTTACCCAGGAGACCTGAGTCAGGCGGCTGCCTCTCCTTGGTTCATCTTGCTTGCAAGAGAATTCAGGTGGGAGACAACGCGTATAGTGAAAATGAGATAGCACATTTACTTATGAAACACATATGAGCACAAAGCTGTAAGCAGGCACCCAGCTAGTTTGAATGGCCCATGTATAGAGGAAATAAAGTTGTTAATAAGTTTGTTAGTAAGTTTGTTCTGTACACCTGAGCACCCGGCTATGAGTGGCCACTCAGATAATCTGAGTGCGCCAACTACTGGGGTTCAAGGTTATATGCTTTTGTCAGTTTCTAGGGTGCCCCTCCTTCTCTGCCTTCCAGACCTTGGGACAGATCCAAAGGCTTTCTTTCCCAGCTAGTGAAGATGATACTCACAGAATTTCAAGGGCTTCCCTCCTCCTGTGCTATTACAGTTTTGCTTGTGATGTTGGGAACACCAGGCAATCTTACCAGACCAGGCTCAGGACTGATGACGGGTCAACGGGTGAGACATGGTCTCCCTTTTGTTTCTAGCCTCCTGTTTTAAGTTCTGTATTAGATCATACTGGCAGGGCACCCCACCCCCTCCATTGCCTTATTTTCCCTCTGGCTGCTCATTCCTAGCTGCTACCAAACAAATATAAGAAAATACAACAGATCTTACCAACAGTCTTTAATCATTCTAAAACTATTATCATTCCATCTTTCTTTAAGTAGTCCACATTAAAAACAATCCCTTACTGGGTTTACAGTAAGATAAATTAGGAATTTGTATTATTTGCCATCATTGAAATGGAGTAAATGGCCTAGGTCTGCCCCTCTGGTAAGGAATCAGGTTTTTACCCCAACCACTATGCCACCACCCAAAGGACAGTGATACCTTTTCCTCTGGAAAGCAGATCTGTAAATTAATCTCTAGCTGGGTGTGAATAACAAAGAAGACAGTTTCAAAAAAATTTACATACATCTGTACACCTAATATAAAATTTAACATATTGCTAACATATGTATGTGTACAAATATATGTATTTGTGTGTGTATATATGTTTATATATCAAATAAAACTGCCAAAAAGGTAGTTTTAACTTCAATTGAAACAAAAATGACAGTTTCAAGAAAATGTGATGAAATGACATAAAAACCAAGATATAAAACTTTAATTTCCTTCTTTACTTCCTTTTTCCTTGCTTTTTGCAACAAGTGTGTTAAAACTTCAACTTCTTTTAATATTAGCCTGCTTAACCCAGATTTCATATCTTGCCTTTTCTGCTTGCAGCAAACTGTTCTATCTTATGATCTACTCAGGATTTCTAGGAACAACAAGGCAAGATTTCTTTTTGTTTATTGCTCCAAAATGCTTAATTATTCATCTGATTGTGTCACATTCTGATTGGCCTGGATGAATACATAATATTAAGAATGAGAGGAAAATAAATTTGCAAGTATTGTGAAGCAAATAAAAATTACTTTTTTCATAATGACCAAGAAAATTAAATACAGAAAGCCCTGGTCATTTCTCAAACTCCTAATAGAACATACTCGCTTTTGTTTTTGGCAATATCTATATAAGCCAATCCTGGGTTGCATATAGCAGGGTCTTTTTTTGCCAGATACATAATGGACAATAAAAAGTTGTTTTTTTTTTCACAGAACTTACTTGACACTTGATGTGTTTCTCTAAACTACAAATAATTACCAGCCAAATATTTGAAGACTTTCTTAAACAGGCCATCTACCTCCTCTCACTCTTACCCCACCCGAGGCTAAACCCTGGTTCAGTTTTGCTTAGATCAAGTCTGAAATCAAATGAGGATTCAACTTGTTTCTCCTTTTCCTCAAGATGCATATTTACAGTCTAAATTAAACCGTACACTAATATTTAGTTCATGATGTAGGATTTTTATAAAGTCATTGCTGTTTCCACAAACTTGCATCATTCCCCAACAATTACAAGTTATATAAACCCCAAACTTTTGATAGCCTTCAAGGCCCTCCACACTGGGCCTTAATCTACCTTTTCTACCTTTTCTTTTTATTTTTTGGTAAAGATTTTATTTATTTGTTTTTAGAGAGAGGGGAAGGCAAGGAGAAAGAGAAGGGGAGAAATATCAATGTGTGGTTGCCTCTTGCATGCTCTCACACTGGGGACCTGGCCCGCAACCCAGGCATGTGCCCTGACTAGGAATCAAACCAGAGACCCTTTGGTTCACAGCTGTGTGCCTTTATTTTAGTATCTCTGCTTTGGTATCCCTGACAGATAATGTGGATAATAATGCTTTCTTAGTAGAGGGGTGAAAGGATTATATAAGATGATAAATATAAATGCTTAGCATAACTCCTAGCCCATATTGTATTTATCTTTTGCTAAATGATATTCTCTTTTTACTGGACTCCTTGAAAGCACAAAGTTGCCTAGGTTCCCGCACACATACCTAGAAATTCTTCATTAAGATACAAATAATAGTGCAGGCTGTACTCTACATAACCTTCACAACCATCACTAGAAGGTCCGCTCCTTATTGTGAGCTCTTTTCCTTGAGTATACTTGGACTACCTCCTTCCCCTCAATTCTCTCCACCCCAACTCACTTTTTCAAATCATACCAATCCCAGATGAGTCAGCTTAGTTGTCTTACGTTTAAGAAAGGCTTTCATTAAACTAAGCCTTACTTAATACTCTCTCAATAAAACCTATCCATGTACTACCCTAGTGTCCTTTTGAAACTGGTCCCACTCACTTCTGCTTTATTAGGAATTATCCATGTATAGAGATGTACTAGAGATATTCATCACACCTCTGATGATCTATATAGATGATGAACATCTATAGATATAGAACACATTTCCCATGGTTCTCTAGAGGAGTCACCCTCAAGCTCCAGGCCACAAGATAAGTAGCTGCCCCGGAACGGAAATCAATTATATCACTAAGCACCCTGCTAATTCGGCTGATGTTCTTTTCATAACAAGAATTCTCAAAGGGAGTAGGTAGCAGACCACATTTTGCGAAACACTGTTTAGGAACCTTTTATTCAGCAGTGTCCTTTCCTCTTCAGTCAGAAAATGTTCTTCCCCCATACACTTCTGCAACATATCATAGATGCCTCCATCTGTACCGCTCACCACAATATGATCAAGCCTTAATTAGAATTTATGTGTGTACCCATTTTCCCCACCAGATTGTGAATTCCAGGAGGTTGAAAATATGTCTTTTTTATGTTTGTGTCTAATATATTTGATACATAAGGGATATTCAATAGGTCTTAGTTTAATTGAATTGACTTCTTTCCCTTGTCATTACACTGAAGAAGGAGGCATTTAATATTTAGGTAAAACATGACCCCTTCCTTTAGGATAATTTTCTCCCATGATACTGGTACTCATGATGCATGTAGGTGTCTACAATGTTTGAAAGAGAGTACTGAAATAAGGGCTAAATATAGAGTGCTTAGAATGAGACAAAGACTAAGAAAAAAGTAATTAAAAGTGAAATGAAGAAAAGAGTATATAGAAGTCTGTGCCTTAAGTAAAAGGAAAGTTGAGCAATTTCTCATTTACCACAGTATTAAGAAACCATCTGTTGTTCAACTAGAATATTATGGAGATGGGGGAATGGTACAATAGTTTTGGTACAGTGATAATTATACCTGATTTCCAAAGTTTTCTTCTATACCAAAGATTCTAATTTGAGGGTGGGGGTGTTCATTATAAATCTAGAGGTCTTTCAAAGCTTTACATATTTCCCCAGCAAATATAAACTTTATACAAACTCTAACTCTACCCATTCTTCTTCCATATAAGAAAGCATGTAACAATGCAAATTATAAAAACTGATTAAAATAAGAAAATGATCCTGAATACAAATATATGTATATTTATACATATATAACATTATGTGAAGCTTTTAAAATTAAAAAGCGCAATATTTTAAACTACTTAGGCTACACCAGAAAACTGGTGTAGATGCACTTGAAAAGTCCAACACTGCAGTTAAGCCCATTTTTAGCTAACCCATAAGGACTAAGATTCTCATCACAAACCTACAATAACTATTCAACTGACTTTTTTCCCTGTAGCGATGTTTGGACATAAAAACATGAGTTGGTGCTAAATTTTACTCTAAATTGGATTTGTGCCATTCCCACTGGTTTTACTGTATTCTTATTTCTTAGCTATGGTTTCTAGCTTCACTGGTCTTTCCAATTTTTCACTACTGCTTCTTATGTAAGATTAAATATGATGTATTTTTTTCCAGTAGAGGTGCATAAATGAGGCACTTCACTCACTAAGGAAATCTCTTCATAATTACAGGTATCATATAAGAATCCTTTTATCCACCATGGAAATCTGCAGCTATTTGAATGTAACAAAAATACTTAACTATTCAATATTAGATGAAAGAACTACTGTTTCTTTTCTAAGTCATAAAATAAAAAATGTGAATGCACATATTTTCCTCAAAAATAATAAACAATATCTTTAAGAGAAATATTTAAAGAAACTAAATGCCTATGCATACATAGCACATATATTAAACTAAAAGTACCTCAATTACAAAAAATCAAAAACTGTCTTGTTGATATTAGCTTTTGATTGTTTCATTATATCTGAATAAACTATCCAGCAAGTAAAAAAGAAATGAAAGAATAGGGAAAGAAAAATAGAACTAAACATCTTTTTTTGTTTTAGTTTTCTATTAAATTTGTTTTCTTTGTCTTATTGTTAGTTATATTACATAGCTACCTATTTGTATAATGGCTACACTTTATGTAATATGCAAATTAATTAACATGGTTCTAAACTGATAAATAACTCGATCTTTGTTTTGGACTAGACAGTAGATGAACATTGAGATCAGTTGGTCAATATCACAATTTAAGGTACTAAAGGATTGTGATAACAAAATGACCTAAATAAAAATGACATTCCAATTTCAGACACAGAATGATTAACCATGAATGTAAATGAGTAGGTATGAGGGTTGACAGTGAGAAAGAAAGAGAGTGGTAGGGGCTCCACGTAAAGGGCAACTTTGAACATGTTTTCAAAATTGTTTTAGGTGTTTTACCCACCACCAGGGCCACATCATAACTTTCCTGGTCCCTAAGCACTTTTGCCTTCATAAACCTCTTCCCTCCCTGAATATAAATAGGAAAATGAACAACCACATACATACATCCATTAGACACAATAAGATCTTTAAAATACATTTTCTGTCTCCACTGGTATAAGAACAAACACATGTGAACTATAAATTAAAGTATTTTCTTCAACCTAAAAGTTCACTTTTTCTATTCCAATTTGAAAGGAAACCAAAACACTCTCAATGGCCCCTGAAACTATTGTGCATTCCTGGCACTGTGTCAGCAGTGCCTAATGGGCTAGATGGCCCTGCCTACGATAGATTCGCTGCCTATCTTTACTTCCTCCTGATTATTCTAAGAACATTTGGCAGCATAACGTTTTTGCAAAGCTTGATTTAACACAAGCATTATTGCATTTATTCTCACTGAATCTTTTGTACATGTTATATTTATCTACTCCTATACCTTCAACTTGCTGACTAACAATTCTATGAGTTTTTGTCATGAATAGTCAAAAATATAAGCACAAGTATATATATCACCAGACTGATTTTCTTCTAGAAATTATACTATTATAAAAAAATACCTGAAAATGTAATGTCTTTAATGGTTTGGTATGAGAAAAGGCATTCAAAAAATTCAAACCTGTGTATTTGTTCTGAGTACAGACTGGCAGAGCTATAAAACAGCTTACTAATTTATATTTAAAGTATTTTTCCCATAAGTTCCTTGGATTATGAAATCACAGACTCTTAATATACACTTATATGATCATATTACTATTTCACTATACTACTGATGACTAGTTGCTATACAGCATGGGAGTTCTATCATGAAGTTATAAAGATAACTTTGATTATAGAACAATTGGGAAGATGGTTGTCTTCAAAAGAATGCTGGAGGCTGGATAGAACTGCAAGAAAAAGAGGCACAAATCTAGCCACTCACATTAACCAAATGTACCCTGGAAATCGAAGGGGCAGTGAATATCCCTGGTAGATTGTCTTCACGTTCAGTGATAATTAAAGCTAAGCTAGTGGAATAAATGTTCCCACCAAATGCAAAGACAATCAGAATGACCTTTGCTCTCAAATTCTCTAAACCTGTAAAACATTAGCAAACTTTAGTTTCATATCTTACTTTCCCCACATGATACAACTTTAGCAAATGAAAAGGAATCATTCTTAAAGAGTTACATTATTTTAGCTAATAGGAAAAATGTTTTTTTTCATTGTAACTCAAGTTTGATATTTGTGTTTCTTATTAAATCATATATGAGCATTTGATTCCAGCCAAGAATTAACTCCAATGTCATTGCTGACACCAAAAATAAACTACATGTTCACTTTATTATAAAATACCAGTTTGTACATCTACTAGCTAAGGAACTCATTTTCATCCACATGTCAATTATAAATTATTTATGTATACTGTAATTCCCATATAATACTCATTCTTACATCAAACAATCTCTTATTTCTGATTTAGATAAGATCATTGCATCTTCTCTGGTACAAAGGACGTACAGGAGCCTACTGGGAAAGGGTTACTACACTGTGGAAGGGCTGTATAAAGCACACAGGGATGAATTTTATTTAAAAGATTCACGAAGCAAGTTTGAAAAGCTACATGTCATTAACTTGTCAATGTGCTACCAATACATAATGTATTAAATTAAAAGAAACCTTTCTGATAATTTGATTACCTAAGACTTTCACCAGATAGACTTTACTGTGCTGAGGGTTCATTGGCAAAAGTATGGTTAAGTGTGAGACTTTTTTCAGTGAATTGTCTGAAGAAGAAAAAACATTGACTAGTAGGTTCTTTGAAGATGGTGACTCATGAAACTACATTCTGTTGTGTGAAACATCAAGGAATGAGAAACAAGCATAAGAAAATGTATAAACCCAAATCATATCAGAAAGAAAAGGAAAAGATGAGGATAAATTATCTCTGGCCTAGAAACCTAAAGATAATTCATTTCCAGTAAGATTCAAAATGATATCTCCTTATCTGAGTTCTTAGGTGAAGAGTCTCATGAAAACAGCATTTTAGCATTTGTTTATTCATGTTTAATAAACTGACACCATAGCTATTCAAAGAGGAAATCAGTCTCAAAGCTTCCATTTGTCCTTGGGTGGTCAAGGCTGGTTGTGAAGTCCTGGTAGCAACCAAGGTGATCAGATTCAGTGAGACACTATGATAGAGAACACTATAACCTACTTGCTTCTAGAAACCTCTAGGACAATTGAGATGGGCCCCATGATAGGACTGTCTTTTTTAAAGTGCCCTAAAATGAAAAGGAATGGGACAGGACATCTGGAAAAGACATAACAGGGTTTATCAGTAGGCACAGGCCCATCATATAGCAGAGAAGTTAGAAACACTGCACATAGCAACCTGGAAGAGAACTGAACCAAAAGCTGGGGTTACAGAAAGGGACATGCAATGAAGAGGTGACCCCAACATATCCAGATGCAGGATGAACCCAAAGAGTCACAAGGTAAGTTAGAGAACTTTGCTGAATCTAAATATACTCTCCAGGGATCCAATATAAAACTGAACCTAAGGGAAAGAATTAATTCTATAAATGATGAGAAAATGCTTTGAAAAGACAGATTGTACATAAAACAAATCTCTGAAATCTTATATCAGTGCTATTTTTCAACTCAAACCACAGGGTGCACAAAAAAAAAGAGGGGGAAAAAGGAAATAAGAATTGGTAGGTGTTTCCTCATTTATAGATTAAAAATACCTCAGGCTACATGTGCTTTGAACAGACATTTTCTAGGAACAGGAAAGGGTTTTAGAGTAAGCCATCAACCTCCATTCTGTGTCATGGTCCCAGTTCAAGACTATGATCATAGAAAGGTGAGTTTTCTTGGCAAGTTCAAACTGTGAAGATTACCTAATGTTAGTAACAAGTGGTTAAGAGGGAGTTTTACTGGTCTGTGGAAGAGAGAAATTAAAACAATGCAGAAAGTTTCTGTTCAACAATCACAAATTATAATATTCTGATTCAAAACAGTAATACATACAAAATATTATCAAGAGTGTCTTTAATTTTTCTGAGGAACTCAATGAGTATAGAAAAAATTATTTGTTCTGTATCATTAAGACAGCTTTCTGTTTAAAGGTTTTCAATAGGATAACTAAGAACTTCAGAAGATCATTTTAAGTTCCATAATTCTGGAAAAATTCCTCACTGTTTTTTCTTGAATATCTTTTCTTTCTTTCCAATATCTTTTCTTGCTAGTAAGCAAGGAAGGAAGAAAAAATAGGGATGAGAAGGGAAGGGAGAGAGGGAAGATAGTCATGGTATTTTTAAATAGATTGAAGTTAAATTTTTAAATTTTAATAAAATAAATTTTAGTAGTGTACTGTCCTAAGTTTATTCAAGTGATTTATGTATAGATCCATATTAAGCCAACCTAACTAATGATACTTAACCAATCATCTATGTATTTATTTGTTGTTTTTAGTCTAACCCATCTGTGAAAGAGAAAAGAGTACTTTACTACCTCTCAGGATACTTTGTTTCTGTCAATAAAGTATATTTTCCCTTTCTATAGGTTAATGTATTTAAGTAATATTTTCCTTTACATAGTTCATTTAATGTACAAATATTCATGTCATTTCATCTCTATATAACAACATAAAAGGCTTCTATCTCTGGCATTTGATTCAACTTGGTCTAATAATAATAATACTGCCTCTGCTTCCTATCTGTGGATGTCCACTATATTGTTATCTTTCCTTTTGTTTTTAACATTTTATGTTATTTTTAGATTTCTAACATTTTAAGAAATATTAAAAAGAAAACTATATTTAAACATTTAGAAAATGTTAATCTTTTAAATGAAAAGTTTACCCATTTATACTTAGTGTGATAATTATCAACTATTTTTATATTTATGGGCTTTCTCTTTTGGTCTGTTTACATGTATTTCTCTCTTTCCTTTAGTTTTTCTGCTTTTTGTGGAAAATCCTGTATCACTATATTTCTGCATAATAAGTATCTCAAAAAGAATCTCTAGTATTCAAGTAGCCTACTTATTGCAGGCAACCAGTCCCAGAATAGAGTTCTCCACCACTCCACATTTCTGGTGGCTATGGCTGCCTGCTCCTCGGACTGCACCGCTCCCCCGAAACTGGCCCTGAGCTAGGAAGAAATAGTACCTTTTTCCAGGGCCCTATCCTGTTCCTTATTGATATGTTGCCATTTTGTAAGACATAAAATTGCATCCATCTTCCATGATTTCCTGTATCAAATTCCTAGTTTATCTTCAAAGTTTTAATATATGAGTGTGTAGAGTACTCATTAAACACATTTATTAAATAAATAAGATGGAACAGAAAATGAGGGATAGGGGAAAGCAAAGTACTTTTAATTACCATATTAAAGTCCAAACAGAATTATTTCTCAAGGCTAGAAATAGTTCAGCATAGAAGAGAGTGGCTATTCAGTGATTTTCTGTTATAACCAAGAGTTGCTAAAGCACTTAAACCAGTGATTTTCAAACTTTTTTATCTGATGGCAAACATAAACTAATTACTAAAATTCTGCAGCTATTGGCATTTTTTAAATTTGTCAGTCTTAGGGAAAAGAGGCAGTGCCCAGGACTAAATAGTTGGGTACTATGTGTTTTAAAAATTCTTACAGCACACCAGTGTGCCTTGGCACACTGATGGAAAATCGCTGATCTAAACTGACGAAAAATACTAGGGACAAAAAAATTGGCAACAGAGAAGAAGGAGAAAAGGACTGAATTCAATAGCCAATTTAATCTTAGCATACAAAGGAAGTTTGCTGAAAATTTTGGTCATTTTATTGTATTTTATTTAAAGAAAAACACTATGCTTATGACAATGTTGAACATAAACAAGCTGCTTTGACATTAAAAAGTCTGTGTTAGTCTAACTGTATTGCACCAGGGCATCTGAGGAAGGCTTTAATCAGGTCACTCCTAAATTAATGTGTTTTCTTTTTCATAGTTCTGACATGTTAACTTAAGAAAAGAGAGGAGGGAAGACAATGAGCAGAAGAAAGCAAATTATCAGGAAAAAAGGGAAAAAAATGCACTGCCCTTGTTCTGCATCCCTTGCAAGCTAAATGGTCTTTTTGTGCTTCTAGGGTCTGGAGTCTGAATTCAGGATACTAAAGAATTGGAGCTCTTCCTTGTACTGGAATTATAGCCATGCTCTTGAGCTACGTTGCTCCAAAAGTGGGCCCAGGAAAAGGATGCTGAAAGAAAAAGTGTTAAGTGGTCAGGGGCAGTAAGTAGACAAAGGACTAATGCCCACACGGCAGCCCTGTGCAAACACTCCAAGGCAGGCTCCACAGACATAATTCCTGACTACAAAATAAGTGGGGCCATAACTGTGTCTGTAAGTCAGTATCTTCATTGCTAGGCAGATAGCAATGGATTGCAGTATGAGGACTGCAGTAATACCTTAAGACAGACTTAAATTCTAGAGAAGTAATAATCTATTTTGTGGCTCATGCTCCTTAGAGAAGCTAATGAAAGCTATGGATACTCTCTCTAGAAAAATGTCTTAAGTGAATATATCACAGTTTCAGGAGATTCACAGATTCCATAAAGCTCTCCCTACAGTTCTTAAAGTGATTTAACACGCATGTTGAAAACACTTGCTCTAGAGCTAAATAAAGAAATACGAAGAATCCGAGGAACGAAGCTGTACCTGGGAAACTCTGAAAGACGAGATAAGTTGGGTCCTTCTAGCTAAGGCACAATACCATTGCTAGTTTTCCTGGACTATCCCTCCACCTGACCAGTGGGAAAACCGGTGCCTGAGCCTTATTACCCCTATTTCTTCGTTACCAACCAATTCCTATGGAAAGTATAGAAATTAATACTTACACAAATTACTAGGCTATTTGTAGAATAAAAGCAATTAAATAGCAGCAAATATATTCTTAATTTCAATGTATTGATGTATGAAGATATCATGCTGTGTTTAGAACATTGGATAAGTAAAATCTTATCATTCCACCCAAAGTGTCCATTTTATCTAATTGCACCTATCTATTGCTACCTTAATATAAAAATCATATTTTTCTATACCAATTTAAAAAATGGCAGTAGCCTAACCCCAAAATGCTTTCAGGATAGATAGATAGATAGATAGATAGATAGATAGATAGATAGATAGATAGATAGATATAGAGATAATTAGATATATAGATACATATAGAGAGAATGTATATATATGGAGAGAAAGAGAAAGAGAGACTTAAATACCAACTCTCCTCTAGGCAGCAGCAACTTCCCCAGATGAAGAGGTCACCAGTGTTTAACAATGTGCTGCCATGTTAATTTAGTATGACAAGATAAAGCAGAAATCTCTGCTCTTGGAGGCTGTAAACCGCCCACTATCCAGAGACATGCTCAAGTCGATTTGCACCGTATATTACGTTATACAATTGCCATGACAAAGCCCCCTGAGTCCTCACATGTAAATCTCTCTGTCCCTCTTTTCTTGCTGCCCCCCTTTTTCTTTTTCATTTCCTACCAATTTCTTTCTCCCTGCTTCACATCCACGTAGAGGACATCCACTCAGCACTAAGCTCTGAAAACTTAATGCTCTGCACATGACAAGGAACACACAATACACATCCCTCTCACAACCACTCTGTCAAGTCCCCCAATTTAAGAGAAGATGTTCAGGGACTTAGATAATCCATTGATCCCACTTGCGTAGGCTTTTATATTTCAATCTGTCATGTTAAATTGTCAAGGGGAGAGATTAAACTGATGTTCCGTGATTTGAGATTTACTTTCCTAGCAATGATAGCTTTCAAAGCTTGTCTTTCTAAGTTCTGCTTAAAGATTATCCTTAAGAAAGCTGATGCATCTTTACGGGTATAAATCTAGTAATGAAACGATGAAGTGTTTTAGGTAAGGACATTTTGAAGATATGCAGGGTTATAAACATAAAAATGTAAAACTGAACAAAATTTGGATTTTTTAAAAAATGTCATCTGTGTAGTTCTCTCTGCATGAAGCAAAACACCATATGTAAAAAAAGAAGGAAAAACATGTTTCTATCTATGTAAAACAAAAATAATTATAGAATCACTAAAGAGGACATAAATGAACAGGGAAGAGTTTATATGACAGGAAATAAAAAGATCCCCTGAAGCCCATGAGGGAAGTGACAAGTCAAAGTTTTACCCATTAAAACAAAGGCAGCGAAATACGTTTAAATCATCAAGAATTAACAGCTAGAGATGAACATGTTTTGGTTAGGTGTGACAGTTTTAGACACAACATGTCAGATTTTTGACAGGTCGAGCTGTTATATATATCCATTTGTATTCTTCTTATCCATATCACATCCTCTTTTCATCATCTCAAGCTTCCCTTATGGGTAAACAGAAATAAGAGTTAAAGGATGAAAAATCCATAAACGCAATACTAACAAAGGACTGAATTCCCCATAATACCTCAAAAATGTCTCAAATCACACAGAAATTTTAAAATGTATGGGAACATAAAAACAAAACAAAACAAAAAGTGGATAGGCTAATAAACCATAGTACTAAACAAGAACCTCATTAGCCACATCCTAAAAGAAAATCATTACGTAGCCTCTAGGATATTCATGCAAGAAACCTTAAGCAATGTTTAAAGATATTCTGTTCCAAAATATCTTGGCTGTTTTGTTTGTGTTGATGTTCTTTTTCTCTGGTACACTACTTGCAGAAGTGAAATATGTGAAGCCACAGAAGAATACTGTGATTTTTGGTGAGTGATTGGGAGAGTAATTGGTCTGAGAGAGTTAGGTAGGGAAGGGAATTCACATTAACTGAATATTCACAACCTGACAAGCACTGTGCTAGCTAATTATTGCATTCACTCAATCAACTGTGTATGAGTTAAATGTCATAACTTTAATGTATAGGTAAGAAAAGGTGCATTCAGTGTCTTCTATGAGCACAGGCATTGGAGACATTCATCCATCCATCCAACTATATTTGAGACACTTGCAGTGCATCAGCCACAGTGTCAGACTCTAGAAATGCAGTGTGGAACAAGACATATTACCGTGGAGATTTCTCCTTTAAATGAGTTTGCATCTCATGTTCACAATGAATTATATCTAAAAATACTGGCAGAACTTACTGGACCACATAAAATAGGGCAGGAACATGAGTGATATTCCTCCAGGTGACTAAAAGGTAAACGTGAGTACTGGGAGCCCAAAAGGAAACCAGGTTTTGTTCTGGTAATTACTAGTGATTAGCCAACAGGGTACAAATTATACAAAAACTATAACATCTATTAACTTCATGCTATGTGCCAGGCATGATTCGAAACCATTTCTGAGAGTTCTACTATTCAATCCTCACACCACCTCTGTATGTTGGGAGGTTCTGTTATGATCCCCATTTTCAGATGAGAAACAAAGGCACAAAGAGATGCCACAAAACACTGTCAACATCACTAAATGTGGTATTATGGCTAGAACCCATACTGTGTAAGGGCAAATTTAGGTTCTTTACCACTGCATTCCATAATCATATCAAAATGCAGTTCTGACTTGGCTTAGGTAAATCAAGGAATGTACACATTTCTTTAGACATTTGTTTAACCAATAAATAACACTGACTAAGTCCCTGATATATTCCAGGCACCAGAGTACCATATATATATAATATACTCTAAACATTATAAGCACACTGTAAATTAGATGTTATTGATTATTCTCATTTTACAGATGACAAAAAATAAGATACAGAACATGAGAAAAACTTGCCAATTGCCATGCAGGTATCAAACAACAGAACTTGGAATAAACTCAGGAATTCTTTTCACCAACAGGCAAGTGCTAAGCCATGCTATGCCAACATTTGCAGCCAGAACACAACATTTATAGCCAGAGCACAAATTAACACTAATCTGTATGTGAAAGGTTTAGCAAATAATCCTTTGGAATACCACATATTGCCTAACATCCCATGTAAAACTTCTAGCACACCTTCTGAAATAGTTAAATCTCTCGGTCCATTCAAGTTGTCTCTGAGTTAAGATAGAATCATTAAACAACAATTACCTATAAGTCTTTCTAAAGGCTTTGGAAAGTATTTATTCTGATAAACCACAGAGATGATTTTAATGTTTGTATGAGTAGAGAGGCACTGAGCGCAATTATTAAGTGCTTGGATTGTGAGGTCATGAATCCAAACTCTACCACCGACCTATTACACAAATTACTTCTACCAAGACTGTTTTCCATCAGTAAATCAGGGGTAATCAGAGTTGCTGAACTTACTGGGTTGACATAAAAATTGGCTAATATAGGTATGATGGCTGATACATAGAACACATGAAGTATCACATGTTCATATTATTAATAACTATTAAATATCCCATTCGAAAGAGTACTGATTCTTTGAAATCTCCCCTATTTGAGTTGCAATGATCAGATAGGCTGTAAGATATATTCACACAAGACTTTCAAAGTTTCTTCTTATGTTCTACTGGTGACCCTGGGGAAATCAGAATCTCAGATAGAGAAGAAGCATATTCTCCAACTGTGTGTCCCCAGTGTGCAAAGCATTCCAGCCACGGCCACAAAGAGTAAAGATGGATAGTATAACAGCCCAGCCATCGCCCCTCTCCAGGATATATATTTATATAGGTCCAGGATGGCAGGAGAGGTGATTATGAGACTGAAGTATGTTATTAACTGTAATACTGTAAGTTATTGTACTTTATGTTTTGTTACCCATTAATATAGGTCTTGACTTTTTAGCACAGTCTATATTTTATATTTCTAAATACATGCAAAGCTATTTAATAGTACCTTTGTAATTATATCCTTTCTCATATCCTATCTTCACTCTAAATTTTTTATTAACCGTTAGAACATTATTTTCTCGTTTAGAGATATCGACCAACAAGATTAACTGTTTTATCTTGAGACAGGCTAGATTTTTAAGAGCTAAGAGGAGACACTGAAGTAAACACTGTGTCTCTATATAATGATAAGATTGTTTGCTCTGCTGCCACAGCAGCCGCCCTGACTAAATAAGACACAAAATCCAGTCACTTGTGTTCATTTACTTTACAACGCGATGTCAGTGTCACAGAGCTGGTAAGGCTGCTCACCTTACATTCACACCTCATCTGCTCACATAGATCATTCTTAAAAATGGCCTATAGGAGATTTAAGGAAAAAAAAACATTTTGCCTTTGCACAAAGAAAATATGTAAATAAAGGGACATATTATAATTATCAACTTAACTTTACATTTATTTCCTATTTCCAATCCCAAAGAGCCACACTCCCATATCTAGTAGAACACAGAAAAAGATAAAATTTACTTTCTGAAACAAGAAACAGGGGGAAACAACACAAGATGATCAAAACTGGTACCATACTGAAATACTATCATAAAGTTAATGTTAGCTTTAATGCTGGTACAGATTATGGACATCTCAGACTTTGTGGAGGAAGTAAAGAATTTAAATTCACATAATGTTTTTAAATGTAGCTACTGTGGCACCAAGAGTGTTCTAAGCATTTGAATTCATTTCTTAAAGAATCATTTCTCTTGAAAATACACGCCCCCATCTTATTAGATTTTCCTATCCTATAGAATTCCTTCCTATATGTCAATTTATCTCCTGCTCCCACAAATTCAGGTATTTGTCCTTGTCTATATTTTTAGAAGAGAAAGTTGTATGAGTATAATTGCCAAAATAAGTGAGAATAATAAATTAAAATTATAATCTAATACATCCTTACATTGTGAGTTCACTTTAAGATCCAAATTAACTGCTAAATGGTTGTGCTTTTTAAAGTGGCTGCTACACAAAGATCCCTTTTCCCTTTTTAGGCACAGTAGAGAGCTGTTCCAGCTGTTACAGCAAAGAGGAGATACAGTGTAAAGTATCATCTGAAATATTTTGAGGTTCCATTGGCAATTGATTTACAGTCTTGTAGACTTCATTCCAATTCCTAGAATTCTGGCACCAATGCTGCAAAATTTCCTAATTTTGAATTCCCTTAGAACAAAATAAAGACAAAAATCAACTAAGTTAAAGAAACAATAACTGATTGAAAATACTGACAGAGGCTGTCAAAAAATTTAAAATGGAAGCTAGTCCTGACAAACAAAGGGTATAGGAACCCACTAAAGCACCAGATCGAAGACATTTAGCTTTGCTGTTAAGTGCAATTTAAAAAAATAATTTGGGAACCAACACAGAATTCTAAGTGTTTTTTTTCCAATCAAGGACATTAAAAATAAACTTATCAGTACAATTAACATTGGCTCATAAGAGAAAAGTAAAAGAATGCAATCTGAATAAATCAAAGAAATATAGTTTTGTGAAGAACTCACTATACTGTGCCTGTTGACTAAAAATCAATGAAAACTTCATTACAGAACCAATTGATCCATTAATCATGTACAGTAAGAGAAACCTAGGCTTACGGCAGGAAGGTTTGGCAAAGCCCCAAGAGGCAATATATGCAAATTAGAAGGAAGTATATATCAGTGCACAATGGTGCTGATTCTCCTACCCCGTCTCCCTTCCTGATAATGGCCCCATTGAGATCCACAAGAGGACCCATTAAGAATGTTTTCTGATAGAGGCAAATTAAAGGACACAGAAAAAGAGAGGAGCAAACGAGGAATAGAATCAAAGGAAGAAACTAATGAAGAATTGAAAACACAGCATTGAAGATACAGAATGAAGCTTGGTTCCCAAACTTGTCACTACTTTTAACATCCAAGTTCAAATGATCCTATTATGCAGGTCCCAGAATAACGAATGAAATGAGAAACCAAACACCTATCCATTCAACAAAATCTGAAGAAACGCCATTCAAGTTTCCAGCATAGCTTCTTAGTGTCCCTGCTATTTCCAGTACCTAGCCAAGCAGATCATCTCTCTTTCCACTTCATTTAAGGTGGTCATCCAGATAAAGAAAGGAAATATTTAAAACCTCAATAACTAAAATAGTTGTTTTTATTTCTTTATATATTTATTAAAATATGAGGCGCATATTTTAATACTTTCCCCACCTTTCATTTGACAACATTTACAGTGTTGTTTTAACTTGTTCTTTTCTCTTTCATATTTATTCTGGGAAAAAATATGGAAAAAAGCAAAACTATACTATAAACTAAAGATCTTGCATTACTTATAATTGATCCAATGTGAATACATATTTTTAAAAATATTTTGGCACCTAGTATGTTTTTTGTGGAAACAATTCCAAAGAAATTTCTTTTTGTTTGCCACAAGTGGGATATCTTTTAACTGTGAATCTCCTTAGCATTGTTAGCTTATATCAGGGTTCTAACATTTTATATAACATTATAGTGACTTCTATGCTTATCTGACATCCATATTTTACAAGAAGCTATAAGAGGGAAGAGACTAGTTATTATTTATTTCTGTATCTCTGCTCATGGGTATTCATTGTATTGAGTTGAACCTTTCTACAACACTCCCTATTAAATAAGTAATTAAATTCCATTAGGCCAAATCTTCCTTTGCAAACACATGTTCCCCCATTACCACAGCATTAGAAGTTCTTTCTTATTCCCCTGTCATGGCACAGCTCTATGAGGGGATGCTTACAGTAGACCTTCATTAAGTGTCCTCAACTACCTCAAAACTCCCATATGACACTATTTTTTTATGTGAGAGTACATTCATCAATTTCTCCAGGCTCAGTTAACTTTGAACTCAACAGCAAATACTGTGGATGGCATATGAACCAAGGGTTTCTCAACTCGCCATTAGACCCTCCCCCAACTGTGCAGAGTGGAACTGTACAGCAATAGAACAAACCGATCTACTGCACAACTTATCCGATGGCGTTGTTGGACCCCAACTGATTGTTTTTCTTATGTCTTCATTCCTGCTATCTCTACGAGTAATTTTCAGAAACAGTACATTGTAAAGATTGAACCACTTACATCCAAACAAAGGCCTGGGTTTTTATCTAGATAACTTCATGTGGCATTTTCCGGCATTTACAGAATAATGTTTGTAACAATGTAATTTCATTGTATGATAAACATCAATTTACCATAAAAACAAATACAAACTTGTCACCATTTTCACCTTGTTTCAATTGAATTGGCTCCGTTCAGATAAGCAAGGCTATCTCTTACAGAAACAACAGTTTCTAGATAAACTGTGTGAAATCCAGTATGTGTGCGTAGAATTATACTGCCTACTATCATAATTTTATACTGCCACACTGCACATATGGCTTGCAAGCTTACTTTATCTGAATCTTTCTGAATCTATTCTCCATGCTATTAAACTGAGCACATTCTACATCATTCAAAAGTAATTACACTTTTGTCTAGAGTGTAGGAGAACGGTCTCCCTAAACAATGAAATTCTCATTATTAGAACTGGCACAATAACCACACTGGTGTTAACAACAGTGTGCATTATACTATCACAATAACTTCTCCTAAGTTTACTGTACAAAGGTAACCAGAAATTTAAAAGCTTGTAAAAACCACCATATAAAAATAGGAATCTTTACCATACCATAATTGAGGTTTTATTCTGTGACTTATTTTTAAATAACACATACACTTTTTCTTTTTTCTTTTTCAAGTTTTCTGAACAATACTTCACACATAATGTTATACCAGTCACACATCAAAAATATATTATGTGTCCTGGTCAGGTAGCTCAGTGCATAATTGTTAAAGAAATCTGGGTCTATATCAGGTTTAATAAAAAACTTGTATCCTAATGTGTTATAGGATATAACAAGTAACCTATACTTGGATAGGATAGATGTGTTACAGGATACAACAAGTATCCTAATGTGTATACCTGCAACCTTGGTTGCAGGTTCAATTCTGATCAGGGCATACATGTAAGAATCAACCAATAAATGCATAAATAAGTGGAACAGCCTCTCTCTCTCTCTCTCTTTCTCTCTCTCTCTATTTCTTTCTTCCTTCCCCTCCCTCTCTAAAACCAATAAATAAAAAAATTAAAATATATTACTAATGACCATTAGATCATAAGCAAAATTTACATAAAGGGCATTTCAAGACACAGCTATCATAGAACATTAAAATTATTTTAGGTAAATAAAGAATCCCAGGAGTTGAAAGTGAGCCTGAGCAAATAAAAACCTTTCTCTAGCATGTGTGCTCTGAATGAATTATTTCAGAGTTTAAGTTTGAATTTCCTATGTTGCAGACTTGCAATTGTTATACTTGATTCTCAGCTATATGGCCAACTTCTAGAGATTATCAGCTTGAGTAGACATTTTTTTCTTTTCTTTTCTGATGAACTTCAGAGAGAAACTGATTCTCACCGAATGTTGCTTCATAATGTGACTCTGAAATGTTTAAACACATTAGGATACAACACGTGTTTTATTAAACCTAATATAGATCCAGATTTCTTTAACAATTCCAGGAAAATGGTATCAATATAAACAATACATAAGATATTAAAACATAACATCATATTTCCAAATCAAATAGATCTTTAAAATTAAAAAAAATACACACAAACGTAACATTTATTTCACATGTAATTCTGCTATCAGTAGAGTGGGCAACTCAAATTATTTTTTAATAAAACATTATATTGTTAAAATAAATACCTACATTTTAAAAATCAATCTTGGGAAGCAGCCACTCTACACTAATACAAAGCCATTCAGTCAACTCAAGAGAGACTTAAGGATCAAAAAGGGAGTTTGGCTGAGACAAGAGTAGGATTTTTATGGGGGGGGAAAGCAAATGATAATTCAGTAACCACAGGTGGTCAAGACTTTCATTTCACATCACATTTGACATGAGAACAACAATCTCACCAACAGAAGTAGCATGATAAAAGATAAGCACCCAAATGGCTGCCCTAGAGTTCCCTGGCTGTCTCTAATGCCCTACTTGATTTTTCTTCCAACTTACTCCCTCTGGTGCTCATAAATAATCATGTTGATTGACATGGGGACATGCCTAGAATAGTTCTTCACATCATGAAATAAATCCATCTACATCATATCTACTATTAAAAATGAGCCAGAAATTAGCGAGTCTTGCTTGTCTCTGAAACTCTGAAGTGACAGCTTCCAACCGCATGGTTAAAAAAAAAGGCGTGGAACAAGATGGTCAGGCCTTTGGTAAAAACGAAACTGAGGGCTGCTTTTCCATCCTTGTCAGAATCAGACTTGTCAACCCTGCCTTTTACCTTTTTGAAGATAATGTGAGAGTAAGATTTGCTGTTAATTGCTTGGCAAGACTGTAAGTACTTCACAGAAGGAACCAACATTCTTTTTCATACTTACACCTATCTGCATCTCAATCTTCTATTGATTAAAAATCTGACAGTACTTTATAAATACATGTGTATAATCTGCTTAATACAGTTCATCTATAGTATACTCTGAATAGTAGTAAAACCTTCCAAGAATAGAAGGAGCCGGAGCACTCATATCAGTTACAATTGTTTTGGAGTGGCTCTTGGTTAGGACCTTAGTTTATTTCTCCAAAATACTAAGGTAATAAACACTAGTTCAGAAAGGAAGAATTGAATCCTTAGCTGACCCAATTCCAAATGCTAGTGCTTGCATACTCTAAATAAGAACAAAGCATCTGGACCCTAATTCCTCAAAACTTTTATATCACAATGGTTATGAAGTATATAGAACTTATATCTCAAGAAATATTTTCCAAATTAAACTTCATATTGAACGTATGTCTCTATAAGCCATCATTACAAAGATTACTCATCAGTTTTACTTTGTCTCTAAACTATGTGAGAAATAAAAATATAGACCTCTCAATATCTTTCTTTTTTATTTAAGAACATAGCATGAATGTCACATATAAGTTGGCAATGAAATCTAGAATGTTGTTTTTTCCCCTAAGTGAACTCTATGATACAAATGCCATGAAACATTCTATTGTTTTCAAAGATATTGAATAGGAGAAGTATATAAAATGCATTTTTCTACTGAAATAAAAGGACATGCTATGTGAATATGACAATTATCTAGTATCTAGGCAGAAATATAAAGTGTTTGTGTTAAGTAACAATTCTATAAAGATATTCAATCATTTTGATAAATGTGTAAAATGTCTTAATAAGCTTAACAGTTGAATATGCCATAGCTATTATAACATACTTTCTGCTTTTAGAATATACTACATTAGTCGATTCTTTTTGAGTTTTAAAATTTCTAGAAAATCAGCATATTCACCATGAAAAGGGTCTTATCAACTTTGCCCAAAACATATATTTAATCATCCATATGAACTCTGCCATTTAATCAGCAATCATAAATTAATTATCTATTATATGCTGGATATCAGAAATACAAATATATATGGCCATGCCTTCAAGAAGTGCATGGAAAAGTAGACATGTAAACACACAAATTATAATATAGGCCATTGGAAAAGTTATAAACAAGTGCCATAGGTAAAAGAATTACGTAGCAATCACTCCACCTTGGGAGGTCAATGAAAACATTGAAGCAATTGCTGGCCCTAGTCTTCTGTGAGATACACAATGCACTGGGAAGGTAAAACATGGAAAGAGACAGGTTCTCCAGGTAGAATGAATAAAGCTGTGTCATTTGAGGTCACTTGGTATGTTTATGAATACTTTTCAAATGTCTGGCATGACTGGAGCATTGGTCCCTAGGCAGGATGTGGCAGGAGAGAAGAGGAAAGCCATAATTCGAAGCTAGTCTGTAAAGGATTTTATGCTAACATAAAGAGTTCTACACTAAATTCCATAAGCACCAAGGTCACAGTAGATTCCAAAGTGGGATAAATAAGCTAACTCATTTCTCAAGGAAACAAGTCTTTTGGAAGTTGAAGGAAAGACTGGAAAGAAAAGAAGCTGAAAACTTGAGATGACATAGGAGACTCTTCCAACTGCCTACTCAAGAGACGAAAAGCTGGTGGAATCAAGAAACATTTGAGGGAGAAACAAATTTAGAAACCAATTAGACATACAGTAAGAGAAAACTGTCAGTTGTGATGTCAGTAAAATGAAGTTAAATCATTTGTATTCAAACTGTTTTAACTTCTAGAACAGCAGATCGTAACCTATTTGGGTTACAGTCTACGTGAAAATCTGATGAACACCATATTCCTACTCACACATGTGCACATACAGAATTCTCCATTCATTTTCAGATCCATACACCCTGGTTAAAAACTTCTCCTCTAGACAAAGTTGTTTGCGGAACGGAGTTGTGTCTGATTTGAATCAATTTCCATAGTACTCAACAAAAAACTTGGTACAAAGCAGGCAGTTTATAGTTTTATTTAGTTAAACTGAATTTTCCATTATAAACTGAATGGTTTCATGGTCACTACATCCTACATCATAGAATTCCCTCCTACCATCTATAGTACGTAATTTAATATGCCTTTCTTTTACCCATCTTTGAATACACTTAAAATAATCTCGCCTTTATCTTTGTGGTTTTGTCTAATCATAACTATATCCACTCCTTCAAACTTGCCTTTATGTTTACAGTAGTATCTCAAGAAAACCAAACCAAGAAGCACTCTCAATAGGGCATTCCCTGAGGAAAAGCAAGGGTGAGCATATTGAGAGGGAAAAAGCAGGAGCAGTGAGGCAATGTCAAATGAAGAGTCCAGCATCTCCTCCTGGTGAACTGTGCACTGCCATCTCCTCGCTTTCTTTTCCCAGTTTCTCCTCCGTGTGAGGAGGCAAAAGGTCATGTTGTTGCACTCAACTAACATAAACTCGCAGTAGAGGGAGAAGGGGGAGATTATGGACAGCATGACTTAATTTGCCAAATAAAATACACCTGTGCTCTTGGGAAGAGCTTATAATGTATGTAATCATGGACTCTAAAACTAGACTGCCTGAGTAAAACTTGGTTCTCCCACTTATTAACTATAACCTGGAACAAGTTATTTAACCTCCTTGTGCCTCAGTTACTTCCGTGTAAAATGGGATTACTAATAACACCTCAATGAAATACTGTCATGATTAAAGGAGTTAATATTTGTAATATGCTTAAAATCTATGTAAGTGCTATATAAGTGTTATCTAAAACATTATTCTTGTTAGAAAAATCTTGCACACAGTTAAATACCCATAGCAATTTTTATCTATAAGGCTTAAAATATTGAATGAGAGTATTTAAATCTAATGTGACTACCAAAGATTAGTGTCTATTTCACAGCTATTAGAGGACATCTTATTCTCCTTGTTGATTTAACTCCACGTGTATTTAGGCAATGGCATCAACAAGTGGGCATATCTCAGTATGCACATTTATGATGCATAATAATTTCCTCAGAGAAGGCAAAAGAATAGTACTTCACAGAATCAGAGCTGTCTTTAAAGGTACGAGAATGTGTGATGAAACATTTTTGTTGGTGTAATCCGGTTCACATTAATGACATTGTCATTCCAGAAGGTGAAGAGGAGGAGAGGTTGCAAAAATGTGACATCCACCCTCGCAGCCACGTGGAAAGGCAAGGGCGGCTCTGCTGGCAGCTGAGTGCCCTGCCACCTTGCCAACAAGTGGATTCCTTGTATTTGTGTTCCTCAGACGGGCCTAAACGCCTTATTTGTGTGTCTGCTATCTAAGCTTCAGCCAAAGATGCAATGCTGCCTTCTTTCTTCTCATCTGTGGAACCACAGTTTCCCAGTGATCCAGATTCCAGGATGAGAAGCCAGATAAATTATTCTGAGTTTCAAATTCTGGAATAGGATACACCATGGAATTACTGAATTATCAAAACAACAGCATGAATGGGGCTGAATTAGAAATTATAGTGTGGTCACATTAAAAACTATAATCTCTATGAAACATATACTTCTATCATATTGCCAGTACTTTAAGGAACTCTGGAGCCCGATCTGGGCAAAGAAAAAAAATGGAAAAAAAAGGATTTATTATGGCGCACATCTTCAAAGTATGTTGTAACTCTATCTGGAAGAGGCTTTTATTAGAAAGGGTATGACATCTAACTTTTCTGCTGACTAATTTTAAATATGTTACCCTAAAATCATTCTTATATTTACATGTTTTTCCCCTTAAATTAAATCTTAAGTATCTCAAAGCAGAATTCTTGAAGAACAAAAGATAGTATATCTTTTACTACCTACTGAAATCAATTTACTTATAAAGAATTCTAAGTGGTAGGAGTGAATCTTGTGTATGGCTATTAAATAGATGATAATTATAAAGCAAAGGACTGAAGCCCAACTATTATTAGAAGACTAGACTGGTCAAAAAGTGAGTGTAGGCACAATAGTCCATGAGAAACCTACCATTGTATTGTGCTGAGAAGTGGGAGTCCTATGGCCACAAGTCTCTTGCGTCAGCAGAGAAACTGGCTGAAATTCCTCAGAGTGAGGCTTGTTGGGAAAACTCACATGCAAGGGAAGGTGAAAGGCTGGGAGCCCGTCACTCTCCTCTTCTTCCACTTTCTGTCTGCTTGTCACCATGGCTACCTCTCCATCTGCTTCCCCATACGGAGAGGCTGGTCGCTTGGAAGACATCCTGGAAGGAACAAAAGAGGAGAAAATAATGAAACCTCCACATAAATCCTTAATGCCGTCATTGTGTGGTTAGGGGCCATTGTAACAGAAATGCCTTTCTGGGCTGGCAGAGAGCAGGAAACCATCCAAATACCACTGCAAAGCACACACAGTCAGAAACAATGGCCAAGCAGGTAGCAACAGAACAGTGCTTGTTTGTTGGGAGAATAATACACTAATATAGCACTCTCTTGTATTCTGGCTCCTTAAACAAGAGAATTCACCTAAGAATACTGCATAATGAAAGACCATTCTGTTTTAAAGAAAAGAAAAATACCCATCTAGTTTTACACTTTGATAGACTTTATTGAAAACAGAATATCTATGAATAGCAAATACGGTTGGGAGTTAAAAGAAGGGAAATAACTAAAATGTGTTTCATCAAAACTAAACAAAATAAATAAATGATTGTCATTATAAAAATTTGCATTTAATTTAACGTAAGATTATTGTGAAGTACAGGTACTGGTTATATGTAAACTTCAGAACAAATGATAGACAAAGAAGTTTGATATTTGTTTAAAGCTTAAGAACTGAATAAATTTTATAATTACTGTAAATCTTGAAACATTTGAGAATTTTTCTTCCCTCAATTCTAAATCACCCAATTGAGGCATTTAGTTCTAATATCAAATTTGCAGAATAGTATTAAGAGGTGAGAAAATAAAAATATTTCCATATTACTTCCACAATTCTACGACAGATTTAGATATGACATTAGACTTATTTACTCCTCAGATACCCAAGTAAAAGAAAAAAAACAATCAAATAAGGATGTTTTGTTTGGGTAAACTAATACCTATAGGACAATGCAGTTAGATAACTGAACAAAATTAAATATTTTTGTAATTACATCTGATTGAGAATATAATCAGAAGTAAAAATATGTGGCAAATATTTTTAAATAGATTTCCCTTTTCTTTCATTAAAAGTTTTACAGACATGTATATAGTTAAAATTTTAATAAAAAATAAACTCTTCTATTCACAACTTGATCTGACCTTGAAAAATCTATATGTTGTTCAACAAACAAAGAGTGTTAACAGAATCATCTATTCTTGTCCAGAAGAGTGGGGTAGGAGGCTGGGTATTAACTACCTGCAATACCACTTCATATATTTCACTGGTTTTTACATTTAAAATATAATACAAAAGAGATGTCTCTAATCTTTCTTGAATACTACTATTCTTTTTTTTTCATTTTCACCAATAACTTTATTGATTTGGATATTTTGAGTGTATCGGCTGTCTCCTACATGGTATAACATTGATTGTTCTCAATTAATGTCTTGGTTGAATACTACTATTCTTAGCATTAGAAGTTTCAAAAGAAAAGTATTGGAGTACTGAGGACATTCTATTAAGAAATAATAGGACTGTAGAAAAAAATAAGAGCTCTGGAAGCAGACAAACATGGATTAAAAAACTTCACTACTTAGAAATAGTGAGACTATCTCAATTTGCTCACCTTTAAAGTGAGATGTGATATCTACTTATAAAGCTTTTTAAGAATGAACTGTGCACCATCTGAAAATGACTTATAGAGCATTTATCACTGAGTAGATGCTCAATCAACAATAGCTGTTGTCTACTTTAAAACACATTCTAAAACTGCAGTATGACACACAGCCTCATCCAAAAACAAAACAACAGAACTCCAAAATTAGGAAAGCAGATTGCCTTTGAGGACTTAAACTATAAAGTCAACATTAAATACAAAGACTCCTAATAGAGAAATGGTCCATGGCCAGTCAGACTGGACAATGAACCGACCAAAGGTATGGGCAAATGTTAAAGAAGATATGTTAACAGTAGGGATCTTGAACAGTTGAAGAACAGAGAAAGAAGAGGAAATGTCGGTGGCTTCCATGTAAGCACTGTCTGAAGAAGTAGACTGAGCCAACACACATTTCAGATATCCTTAACTATTTCTAATCTCATCATGAAGGTTTACTTCAAGCACATTCAAGTATGGAGAAAAGAAATTAGGGGCTAGAGTTAACAGAAGTATAATAATCTTAGTCTCATTGGCAACATCAAATTGATATGTTAAATTATACACAGTAACTCTGAACACTGGGGATATTTAACTTCCACTGCCCTGCTCCCATGCTCTCCAAGCAAACTTCTGATTCCCATATTGAAGAAAACGGGCTGATGGAATAGATTTAAAATAATTTAAGGTCTTTGTGATTTATAAGAATAAATCAATGAAGGAACTTTTAATTATTTCTCGGTTTCAGATGCAGCATAACTTCAAGGAGATTTCACATTTTGTGCGGGCATTATCATGCTTGCTGGAATTACTAAATTGGTATACTGGTGTCTGCCTCAGTCTTATACACAGTCTCCTACTGTCTGAAAACTCCAGGCTATTGGCAAGAGCCAGTTTCCAGGTGATCAAAGCAGAAAGCTGGGTCATCTGGCCTTTTCTAAGTTAATACACAATTCTATGACTTTCAGAAGGCATGGCAATTTTGCTGGCTTCTACATTATAAATATAATAAATTATTCATAATAAATACAATTATCCATAATATAACTATGAAAAGTGAAAGTCCAAAAGTAGTCATTAGGCAGACAAATATCACTAATTTTCTCAAAACTTGTAGTCATTTTAATACCTAAATTATCTTTATATACAACTAGATAAACATTCTATATAAATATTTATATCATATAAATACATATAAAGTTTTATATAAGTAAATATTTCTATGAAGCAAAAATTACAAAGCCCAAAACACTGAAAATGAAGAAATTATGGTGCTGGAAGGCAATTGATCCTGAAATATGATGCATTTCATATTTATTTTAATTCTATTTTCAGAGACATATAATTTCTTAATGTGTTGAACTTAAGAGTATTTTTAAACAATTCAGGTAAAAGATTTCTTAAAGATTTTTTAAATTAATACAATCAAATGGTCATAGTTACAGTTAAATAATAGACTACTAATTTAAAAAATGAAATACTTAAATTATGTACAGAGATATCAATCTGCACTGCTTCCAGACATATTGATAACAAAATCACCAATAACTTTAGATTCTTAAATTTTGTTCCTCTACTAATGCTTTTCATTTTGGACAGAGAAAAGCCTCATTCATTTCTAAAAATGTTAAGAAAGCACTGCAAATTTTCACATATTTTCTACCTGGGATGTGTAGGGTTCCAACTCCTGCAGCTTAAGCTACAGGGATGTGATGCAGTGAAAAGGTACCTGGAAACAATTTAAGGATCTAGTTTGGGGTATGCTCTTATGTATTAATTCAGAAATGATTATTGTGTTTACTGTAGTAGGTGCTAGACTTATCAATGAACAAAACTCAGACTTCAAAGAAATTGACATTAGGCAGATAAATATATCCAGTGTGAAACTAACTAGTGGAGCTAAGAGGATGATAGTAATCTTTAAGTTTTGTGTGTGGACAAGAAAATCTTGAAAGAACTCTTGTTTAATTCCAGGGCAAAAGGGAATTTCAAATCATTAACAATTAACTGATCACTGCCTACGAATACGATGTTTATCTACTGAGAATTAAAACATGTCAGTCAGACTCTCTACTTTAACAAGTTTATGAACCCATTGACAAGATTTTAAATAAAAGGAGAAAAATAATGAAAGGCAGCTCTAGTTAAGGGTAAGAGGACATTATGGCCAACAACCTGAGGGCTTCCTGAAGGCTCAAGCAGCCTAGAATGCTTCAGGGAATGGTCGACCAGTTTGGGTTTTGAGGAAAGAGAGGACAAATTGGAAACTTTGAGATAAATGAGGAGGGAATTTCATGTGGGAAGTAATGAAGAAAGCAAAGATGCAGAAAGCATTTTAGAAAGCACAATATAAATTTGTTTCAAGTTTACTTTAAAAGGGGGGAAATTGAGGAACATGGACAAAATCCCATGTCTAGTCTGCAACATTCCTACAGTTGCTAAGTTACCTAAATGGCATAGATAAGAAATGGCCTCCCTTAAAAGGGGTAACTTGCTTTTACAAGGAGCTGCTTTTCCTTTACTTGTCCCTGTAGCAATCTGCATAATAAGGCTACTCTAGTCCATATGCGAGAGTAATTTTAAAACTACCGGAGTCCTCTGTTGTTGGCTACAGGCTCTCTGTGGGCACAATAATCACTCTCTAACCAGGATGTGCTCCACCATATATAGACACGGGTAGCACACTGAGGAGTAGGGTAAAGGGTATGGGGTTGCGACAGAAAACCAAACCAGTGGTTTCCAACCTTGGCTGCACATTGGACTTACATGGAGATGTTTAAAAAACACAGTTGTTTGGGTCACACCCCTTGACATTCTGTTATTATTAGTCTTCAAGTGCACAGAATTTTTTTAATCAGATTTTTTTAAAGCTTTCAGGTCTTTCTAATGCACAGTCAAGTTTGCAAATCATTTGCCTTACTCAGAATAATGCCCCTCACCCAAGATGCCCAAATCCTAATCCCTGAAGCCTGTGAATATATTACCTTACAAGGCAAAAAGAGGCTTTTTGCAGATGTGATCAGTTTAAGGATCTTGTGATGAGGAGATTATTCTGAATATTCTGGGTGGGCCCACAGCAATCACAGAGGTCTTTACAAGAGGGCAAAGCAAGAGGGTCATAATCAGAGACATCGAAAGATACTGAGAGGCTTGCTGTGAAAATAGATGATGGGGCCATTCACCAAAGGCTGCAGGTGGCCTCCAGAAGCTAGAAAAGGCAAGGGAACAGATTCTTTCCTAGAGCCTCTGGGAATGAGCCCTGCCAACACCTTGACTGTAAGACTTCTGAACTCCTGAACTATTTGTATTGTTAAAGTCATTAAGCTTGTGATGGCTTGTTACAACAGCGCCAGGAAACGAATATACCACTCACTCAAACGTATCTCTTTCAAGGTTGGTATTTTTTTCCAAACTGAAATCCTCCTACCTCAGATATGCACTTGCCTGTTTCTCGCTGTATTTAGCTTTCTCACCATCATTTCCCACTAAGGCCTCCCATGCTTATTCCCACTGACCCAGCACCTCCTCCCTCTATTGCTCCGTACTCTCTCCTTTGTTCACAGCACTTATCATCACCTTGAAGTTTTCATATTTATTTCTTTGTTTATTATCTGCCTCTACCACTATAAGATACAAGAGGGTAGATTTCATTTTTGTTCACAGCTACTTACCCAGTACTTAGAATCGTTTCTGAAAAGAGTAATGCTTAAATAAGTATCTGTTACATGATAGTTACTAAATAAAACCAGCAACTCCCTCACTATTCTCCATGACTAGGGGTAAGATCTAGTCTTACAGGACAAGTATAGGCAATGTTTTTACATTGTCAGAAAAAAAGGAAATGTAGTTTAGTGATTCCACAGCCTTTTTAAAAAATGGTTCCCATAGAAGTGAATTGGTAAACTGTATTTAATTATATTTTAAGGTATTATAAAAAAATCTTATAGTTCTTTCTGAAGTGGTAAAAGACTATAAAAGTGAAGCAACTGTAAAAATGCTGCATAATTAATTATTAATAGACCTATTATTGAGGAATCATCTATTATTACTTTACACTTAACTCTATCTGCTTAGGGTATGTTCTTTGCTCTAATTATTTTGGAAAGTGACAGGCACAAAGTCTAAGAATCGGTATATGAAACAAACAAAAAATGGAAGACTCAGAATAATAATTGCTTTTCTTTTATACAAGTTTATCTTCAAAGTTTCTTTCTTTCTTTACTTTTTTTAAAAAAACTTTAACTGGTTCATTCAGAAATAAAGTACTAGCAAGCAGTGCCTTCTACTGGTTATTCTTTTGGCATGTTAGTATTCTTTTAAGGTTTGCAGTTTTGTATAAAAAATTGGGGAAAAACTCTAAGAACAAACTCAACTTCTCACTGTTCTACAAAGTGAGGGTAGAGACTGAAGTCACCACAGTCGAGTGACTTCACCCCACCTCCAGCTGCACCAGCTCTTCTTATTGCCCAACGAGGAACTGAGCCTCAGTGGGACCTGTGACATTTATCCAACAGTTTGTTTTTCCTTCTCTACTTATTAGTGTATACAGTATCTAAAATTAAACACAAGTACTTGGAAAGCAAGAATGTTATATTTTAATTTCCTAAATTTACCATGACACTTAAAATATCTTGCATTTGATAAGATTTTAGTAAGTACAGGTCTATTTTTTACCACTTCACCAGGTCTTTCTAAGATTAATGCTAAGTTTACAACTGACTGCATGATAAAGGTCTTTCCCATTGCTCTGTATTTTATCCCTAAATGGCCTAATCTTCTATGCTGAATGAGATACAATTAATTATATGGCAGCACAATTCCTAGCACATGGTTGGCTACTCACCATACTTTCCTATAAATAAATGAATGAATTGAATGAGTGTTTACTTTGTGCTAGGCAAATTACCTTTGTGTTATGAGGAAACAGACTATTTAGATATGAAGACCCTTCTGCTTTACCCTTACAGCAGTACAGTTTAGATGAAAATAGATAGAAATACACTCACTCATCCATTCACTCATTAATGGAAAATAATGAAAGAAAATTTACTGAGAGACTACCTTGTGCCTTTAAATAGCAATGTAATTATGAAATCAATGAAGAGTATTTTAAGATAAATTACTTTATATAAATATTAGTACTATAACAGAGAGACACCATCTTGCTAAAATAATAAGAGAATACTACAAATTACAAAAATTCAACAGGATGATAAAAGATGGATTAGATGTCAATAGAGAGAGAAGAGGAGAAAATTACAGAGAAGAGAAATGACAACAGCAAATTAAAAATAGATAGAAAGCTATGGGTTAGTGAGCAGAATAGTTTAGTTAAAACAGTAGATTCTTGGATGAGTAACTGCAACTAAGAATGAAAAGTAGTGAGCATATGATCATGATTTTTGTTAAAACCTATCAGGTTTGAATGTCTAAACAAAAATGAGAAATTGGTACTAAAGGCAGTAGGGAACTGGTGATGGTTTGTGAGTGACATAATAATATAATCAAACTTGTATTTTAGAAAGAAAATTTCTCAGAAATTAGTAGATGATGGAAGGTTTAGGCTGGGGAGCATGGATGAAGAACAATGCGGTGAGATATTTCAAAGATAAAGAGATCACTTGAATATATAATTTAGAGAATACTGCTATGTAGATAAATATATGAATTAGAAAGGATGACTAATATGTAGGGAAATAATAAATTCAGTTTAGAAGTAAATCTTTGTTGAATGCAGAATTAAAAAAAAAAAGAAACCGCACATGATCAGAAAATGCAGGACTTCTGTGGAAGGAACCAAGGCTATGAAGTCTTTCACACACGAGTAGAGAGCTCACCTACAACTGAAGTGATTTCTTGCTGACTAGTTCCATAGTGCTCCGAGTCAGTGTTTTTATTCTTAAAGGAGAAAACTGAGTCATAAAGTGGTTAAATACCTTTCATCCTTACAGTACTTGTTCTTAGCACTATCATAGATAGGAATTTAGAGCAGGATTGTTGTCTCTCCCAGGGAAAAATAAGTAGAAAATAAAGCAGAGGAGAGAATAATCTGGATCTTGCAATCCATCCTAGTTTGGCAGACCAGTATATAAAAAGGATTGAGCAAACAAGACAGATAAAGAGAAATCAAAGTGATAAGTGAAGCCGCTTAATTATTCTCTAAACAATTCTAGAAAACTAAGCATTCTGAGTATGAACGTTTAAAATGCTGGATCATGGCATTTATTTAATTTATAATTCATTATTCACTCTCCTAAATACTTGTTTTTAATGGCTTGTTTCTCATTTTAAATTTTAAAGCATAATGGAAAACTTAAAAAATGAATATGGGATATTACAAAATAAATAAAAAACTGACACTCTTTCATATGATAAAATTATACTGTTTTTCTAGAACTTATGTGTCTCAAGTTTTTCTAGAAGTGGGACCATTTCCTCAGGACATTTACATTTACTTGTCTGGTTAATGTTGACAGGAGAAGGCTAATCAAGATAAGGAATGAAATGCTACTGTTTATCAAAGATACTTTCACAATAGAATGTTACCTGTCCAATATGGAACATCAAGGTAGACATTTAGCATAAATGATCAGGTTTTGATTCAAATGAATGAAACAACCAATACTTCTATGTGATTTATTAACATAGAATTATACAAACTTAGCATATCATTTTATGAAAGAAAAAAATCAACTTCATTACCTTTAACTATGAATTTCAATTTTTATTCATATCTTATAGATTGTTATTTTTCTTTATAACATGTTTTGACTATCTTCATTTTCCTACAAGTTTAGAGACAGCTTTGTGTTTACCTTGAGAACACTCCATGTATATTTTATAACCAAATCTGTCATATATAATGTGCAGAAGCTTTTTAAATAGAAAATTGATTTGTGGTCTTAACATTTTTCTTCTCTTTTCTCTAAATCCTCTTTGCCATCAATTTCTGATATAGAATATGCCAATCTCTATACTACTCTCCCTGTTGCTTCCCACATACAATGACTTCATTCATTATACTGTTATTTAGAGGCATCAACAAGTTCATCAGATCCTGGCATATACTATAAATGGAAGTAGAAACACAGATTTCATATAAATACAAAAACAGGTAACAGAGAATAATAAATAAGACTAGACTCCCTTTTAAAACTTACTATACTTTTCACCAGAGTAGACCCTTATTTCAGCTAGTATTTGTAAACAAACTTACCATAACACTGAAGTCTAAAAATAGAAGTAATTTTTGAGCTATAGCTACTTAGGAAGAAATTTGTTCTTTTGTCTTCAAATACAACTTGAATTTAGGTTAAAAAATGTAATACATATTACAAAGGTTTAAACTGTATTTACAACTATGTTTATTAAAAATGTAGTCACTAAGAGTTTTGCCAAGGCTGTTCCTTGTGTGTTACCTTGTATTTAGCATGTTTTTAGATTTTGAGATGTTCTCTGCAATGAAGTCATGTAGTTCATCACTTTTCCTTTTCTCTGAGAAGAATAGCATCACTTTTAACTTGTACACCTCCTGTTTGCCCTTCTCTTTGCTCGCATCTCTGCTCTTACCACATAGCTTTCCCCAGACTAGTTCAAACAACCAGAGTCAGAAAATAGAGGGAAGAATTAAGAAGAAGAAAAAATAAAGAGGTACAGGCTTCTTCACAGGATGTGTAGAAATTAAAAGAAAAGAAGCAGAAGTTAAAGAGTGATAGGGAATGAATCAAAAAGAAAATTTAATTCTTGTCAGTACCTGAAAGAAGTAAGTGCTTCTGTATTAGTTGGACACAGGATATTTCAGCAGTGCTTGAATAACATAACTGAAGTATGCAATGAAATTAACTTTATAGTGTCCATTTGTTTTTGTTTTCTAATCAAGGGAGACAAATACCAAAGGCACGCATTTACAAATAGTTTAGGATAGTAAAATTCCATCTTATAATAATTCAGAATTCAAAGTTTTATTCCTTTTCTACTTTCTTCTCTTACTGTTTCACTAATAATTGTAAGTTGTTATAATTTATTCCAATGTTAAAACATTTGTTACTGGATGAAGATTCACAAAATTCCTATAGATAACAAGATTGTTTTATGAGTAACTTCATAGCATGGTTCTAAAGCCCAAACTTACCTAAATAAATGTATCTGCCAGCCAAAAATTCTAATGTTTGTATTATATTGTATAATTTAAATATTAATCCACACTTGCTAAAGGCTTAAGACAATAATATGCTTGATATATATATAAAGATATAAAGATTATTAAATTTAATTAAACTCATCCCATAGTATTCTACTTAGGAAAAAAATTAATTATGAGTCTGACAAGCTGAAGGAAAACTAGTTAGGGGAACTTTCATAACTGGTGAATACAAAGTCACTTTTATAAAGAGAAGAGCTATTAAGCATTTTTACAGAATTCTAGATTGTTTTGAAAAAATTATCAAAAATTTTCTCATGATTTGCAACATAAGGCAATGGCAATAAGCACTCTCTACTTAAAAAATAATCCAATTTTATTTGAATCACTTAATAATCATTATAATTTTATTTCTTTATCTCAAACACTTATATGTAAATTATTAAATATTTTATTACACAATCATTTTAGTCACCAAATACACTAACTTCAATCAAATCTATAGAAAATAATATAGACTTAAATATTAAAGAAAAATTTAATTTACAAAAATGACAAATGCATATGTTTAGAAGACAAATAAAAATTATAAAATACCAATTTGCTGCAAATTATGTAATCCACATATTGTTGTAGATTTGTCACTAATCAGAAACAAACAAAATAATATTTAGCCTTGAGCCATCTACAGGTTAAAAAATGTCAAAGTCCTATTGTTCTGATTATTTATAAATTACTTTGAATGATCTAGCATTAAGATTTGTGGTTCTAAAAACTTGTAATTATAGTTAGAGAAGGTATACTTTTTAAGGAAATAAAAAGCTTTTTCCATTTAAGCATGGGTTTGCCTTTCTGACAGCTCTAAGTCCACAGGATGTGGAGGGATGATTTAAATTTTACATCAAAATTGTGACTGCACTAGACTTTTTTTCTCCCTTCTCAAGGGAGGCATTGTTCTTGCCTTTCCATAACCAGGCATGACAGCGCCAGACTGGAGTCATACGGCTGGTCTCTGAGTCAGCGTGAAAGTGCTCACCTCCTGAGTTCCCCCAGATGCTCGGCTCCTTGAAAGTCTGAAAGCTGAGCACTGAGTAGCCACATACTCTGGTCCTGGGACAGACAGAGAATCGGAGGGGAAAATCTAGAGATTAGCAAAAACTGTGTCTTCCAGTGCATGCTGTACAACTCTATTAATAACAATAAGAAGAAACAGCAACAACAAAAACCCATACATTTAATAGGAGTACCATTTATCTAGACTGAAATTTGGGACAAATTTTTTAACAAGTAATTGTCTGCTTCTGAGTTAAAGAAATTAAGTGAAAAAATCAGAAGCCTTTTGGGTGTTTCTCAGACATGTGGTTGCCACATGTATAAATTTCAGGTTAAAGACAACTGGATAGAAGAGAGAAAGAATATTGTATGAAATGCGTATCAATTCTCAAGATCTGTACAAAGGTGGTTTTAAGGACTGTCTGCAGAATCCCTGCAATGGAATAATCTTTACTGCTGTCTATCAGAGCAATTGCTAGTGAATCAGGGATTCAATTTCTGTTGTTCTATCCTTGAATGAATCTTACAGGGAAATTTGAGAGTATCCATGTCTTGTGTACATGTGCAATCATATGTGTGTGTATATCTGTGTGTGGGTGAGAGAGAGAGAGAGAAGAAGGGGAAAGAGGAGGGTGAACAGGAGCACAAGGAGGAAGCCAGAGAAGACTTTTACTGCATAATGATATGTTAATGGGAATTAATACTCTCTTTTTATACAACGTTGTTATTAAGAATGGGGTATCACCATTTTAATTTAATCCTAATCATATACTAATACTTTTTATTTACAATAAAATTTAAACTATTTGGTTGCTAGTTGTCAGTATTTTAAAGGAAGAAATAAAGAAGTACAAAGTCCTTTTCAATTTTTTAACCCGTAAATAACATAAAAGAAAAACAACCCGAAGGAAATGTAATATGTAACTATTACTATCATAGTGAGTAATATTAACCTGTAACTTTTGCTTTCTAAAACAATGCCAGTTTTTTTCATGGTTCCTTCATGAGGATATATGCATATATACATATGTTCACATGTTCACACACGTGGACATATTTGTAATAACCTATTAAAACAGTTCACCAGTTTCTTATTTATAATGAAATAATAAGTATTTTCACTCAAACATCACTGGTCAAGTGAGGTGCATGTGCCAGCAAATAAACAGTTTTCAAGCAGGAAAGAATATCTATTTAGGTTTAATGATATTGACCCCTCTGTAAAAATATAATTTCACTGATTTTAATGGCTTTGTCATTTTGACTCTCCCAGGAGATTTTCCCTTTGGCAGAACTGCAAACACGGTTCTTTGGAAAATTTTATTTTCCAAATTACCTTTAAGTACTTATTTTGAGGCTCCTTCCCTATCTCCTTATCTGAGCATCCTCTGAAAAGCCCACCCCCACCTTGCTCTCTCTCCCTTCTCACATTACTGGCTAAGTCTAAATAAATAGCAAATTGTTCCATAATCAAAAGTGACTTATTCTTAGCATGGTGTATGCCTTGAAATAAAATCTGTGGCATGTTTAATTTATTTAGGATCTAATAACGATGACAAAAATAATTAAGTAACCAGTCTCGTTTTAATTTCTTTTGTTTTCAAAGGTCATTGTGAAATCAAGCAAGTTAAGCCTTCAAAAGCAAACCTCTAGAGAATGGTGTGCTGTTTTTTTTCCTCTAGCAGAAATGAGAAAGGAGGCTCACAACTAAAAGAAATACTGAACATCAATGTCAGATTTGTTGAGAATGACTAAGTAGTTCAATGAAGAAAAATATTATGACCCCTACCCTTTCTGGAATCAAAATAACCCTGGCAAGGAAAAGTTTACGCTTTGCTAAATTCAGGCCAAAGTCAGGGGACTCACTCTTCCTTTTCAGCCCCATACACACTTGGGTGCAGTCTGTTTCTACAACAGCTGTTGAAATATGAACAAAGTAAAAAATATTTATGTTATATTCAAAATAGACTGCAAAGATTACATATATACTGTGCACAAATCTTTCCCAGGACAACAGCTTCTGATGTGTGAGTTAGGCATACTAGGTGAAGACACATTTCTGAACTTCCCGGCAAAATGAAGAATTTGCCATTATAATCATGAAAAGTCCAAGAGTAAGGGTGCAGTGCCAAAGATGATGAGCATCTATCAACCCAAACTCCAAAACAGCGGGACGCAACCCGGGTTGATGTTATGAGAATGCTGAGCCTCTTCATTGGTTCCTTTCATGCCAAAGCTTCTTTGCTTGGATGAATATGAATTAAATCCATAAGCTTTCTTATTTTTCTAGCTTGACCTCTAAACTCATTTTATGTCTTAACTGTTTATCTTCTTCCCCCATTAATCTTTCTGGTTTTAGCACATTCCCTGTTGTTTTTAAGGGGGAAAAAAACCTTTAAAAGCATGGTTCATACTGCCACTGTGGACAAGTTAGGAATGTTAGCTCTTTTCTATAAATGGGTACAAACTATTCAGTAGTGACTTAAAGGCTATCACTTTCCTGCCTGTGAAATAAAAATTCAGTGATATGGCATATTCTGTAGAGACAAAAATCATCAAACTCTTATGAAGGTATGACATATAAAAGCACAAAATGATCTCAGTGCAAGGTTCACACTGGAGTTCGAACAGGGCTAACAGTGATGTCACCATTAAATTTCCATTAAAAATGTTTTTAAGTATATCACATAGATAAACTTTTTTAAACAAATACTTTTCCTATTTGCTTTCTCTTTTCAAACAGTTCTATGGCTAAGCACATACAATGTAGATGTTCCTTAAAATACTATATCACTAAAATAGAAATGTCTAATTTATTGTAATTTTAGTCAGTAATATAACTGAGTTCTTTCCTGTTTTGTTCATTAAAATGTAGCTGATAAGACATTTTACTGGTTAACACAATTTACTCATATCACCATGAAATCTGTCAGTAGAAAACCTAAGAATTTCAAAGATGTTCATTTTACAAATCTATAAAAGAAAAACTAATCAACCAAAAGCAAAACTTTAAAGGTGAAATCTTGCACTCAATAGAGTGTTTACCATTTACTGTTTCATGGGTCCTCTGCCATGTATTCTGCTGTTCCGTAGTATTTTCCCCAAAGCTTAACAAAGGCCCAGCTGTATAAACCAGTCCTGTCAAAAAACATAGTTAAGGGATGGATAAAACAGGGAGGGGTGTCTAACATGCTGACCACTGTCTGAGCTTATGAGGATAAAGGAGCCTTGATGGAGAAAAGTAATCATCCATTGCTGGTTTTTTTTTTTAACCTCATTACCACATGCTAGAACATTTTTTTCCACTACCCAAACACCCCCATTCCGATCCCCCACAACTGAAAGACCTTTGTGTTCCAAAAGGGACAGAGTTCTCCCCTCCTCCCCTCCCCTTTGCTCTCTCTCTGTCTCTGTTTCTCTCTCTCTATATCTATCTCTCTATCTCTCTGTCTCTCTCTCTTTTGTTATTCTGCTGAAGGCATGATCATTTAAAGACTTCTTAAAATACTGGTTTTCTCTCCATTAAACCATCTATACACAGTTCCCTGAAAACATTTTTAATGGTTATATAACCTTATTAGCCATTAACACAACTAAATATTATCAACAGCTTTGGATTGCAAGATAGTTACTTCTGCCAAGACTCCATGAGAATATACATTCCTTTGAAAGATAATAAAGCATATATAATTGAAGTAGAATGAGTGCTGGACATTCTAAAGAATGTTTCCCGTAGAACACACATTTCAAGAGAATTGGCTATGTGCACTCAGTATAGTCTACGTGAGATATGTTTCTGAAGTTTGAAGGAAAGTTTAGACGGAACTAATTAGTCCTTTCAAAACCTTCTTCTGCCCTGGCTGGTGTAGCTCAGTGGATTGAGCGCGGGCTGCGAACCAAAGCATCGTAGGTTCGATTCCCAGTCAGGGCACATGCCTGGGTTGCAGGCCAGGTCCCCATTGGGGACCACATGAGAGGCAACCACACATTGATGTTTCTCTCCCTCTCTTCCTCCCTCCCTTCCCCTCTCTAAAAATAAATAAAAAAAAAAAGAAAACCATTTAAAAAAAAAAAAAAAAACCTTCTTCTTGTGTGTCCAAGAACATCAAACCATAGATATGATTTTCTAGAGACTTAAATACGCATTTCCTATTTTCATGTTTGTCATTCTTACATACTACACTGACACTATTTACAAAGGACTGAAGCCAAGTCGCACACAAAGAGAACTACCATAACTGCATTTAAAGAGTGAGGGAAGTATATGAAATGTCCAAGGAAGTCTCTGGGCAAGAGTCACCAGAATGTATATGGAGAGACCTGTATCATCTGTGAAGTTCTATTTCAGGATGTCCTTTGAGGTTGGGACAAATACTTGTGTGTTATTAAAGCCTCTATTTATTCATAGATTGCTGTAGCTTTAATGTAAGACGTCTTCACACTGTGTAGTCAATGACCTAAAGGAATTACCCTTTTTGACATGGGGTAAACGTGATTCCTTTGCCAATCTGTATACTCTTCTATAAAATGTATATTTATAATGCAAGGCATGGTTTTGTTTAGAATGAACTATGTTGCTTTCAGAGATTATCTCTTTCCATATCCACAGCTGGTGTAGGCCCTAGAGCAATGGACACTCATATTTCTACTTGCTTCGTGTGGTACTCTGCTTTCAGAAGTAATTAAATAGTTCCCTTGTAATAAATACTTGGTCCTGATGAAACAAGCTGAGCACATCCAAGTGTATCAAAAACAATACCTGCCAATGTTGTATTCAAAGCAAGTAAAATACAGAGAAAATAATTATACACTCCATCGCAAAAGAGAGCAATGGTTAAACACTCACTTCTTTACAATCATGAACTTCTAACCTTGCCTTTCCTTAATATTCTTAGTAAACTCTCCAGAAATAACTGTGCATAATCTATTAAACAGTCACAAAATCCACCAAAATATTATTATAAAAAAGGAAAAGCAGTCCTGATTGGTGTAGCTGAGTGGTGGGGAGGCCCCTGGTTCTCTCCCGATCAGGGCACATGCCTGGGCATGTACAGGACTGTCTCCAGTAGGGACAAATGCAAGAGAAACAGCTGATGTTTCTCTCACACATCGAAGGTTCTCTCCCTCTCTTTCTCCCTTCTATCTCCTCTCTCTAAAATTAAATAAATATAATCTTACAAATAAAACCCACTAAAAATAACACAATTGTATGACATCTTAAGCAAATTTATGATAATGTAAATGATTATTTTATGTAAAGTAAATCACTGCAATATATGTTTTTAAATGATTTTTCTCCAAAAATAGAAATATATTTATAATTTCTGTCACTTTTATTTAAATGTGAGCTTTTACTGAACATTGTTGTTAGATCTAGACTAAGTAAATGTTCTTTTTGCTTCTAAATTTTTCTCATTAGGTTCTTTTTTTTTCTTTTAGCACCCTCTTTGCAGCATCCTCTTTTTGTGGAACCATGATACGCAAATATTTAATGACTGTGAAGAAAACAACATACAGAATCATTTCTAATGCCCACATCAGACAGATGATATCCTGTTCTCCCATGATATCTTCACAGTGGTCGGCTATCAATTCTTACTTTGGTTTCTACTAATTTCTTCATTTAAATGCTTATAAAAGATATAATGTGTTATCACACTTCCAAAATAGTTCAGTCTGGAGCAGTCTGATCCAGCATTTTAATTTTGTTAATACAGGGAATACTTTGGGAAGGTAGCTTAACCTCCAATGTCTCTGAGGAAACTTCTAAAGAAATCACAACCTTTGTAAATAATTTGTGGAATCATCTCTGAATAATTACCTTGAGCCCAAAATTAATTCATTTCCTATCAAATCAACTACTGGTGGTGCTAGCTGTGTAATCAAGCCTTAAAAATTATAGTAGGGAAACAGAATGTATAACCTATGTTTTTAATTTTTTCCTAGTAGTTTGTTTACAAATACATATTGACCATAATAAAAGTAGGACGTTGTCCTTGCTTATTAACATTCCATAATATATTCTAAGATGCATTAATAGTTTTAAATGATTTAGGTCAAATCAACATGGGCTTATTAAATAAACATTTAGGTAAATATAGTAGCAAGTGTTTCAATTTTATTTCTTTAAAAATAATTTACACTTCCACGTGGTGGAGAAATTAATTAGGAGGAAGAGGCACAGACATTTGTATAATTATAATAATAACTTAAAATTATGTATCTTAATGTAGAAAAGCACAGGAGCTTACTGATTCCCAAGGAACCAGATTGTTCAAATCAATTACTGTTATCTTAATAATTTAAGAATTGTTTTTCAAATCTGTGCTAGTAGTTATTTATTTAATTTTATCTTTATTCAATTTTTACAGAACTTTTGTACTACTATAAGTAATCTACTTGAAAATTCTAGATTAAAATACAAGACCTCACATTCTGGTCTTTATCTCTAATACTGAAACCCATCTATCAAACTTCTTAATTCATAAGAAACTTTTTAAACCAAAATCAAAGTGAGTTTACTCACTTCGGGTATTGAACTTCATGAGTTACTTTGTGAGGTACTCACTTTGAATTACAAACTCTTTGAGCCCCAACAGTATTAATCATTTTTTTATCTAAGGTGGGATTTTGCATAGAGCATAATAAACCAAAGTGGAAGAATGTGGGTAGTACTGAAGATCATGAGCTTTCATTGGACAAACCTGGGCTGAGTCTTAGTTATACTATTTCCCAGCTCTGTGACCTTGACCATATTACTTAACCTGAGTCTCTGTTTTCTTACTGTACAAAATGTCAGCTGCATTTAGAAAAAAGTAAATAAGTACATATGTAAGCAAGTAGCACTTTACCAAACACACTATACGTATTGACTAAGTGCTATCTACTGTTATGATTATTTGGAATTGAATTGAGTTGAATCTAATTTAAACAACTCAATTGTAAAGCATAGTTAAGGTTAGGGTATGGCCCAACCTAATTAGCTATGAGAAGCCATCTGTGTTTAATATATTTTGACCTATGAAAAAGAGCCAAGAGTTATTTTAATACTTCTATACAGCCATATTTTTTTATTTTTGAATTAAAAATATAAGATTCAGAATTAGCTGCACTAGGCTAAGATTTCTGAATCTTGCTGGAAAAGTGACTAATCAATTCTACTATCTGGCAATGCAGCATGTTTGGCCTTCAAATTTTAGTTGCAAGCTAAGTGAAAAGGAGTTACTCTTGAGTGACACTGAGAAGTATGCTAGCAGTCTTCGCACTACTGAAGCACACCAATGTAACCCCATTGCTAGGAATTCAGAATACAGACTTTGCTGCATGATATTTATGTCCAAACAACTTACGTAAAATAGGTTCCTTCCACCTGCTTTCAGAGGGTGAGGTAAATCCCCTTAGGATAAGGGAAAGTAGTACATGGTATTATAAGATTCAGTCATTATAAAGGTTTCATTAGAAATTGCTATCCACATAAACAATTTCCCCATTCTATGTATAGGACTTAATACTCCAGACAAAGAAATGGTTTCAATTGTGAAGAATCAATGTGGAGGACAGGCGCATTGGGTCACTGGATTTGCTGTACTAGTACAGAAAGAAACTCACAGTTTGGCTTAGATTGATACCTAACATTTTGTATGACCATCTGAGGACAATGAGGCTAAACCCAAAAATGATAATTTTGACCCGAAAAATCAAACTATTACAATAGAGTGGGAAAAAACAACTAGTAAACTAGTCAAAATTTTATTTTCAATCTCTATAACTATTCAGTTACTGAAACAATTAATGAACTCTCTTCTTTCCCCATATATTATCAATCAATAATTTTAGCCATCCCCATTCCCAAAATGACCCTGTAGTTCACCTAAAAACATTTTGTACTTCTAATAAATTATTTTAAAACAAAGAAAGATAGCCACAAATACTCCAAGAGAAAAACAATTGAGTTAGAATGCTCTATCATCATTTGGCAAAAGAAAACCAATCTAAAATGTAAAGTGGCAGGCAGGTATCTCCTGGCTATGACCAAAAACCAGACTGAAATGATACCTACTTCAAAACTGAGTGATGTCAAGACAGTTTAAACACCACTGATCACTTTGCATATGGACTATGTCCTCTCAGCTCATGGAGCATTTAGAAACTAATCAGAATTAATAACCACTGCTGTCACAATACTCTCAAGAAATGTAAACCCTCATTCATATTTTGGAGGTACTGCAGACAAATACAAGAAACAGCATAGAACTATAATCTAATGGAAGGTAATACAATTAAATTATATTTTCTGTTGAATGTCAATGTTACCAATATTATTTTTTATATTATTTTAAAGGCAGACACTGGGTGAAATGTTTTATAATAAATAATCAATGTAGCCTTCCTGATTCTTGAAACCCACTGAGCATTATCAAGGAGTGTATTGTTAGAATCCACACTTCAGTGCTAACATGGGCCTCAGTCCAGGAGCCACGGCTAACGTTCAGGTCTTAGACGTTTTTACCGACTTGTGCGGCAATTTCTGCCTATGGAGGAATTTCTATCAGGGATTTTTGAGTATATTAAAATGTGTTAACTTCTAAAATATTATACTTGGATTTTTTTGCTATATACAGCATACACATCTCTCTCTGTACATATATACATTATATATATCATAAAAAATTGTTGAGACATAAACTTCTGCTTTGGCACAGGTTATTCTGTATTTTTTGTGTGGTTTTAGAGGACATTACCAGGACTATTCATTCATTCATTTATTGATAGTATTTGTTGAAGGTCTGCTATGTGGAAGGTGTCTCACCTTGCAGAAGCTATATAAAAAGAAAATTATAATACTGTATAATATACAAAGGATATACAAATAGTGATGAGAGAATAAAAGAAGAGTTAAAACCAGAAGTTCAGAGAAGGTACATTTAGGCTCAGTATTGAAAAGAACCTACTAACTGTCAGAGCCAACCAAAAATGAAACTGCTTGTCTTGTGGGATGATGAGTGCCACGACACCTTACGTATCCAAAGGGCAGACAGACCGCACATCAGAAATGCTACTGAGAGGACTCATGCACACCTTTAAGAGGCTGAACTAGTCAACCTCTGTGGTTCCTTCCAATGCCTCAGCATTTTACTCTTCTTAAAAAGATCAAGTATGACTTGCTAATATTTCTATTACACTATATATTATAAAGAACAACAGAATTTATTGTGTCTAAGATGATAGTAAAAAATGTTGGAAAATGAAAATTATAAGAGCACATTTAGGAATTTTCATTAGAACCAATCGATTGGGCATACAGGGTGGGACAAAAGTAGGTTTGGAGTTGTTTGTACAGAAAGTAATATAATTAATAAATAATAACACAAGAATAAACTGTGTCTCATGAACTTACAACTATAAACCTGCTTTTGTCCCACCCTGCATACTACATACTTCGGGATAATTCTTTATAATATGATAACTGATAATGTGACTATTTTATAAATTACACAGTGTATTTTTCTTCAGTTTTAAAGTAATACAAAAACTGACAACAGATTATATGAGTTATATCTTAAGATTGATGGTAGATTCAACATGATTGCTCTTCCCTCATTCTTCTTCCAGGCCATTAGCATGCATTTATATTTGATATAAACACACAGAAACATATCAATATGGTATATGCATGCTTTATGCCTACTAACAATACAGCTCTAGTATTTTCTTTGAATTTATGTTTTTCCATTTCCTAATGAATTTTAGGGACTTCATATGTAATTTTTTCTTTACTGAAAGTATTTCATTTTAAATTTCAAAGCATATGGTTCCTAGCGATTTCTATTTTGAGGTAGCATGGGCATGCAGTTTTAACACCTTCTTTTTCCTCCATCTAAGTGTCATGCGATCTTCTACCACAAAGAAAGGGCTGTTACCAACTTCTACACTGCCAGTTAAATACCTAAAGCTGGTAATCATCAATATCTTGGAACCAACCAAAAGTATCAGAATGAAAATTTTACCATATGCCTCATTTCAGATAATGAACCTGGTTCTTTGTTTGCTGACTATATTTATATTAGGTTGGCCAAAAAGTCTATTTAGTTTTTTTCCCAAAAAATAGAAGGCACATTTTTTTCAATTTCACCAGTAACTTTACTGACTTGGATATTTCGAGTATGTTGGCTATCTCCCATGTAGAATAGCATTGACTGTTCTAAGTTAATGTCTCCATTTGATTACTGTCAACTTTAACTGGTCCCCCAACCTTGGAGCATTGTCCAGTGAGAAATCTCCAGCATGAAACTTTGTGAACCACTTTTCACATATTCAATCAGTCATAGCACCTTCTCCACACACTGCACAAATCTTTTTTTGTTGTATTTTAGTTGTGTTTTTATCTTTCTTTTAATTATAAAGCATAATATGCCAACATTTTGCTTATTTTCTTCCATCTTCAATACTAAAATGGCTACACAAATAAATCACCAATTCTGATGTTTTTAAATGTATGCTGATATGACAGATATCACAATACAATCTAATAAAATTGTTTTGAATGACGTTAAAGACAACTAAGTGCTACTAGAGCTGTCTTAGAAAAAAACCAAATGAACTTTTTGACCAATACAACAAATATAAGAATTTGCTGTAATAAAGTTTTGCTATATTTGATCATAGCTTTCAGATGTTCTCCCATTTGTATTTCAGAAACTTATATATAAAGATAATAATGCTCCTAATTCATCCATTTTAACATCTCGCCTAAAATAGTCAATATTGTTAAAAAATCAACTAGAAATCAGAATGCATTACAGAGAGTCACAAAAATCCAGAGACTGAAAGGCACTTGACAGGTAATATAATGAATACAGGACACAGTGTAATCTGCAAATACTTGCATCATACTAGGGTATCAGTGACAGGCACATTGTCGAAATTTACAGAGTATATGACCAGACTTAGAGTGGTTGCTGTGACCTCACTCAGGCTCATGGTGTTCAGGGCAGGGATTGCTGGTTCAGTGTGATCAAAATATCCAATTATGAAGAAAAACCAAATATCTGGAATTTTATGAGAAATCTCCAAAAATTTAATGTTAGTAAAATGAGAACAACAACAAGCAATCATAGCTAGTTCATCAGTTTGTGACCTTCGGTTTAATGTGAATGAATCTAACTGTGAACGGAAAGCATTTGATATTAGAACTATTTCTTAATATTTTAGTATTTCTTGTCACCTTAGCTATAGATTCTTCACTTAAAGGTAGTAAAGGCAAAATGTGGCTAATACATACACAGCACTGAACATAAAACACTAAATGGAATGTGTATCTATTATCTATCTACTTACCTATCTATTCTTTACAACCCTATAAATAGTCACTATTACTGTTCCTATATGTGCCTAAGGAAACTAAGACACCGAGGTGAAGTGACCTGCCCAAAGTTGCCCAGTTAGCAGGGAGCAGGGCCAAATTCAATCCTGAGAGTCCGTGTTTCGGACCACTACACTGTTTCTATTGCAAATGTCCACGAGGTGCACCAAACATACAAACTTTTACCCCCACAAAAAAACCCTACCAAAAAGCTGACATATCTTCTGGTAAATATATTTGTACCACTTATTAATGACTGAGACAGTCTGGAAAATATCATTTAGATTCCAAAATGCTGAAGCATTTGGATGATTTGGATGGTGTATTATAATATTTGACACTAAAATTATCCCAGAAAATCCTGGACACATGATTAGTAGACTCTACTTTAAATCTAATATATTGTCTGTAGCCCTGTTGCCAACTATCAGGATTATTTAACCAGCACGCTTTTTGCCTAAATACCTATTTACTTGTGGCATATTATCTTTTCTAAAATAGTTTTTCTCACATCTTCTGCCAAAAGAAAAAATGATTTAAAAGGATTAGCCTCTAAATTGAAATTTTCTAATATAAAATATCATTATGCCAAAGCAACAGAAAAAATCCATATTTATCATAAGTTTCAATTTGTTTAGGTTTAATTTACCTAAAATATAATTTCCTAATTCCCAGATTGTTTGCGTTTTACTTGCAGATGACCCTTGATGTATTTCAAGCATGAGAAAAACTTTAAGAAACTTTTAAAAAGCATTAAGAATGCTCAGTACAGTCTTTGAGGGAATCTGGTAGTCTAGCCAGTTAATTCTTTAAGATTAGTAAAAAATCAAGACAAAATTCCCAGCATAGAACAATGGCATTTCTTGTTTATGTCATTTCATTTTCCATTTTGATTTCAGTCTCAAATGCATACAGGAATCATAACTTTCACAGAGATGACATGTGAACTGGGGATAGAAACTCATTGACACTGTTTCCATGAATCTTCTCATGAAGAGCCAAAAGAAACCAGATTGTCACTGGCCGGATCCATGGACCTGCCCTTACGAAATATGCCTGCCAAAAATCGTCTATAAAGGGGAGAAAAAAAAGTACATTAGTGGACAGAATCTAAAACATATCTTGCCTAGACCTACATTTCTGTAGTAACTTTGGGAGCCTCAAAATAAGCAGTTTATAAAATATAAGTAGAATATCATAATTCAAATAAAAAATTTTGTTCATTAAGGTAAACTTTATAAACAATGCTGATAAAAGCTAATACGTGCTATGAAAGAATATATAAAAATGTTTAATAGGTAGCAAGGTGAGCTACTATTTAGACAGGCAACTTTATGAGGATGGAGACTATGTGTATATATATATATTTGTTTCATTTATATGTATCTTGGGCTTACACAGTGTCTGACAGTGTGTTTTTGTTGAGTGATTATCCAAATACATAAAATAATTATTCTATCTATATTGTTTAAACAATTACTGATACACAACTCACCTAATACACTCTTTCAAAGGGAATATATGAGTTAGAACAGGCTCTGACTGCCAAGAAAGCCTAATAAAAAAGTACAAAAATAATCAACAGGAGCAGTGCATCAATCAGAGGAGGTCTGATCATGATTAGGTAAGAGCATTTAAAAAACCTCAAATTTCCGTTCATAAGTAGAATTTAAAGCAGCTGTTCAACACTAGCACAAAGTCTGCCCTAAGAATTAAAAAAGAAAAAAAAATATAAAGCAAATCATGGCAGCAGAGAAATTATTGCTTTAAGACCTCAAAGTTGATATGACCTTTAAAAAAATTAGAAATCCAAAGGAACAATTTTGCCTTTTCATATTGCACAGCAGACAAAAAAGAATCTGGTATTCCAATGGTGGGGGCTCTGTTTTTAAACATGAAGAAGAGGTGTTTCCCTTAAAAGCAAAGGTCTTAGGGGACATGTCTGTCACAGCAGTTATTTTCTGTTTCACTTGTTGGCAAACTTACATTTCAAAACAACAACAAAAACGAGCCTCCCCAGCTCCCTGTAAACCAAGGAGGTAGAAACAAAAAATATTTCAAAGCAAGAAAGCAAACAGACTGTGAGGACTGAAACTCAGACCAAAGGCATCTGCTCTCCAACTCACACTCCCCACAACCACCCAGCCTTCTTACAATCTTACAGATTTTCCTAAGAGATGTTGCCATTTTAGCTTTGTTTTTCCCCCAAGTTCTGGCAATACCCATCACTGCAGGCAAGGCAGCAAAGCCACTAGCAGAATCCAAACCGGAAAACTGAAAAGCTGTTCTGTCTTTTCTTCCCCGCCACTCCATTACTAATTTATTTTTTCCAAAGTAAAACTCCATTCTATCCAAAACAGCAATCACTAACTTCCAGCATATAACAATTATTTCATTAGGAGCAAGGAATACAGAAATGATTACCGTCTGCAGGGGAAAAAAAAAACTAGTTGACACACCAGACAATTTCCCCTTCGGCTCCCAGTTTTTTCAAAAAGGAATAATACTATAAACTAGCTAGTATGTTCCTCCTTTAAAAAAAGACCAAAGCAATCTTTGTTTTCACTCCTTTCTACTATACCTATTCCTGAATTCCACCCAATATGGTCATTGCCAACACAGCTTCCTGTTGTTCAATCTTGATTTTTTAAAAAAAGTAAAGAAGGAAAGAAAGAAAGAAAATAATAGAAAAGAACAAAATGTTAGATGCCATGTTGCCATTGATTATCAATATATCATTTAGAATACAAGAATAATACTAAGACAAGACTCTTCAAAAGATACCGGTTTTGAAATTCTACCCACACACAGTGCTTATATTTTTTCTCCTTTAAATTTACAATCAACAACCCACAAAATGAAACCATGGTTTTGTGTCAAGAAAAGTATCTCTATTTGTGTGAGTAGAAAGAGAACAGGAAATCCGCCTGCATTCATGGGTCACTTGTGCCTTACAAATATTTCTCTCTGTGATTTAGTACACTTAGCTTCATATGTGTAATTGAAGTTCAAATGGGCTTTTACACGATAATATTAGAGAGAAAATGAAACCCTATAAATAAATGACAGTTTCCACAATATCCATATGTAAAATATATCAGATATACCCTGTTAAAAGTATGTAAGTTCAACTGCCATTACATCTGTATTTTGAAAAACTCAATCCAATTTAATAAGCATTCCTCAAATGTCGATATTGTTTTTGGTGCAAGGAAATAAAGATGAATAAATTTTAGCTGATGCACTCACAATCTAGGGACATCACAATCTAGTGAGGAGACACAAGTGTGAGAAATACTGTAAACAGAGGTAGAAAGGATCCTTTGAAAGTCATGGAGGGAATACATGACTTCCTCAGTCATAGGGGGCTTCAGAGAGCAGGCGGATAGTTATTCAATAAATATGCACCCAAAAGTTATTCAATAGTTATTCAATAAATATGCATCCAAAAGAATAGTTATTCAATAAAAAATGTGGTTATACTGAGAGAGAGACAGAGAGAGACAGAGAAGCACAGATTTGAAAGAAATATGGAGTAATATAGATCGGCTAGAGAACAGCGTGCAGATGAGAACTGATAGGTAAATAACTATATAAATGGTAAAATTAAGAGCCAGAAAGTCAGAATGGGAATTGATAGGTTAAAAAAAACCTAGATATATGGTGGAATAAAAAGCCATAGAGTCTTGAACACCAACATTATACATAACACTGGAGCTGAGGATGCTACTGAGTTATCAGGTGTGACTAAATTAAGCAGTGCCATGACCAAATAATACATTAACATAAAATTGCTTTAACATGCAATCACTGCATCTAAGTTCAAAAATCAATACTTTTCCATTACCTAGAAGCTGAAAGTCAATCTTGAGGTTCAGCAGCCTCCACAGCCTGTCACTAACTTACGTGTCTACACCTTGTGTCTTAGTCACACAAGATTCTTACCATGCCCAAAGCTGAGCATGGTGGTACGGTTTAGTTCATGCCAATGCACAATCTTCTAACTCTATGCCAGGGGATCTAACAGTCTATACAACCTTCAGAAGCCAGTTTGAAAGGGAGCACCTTTATATAACCTTCTTCTGTCTTCATTGTTTGAATTTGTTTTTCCCCTCTTTGAACTCCTGTGGCATTCTGTATCCATTGTAGTTATAAAATATATTCTTATGAGATTTACATGGAGTTTTTTGCTATCCAAATGAAATGTGAGGGAAAATTTGTTCCCCCAAATATTGCCTAAAAAGCTTTTGCATTATTACATGTTCAATGAATATTAACTGAATTGTACTAAGATAAAAGATTTAGGTAGGTTTGTTTAGTTTTTAAAAAGTGATCTTAAAATATGAAAAATCATCTGTGAATTTAACATCAGAAATGAAGCAACATGAAGCATGTCACTACTTCCTTAGTCTGTGCAAATGTTGTTGGTAAGCCTTCCCAATTTTTTTTAACCAGAAGCAGATTTTTGACATCAAAAAGTTATATACTGATAAGGATATACCTATGCTTGATCTTAGCCAGAGGCCAAGAAGCAAATCAAAACTACAATGAGATACCACCTCACACTTTTTAGGATGGCTATTATCAATAAGGCAGGTAATAACAAGAGTCAGAGATGTTGTGGAGACAAAGAAACCTTCCTTCACGGCTGGTGGGGATGTAAACTGGTACAGCCGCCATGGAGAACAATATGGAGGCTCCTCAAAAAATTAAGGATAGTTACCATTGACACAGCAACCCCTCTGTTGAGTGTCTACCTAAGAGCCTCAAAAACATTCATTCACAGAGATATATACATCCCTATGGTCAGTGCAACATTATTCACAGTGGCCAAGACAACCAAAATGTCCTTTTATAGAGGATTAGATAAAGAAGATGTGGTACATATATACAATGGAATACTACTCAGCCATAAGAAAAGATGAAATACCATTTGCAACAACATGGATGAACCATGAGAATATTATGCTAAGCAAAATAAGTCAGTCAGAAAAAGTAAAGAATATATGATTTCACTCCTATGTGGGATATAACACTGAAACTCATAGACACAGATTGCAGTATGGTGGCTACCAAAGGGAAGTGGGTACAGGGGTAGTAAAGGGTAAAGGGGGCAAGATATACAGTGATGGAAGATTATCTGACTTTGGGTGGTGGACACACAAAGCTACATACAGATCATGCATCATAGAAATGTACAATTGAAAACTATATGAACCTATTACCAATGTTAGCCCAATAAATTTGATTTTGAAAAGTTATAGAGACTGATATAAGGTTTTTGAAGGTAAATTTACAAATCTTATATAATTTGAAAAATTTAGGTGAAATTTTTAGTGAAAGCACCAAAAATGGTGAGGTAATATATTTTTCTTTTTCTACCAGATGCTCCTCAGTCATGAGTAAAAATGATACACATTTAAATCAGGTGCAATGGGAAAATATTACAAAATTTTTAAAGTGCACAACGTGTAGATTACTAAGAGCTTAACCTTCCACTCATTATAATCCTTAGAGAATAATTGAATGTTTGCTAAAATTTTAAATATGAGGGAAAATTTTAATATATGTATATATATCAAGGAATTCACAGAATTAACATAAAAGAGATATTTTTAGATATTTAAATTACTACTATTGACTTCAGGACATTGAGTGATTGATGCTTTGACACTGTCAACATTTCCAGCCTAACAAAATCTTAGTGAAGCTCATATAGTTAACTCCATATATTTTAATTTTAAATTTCTTTTATTCTTGTCACATGAAAATAAGTTAATAGAAAACCCAAGACATGGTGTATTTCCCATGTATCATGCCAATAAATCATCACAAAAATGTTACCAAATTTGAATTTTTGCAATCATCATAGCTGTACGCTGCTTTCATGATATAGCCACAAACCACAATTATAACCCCATATATTGGCATAATGTTTTGGCTCTCTATTATAGGTAAAATTAAGTGGCATTTCTCTTACACAAGAAATATGTATAAGCTGATTTGATAGCTCTGTTATATTTGAATTAATTTACTGAGTACATTTAATATCAGTGGAAAGCAAGTGGCACATCAGTGCAATTTTTAACATCTCCTTAGTGGGTCCCTTACATCATCTTCTTTATGACTCCTATATAAACATAAAATGTCACATGCAATTTCATAGTATCATTGGTAACTTAGTGATGGGTGCCAGAAGTAGTATTTTCCTTTGAAAACTCTATCCCAAGGTCCAGTTGAATATGAAGATGAATAGTAAATATAAAAGGTGAATAGTAATCTGTACATCAGAAAGTAATTATAGTGCTGTTTTTTAAATTTGAGAGATTTATAACCACACTACATTGTTTCAAGGTGAATATTCAATGCCATAAATGATCTCACCAAAATAAATCTGTTTGAAATCCAATAGCATTTTTTAAAAAGTGATATGCAACTTATTTGTTTACCCTAATTTTCCTATAAATACATCTTGAAAACAACGTGGGAAATGTTATACCTGCGTATGTTGCTCTGACACTATGAAACATAGTATTTTATTTCATTTAATCCTCACAACAACCTGCGGTTAAAGATGATAATTAAAATATCTTACTAGGGAGTACAGCATGGCACCGACCAATGAGAATGCATTCTGGCTAGCAACCGCCAACAGAGCCACACTGGTTGTAGCTGCTGCACATCAGCCTGTAGGGCACGGAAGAGGATACTGATGCAGTCAGGGTAAGGTGCCAGAGTTTTCTACATCCAAACACCCAGATGACTTGATATTGTAATTAATAACTCAAGTATTTACTATGGAATTTTTATAGTATTGGATTTGGTTGAATCAGGAGTGGTATCCCTCACTCTTACATTCTCTTCACATAGATAGGCATTTGTAGTATTATCTTCAGTGGTACGTTTCTGAAGAAGAAAAGTTGTAAAAAATAAGTTTCTCTCATCAAAATAATTAGGAGAAAGCATATATTAAACAAGTTTTTTGTGTGTGTGTTTGTTTTTTTATGAAGGACTTGTCAGAGCCTCTAATACATACACAAGGAAGGGACAAAATAAGTAAACTGTGTTTTTCAACCCGGGAATCATTCACATGGGAAAAGGAAATCTGAAGATATAAAACCTTCTCAATTCACAGGTTAAATCTACTTTCGGTCAATGTTCCACTGAACACAAGTGAATTTATGAAAGATGCTTAGTATACCCAAAACTCTTCCCTTTTTTTTCTATAACCCTTTGTTCCTTTGACTTAAAACATTACTACAGCCATTTTTGTCCTACCAAAAGAAGCATCACTTTGATAATAGATTTGAGCGATTTAGAAAAAAAGTGTCAAAGAGTACATACATATGGGTATGGTTGCCCATGGGTTCTTTTTTATTGTAAATTATAGTTTATTAATTATGCTATTACAGTTGTCCCAATTCTTCCTTCTTTGCCCCCAGCATCCCCCACTCCCACAGGCAATCCCCAAGCCTTGTTCATGTCCACAAGTCATGTGTGTAAATTCTTTGTCTACTCCATTTCTTATACTGTACTTTACATCCTCATGGTTACTCTGTAACCACCTATTTGTACTTCTTAATCAGAAGCACGATTCTTAAAAACTTGGATTGGAAGGTTCACCAACCTCAGAAGAGAGGGAGATGCCTAGAAGCTTATTTCAAAGAGGACTTAAATAGATTCACACTGATTAATAAGATAAAGAACTTATCTATTATATTAAATCCCAAAAAAATGAAAAAGAAAGGATCTCCCTAATACAAACATAAATAAAATAAGGACAATTGCAATTAATTTGAAAGCTTGATTTTAAAAATGAACATTCCTTTCTTTGTCCTGCACCCGCCCCCACAGCCAAAATGTTAGTATGCATCAACATTATCAAAATCCTTATACATTAGCAACTTCCCTTTTCACTGACCCTCACTATCATTGCAACTATTCATATTTACCTGAAATAAGCTCCATAATCTCTTTAGGGGAGGCTCGTGATTCTATAATAATGTCTGTCTGTGAGAGAAAGTAGGGTTATCCTTTCTACTGGAAGCATATCACTTCTGTGAAGAATGCCTGGTATTTTACTGAGGGCACTGCCTCTCATTTTTCATCACTTTCTCTGTTTGTCTCTAAGTTGGCACCTCTCTCTTTCTCTTTCTCTCTCACTCCCCTTCTCTCTCTCTTTCTCTCACTCTCACTTCTGCTTTCACTGTCTTTCATTCTCACTTAATATACAGATATACACCCATTTCACACATACAAACAGGGTTCTAAGACACAAGATCAAAGATAGTATACTTTCTGTAATTAGTGGAAAATACTCGACCTTGTTAAAATGATCATGATAACAAATAGTTATTCTAATTTTCCCATTTTCCTTACAGGCTCTATACCACCTATAAATCACTGTCCATCATTGTACAATGACAAGTTATATCAATATTTTGTTACAAAGAACAAATTATGATGTAAAAATCCACCTTAGACAAATATGCAAAATAGTGCTTCTGTTTGGTTTTACTGAGTTGGAGAGCTACAGGTAGTCTGCTACAAGTGGCTTATACTTTAAAGGTGTGCGATATCATATATTCTACAAAACATACAGATCCTCACAAACTTGCAAGGAAGTTCACCTTGAAATTCATTAGTCTCCAAATGGGTGTTATATCTCCCAGAATCCAGCAGATTTACAGTCCATGTGATGGCTCTAAAACACACTCCAAAGTAATAGGATTATCCAGACGGGATGAGGCAGAGGGAGAGGACCGAAGCAGGGCATCTCACAATCCTGGAGCTCCCCAGTGAAAATCCACTGGGAGAATGAGAAAGGACACCGGACTGTAGCATGACTCACAGGAGCAACAGGTAACAGGACATGAAGGGGGGCCAGATCAGTCACCCAAAATACAGAGTAAAAACCAACAAGTGAGAATAGAGCAAGGTACAAGGAAAAACACAAGTCCTGCTGTGAGTCCAAGGACACAAGAAAACTGAGCTATCTGATATTCAATTCTATGAGCAGAAGGCCCTTTGGAGGCAGAACTGTGGATTTCCTTTCTGGCCTAAATGGAGCTCCCTACTTGCGTGTGGCCAAAGAATTTTATGGGAATGGAGTCACACTTTAACCAAAACAGAACTCTTTAATATTAAAGCCCAACAAACTGACTTTGGAAAGATGCATGAATTTTTCACCTTTAATCCTTATTAGACACTTAAATTATAAACCTTTCAAAATACTTTTAAGTGTTTGATTCATCTCTAAGTCAAAATAGGTAAAGTATAGGGAAATATAAATTTATTTATTATAAATTTAAATATAAATTTATTTATTTATTATTATTACTTTAATAATTTAAACACTCCTTGATTTTTAAATACCCAGTCCAAATAAAAATAGTCATTTATAAGTAAGGAAATTAATTTTGGCTGCTCTTAGGTACAGTAGAACAGATAGCATTTTTACCTGCCTGACTTTTCAATAAAAAAAAAGTACTTGTCCTTCTGGCAATGATATTTAAGCATCTTAGCTCTTATAGCTAATAAAAGAGGCAAGTAATAGCTAATGAGTAGAAATTTGAACTCTTAAAAATCAGGAATGCAAAAGAAAATTGTTTATCATATAGGTGTCTTAATTTCTATCACCCACTACTATGTTAAAATTGCCTATTCCTATTCAACTAGCTGTATTACTAATTTATGCAAGTAAATATAATTATAAATATAATATCCAAATATAAATTATAACAAGTTATGAGCTTCTTTGGTAATATTATTTTAAATCTGCCTTCTAAAAAAGTTAAGACATAAAATCAACATTAAAAATGTAGTAGTATTTCAAATAGACATAGAAATTCAAAGTGGAATAATCAGCAGAGAATTTGATATTATCTTACAGATAGCATCTCCTTAGATAACACTGGCCCATTTCTCCTCAAATGTGGAATGCTCATATTGAAATTTGTAAAAATCAACAAACTAATATAAAATCCTACTGAAAATATTATAAAACTATGTAGGAAAAGCAAAGTTATATATTAGATCATGCTATAAATGAAAAAGAAAGAAAGAAAAAGCAAAATCATCATTTGAGAACTTGTTAAAATGTAATGTTGCTCTTTATTTCTTACCCTTTTTTTAAATTAAAAAATATACTTATTTCTGTATTTTTGAGTTGAACAATACTGAACAGCAATTAAATTAAGGAGTCTTCAAAATAAAAGTCAAAGTTCAAACATCCTGGGGTTGGCCTTTATCTGAGCATTGAACATATCCAATACAGAAAAATAAAAAGTGAAATGAAGACCACTGTGAAAGAAAATAAACAATCAAAAGAACCCAAGCTTTCTAAACACAGGAAATTCAACTGATTATAAGTAAGGTCACACCAGAGAACATAATTAAAAAGTATATGTCAGGATAAGTATAAGCTATACTTGTATAACAATTTTTAATTTTTATGAACATACATGTTTTCACCTGGGGATATCTAATACCTTTAGAAACCAATTTTTAAAACTCTGATTTTTTTGATCCCTAACATGACAGCTTGTATTAAATCAACAAAATGTTATATTTCAAAATTCTGCAGTTAGAAAAAAAGCCTTGAAGTTTATCAGACTCTATCAATCAGCATGATAAAAACAACTTTACAGTTTCATCAAATTAATTCATTCTTTAGCATTTCCGTTCAATAAAATGGGACAATCAACAGGCTGTTCACAACTAAAACTTCCCTACAGTTTCTCTACTCATCCTCATTCTGACCACACAACGACTCTTTTCAATTCAAACCATGCATTCTGAAGCTCCTTTTCTCACCCCTCACAAACCTTAGTGGAATGAAGGGCATTAGAAGTAAGTAAACAACCAATAAATGTAACTATGTTACTGAGTCATGTGGGGAGGAGGGCAACATGCGGAGAAAATGGCCAAGTTGTTCACAGTGGTAAAGCCGACTTTGTTCCATAAACTTTCCAAGAACATTGATAGAATGCTTCATTTTTAATTCATCCAAACCCATTTAAAATTTACCTGACTACAGCAATTTGACTAGGTTATTTCTTGCTCTCACAAAATGCCAGTTCTATTAACACACCCAAGACAAAAATAAATGTGTTCAGCTTGATATTTTGACTTATGTTTTGAAGATCAGACTCATGTGAACCTACAAAAGAAAGCTCTGTAACCATTTATAGGGGAAGGAAAATGAAAGCTGAAGGAAATTTGCAACAAAGGATCATGGCACAGTCACATCTGAGAAATAAATTAAGGCACTTTAGGTCCTTCAATTGATTATACTGGTATTACCAGGCCTTTGAATAAGCTGAATTGTCTGATAACACAGCCAACATGTTATTGGGTACTTAAAATGCAAAATGACAGTTCTGAGTTGTCCATGAATCACTTCTTTAATTCCTGGAACAACCCTATGAGGTAGGTAATATTACTATCACCGCTTCAAAAATGAAGAAAGAGGCAGGTACTGACAGGTTAAAAAACTCACCCAAGGGAAACCATGTTGCATATGGTTGAACCAGGTTTGTCAACTACACAACCTTACTCTAGAGCCCACACTGGGACCCATACAACTTCCTGGGTATGGAAAGTGCTACCATTCTTCATCTTCTATCCTCAGCCCTCCTCAAAAGGGCTCTAACACACAGACCAGGAATAGATCTTGTGTTCATCCATAACACCTTATACTTACACTTCTCCACTCACAGTATTTGCCTTTACACAGGGTGAGGCAAAAGTAGGTTTGCAGTTGTTTATATGAAAATACAATCATTAGTAAATAATAACACAAGAATAAACTGTTTTGCATACTCACAACTGTAAACGTACTTTTGCCCCCCACACACACTGCAATTGCTTGCTTAATGTTTGTCTCCCTTTTCGGACTATAAGCTTGATGAAGACAAGAGCTGTACGTTAAATCTCCTAGCATTCGACAAGCTCAAAGCTCGCGTTGTCCAATATATACAAAGTACTCATGAATATTTCATAAAGGAATGCACAAACATTTTACTATTGTTTAAAAAATCTGTTCTCTCAAGAGCCATTCAAAAATTTCTGTTAGTAACTCCAAAAATGATAATTTCTCATCAATAATAGCTAACGCGTATTCAGCACTTACTATCGTAGGTCTAATTCTAAGCACTTAATTTATATTCGATTACTTAATAGTCAGAATTTTTTTCATATAAAGGGGAAATGAAATTTCAAGAGGCTAACTAACTAGCCCCATACCTCACAGCAACTGAAATACACAACCAGGATCTGAACAGAAGCATCTGACTTTGGAGCCTGAGCTGTACACTACCTCTAAATAGCAGCGGTTTTCAAAGGGTTAAATTCTCTGATTGAATGACTGCTTTGTGCTGTAAAGCAGTTGAGAATTGGAAAATTTTGGGAAAAATTTCCATTCCTTAATGTTAACACATATTTAGTAAATAGTAGAGTGGTGGAGATAAAACAGAAATGAATAAATAGCTTATATTTGTCCTTAATTTTTTCAAAATTATAAAATATTTTAGAAACTTTAAAAATATTATTTCTGATTTTCAAAATATGAGAATGGGGAATGAGGAATAAGAAAAAGAATTCAATTAGTTTTGCTGAGGTAGTTGACTTCTAGCATTTTTCATAAACAATGAACACTGTAGTTCTAAGTAAGAATTCCAATCCAACAAAATACACATTTATAGTGCTTTACTATTTATAAACTTTGTAAGAAATACTTTGAGGTTATTACTTGCATAAAATTTTATATTTATGGCCATTTTCAAGGTAGACTTTATGGATAAATTTTGATGGTTTCTTGGATTAAGGAAGCACTGTTTTCTCAAATAGTATCAAATAGTTCTTTGCAAGAGATATCACTAAATCAAATAGCTTTCTGATCACAGATTATGGTAGTTCTCTTAAAATCTAAGCTAGAGAAAAAAAATGTCTCCATGAACTTGGTATGCCAAAATTTCAACTTGGTATATATTTACTTCTGACAGACCTGATTATAATCGTAAGTTATTTTGAAAAGGACAATGGTTTAATACTTGTCCAAAAAGTATGTATCTAACCTGAATCTATGACGACACAATCTGGCAATACAGATTGCCAGATACTATATGAGAAAAATGGCCTGGACTTTTCAAAAATGTTGATGTGAATGTCAAGATAAAAATATGGCAGGGAACTATTTATAATTAAAGCAGACCTAGAGAGATATGAAAAGTAAATGCAATACCTGATGCTTAATTTCAACCTGGATTTAAGTTTAAAAGTATAAAAGGAATTATTGGAACAATGGGAAAATGTGAATATGGACTACATCAAATAAGCCCTGGCCGGTGTGGCTCAGTGGATTGAGAGCTGGCCTGTGAACCAAGTAATGTTACTGTATTAATGTTAATTTCTAGAATGTGCTAATGTTATTGTGGTTATGTATGAGAATGTCCCAATTCTTGGGACTGTCAATCTGCAATTTACTTACAAATGAGTCAGAAAAGAAAAATAAATAGAGAAAGCAAAGGGACCAAAAGTTAATAATTAGCAAAACAAGCTGAAAAGTATATGGATGCTCACTGCACTACTTTCCTGTAAACCTGAAATTTTTAAAATAAAGACATGGAAACATTAAGGAAAGTGTATATCCAAATAACTGTAATATATTTTAGATGACTGGGATGTTTTTAGTTGTAACAAATGTAAAATCAAAAAACTTCTGGTCTTATGAGTTATATTTGCCACTGTGATCTGGAAGTGCCTGAATGTTGTCATAAACAGCAGTTCTAAAATAATTACGCCTAAACCAAAACCACTGGCTTTGGTGATATTTCAGTTTGCAAATGGAAAATAGAGGTACTTTTAAATAATGTTCTCATATTGATGAAGTGATAAATCATAAATATATTTTTTATTCTCTTTTCTGCCTTGTCACTCCCTCCCATTTCTTTATTCACATTGATGTGTACCTTTATCTTGCCAAATTATCTGCATAGTAAGTATTCACTAAATATTTTTAAATGAATAAATTAATATGGGAAAAATGTTTCTGGGTATATCACTCTAAATATTCATGTGGTACCAAATCATATGAAAGCTTCCAGAATTATATGCTAATCTAACTTATTTTCATTAACTTGGAATGACTTTCAAGTCAAGTCAACTCAGAGGACCCTGGGAGTTGCTGTGTTGTCCAACATCTGCAGAAACAACACATCTATCAGAGCAGACGATTACTGAGAGACCATTTTAACACGCTTCAAACAAAGATAACCCCTGCTTTATCATACTCCTGCAAACTCTAGGGCTTCAGTGGGATGCTCTTTGGGTACTGAAGCAGAACCAAAACTGTTTGCTGAGGAAAAGTCTGGCTTTGTCTTTACGTACCCCTAAGGACAGAGGTGGGCGTGCTCCTAAATCTAAGGCAAGAACACAACTCAGTCAAGAACTTTTTCTTCCTCATCTCTTAGCAACAGACTTGGTGTAACTACTGTTATTTAAAGGCAATAGTTTAAGGGACACATGAGTATTTTCTTAGAATCCTACAGTATCCTTTCGTCAGGAAATCCACATACCTGGCAAACAGTAGTTTATGTACTTTTAAAAATGCCTTCCTACACTAAGTTTTCACTCAATATTCTTTCTCTTATTGGGTCTTTACTAAAAATGGCAAAGTGAAGAATGTGTTAAGAATCTTCTATAATACTATTGAAGAAAGATAACTTAATTGAAGATAATTTAAAGAGTCTATAATAAATTACTCCCTCAGACATCATGGTTCCCAAAACAGTTGTGATTACTAATAAAACATTAAGTTTCTTTTTAATCAGAAAATGATAACCATTAACCTTATTATGAGTGTCAAGTAACACCGAGTTAATTCTCAGCCATAGTTTTGGAAATAATTATCTTCCCTTTTGCTAGCTACCTATCTGTACATATACTTACATAATATATATGGTGTTCAGACAATATGTATAACATATACTTTTATAAAATATGTGCATATTATATTTATATTAGAAAACATATATGTATAACATGTAAAATATGTGATTCTATGACATGGATATTTAATTTTGAATATTTTAATTCTTTCTGTAAGTACTTAAAGTTCTAATAAGTGTTATAAAACCCATGGACTTCAACATTATTTACTAATTACTTGATATTTATGTGTCAATATGTAGCCCAATATTATTTGCCACGTTACATGAAATATACTTAGAATTATTCCTACATGACTAAAATCTGTTCAAGGGAATAGTAATATATAGTTCCGGAGTGTGCTAAGTTACATATGCTTTCTTACTTAAGCAGTAAAATGACCTAAATGATGGGAATTAAAATCCCTATTTCATAGATTAAGAAATTAAGGCATGGAGAATTTATTTAACTTGCAAAAATCATGTAGCTAATAAGTGATGAAGTTGTAAAATAAATATAAGCCTTCTGACTCCAAAGCCCACTGGTAACTATAGTTATATCATCTCCCCTTAGTAAAGTGTCAAGAAATTAGAAAAAGCACCAGAAACCAGCAATATCCACACATGGAAAAACACTTAAAAGATTAAGATTTAATAGAGACTCATGAAACAATTCAAAACTGTATTAATTTAACAGTAAAGTTGAAGAAATTCATAGAATTAAGCCATGGGCTTATTCCTATTCCCAAATGCCTTATTGTTCCCAGGAACCTGCAATCTTTTTATCAGTCACATTATTTTATTATAACTGATTGAGCTTGCTACTCAAATTTACCAACATTCCTGCCTGCTATCCAATAAAATCAATATGTCATGGCTGCAAGTTAAATCAAAGGATTAATGTGCTATTAATTATATCATTATTTACCAATTCATCATGAGGTTTTCCATATTAATATAACCATATAAGATGGTGACCCTAAATACTTAAAAATTACTATGCCATAAAGAGGCTTTCTGCCCATTAAGACAGCAAGAACTAATCAGATAAACTTCCTGAGCCTTTGGAGCTGGATTGTTTGGATTTATAACCCAGATCTGCCACTTATTACCTGTGAAAAATCAGGCCACTCTTTGCATTTCTTCAGTTGTGAAATGGGACAACGAATAGGACTCTTGCAATCCTAATTTGGCACACAGTGAGTCCATATTAAATGTCAGTGCTATCTCTACATCTATACCATAAGTAAATCTCTGTATGAATAGAGAAAGAGCTCAGATCACATTGTGGATCAATTTTAAAAACTGTATGTAGTTTCAGCTGTGATGCAAAAGGGAAAAGTATATCCTACCCAACCACAAACTTCTTTAATCCCAGTAGAGAAACTACAGATAAACAAGGTGGCATTTCAAATAATAAATATAATTGTCTCTTTCAAACCTATAATCTCTAAAATAATCCATACAATCTTTAATCAAAAACCTTCCTTTCCAATGTAATTCCATGGGAGTTTGGAGAAACAGACTGTATTCATTGGGTAAATGATATAAACATCTGTACAAGTCAGTGTTACTACTAAGATTTTTGTAAAATGTGATAAAATTTTACCTTCTTGTAAAAGAAAGCTAAGAAGAAAGACAGTTAATAAAATCTTAAGTCTTTCTGACTCATTGCTATCCTACTAAGCTGTGAACTACTGAAATCTAGACATAGATAAAAGTTTTGATTCTCCTTCCTCCACAGAAAGGGATAAAACAGCACCATCCTGTAGAAATATAATGTGAGCCACAAATATGAACCTCACATGTAATCTGAAATTTTCTACTTGCCATGCTAAAAAACTAAAAAGAAAGAGGTGACAATAACTTTAATAACATACTTTATTTAAGCCGACATATCCAAATATTATCATTTCAACACATAATCAACATTAAAAAAAATAAGATATTTTGCATTCTTTCTTTCAAAGTAGGTCTTCAAATTCCAGTGTGTATTTGTGGTTACAGCAAATCTCAATTCAGACTAACTGCACTTCAAGTGCTCCAACAGTGGCGTGTGGCTAGTGGCTACAATACAGGAAAGCACAGATATAAAGGATTTTGAGGGTATTTGTGTATCCTTTTTACTACATCATACACCTCTTCCTCAAGAGCTGAAATGGGCTCAAGATAGCTATGGTAATTCATACAATCTAGATAAATCAGTAAACTAACACATTCTACCAGCTTATTTTTCCCCAACATTCAAAAATACAAAATACATTTCAGTTAAAATAAAATAGATGAAATTACTTAGTCAAAAAGGGGTTTTTTTTTTGCTTATTATGTGCTAAGTAACAGTCTATAATAGCCCTTACCAACTACTCTATAAATTTAAAAGCTTCTAGTATATAATACTTGCCAACATTCTTTTATTGAGGATTTCTTCCATACCTTTAAGGTAAATGAAATGGGTGAAATAATTAGATTTTGCCTATAATTTACTATCTATGGCATGATTTTCTTTTACTGAACTAGTGATGAAACAGCACTGGTCTGATTTAATACTATAAATTCAGAACAAATGGGAAAGCATTAAATTCAGAAGTGCTTCTGGACCATTAACTTCCATGCTGATTTGACATGCACCATCGTACTCAGGCAACAGACTCAGGAATAAAACCTATTCCTAAAGCAAACAGTACTTTATCTCATAACCATCTGGGGTTCACGTCCTTAGGGCCACTGCATACTCTTGTCTGGTATATTTTAATATCTTGAGAGATACAGCACTAAGACTTAGTTTATTAGTGAAACTCATTTTGCCAGGAAAAGAATACTGACATAGAAGAGATTATAGAGGGAACAAAATTTTGGATAAGGCCCTTCTTTTCATTATTTAGCTGAAGAAAATTGTGGGTTATATACTCTTTCAAGCCCTATGGTTTTTCTAAGGTACCAATAAAAGTGATACCATTCATAACATGGACAGTGGTCTCTTTCATATATCGCCTATAGTCGCAAACTTAAGTGCCAAGCAGATGGTTGAAATCTGTTTTGTATAAAATGTGTGCTTTTTTCCCCCAACTGTGTTCTTTGTATTCATATTCAGCCTAGGTTTTAGCCATCAAAACACTGGCACTATGTCGATCATTAGCAGCATTTTAGACAACTGGCAACTAAGGTATTCACTGTTCTCCACAAAATGTTCAGCTAATATTTCCCAGATGTATAATTAAGGCAAAAGATCATCTTCTTAAATTGGTATCAGCACTTTGGATGGCTTCTGGATTTCAACAGATTATTTTAGTGGAAAACAATTTTATATCAAAAATAAGGGTTTTTTTTCTCAGATGCTTCTGTTTGCATGTAATACAACTGCTCATGAAAAGAAATCTATTAATTTGCCCAAGCTTCACCTACGGTCTAAGGAATAAGTAGCTAGCTAAGGCAACACCTCTCATGTCACTTCTACTACAAATTTCTATGATGTACTATATTTGTATCAATAAGTTTCTTATAGTTATTTAAAATTTTCTAATTTTCAAAATATTTGTATAGTACTTAAAAAAATGGTATGTGACCTTTTTTTACCTTAACAGAAAATCATTTTTTTTGTTGTCCAATAATTTTTTCTATAAAATTATTCATTATAATGATTATACACAAATAAGTGAATTTTAATTTGCATAGGTTTTAAAGCATAGGCATAAGATAAGTTAGCAAATTCATTATTTAAATACTAGATATACTGATACTTCCATAAAAAGCAGTTAGTGTATCAGATTTCCTATATATAAAGTGGGAAGAGATCTTTCTTAAGATATTATACTATTAACAGTCAGCTGTCAGAAGAAACTATAGCTATATTGCTGCTATTTAGGCACAAGTTACCTGGAATCAGTAGTCATAAGTGTATTTAAAACAATTATAGTTATATTAACTACAAATTAAAAAATAAATCAATGCATTTTTATATGTATCGTTTTATATGATAAAATAATTTTCAACGCTCAGGCTAGAATGTTATCAAACAAAAATATATAAATGTACTTTTTATTTAAGTGCTGGTCATTTTATATTTTCCAAAACATCAAACTAGTTTTCAAAGTTTGAATTCAGAGGCTTGCATTAAGAAATATATAAATATTTTTTTCTAAGTTTTCTAAGTTTAAGATGACTCATTAATGTTGAGGGCAAAATAATGATATACTCATTTTAAAGTCCATTTTATAGATGCATGGCTAAAACCCAAAGAACCTGAGTGACTTACACATCACAAAGTTTTAATTCTTGATTTAGAAACTGTAGGAATATATGCCAACTTCCTATATCAGTAAATGCTGGATGATATAATACATTAGCAATAAGTGATCCAACCGAATGATTTCCAGATTTTCTTACTTTTTAAGAATAGGATATTTGCACATTTCCCTTTGGTCCTTGTTTTACATGCAGTTCTTCTTCAGTAAAGCACTTTTCTGTTTGTTTTTTACAACCTTTATATCTGTACCAGGAAAATAAAATAACACCAATTCTTTATTCCCAAAATCAAAGTAACAGGAATATAATAAAATGGATATTATAATTATTAATCAAACAATTTTAATATATTGCCAATTCTATTGTTATCCCAAATATATGAATCTATATTTAAAGCTTGTAACTATTTTATACTTCATGATACCATAGTTATATTTTCAAGGTATACATAATAAAGAAGGACCTTGCATATATATAGTCAAAGATTTTAAGTTGCTGATAGTACAACTACAAAATTTTTTAAACACTGGGTTAAAAAAATGCAAGCAATCTGCCAAATACAGTACACTACTAATATGTGGACCTTCTCCTCTAAGATAATATAACTCTGTGAATGCATCTTTCACTGGTTGTTCCTCTATTCCTTGCTTCATAGGATTCGGCACTTCTTTTCTTGAACTTGCCAACCACCAACTGATGTATATTAGGTTGGCTGGCCAGATGCTAATGCTAATAATTGTCTACTTTATTTTGCAAATCACTTAATCTTTCTTTAGACTACCTATTTGTAATCTTAGTTGATTGTGCCATTTTCAAGCCTTATGTTTTATTGTTTCATATAAAAACATATACTGTTTACAGACCCTGTGTTGTCCTAATGTTCTACTCTCTTTTTGTTGTATTTTATCTTATCCTTATAAATAGATTTTCAGCACTTTGACCTAAAATGCCATTCTCATGCTTTTCATGTTACCCCAGAGTATCTTGTTTAATAATCCATATGTAATTTATTTTCCACAATATTTGTAATCATTGAGGACGGTGATCTGATTCACCTAAGAGTATCAAATACATGAAAATATGAATCTTACCTTTGAAACACATAGCTTCAAAATAGTTCATAGCAAATTTGAGCACTTAATCCTACATAAGAATTATACATACTATTTAGATTTGAAATTCCAAAAATATGCTATGGTTATGTATTCCTGCACACCACCACTCAGTTGACAGGTAAGGAGAACTGAGAAGTGGTTCCACATGTTCAAGTTTGTTATATGAGATACTCTGTCTACAATAAGCTACATAAATTCAAGAATTCTGACCACAATAGTAAAGAGCTAGAGATCTTCCAAATGTAGTTCGAAGTGATGAAATTTTGAGATTTTGAGAGAATTTAGAAATGATTCAACCCATCTTTGCATTTCACAGATGAGTAAACTAAAACCCCAAACCTCTTCTCAATCTGTAAGAAAGAACTAGAACTTAAGATCTTACACCCAGCTAATAACACTTTCTATTATGGTACACTTCCCTCAAAAAACAGTGCTGTTACTGGCAAATGTATATCTTTACCAAAAAGGAGGAAATTTTTCTATCTTTCAGGAGTAAACACTCAAAATCCACAAAAGACTGTCAATTTTTTATGTATGCCTTAGGCCTCTAACGCTCAACTTTCTCATCTCAATCTGAAATATCAGATTTTACAAAAGCAAATATTAACATACCCAACTTCTTGAATTCAAATTTTCCACTAAATATGCATCACAATGCCATATTCAGATTTTTAAAGCTGGAAAGCTTGTAGGTCCTTATAGCTGATGCCAAAGGATTCTGTGTTACAGGTGAGAAAGTGGGAATGGATCTGGTTTGTATTCACATGCAATATTTCTTCCTTTCAAGATTTTCTTCCCAAAATTGCAGCTTCATCAGTGTTTAGTAGGATTTATTCAAAATCAATTTATTGAAAAGTCAATTACCCTAGAAGTGAAAAAGTTTCTCCTGAATTCCAAACTTTTTACATGTATGCGTATAGCTATTACATTCCCCCAAATCTTCATATAACTGATACTGACTCCCAATTATCCTTTAATTTACTTATGAAAGTCTATATATTCTGCTCCTTCACTCTAAATCTTTAAATTGCAATAAGGATCTCCTAGATATGATTTTCTTTTTCTAGGAAAATGCTTTTAAAGCATTAAACATCCCTAAATTGTTTCTAGGTCAAATTAGATCCATTTTATTTTTCCAGTAATGCTAAATTTTCAAGAAACAATTACACTGCCATATTTATATCCCATAATCCTTAGGGCTCTAAAAACAATATCCTTTTTGGTTTCCTAAATTCTGGCTATGTTTAGGACTACAGGAAAAAGAAGTTCTTGCCTCAGAAATAGCATTTATTATCTTTGTCCATTCTGAGGTCTTCTATTTGATTAATGGTACTTGGAATATTGAATAAAATTTTCTTCACATCTCAATGACACTATAGTAGAGATGATAATCTGAATCTGATATTGTATATTCAGCTATCACTCATTCGAACTCAAAGTTGAATTAGTGAATGAACCAAAACTAGTTTGATCACCAGGTCATTTCTTTCTCTACTAAAGAGTAAGAACACTATACATTATTTAACAAATCTTCAACATATCTCTTGTAAAACAGATAAAGAAGAAAAGAAAACTATTAACATGATGTATGTGACATCATCCTGAAAACTCTTTTCAAACATATTATGAAACTCAATAGCAAATAAAAAAAAGGCGGAGGTGTTGAAACAAAGGGATAACAGGAAAGGAGTAAAAAGTCTTTGAACTTAGTAAAGTATTGCCCAACAAACTCTGGCCCAGGTAAATAACCAAAAGGAAGAGTTGTGGGCAAACAAGTAATACCTTAACTTAAGAATCACAATTAAAATGTTTTGAAATTGTGTCATGCAACCCCTATTAACTGTGTATAAAAAAATTAATAGCATATATAAAGCATTCCTCTTTATTTTGTGTTCTTATGTGAATGCGTATTTCTCATTTTCAGTGTTTGTGTTTCTTTTTCACTAGATGCCCTTTTATTAGATAAATATGAGATTGTTTAAAATGAAAAGTCAATGGCTAATATGTGAAAGTTCTACAACCATTTCTCAAACAATCTACCACCTTGGTATTTTCACCCTAATTAACATAAAAACAGAAAACCAAACCAAAATCAGTTCTCAAGTAAATGATTTACTATATTTCAAAATAAATTTTAATTAAAATGTAGCAGGAAAGCACAATTTGAATCTATGTCTTTCTTTTACTACTAGATTTAAAAATTATCAACATGCAAAGTAGGTTAACCCTTTCCTTTCTTTTCTCAATAATATTCCTAAAGCTCTAAAGGAGAGAACACATCTTTTATGAAACTGATGCTCAGTGTCCCAAACGATCTAACTCTCTTAAACTGTAAATAAAAATCTTACAAGGTTTTGAGAGTATCTTTTTTGGGGGCCCTATGAGGTGTACTTCATTCCTTCAAAATACATCTTTTCTCAGTGCATCTGATTCTTAGGTTTTGATGTGACAGAAATGATTGGGATGGGTAGAGCAGGCACATATGCATAGAATATAATGAAGATGCGTCTCTACAACAAGAAACATTAAAAATGAAGCTACTAATACATTTTAAAAAAATATCATATCTTGTGTTTTTTTAACATTTTCTTCCCTAAAAAAAAGCATTCTTTCAAAGATGTGAAAAGCAGAAATAGAAATGCTGTTACATATGAAAGTTTCAACAGATTTGCTTCCAGAAGCTTTTCTTTATAGTGTTCTCTTACCTACAGTGTATGTTGGCACTGGCAGGTAGCCCTAATTCGTTAGTAGCCAAATTATTTTTGTCCCTGAAGTATGAGAGATCTCCATAGCACATGAATGAGACATAGTTTACTAGTTTACACACATTTTTATAACTCCAAGAAACCAAAACTCATTCACAAATGCCTTCATTTCAGCAAGAAGAATGGCTACAGAATATCAGAGACATCTACTTTGAATTCCCGGTCCCCATTCTCCAGGAGAAAATGAAGATAAAAAAATTTTATTAACTTCAATAGAGAACTTTGGTATTTAATGCAAGAAAAATAAACAGCTTTCTATTTGCCATACACCACATTTCAATTAAGTCAATATACTTTAGTATAAAGAATTAAGAAAAAAAACCATAATATTTTAGTAATAAACCTAAATGTCTCCATGTCAAAATGCATCACAACGGCATAGTAGTTTTAGATAATGTGATTCACAATAACTAGCATCCTTATACTGCATGATCACCAGCTACATTTAGATACTGCTGTACCACCTTCACTAAGTTATAGAGAAAAAACAGGAAGATGAAATAAGCAACACTTAGAAATAAACATATAACACAAGTGATGATTCAGCCATAGCAAAAGAAAAAATATCTGTGAATTTTAAGGCCATGACAAAACTAAAGAGCCAAGTGCCTGAAATGTTATTTAGATGAAAGAAAGAGAGATCTGAAATACAATAAGCCAAGTTCAGGTTTCAATTGATTAAAGGTTAGACACTGATTTCAAATGTCTATGAACATCCACAAGATTTTGTTTTTAATTTTCGTTCTGTCATGTTTTATGGGTAAAAAGTCCTTAAAGTACCTTGTAATAGATTAATTGCTTTCAAGCTGGGTGACAAAAGGGCATAATGACCGGAAAAATAATACAAAAGAAACAGAAAAAGCATGTTAACAAGTTTATCAACAAACCTGGGTAATTCTCATCAAGTACAGATTAAGGTTCAGTGGTTCCAAACTGGCAGCATTCAAGTTGGGTTCATATTTGGGTTTTTTGTTTTGTTTGTTTTTTTAAACCACCTGTCCTAAAACGACATTGTTTATGCTAATTATCTTTGTTTATGCCACAATTCTGTTTGTTTACTACATTCTTTTAAAATACCATATCCCTATAAACAGTTCTCACCAGAATTCTTCTAAATCTTGTTTCGGTCTGGTCCTTCTCGGCAGCCCACTGAGCAGAATGCAGTTCTACAATGAAGGCGCAAGATCTGGGAGCAACTTTGAGTCTCTGACTCCTCAGGCTGGCAAAGGCAGGGAGTACTGCTGAGGTTTTACTCAGACTCCAACGGTAAAGGATACTGAACGTGTAGAAATGCAACACTCCCCTATTGGACAAGCAGAACCATACGCCACTGTATCTCCAGAGGAGATGTATAAACTCTCAACTAGTAAGTGAAGAGAAGAATAGATAATACTATGGGGAAGGGAGTGCAGTTTTCAAACTGCAGGAGAAAATGCACAGGGTAAAAAAAGATAGAAAAAAGATCTTCTCCCGAGCCATTATCAGTTCCTGATTAATATGAGGGAATATATAGCATTCTCCTAAAGGATGTCCAAATAAACACTGTTCACTTAAGCAAAAGAATATCAGTCTTTAAAATTTTTCTTCTCTAGCAAAACAACTTAATCATCTATGTAATAAACACTATGTGAACAATACCACTACATGTATAAACATTCAAATTTTGTATATAATAGAAATGATGATGATATCAACTGATGGAAAGTAGGACAGAATGAATGAAGCAACGAAGAACTTGCTATGTTTTAGTTCATTTCTGGTTCAACAAAATATTGCCATTACAAGGACTGTATTCCAGGTTATGATGAAATCTATGGACATCTTTTTATCTGATTGCCATCATCTGAGTCAGAGACATGACATATTAAACTATATGTGCATTAGTAACAGAGACATGTATTGGTTTATTTCCCATCCTATTAGTTCACCTCATTGAAATTATAAGTGAATAACAAATTGTAGAAGAAAACAAAAACCAATCGGTTATACTAACTTAACTAATTTATGAAAAGGGATGAGCTTGACCTACACAATACATATCTGCATTACGCATATATACTCATTAGGAAGCTGGAGAATTGACAGTGGAAACAATAGACAATAAAAATCAGACTTTTCCATGAATGTAATTTTGTTTTTTAAATGCATTATAAGTGTAATTCATTTGAAATAGCTTCCAGCCCTGTGAAGGAGTAATGTGCTAAAGTATTAGAATAGGACTTATTATTTGCCTCTCAGGTATGATGTGCGCATTTTAGTTAAAAGCTCCCTAAGAACAGGTAAATACTTTCTTGTATGTTTATTATAATTGAGAAATGTAAGAAAAGAACACACCAATATGTGAAGTAATCATAACTCACACATTTCTATATTGATTAACCTGCTAAACACTGAGCAGTATACATTACCACCTGATTTAACCCTTAATTGTCTGGGAGATCAGTCAGGTCTCCTGCTACGTCTTCAGGACAGTACTCCCATGTGGGTGTGATAGAAGTGTAGTTTGTCCACTGCTTCATGCAAGCTGCATGCCAAGCTAATATTTCAGCTCAGTTAACTTGCAGCTTATTGAGATGGTGATTAAAATTTGTAATCAATGATAGGCACCTTTTCCTCTACAAAGTATAAGTACATAAAAATAATAAGATGAACAAAGGAAAGTATGGGCACACCCTGAAAACTTAATATCAAAGTTACAGGTTTACAGTTGCCATTAGGTGACAGAATGTGAACAGGTAAGTTCCCTTTGATTCACAGCTAGAGATTACCTGCCAACTTTAATGTGCTTTATCACATGAGAACAATGATTTTTTTAAAGTTTCTAATTAAATCAAATAAATCTGTCTAGGTTACAAATATTTTATCAATTGCCAAACTTCAGGTAATTAAAAGTAATGTGGATGTCAGAGATATTCTTTAGACCGCTAATAGTCATTTGCCATGGTAGTTTAACAAATTAGTTTCTCACAATACCTGATGTATATTTGTTTCTTCAGAAAAACAATTAAAAGTTTCTTAATGTGAAAAACTATCTTTAGTCAATATGACCACAAATAACTATGACAGGCATGTAAGTTAAATACATTAAATTTCCATCAGAGAAGGTTTTACTCTTGCAGTGTTGTCTCCGACACGCAGAACATAGGCAGTCTGTGGTCTGCACCCGTTTGGAGAGAAGCAGCCAAATAGGTGATACTGTGAACTTAATTTGCTGCATCCTAGTATATGCAATCCCAATTTTTCTATTTATTATCAAACTTTTTCTAAGGCAGTCATCTTCCACTTGTTTTTTACTTAAGCCTCTAACATAGAGCAATTAGAAAGTGACAAGTGGCTTACTCATAACACTACCAACATTATCAAATGGAATAAATATAAAAGAAATGAACAGAATGCTGACAGTACCAAAATTACTTTTTTTAATCCATCAGAAACAAATATTGATTATTTAAGACAGATTTTAAATATTTTCCTTTTAGAAATATGAACAAATAGATGGAATCCTTAAAGGACAAATCTTAACTCACAGTGTTTTATTATTTATTTTCAAATAAATACATAATTTCACTGTCTTCTTTAAAATGTGTTAGGAGAGTTCATGCATTCATTCTAATGACACTATTACTAACATTTAGACCATGTTGCCAATTGTGTCTCCTCTAAACTGTATGACCTAAAAGACTTTGCTTACAAACAACTCCTTAGAACATACTTCGCCGATTCACGTCCCACCTGAGAACTGTGTTTTTCATTAGTCATAACCAGTTATGACAATAATGCTTGAAAATAAAAACAAAATATTTCAATTCCTTTGCTTTGCAGAATCACTGTTTAATTTGCTCTGCCTCCTGAATGTTTTTAGCAGACAATGAAACTGTTACTAGAGCTGAACTACTTAACTGCTTACTAGACTGACAGCACTGACCATGCACATTTCTAGGGCTGCAAACGCGCTCACAACAAATCTAAATCCAAATTTTGGTCCTGATATTTAAGGTTTGAATATTCCTTAAAGTTCCAACTAGTCTACAGGTTGCACAGAATAATAGAAGATGGACACAACTTGACCAGTGAAATTAGAAAACAGATCACATAAAACTTCCAAAATACATCAACCCCTAGCAACTTGTTTATATACTCTAGAGCAAAGTTCTCTATTTCATAAAGAAATTTTGAAGTCTTCTTTTCAGATTTCTGACTAAGTTTGAGTGAACAACTCATCTATAGCAGGTGAATAAATAGAATAAAAATTAGCACTTGATTGAAATAACCTACTTATTCAAAGAAGGTTGCAAATATTTGAAAAGAGAAAAATGACTGTGATGTGTAGTTATAGAATATATACCTCCTTTGGAGAATATAAATATTCAATATTGAAACTGCAAGATATATACTCTATGTGGATGACTGTGTGTATACACACACACACACACACACTCTCTCTCTCTCTCACCCATACAAATTGAATGTAAACTAGCAATGATTTACTGAGATTTTGTATATTTTACCAAGTATAACCACAGGGGAAATTATTAAGGAATTTTATATTATATGACAGTTCCCAAAATTATTTTAGCTGCTAATATTTACAAATATGCTGTCTATACTAACAATTCTATTGATTATCACTTGCTTATTTAATTAGCCAGTTAGAAAAGCATGCCTCTGTGTGACCAAAAAAAAAAAAAAGGAAAGAAAAGAAAAAGGAAAAAAAAGAAAATCTCACTAGGAGGAAAAAAATTGTTAAGAGATCTGACCATCAGAATAGGAAAGGGGAAAGTTTAGTTTAAAAAGAGATAACTGAAAAAATACAAATAAAGTTCACAGCAGGAAAGCTTGCCTATATAGAGAAATAGGCTACAGCCTGTTAATGTGTAACTACCTTTTTATAAGAACAGTCTGTTAACACGCTTAAGAATCAGACGCAGAGTTTTATTTTCAAAAAGTATAGAGTTGAAGAATGCTGTTATTTAAGTGCTACTCTCCGCACATGCTGGAAAACTTACTGTGGTATATTAACAAACTGCTACATTAAGCAATAGTATGTTCCAATATTAATAACTTCAACATCTACATATGAAATCAGCTGTATTTGCAGACAAAACCTTTTTAAAGAGTTAATATATAGAACTCTGAAGAGATAAATTCAAACTATTAAGATAGCTCAATCATTCAATGGAATCAAGTGAGGATTCACCTTAATTTTTAAAAAAAAGACGAAGAGGAAATGAAAGAAAGAAAACAGTATTAAAGTATATATGTTAGCTATTTTACTTTCTTCGCTGATCTGATAATGACTTATCTAATATTTGGTCACATTCAAGTATTATTTTATTCCCAATATCCTTCTCTTCTATTGCTTTATTCTAGAATGTTTTAATCTTTGTCCTTTCTTTTTTCATCTTTTCATATCAAATTCAGTTGTTTGAGCGATGAACAGCTTGACTTAGCATATTTTTAACCAGCTGGTCTAGCACCTAGCTTGCATTGCATAGTCAGATACAACAAATGTTTATACAGAAGGTAGCTTTCATGAAATTGAAAAAAAAAAGCCAGGGTATCATGCATCCTGGCTTTTTTTAGCTATTTTTTTAATTCACCATACAGAACACAAAGTTTGAATTCTTTTTAATGGCAAACAAAATTCTATTTATAGTTCTAAAAATGAACTTATGCTGGGATAAGAACTCAAATTTAAAAATTGCAATGTGTACTTACAGGAACACTAAGAGGGCTAAAATTCTTTCAAAGCCCTGCTTTACTTGCAATAACATCAAATGAAAGGATGTTGCACATATTTCTCCAAATAGGAACTACTTAATTACAAATACACTTATTCCCATCATAGCAAAAGGAGAACATGGAGTAAATCACAATTTACTTTAAGACAGCTAGTGCAAAAAGTGACCGTGAAAACTTAGAAAGAGATCATCACTATTCCCCCTTTTTTGACATTTCAAAAGTAATCTACTAATAGAGTGTTGTGATGTTAAATATTCTTTTAAAAGAATCTGCTCTCTTATATCAACAAAAGGTCATGTGCTTTACTGAGTAGCTTCCAAAGTTTTACGGAAGGATCAAATAGGAACTTACAGCCTCCGTTTAACCACCACTAAAATCTTCTGTCACCCCAGGAATTGCCAGACAGAGATGTTGAAAATGGTTAACACTCTGCACAAAAGCATTTTAAAAGGTGTAGAAGGGAAGGAAAATATCAATGAAGGAAGAAAGTAAGAGAGTGAATGAGAAAGAGAAAAGCTGCAAGTGGGGGGAGAGAGAGATGCTTAATGTTCATTTAATTTCCTGTTATAGGACGCAACCTAAAAACATTGAAATCTCGGAGACTTTACAAATCTGTTCAATTGGGTCCAGGCAATCAACACCAAAATCAGCTAAGAAGATTGCAGAAACCCTGGCTAAAGGCTTTTCTAACAAACAGGGGAGCATCTTCCAACTGATTCAGAGCCGACTGTAAAAGGGGAGAGTTGTACTTCAATATATTAGGGGTAAAAACTGTACTCACCTTTCAAACTCCTGAGGTAAATCAGGGTCAGTAAGCATGCTGGAAAAGCACAATTTCCCTTTGTCACAGCAGCCACCTATGATCGTCTCCAACTGAACCTGTCAAGTGAGTCCAAACCTTCTGAACCAATTGATTTTCTCTCTCTCTCTCTCACTCTCTCTCTCTCTCTCTCTCTCTCTCTCTCTCTCTCTCTCTCTCTGTCTCAATCTCTCTCTCTCCCCCCTCGTCCCCCTCCCTTCCCTAGGACTCCTTGACCAGTCTCTTAAAGGGGTAGCGCACTTCCAGAGCGGGGTCTGGCTGCTCCCCCTGCACGGAGCCGCACGCTCGCTCAGGCTGCAGAGCACTAGACAACCTCAGGATGCCTGTCCTTTCCTTTGAATTCCCTCTTCCAGACATCACCGAATGTGAGGAGTCAACTCATGTAACACATCTCCCATACTCTCCTCTAAATAACATAAGTCCTCTCTCTCTCCCCCCCCGTATACACACACCAGTAGGTTTTTTTAAATGCATTTGCTGCTGATTAAAAGAGAAACCTGTATACTAGCAGAATTGATTAAACTGCATTATTAACTTATAAAGCAAAGAAATTATAGTAATCGCATTTTACACAAAGAATTGTTATTCCTTTTCACCCCTTTCTAGGCTCTCTAGAGCACACACGGAAACGCGCACACACATACACACACACACTCACACACAACAATCAGGCATTGTTCTGAGGGAAGAAAAGCAACTTTGACAGATTGAAATATAGCAGAGGCCCCTTCAAGGAAACCTGTAAACAACTTGTCACTCACTCTGTCGGTCTCACTGTTAGCTCCTGCTTTCCACAAAGTGGTGCGAACGTCCTGGCAACCCAACCAAAGTTTCCTGAGCTCCAAACTCCATAAAACACGACGTGCGATGTGGAGGGGAATAGGTATCCACATGCCAAAATAATACGCACACACAAACACACACACCCACGAGGGGACAAGAAGCACAAGGCAAACACCCAAAAATGAAAACGAAAAGATGGGGCTCGGAAACTGTCCTGCTCGGGATCGCAGAGGAGGTCAGGGGTAGGAAGCGCTCCCCTGGCTGTGGGTCTCTTTAATTTCCTCTGCCCAGGCAACCACAGATAACAAGGTGGACAAACTATGGCTTTACAGATCCTAAGCTGGCTGGCAAGGCACAGCCTCCATAGCAGTTCCAATTATCTAGATAAAAATCTGGCAGGCGAGGAAGGTAATCAGGTAATGTACCTTTGACATGAAATGACAGAGGCACATGCACACAGAGACACTTACACAGACACGCATGCAGAGATGGTGGCTGCCCCGTGCACTGCAGCATCTGGTCAGGGAGTGAGCACACACTCACCAACACGAGATAGTGTGCATTCTTCACACACATACACACACACACACACACACACTCAGTCACACACGCTCTCCACTCCTACTGGGAGGGTTCATTCTGCACAAAAGGCTACATTACAGAGCCCGCCCCAATAAGGGAAAGAGAGAAAAAAAAGCCTTCCATTGTTGAGAGGGCAGGTCAGTTGATTAGATTTTCTGTGGAGAATTCCACGAGGAAATTCCCTTCAAAGCCGAAGTGATTAACTGGGGGCTATTCTGGAAATGGAGCAGACAATGGCTCAATAGTCTGCACAGCCAATGTCCAGGCTGGCACTGAACTCACTTTAAAAAAAAAATAAAAGCCAGACTCCCTGTTCTTTTCCACACATTCCCCCCCAACCCCCTCCACTCCTTCCAACTTCCCCTCCCTATTCCTTTTATTTTGCAGCTGGACAACATTAAGGGCCTTTAAAACCACAAGGGTTGACCCCACAGCAGTTTGATTAGGTCCCACTTTTTTTCCCTGGCGACAGGCAGACAGTAAGTTTACTTTCTTAGACATACACAATGTGGCACCATACACATATTCCAAATATCAAGATCAATGCTTAACCTTCTAATATTAATAAATTTATTCTTCTATCAAAGCTTATACATTTTTTGACAAAGTTGATAATAACTTAATAATGAGAGCCATCATTCACTGGGTATCCTAAAAATAAATGTATGTCTACTACAAAATCAATGTGGAATAAGATTTAAGCATGTCACTATGGAGTTAAGACACTAACAAAACACAGAATTATGACCCACCCTGAAAAAGCTGTTAAGAAGGGATGTGGCAAAAATGACTGGATGCTGACATGATTTTCATTTTCAGCAGTTGGGGAAGGGGGAAGGATATTACTCACTATTCTTTCTCGTCGTTAGCCTCAAATTATTTTTTATTACAGCAACAACCCACTCCTACATAGAAAACTGAGAAAATTATTTTATTTATTTTAAATATCTGTTTCTTTCAGCCCTTCTGAGACCTACAATCTGATACACTCTAATTAATAAAGTATACAAAAAATAAATGTTTTCTATTGTTTATGGGAATTAGGGAATGGTAGCTGCATGGCTATTACATACCCTTTAAAATAGTTTTTGTAAAAAATTTTTCTAATTAGAGAATCTTGTTTCCTCTTATATAAATAGAGAAAAATGAAGAAGGAGGGAGGTAAGTTCCAGGGGCAATGGGAGCTGGAGTCAGGAAAAGGAGGAGGCAGTGAGGAGAGGATGCAGGGAGAGCACAAGGAGACATAGTGGCAGCATAAAGATAGAAACAAAGATAATGGCCATAAGGCAGGATGCTGAGATCCGTATGGTCCCAGCTGCTGTCTTGCTACAGCTAGTACCTCTGGTTGTTTCTCTGAAACTCTAATCCAGAAGGTCAGCAGAGCAGGTAGAAAAGAGAGTATGAGTGTTTGAGGCCAACTATAATATAATAAAAAGATGCTCATATCAGAATCTTCCTTGTCTTTGGTTCTGTTTTTATAGATACTTAATATATGTATGTGGAAGTACACATATGCCAAATAAACACAAAGCATATACAGGAAAGTAATAAATGGTTTGGAAGTCAGGTTAAGACCTCAGCATATAAACATTACTGTAGCCATTCAAAAACAAATTATTTCTTGCACAATCATCCCTGCTGAATGATTTGAAATAAAGTAGGAACTAGACAGAAAATTTGCCAAATATAATAATGATCATTTTCATAATGGTACTTTGAGGTAGTAGAACTCTCAAGCTAATAAGGAATTCTATTCAAGTAGATTAGCTCATGGATCATACGCAGCACAGAAAAAAGGGGTTATGTGTACCCCTAAGTTCCCCAGTGTTTAAACTTGGGCAAAAGGAACTTAAAGTCGTACAACTGGTTAGTGGTCCATTTGTTACTTGAAGCCAGATCTTATTTTGCTTGTGACACCATAACACAGAATAAAATAACACTCCAGAATTTAGAGCTGAATGAAAACCCCAAGAAGGTACTCACTTTTTAAGTGACATAAAAGGCTTTCAAATAATTGCTAATGAAATTAAATTTGATATAATCTCATTGGCATGAAGTTAGTACTGTATTTGATGGTTGAATGGAATAAATATTTTTAAATGTAGCTCTCTCGGCCATAAAAGTTTTCTTTCATTTGAATTCTATATTACAAATTAGAATTTCTATAAGATTTAGAATGTCAGCCAAAGAGAAGGCAGTTCCAAAATGTTCTCATCAAATCTTATCATTGGCAATTTCATTAAAGGATTGAATTGGTCTAATTGATCCAAAGATGAATGTTAAATTGCTATTATAAACTTTTTATTTTACATTAAATGTTAAAATGTTTAAATATTAAACATGTTAATGACTACCATATAATATGTGTTAAATAAAATCATATTCTTTATCCATTACCTAAAAATTTTAACATAATCAATTGGTTATGTATTTGGTATTCTCTACATAGGAATTCACATTTGAATATGATTTTGTTATACTATTATAAGTAGACCTCTAGTAGGTTTCATAATATGTGTAGGTTAAGACACACTTCACATTCACTGAACATCTATTAAATGCTTACCAATATGTTAAGTACTAAGACTTTAAAAAAAGAATTCAAGAAAAATTGGTAACAAATCTAATATATATGATCAAAATCCAAATTGTTCCATGCCCAAACCCTCTAAAGCAAATGTGTTAAGAAAATTTACAACCAAAATAAATAAGCAAATAAACAAAAAACAACGATGAGATCTTAACTGAATAATAATTAAATTAGTTGGAAATAGGAAAATGATCTACAAATGTGAATAAAAAAATATAAATACATCTTCTGAGAAGACCAGAGCACAAACTAGAACATAAACCTATTAAACATTACTTTTCACTGCACGAGTCCCTGTGACACTGCTGCACTAGTATCATGGAGAATGGAACGAACCTGGACAAGTGTGCTTTTCAGCTCATGTTGTTTCCATTGCAAACACAAACAGGAGGTTCACACAGGCTAAGGAAATATAAGATGTGGTACTGAATGCTGCTGGAAAATTCTCAAAGAGAATACGGGAACTTTTAAGATCATAAACAAATTATCTCCAAATTTCACCTCTTACAGGTATTGTTTCAAGCAAACATTTCTAATATCTCTCTCATTTCAAAGGAAGTATTTCTGTTCCTATGTTTTAAGAGAATTGTAAATATTTTCTATTTTAATAACTGAAATGGAAATATGTGGTCACAGATACAGATTATACTTTAATATTTGACATATGTTCCTACCATCAATCTTTAGTTTTTTCATTTATGGAACTTGAAAGGCTATTTTTGAGAAATGAAACTTTCAGTGTTACAATCACAATGAGTTTAAAGCAAATCAGTGTCAGGCGGTACAAAATTGTATTGAATTAACCTGACACAGAGGCATTAAGAAAATGTTCACCTATATTTTTCTCCTTACTGTTTTATTCTCCTTACTTTGTTACAAAAACATTAAAAAAGAACCTTCCACTTTAAAAACAAAAGAGATCATTGACCTAATATGTGTAGCTTAAAACTTTTAGTCTTGGAATTGAAAGTCAATAGCCTATCTTTTTAATTTTTATTTTTTATTTACATTTAAGTTTATTTTCATTGTTTCGCTAGTTAGTTAATTAGAATATAAATATGAATTGTCCTAAAATCACATTTTTGACCCACTAGTGCTGTTCAAAAACAAATTAAAAACGTGTTCACTTTAGAAACTCTGGTCTCATTATTTTCTGAAAGAGATGATGACTTTCCCAATAATATCTCCCACTGATTGATATCTTACTCTTTATTACCTTCAGAATAATTTGAAGAAATTAAAAAAATAATAGATTTTACTTTTGGGGACTTTCTACCAGTCACTGTGATGCATATAACATAAAATTACCTCATTTAATATTCAAACTACAATAGGAGATATGTACTTGTATTATCCCAAGTAAAAATGAGAAAATTGAGACTTCTAAAAAGAAGTTAATTGATTTGTCTGAGGTCCCAAAACTAGCGAGTGCAAATGGGGAAAACAAAGATATGAAATCTTCTCTCCAAAGTTCTCAAAAGGCACTGAATGCTAATTTATTTCAAAAATAGCTTAATAGCAATGAAATATCTAGTACAAGGAATATGCTTAATAATGACGCTTTAATGCTAAGTGAATGACCAAATTTTGGACAAAGTTAGGTTGATTGCCCCATCCTGACAACTTGGTACAAAAGTTGATTTTTACACAGCATTGAAAAGTTTAAGAAAGTACTCATCATATTTTTGGTGATCATAAACACAAAACTTGACAGAAATAACATAATTTGGGTCTCTATTAAAATAATTTTTAAACATTCCCTTCCTTATTATGATTACATTTTTGGAATCTGAGGTAAAATACCTGTTTTCTAGTCTCCCATGTTACTATTTTGCATTAGAATATCTATCTTACAGAAGAGAATCATTTCAGGCAAAGAGTGTCTATTAGGAAGATAAGACCAACTGCACTTATACTTTTATTATTTTTACTCATTACACAATCATCTCCCCTTGTGATAAGTAGTGATGTTTATTCGCTGTCAGCTCATGGGGATGAAAAGTCATGAACCAATCACTCAGGTGGTAAAACTCAGAAGATACCCAGTGAGTAAAATATCCATGTAACCTATGAGAAGAGAAGCCATTCAAATGGGGTCATATCTTTAAAAAGTGTCCTTGACTATTCAGACTTTGGCCCATTTTTAAATTAGGTTGTTTGGTTTTTTGGCATTGAGTTTGTAAGTCTTTACAAATTCTGGATATTAACCCCTTATCAGATGTATCAGCAAATATGTTTTCCCATTCTGTGGGTTACCTATTATTTTGTTGATGTTTTTCTTTGCTGTGCAAAAACTTGGTAGTTTGATATAGTACCATTTGTTTATTTTGTTTCTCCAAGGAAGATATACAGATGGCCAATAGACACATGAAAAGATGCTCAATGTCACTAATCATCACAGAAATGCAAATTAAAACCACGAGATAACATCTTACACCTGTCAGAATAGCTATCATCAATAAATTAACAAACAACAAGTGCTGGTGAGGATGTGGAGAAAGCAGGACCCTTTTGCACTGTTGGAGGAAATGCAGACTGGCACAACCACCGTGGAAAGCAGTATGGAGTGTTCTCAAAAAATTAAAAACGGATCTGCCTTTTGACCCAGTGATCTCCCTTCTGGGAATATATCCAAAAGAAACCAAAACACTACTTTGAGAGAACATAAGCATCCCTATGTTCACTGCAGCATTATTTACAATCACCAAGATATGGAAGCAGCCCAAGGGACCCCCAGTAGATGAGTGAATAAAGCAGCTATGGGATATTTACACAATGGAATAATACTTGGTTGTGAAAAAGAAGAATATTTTACCCTTTGTGACAGTATGGATGGACCTGGAGAACATTATGCTAAGTGAAATAAGTCTGTCAGAAAGACAAATATCATATGATTTCACTCATAAGTGGAATCTAATGAACAAAATGAACTAAAAAGCAAAATAGAGGCAGACTCATAGATAGAGAGCAGGATGACAGCTAAGGGGGAGATTAGGGGATGGAGGAATTGAGCAAAAAGGAAAAGACTCATGGACATGGGGAACAGTGTGGTGATTGTCAGGGGGAGAAGGGAATAAGGTCAGTAAATGGTAATAGAAAAAATACAAAAAAAATAAAAAATAAAAATAGTAATTAAAAAAACATGTCTGGAAAAGAAAAAGTCTTTTTGACTACCAAACAGTAATTTCTCAACCTGGAAATGGATCCACAGGGCACACTACACTGACATTTTATTGTAAAGACAACAGCGCAGTGAGTAGTAGCACCATGACCTTGCTAAAACACTGCTTGGATTCTTACTTATTATGTTATTTCTGCAAAATATTTTAGTATGGTATCTTTCAGCAAACTTTTCCCACTGTAGATGTACGTATTTCTTGATACTAATTAATTAGAACAGAAAGAAGAGCTAAAATTGGGTAAAGTATGAAACCATGTGGACACTTAGCTTCATTTTTAAGTTGATTATACTTGTCTATTCTCTATATTCTCCTGTGATAGCTTACTAAGTAACAAATAAATCTTATTCATAGTAAATGAAAATGTTGCCCCTTGACAATGTTCAGTGTACTTCTATCTAGAGTAGCACAGAAAGAATTATGGCTAAAGAAGTTAGGAGGCCTGTGCTCTAAACTAGGAGGACCCACCCCCCAAGCTGAGGGCCAGTACAGGTCTGTGGCCTGTTAGGAACCGGGCTTGCAGGGAAGTTCCTCTGAGCTCACCTGCAGTCTCTGCCCTCCCAGCCCCTCACCTGGTCCACAGCAGGTGGTGAGTGGCAGGTGAGGGGCAGCGAGGAAGTGAAGCTAGCCTCAGCCCCGCCTCCTGCCCCCTTCTCCTTGTCTGTGGGGAAACTGGTCTCTGGTGCCAAAGAGGTTGGGAACCCTGCTCTAAAGAGAGGCTGTATTTGTTCCTAACTAGTTGTGTAGTCTCGCCTAAGTCTAACATCTCAGGAAAGATGACTTTTAAGGTCCCTTTTCACTTTCAAATTCTGACTCAATAACTGCTTCTTTGATGAGTCAATTTATAATTTGCAAAATAAAATTTCTTACCCTTTTCACTTTTAAACCAGTTACATAAGCTTTTTAAAACTTTTAAGACTTGTCCTTATAATTTTTAACCCTTTAAAGTATGTCATAACTACATTCACTCACATATAAGATGATAAGGAAAATAAAAGTTTTATTAATTAAAGTTAATTCCGCTAAGTTCTATTAAATTGAAATGATCAGGAGAACTTGGTCACAAAAAAGGCCATGTTTTCAAAAGAACTAATTTTATAACTGATATAATCTATTTGTAAATCTGAAAAATTCGTGTGCTTGAATTTTCAAGTCACAACTCTCGTTTTCTCTAACTACAATGCCATTTATTAGCATTACCTAATTCATAAGAGAATTAAAAGCAGTTCATTACTATATTGAACATGTCACATGTGTGTGATGACAGTGACTGGCGTGTCAGGAGAAATAAATGCAAAGTCTGCTGTTATCCAGAATTTCAAAACACAAATGAGAAACTCAAAGACAGACTAAAAAGTTGAAATGTTAGAAATCCTGACAGGCAAATTGTATTCAAGAAAACCTAGTTTTTAAAATGAATTTTGTGAACATTCTGTAGAACTCCTGCCAAATAGCATCTTTTTTTCATGTTATTGTTAAAAAATCACTTACTGCCATAATATAGAGATCAATTCATTATGACTAGCCACAGGATAAAAAAATGTAAGTAAATAGACTTAACCAAAAGAATGCATTCATTCAATTACTCCACAAACACATTTAGAAACCTTAATTTACACTTGTACTGTAAATAATTGATATATTAAGATTTTATTGTGTATACTTCATACTTTCATAAAAAGGAAAAAGATAAATTAGTGCTAATTTAGAAATAATGATATCAAATGATACATTTGTATTTAAAGACCCCTAAATATTAATTAACTCTGAACAAATTATGGGCCTATAATTAGAAACAATTATTTATAAATTTTTCTTCAAGTCAAGGCATAGACTAAACTATGACAAGCATTTATAAGATATGATGGCATCCTAAGCACATCTTTAAAAATATGTGTATGTCTATGTCCTTCTGGTTTGTGGCCCATTTACTCTTAATAAATCCAATCATATAAACACCAAAAATTCTAGATGACAAAAGGTGCTGTAAACAAATCAAAAGACGTGAGACAAGTTGTAAAAAATATGTGTCTCTATAATATATAAAGAGCTCTTTGAAATCAATAAGAAAAATATAATCTAAGAGTAAAACAGAAAAATAAGTTGTTCAAAGAAAATTAGAATGATTCTTAAACAAAGGAATGATGCTCAGCATCCTTTAGTGAAATGCAATTTGCAACTACAATGTGATAACCATTTTTCAACCTATCAGCTTGGCACAAAATCAAAACTTGGATTAACATTTCATATTAAATTGTACTATCTATTCATAAGTAATTTCTTATCTCCCTTGCTATACCGCCCTGAATTTATTTCCTATTCCATTGACTTTATCTTAGTCATATAACTAATGTTTGATTTAGCTCAGCCACCTTATCTTGCTTCGCCTTCCACCATGAAATAATGTATCCTAGACAGAGCCTGTTCCATCAGCCTGGGTCCTCTAATGAGAAGAAACGTGGAACAAATTTCCCATGTGAGTCCACTGTTTTTTAAAAAAAATATGTAAATATACATAAATTAAATTATTTAAATACACATCTAATTAAACTAAAATCTCTCGAATCATTACCCATCAACTATATATAATATTTCCCAAATTCAGATAAGCAGACCCAACACATATTTTTGGAGGCCTATAATTAATGTGTAATTTTTTATTATTAAAAAGTATTTTACCTGTTCAGAAAAAAAATTCTCATTTTTAACAATAATCCTCAGTTTAAAGATACTTTCATAGAATATAATTTTCTTTTCTGGAATAAACATTCCTTAAAAAAATTCAAAGACTGCAGTGAATATATTTTTGGAGTATGTAATTTTTTTCTTTCTTTTTTTTCTTTAAAAGAAGCTTGTGTATAATTCAAGTTTGAGAGGTGACAGCCATATTATCAATCAAATATTTGACTCTCACTCTGCCATCGCCTCCTTACCCAGCCTTCTCTCTCCCAGCATGCCATGAACTTCATGCTCCTGCTCCACTAGACACATCTAGTTGAGGGCAAACGACCTGTTGTTTCTTCCTTTAATGATTTTGTGTAAACTGTATATTCTTCCTGGAATATCTTCCAAACTCCCTTACCACTATTTGGCACACTAATTTCTACTTATCCTTTAAGATCTGTTGAAGCATCAGACCTTATAGGAATCCTGTCTTCATCTCTCACCTGTTAACTTTCTTGGGATTTCCATAATACAGGTAGAACGTAAGATCCTACTACTTGGCTCTAAGCTTTATAAAGATAGATGGTTTTGATTTGTTCATTTTTGTCCAGGGGTGTCCAACCTGCAGCCTGTGGGCTGCATGCAGTCCCACATGGCTGTGAATGCAACCCAACATGAAATCTTATATTTACTTAAAACAGTATGAGTTTGTGTGTGTGTGTGTGTGTGTGTGTGTGTGATTACGTGTTGTGATGTAATTAATGTGTGGCCCAAGACAACTCTTCTGCCAGTGTGGCCCAGAGACACCAAAAGGATGGATATCCTTGCTAGACCAACCATTTCAAGTTCTGTAATAGCCATGGCATTCTCTAACTAAAGGAAAAAAATTCAGCGACTCAGAACCCTGTGTTTCTGTGTACTGGTACATATGTGTATATATATGAGTACACACAAACACATATATAAGATGATGATGATGATGGCCATTATTATTATCAATATTATTATAAAAGGTTAACCAACACAATCATTTACCTCAGTATTTTCAAGTACAATCTGTTTCCTAAGATCAGGACATGCTCCCCACTCACATCATCACCTTTACATCTAGATTGAAATAATACTTCTTCAAGAAACCTTTCCCTGGACAAGGACTGCAGTATAAGAAACAATATGTCCTGAAGTGTTAAAGTTCATGGACAACAGTAGTAATATTAACAGAAATTTGGAAGTTGGCACTGCTTGTGGGAAAAGTGATATTACATTGAATATGACATAATGGCAGAACATATAAGTAGAGGTTTCCAACTTAGAGATGGAAATATTTCACTTAATTATGTAAAAATATCATAGAAAAAGTAAATTTTATTTATAAGTATGAAAGACTCATTTACAAGGTAATATACTAAACTAACAAAGTTAAAATCTTCAAGAAAGGATAAATAACATAATGACTTTTTTTTTTTTTAAAAAGACGCCTATTTAAAAGCCACAGATCTGAGGAATTAGGCAGTCCCTGGTGAGAGATTCTCTTATAATATCAAGAGAACAGAGTCCATCTCTGGCAGATGAAATCATAAATTCTATAGATGTCCCCCACCCCTCTGGCACATGCCCACACACACCACATGGAAGCACACACGCCGATATTTTATTCCCTTTCACAAGGTCTCCAGAAGGAACATAGGACCTCCATATTAGGAGCTGCATCTGAAAGAGAAAGTATCACCCAAAGGAATACTCAAGGAAAAACACACCAGTGAAAATGTTAAAATTAAAACATCTAAAGTTTTTGAGAAAAAAGTAATGCACTTGCCATGACTTTCATACATAATGGACTTCTTCATTCATTTTGTAAAGGCAATAACTCCTAACAAACACAACTGCCATTTCATTGTTATGTGTCCAATTGGCAATTAGATAGTCAATGCCATTATTACTGTATTTAAAGTGATCAAGTATGCAATTGCCCACTGTTGTCCTTTTCTTCCAGTACAAAGATTTGAACCTTATTTTTTATCTAAAAATATTCCATTTATATCTCTTTGTTGATAGATTTTCCTGTTGCTTTACTTCAAGGTCCTGTAGAAATCATTAGTGACATTATGCCAAGGGCTGAACCTCATAAGCAACCTGAACACTTTGATTCACTGAAAACCCAACCCACAATTCACTAAAAGAAAATGTAATAATGACCTGTCCAATTAAAACGCTTAAATTAAATGGAGAGAATCTAATGATTTCCCCTTATCATTCTGATATTCTAGAAGCATGGCAGGGGAACAATAAATACCAACACATGTGAAAGATGCCCACTCTATTGTAGTTTAAGGAAAGCAAGCAAAATCTTTTAAAAGGAAACTGCACTATTACATAAAGGGCACTCTAATGGATGCATCTAAGTACAAAAAGGGGCAAATAACCTCCTCTAAATTAAAACAAATTTAAATAAATTCTTAAGCCAATTAGACAAGTAGGAAGCTATCCTATTAACATGCTGAGGAAGTACAGAGAAAATAGGAAAGGCTGCCTGAGCATAAGAGTAGTTATGAAAAGCACAAATGAGACATCACTTATGTTCTATTAGTTCAAAAATAATAAATTTCTCTAATTTCTATAATTCTTGTCAATTATACATAATCATGCCTCCCAGTCATATACATGCATTTTTGTTTGCATACCTTCAGTTAAAGAAATTATAAAAGCAGACTCAAGGAACTGTCCTGCATCCTGAATATGGCATACCCATATAAAAGCAAAATCCAGCACAGGGAGAAGTACACTGGTTAATTTAATGACCTGACTTTAGAAAGCTTGCAGAGATATGTTCAACAGGATTAGAACTGACTATATATGAGTCTAGTATGCATACATGCATGAATGAACGAGGTACAAGAAGTTGGAAGATTCTAAATTGTATTCAGTGAATGGTTTTTGCATTGGAAGTGTACACTATTTAAATAAGCATTCTGCAAGTAAAAACAGGCTGCTAATAAACTAGCTATAATTGGTTAATAAAAATCTAAAGCAGTCATCTCCAAACTTATTAGCCTCAGAACACTTTCTCAAAAATGAAACAACAGAACTTGAAGAGAATAGAAATGTGAAACTAAAGAATAGGTGTAAGTTTGTGTGGTGGTGTTTGGAGCATAGTTGGTGGCAGAGTATTTCTCTAAATCTCTCCCTTCATTACACCAAAAGAATTCTAAATGTCTACAGAAGCAAATTAAGATATCTACTGTAAGATATATTTAAGATATATATATTAAGATATATTTTAAGATATATTTAAGATATATTAAAAAGATTTAAATGAGATTCTTATAGGTATTTTATAACTTATACCATAAAATACCATATTTTATCATGTTTGCTCTTTTTTCCTGTGTGATTTTGTCACTATTGTAAGTACTATACAAATATAATTGTTATATGTCCCATTATTCACATGTATTCCTCAGAAACAATCATTTACTATCCCTTCTATTTACGTTACTACTGATCCTGGGTCAGGAAAATCATACCTAAGTTACTAAGCATTTTATTCTTTCTTTGAAGACACCTAGCTCTCCTGTTAGCACAGGGGTTTCAACATAAGATATCCAGGAAACTATAACATGTTCACATTTCCTTCTAGGCCAATCTTGAAAGGAAACCTAACATAATATATTCCTAGAGAAGATTGTTAATTGTTTTGTTTTGTGTAAAATCCATTATAACAATGCTTCCATATGTGTTCATGTATTTGTTCCATAAAATGTCCAGCCATTGTTAATATAACAAGAACAGTTTGCACAACATCGATGTAACCTGGCAGCCAAGGAGAGTGGACTGGAATGAGCATGTGTGAACAATGACAACCTCACTGTATTAGTCAGTGGGAGCAGTAGACACCATTGAGTGAGCATGTGTACTGTGTGGCCATCACATTCAAAATGCCTGAGCGAGTACAGCAACACATCTGCATTAGATTTTGTGTTAAGCTTGAACATTCCTCCACAGAAACTATTTGGATGATTCCAATGGAGCCATGGGCAACCGGTGATTTGCAGCTTCATCACCACAATGTACCTGCTCATGCATCACATCTCCTGCATAGTTTTTTGGTGAAACATCAAATTACTCAGGTGACTCAGTCCCACTACAGCCCAGATTTTGTGCCCTGTGACTTCTGGTTTTCCTAAAACTAAAATCACCTTTGAAAGAGAAGATATTTCAGACTATCAGTGAAATTCAGGAAAATATGACTGGGCACCTGATGGAGAATGGGAGAACTGTGTGAGGTCCTGAGGTGCCTACTCTGAAGGGGACTAAGGCATCATTGTTCTTCGTACAATGTTTCTTGTATCTTCTTCAATAAATGTCTCCATTTTTTATATTACATGGCTGAATACCTTCTGGACAGACCATATATATGTATATATATATCACACATATCTGTGTATATATATATAATTTTAAATATATGAGGTAACCCAATAAACAAATGCATACATTTACCTCAGTATTTACCTTAGTAGTTTTTAAACACATCAAGCATGTCAAATAGGGCAGAAAAGGCTTTACTTAGTTATTATAAATATGTACAGTAGGTTTTCACATATAAATGCACATATATGGACATGTGTCTAACCATAAAATTAAAAATGTATTTAAATATTTCCACTAAGTTTGACCCCCGTTGAGAAACGAATCTTTGACAGTGACTCATGACATAAAGCTGGCAGGCTACACTTGTGAACAACTAAACTTGAAGAAGCAGCCACTAGGGGTGCAGACCCTAGGCAGAGCGTAGGCCAGAACCAGGGTGAGGGTGGCTGGTGGGCGCAGACTCAGTGCAGGCAGGGCAGGAAAAGAACGTGCCTGGTGTGCACATCGACATCCACAACGCGCCCTATGCACACATCATACACCACAGGACAGGACTGTCTTTGTGGCACTGTCAACTGCCCTTCTCATGGAGTCTACACAACTTATCCAGAACAGGTGGTCAGTGTCATGTGTGGTGGCCTGCACACTAAGAGTGGCCAGTGTCCAATCAGTCTCAGGTATCCTGTTCTGACATGTTTGAGCAAAAAGCCTACCAACTTGTCATTTCGCTTTATTAACGGCTTAAGTTTTAACGCTGGCAGCCAGAGCACGTTAGACCAATGGCAGATTCTGCCTGGAAAACACCAACGACTACAGCTAGGTGGTGGTGGTGACCTGTGGCAAAAAAGACCAGAAGTAAAGTGTGCCAGCACTGCACAACCTCCTGCACAAACTGTGGGCAGACCCTCTGCAGAGGGGCTTAGGGTCCCCTGATGATGCTCTTAAGTGTTAACTCCAGCCAATAGGCAGATGTGCATATTTAAGTGACATCTGTTTTCATCCTTACATTTGGCTTTGTAGCACCTTGAGACTGACTGTCAGACCACTGTGATAATCAGCCCCAGAAGTTTTGTGTTGTCTACTACTTGATGCAGATTATTTCAGTATTCAAGATCTCAGAAAGCGGTGGAAATGTCCATTTGCATATTCAGTTTTTCAAGTTGAGAGGTAATAGTGTTGGGGAAGAACGGATGGGAATCCAACACATTTTTCCCTCTCCCTCTACCCTCCATTTCTCCTCCATTACAGAAGAAAACCCAATATCACCAAAAAAAAAGGAAAAAAAAAGAAAAGAAAAGAAAAGAAAAGAAAAAGCAACTGCCTGCATTACAAGGTTTGCCTGGATAAATTGCCAGTACTAGACTTTTTTTCCTCTCAAACAAGGGACAGGAACAAGTTTGCTTCTACTTAGTTAGAAACTGAAGGACAGGAAATTTTGGATGGTGATTGTCATAAACATTTAAGAACTAATTTTTCATTTCAATGTATTGTATATATTGAAAACAAACATATTAAAATTAAGTTGATCAAAGTAAAATATTTTACTTGACCAGAAATAAGACTGCAGAAATGCAATGAAGAAAGCCATATTGGGCTTTCCCAGTAAGGTTAATTAAATCTTATTAATTTAATTAGCAAATACAACAGTTTCTGAACATTGACATGTTATATCATGATAGCCAGTCCAATTTTTATGTAATATGCATACTGAGTACATAATTGGCTATAATAGATATTTATTGATTGAATTATGTACCCAAATCTCAGAAGCAATATACCATAATATAATAAATAAATACATTTATTATGTGAAGCCAGAAAACACAGGTTTAAGTCATAATTCTTCTCTAATACCTCTCTGATCCTTAGTTGACTTGTTTGCAAATTGTGAATGATAACAATAACTATCTTGCAAAGGTGGTACAAACATTTAATATTTACTATATATGGAAAATGCTTTGTAAAATGCAAAATGCAATATGCATTAGCAATTATTAGTCAATAAGGCATTGTTTATAAACTAAGAAAAGTAACTCCAGTGCATAAAATAAATCACACAAATTCTCATATAAAATGATCTCTTTCAGTAATGCTACTTCTCATACCAGTGATTATATTTTCCTCTTCAGTGAATGATGCAGAAAAGAGCAGTAGGATGCTTTCCTGCATGTTTAACCCACCGTCAATTATTTTCAGATTGTTTACGTTGCATACGATGCATGCCATAAGAAAGGAAACAACATTAAGTTTCTGAAATGAGCATTTAAATGTTCAGATTGTTTAAGCATTTCATTTATTATATGATTTATATGATGTTTAGCATAAGCATATGCACACATGAAGGAATGAATTTGAAAAGTCAACACTAGGTGGGTCCATAGTAATGAACTGAACATTTTAAATTGAAATGTGAGAAATATCCCTGTTTAAAAAGCTGCATTACAGCTAAAAAAAAATCATAAACCAATGAAATGAAGAGAAAGAAAAGCTCACTTGGTATTTTTAAAAGGCATATAAAATATACATAAATAGGAAATATAAAAAGTAACTAAATATGCAAAATATTCTAAATTATTTTTAATTTAGAGATTTAGCATCTGCCAAAACAGTTTCTTTCCATATAATTATACAGAAAATATGCAACATATAGTAGAAATAGGGAGATAATATAAAGTCTGTAAGTTATCTAGAATAATAGTTCCCCAGATAAATGTATTTTTTATTAAAAACAATAATTTAAAACTACCCTTACATTTTCACAATAATTTTAGCTAATGGATGTAACAAAAATATTTTATCTCATTAATGAAACATTGTAGGATAGTAGGAAATGTGTAGAAACTATGTGAATATAGAAATGGGAAATTGGAAAGACTTTTTAACCAAAGATTAGTCATTAAAATCAGTATAAACAGACCTTAATGTCTCCTATCTGTCTCTATCCTCTGATTTCCCTGGCTTTGGTGTTCCTAAATAGACATTTTTTAAAAACTATGATGTTTTGGTTTTGTGGTTGAGAAGATCCCTATAATAGAAATTCTCATGATCCTATCTCACAGTGGGTGGGCAATTTCATTTAATCTCTTCTATTTTAATAATCTTCTATTTTAACAAAGTCTATATGTCAAGACACCCAAATAATATCTCTATCCCAGACTCCTCATTTAATGTCATAACTCCACTTGGATGACTTATAAGTATCTCAAACTCAACATGTCCCAAAAGTAAGCTCTTCACCTCTCCACTCTCCATCCCAATTTTTCCATCATAATACAACATCTACCCAATTATTTTGGCCCCAAACCTAGGATTCAGTTATTCTTTTTTTTTAAGATTTTATTTATTTTTTTAGAGAAAGAGGAAGGGAGGGAGAGAGAGAGAAACATCAATGTGGGATTGCCTTTCACACACCCCCTACAGGGGACCTGCCCCACAGCCCAGGCATGTACCCCGACTGGGAATCAAACCAGTGGCCCTTTGGTTCGCAGGCCGGTGCTCAGCCCACTGAGCCACACCAGCCAGGGTGGGATTCAGTTAGTCCCAACACAGTCCCTTAGGCTCCCAAATTAATTTTGCCTCCAAGTCTTTCCAGCTGTCTCTAATGTCATTGCCACCATAGCAATCCAAAGCATTATCATCTCCTGCTAAGGTACTACAATGTACTTTTAATCAGTCTGCCTCTACTACTCTTATTCTCTTCAATCTACTTTTTACCCAACACAATACCCAAATTGCTGTGCTTAGAACAAAAATCTGATCACAATATTATTTCCCATGATTAAAATTCATCCATCTTCACATTTTCACTTGGAATAAAATCCACAAACCTTACTGTGGCCTACACAATACGTCTTTATTGCTACCAGCTCCAGTCATAGCAGTTTTATCTCTATTAACAGAATATATGAAATCATTGCTGAACTGAAGCTCCTCTCCTCTGCTATTTCTCTGTTTGTAACAAAGCTTATCTAATTTTTATTTGGCTAATTTCCACTTACACTTTATTTCCATTTAAATTCTACTTTTCTCTACCTCCAGACTAAGCTCACTCAGCCTAATTTTCAGTTTTGGAGCATTCGCTGTTGGTTACTGCATTTATTTTCATGGTAAAATGTGGTTAAAAATAGTTCATAATGTATTAAACAATACTAGAGCTTAGAGACAGGCGCCATATCAAAGATGGCTGGGTATGGTTCTGGACAGTATTCTTTCGGTTTACTACCAAACCAGCATAACGGTGCAACTATGTGACACGTGCTACACAAGTGTACAAGTGTGTGTGGGGGGACAAAGCTCCAAATGACTCTCTAATGTAAGAAACACCAAAGTTCTGTAGTCATCTGTCCTTAGTGCCGACTGACTGAACAATTCGCCAAACTAGAGAAGCCCAGAAACATTTTATAGCACAATAGCGTGTCAACATGCAGAATTCTCCTTATTAACATACAACATACTACTGCTGGGTAGCAGTCACAATAGCACTCTATTTTACACTGATATGTGAATCGATGTGATCCACCCCACTGCCTATCACAGGGAAAGAAAAGCATGGACCCCCTTCTCCCTAACAAAGGAGCCCCTCGTAGACTTGCAGCTATTCTACAACTTCAGGAGATGTGATTCATATATATGCAATTCACCCAGTTTAAGTGTGTACTTCAATAGTCTGAGGTTTATTACATTATCACTTTTTTAAAGTTGTGGATATATATAATACAATTTAGTATTTTACATGTATAATTCAGACCATTGACTGCATTCATGATGTTTTCTAACCAGCACCACTGTTTTCAAAATATTTTTATCACAGCAAACAAAACTCTGTAATTGTTAAGTAACTTCGCATCCTCTCTTTCCCTTCAACCTCTAAAAACTCTAATCTGCTTTTTGTCTCTATAAATTTGCCTACTATAGTATTTAGTACAACTGAAGTCGTATAGTATTGTCCATTTGTGCTTGGCTTATATCACTCACCATAATGTTTTCAAGGTTCATCCGTGTTGTAGCAAGTATCATTCCTTCTTATGGCTGAAAAATATTCTAGTGCATGAAAATACCACATACGCTTATCTACTGATGGAAAATTAAGTTGTTTGCATATTTTGCTGATTGAGAATAGTGCTACAATGAACACTGATGTATAAGTATGTGTTCATGTCCCTCTTTTCAGTTTTGGGGGTACATATCACCAAATTGAATTGCTGGATCATAGGGCAATTCTGTTTAACTTTTTGAGTCAGTCTTTTCCATAGCATTTCACCTAGCAAAGCAAGATGGTTCCAATTTCTCTACAACTTTGTCGACACTTGTTATTTTTCATTTTTCATTGATGTGTTTTGTTTTTTATTATTGCCATCCTAGTAGGTATGTCAGCTGACTCATTTTTGTAGAACTAATACAAATTCACCCAGCATGATTACCACCACAATTACTACTAAACCTCTTCCACAGTGGAAAGATTTAGATTTAAATAATTATAAATTAAATTCAATACAATAACTATATAATTGATTAACAGATGGGAAAGCTGTGTAGATTTTTTTCACATTTGATGATGTCTAGGAAACAAAAAATACAATAAATTAAGTGTCTTTTCAATAATTCTAATATTTTAAGAGAGAACTACAATCTCTGTTAAATCCTTTACCTTCCACAAGACTATTAATTTTTTAGCCAAATAACAGATTTTGGGAGGGGGAATCAACATAGATTGAGAGTAAGTGCTAAACATGGGGGCAAGCACTTTTATATGCAGTATATTATATATTCCTCAAAATAGATAATAATTGTATTTATTATTTACTATTATATAGATGAAAAAGTGAGAGTATAAAAGAATTATATTTGTAAAAGTAGCAGAATTAGAATAACTTCATGGCATTGAACTTTTTATTAGTATTTCACTTTTTTAATACTCACTTGAGGATGTTTACTGATTTTAGAGAGAGAGGAAGAGAAGGAGAGAGAGAAAGAAAGAGAGACATCAATGTGAGAAAGAAACGTTGATCAGTTGCCTCCCATATGCACCCTGATCACAGATTGAACCCGCAATCCAGGTATTTGTCCTGACCAGGAAATGAACCCATGACATTTTGGTGTAGGGGATGATGCTTCAATCAACTGAGCCACACTGGCCAGGGCAAATTTTTTACTAGTTTTTCATCTCTGTATTTAATAAGTATGTATTAAGTACTTACTAACATCTTATGCAGTATTTCCAAATATAAAACAATCAAAATTATACTGCTTTGCTTAAAGGCTGGGGAAAGTTCAGGATAGGCACCATGGGCCCTTGTTCTCCAAGGCTTCCCATAGGTCTGCAGTTTGACATGAAAAATATGAGATAATACTACCGTTCCTTAATCTGTAATGTCAGTTGAGTGTTTCCATATAGGATCCAAAAACTGTGCGTAAACATTTTGGGATAACATAGATTACAAAACTAAAAAGCTAAGACTCTAAACATACCCTGGACAAATTCTTTCTTTTTTCATTTTTTAAAATTTTTTATCTTTTTGTTTTATGTTGTTGACACTAACATTCTCTTAGTGACTCAAAATTCTACACTTTATCATTCCAAATTAAAAGAAAACATAAAATAACACCTACGCAAAATCTAGTATAAAAAGATAGTGAGATCCCAAATCTTGGCTACTGTAAGCAGCCCAAGTGCCCATTAGTAGATGAGTAGATAAAAAAGTAGTGGTACATTTACACAATAGAAAACTACATGGCTGTAGAAAAGAAGGAAATCATCTTTTGCAACTGCATAAATAGACCTGGAGAGCATTATGCAGTAAAATAAGCAAGTCAGAGAAAGACAAATACCATATGATTTCACTAATATGTAGAATCTAATGAACAAAACTAACAAAATAGAAACACTCACAGAGACAGAGAACAGAGTGACAGCTGCTAGAGGGGAAGGGAGTAGGGGGTGGTAAAAAAAGGTGAAGGGACTAAGAGAAAAACAGAAATAAAAAACCTCACAGACACAAACAATATGGTGATAATAGAAAGAAAGGGTCTTGAGGGAGGTAGGAGAGGATAAAAAGGGAATAAATGGTGATGGAAAGAAACTTGGGGTGGTGAACACACAACACAGTATACAACAGAGGTATTATAAAATTGTACCTCTGAAATCTATATATCTTACTAACCAATGTCACCCCAATAAATTCAATAGTAAAACTAGATGAGATTACAGGGAGTAGACTCCTCATTATTCAATAAACTCATAACCAGACTATGGTCTTTCTTTTCAAAATCAGATTATAATTTTCCTGCAAAAATATTAGGTCCATGCCTTAGTTCTCTAAAATAACTAGTCTTTTGGACAGGAATGACAGGAAGATAGTATGGAAAAGAGAATGGATCACTTTGTAAGCAAATGAAAAAGAAAAGTAATTTGTGGAATCATAATCTTAAAAATGAATTAATGCATAAAAGGCAAGACACATGATTATGGATAAAGTTTTAGTCTTATGAAAAATAAGGAACATTCTTGTACAAAATAACTTGGGAGAACTAGGAAAAGTTTACAGAAGAAAATTTTGAAATGTGTTACAGAAAAGTTAAGACAGAAAATAATCTTGATATGTTTGGAAAAATCAATAAAACCTTGTTGACAAAAATAAGCTAAAATATCAGTCTAAAAGTAAATCACTTCTATTTCACTATAAATCTGCATTGTATTAAATTTGTAAGTTAAAAGAACAATATAAGTTAATTTGTCAGTCTTTTTTTAACTTATATATAAGCATTCTAAAATCCTAAATCAATAAGCATAGTGCAATGGAAAATGTTCAATTGCTATATTTATTTTTTCTTTTCATTTAAAATATAGTTTATAGATTATACTATTATAGTTGTCCTATTTCTCCACCTTTATTCCCCTCTGCACTGTGTACCCTCTCCCACTTGCATCACCCCCTCCTTAGATCATGTCCATGGTTTGTACATATAAGTTCTTTGGCTTCTACATTTCCTATATTATTCTTAAGCTCCCCCTGTCTATTTTCTACCTACTATTTATGCTACTTATTCCCTGTACCTTATCTCCCATTCCCCTCCTCCCCTTCCCTGTTGATAATCCTCCATGTGATCTCCATTTCTATGATTCTGTTCCGGTTCTAGTTGTTTCTAGTTGCTTAGTTTGTTTCAGTTTTTGTTTTTTATTTTAAGGTTCATTTGTTGATAGTTGTGAGTTTGTTGTCATTTTACTGTTCATAATTTTGATCATCTTCTTTTTCTTAGATAAGTCCCTTTAATGTTTCATATAGTAAGGGCTTGGTGATGATGAACTCCTTTAACTTGACCTTATCTGGGAAGTACTTTATCTGCCCTTCCATTCTAAATGAAAGCTTTGCTGGATAGAGCAATCTGGGATGTAGGTCCTTGCCTTTCATGACTTTGAATAATTCTTTCCAGCCCCTTCTTGCTTGCAAGGTTTCTTTTGAGAAATCAGCTCATAGTCTGATGGGAACACCTTTGTAGGTAACTGTCTCCTTTTCTCTTGCTGCTTTTAAGATTCTCTCCTTATCTTTAATCTTGTAGGATGTAATTATGATTTGCCTTGGTGTGCACTTCCTTGGGACTCTCTGAGCTTCCTGGACTTCCTGTAAGTCTATTTCCTTTGCCAGATTTGGGAAGTTCCCCTTCATTATTTTTTTCAAATAAGTTTTCAATCTCTTGCTCTTTCTCTTCTCCTTCTGGAATCCCTATTATTCAGATGTTGGGATGTTTAAAGTTGTCCTGGAGGTTCCTAAGCCTCTCCTCACTTTTTTTTTGAATTCTTATTTCTTCATTCTGTCCTGCTTGAATGTTTATTTCTTCCTTCTGGTCCAAACCACTGTGGCACATGCCTACAGTTCTAGTTATTAGGGAGGCTGAGGCAGGAGGACCGCTTGAGCCCAGAAGTTCTGGGCTGTAATGCGCTATGCTGATTGGGTTTCTGTGCTAAGGTCGGCATCAATATGGGCACTCCTGGGACCAGAGGGCCACCAGCTTGCCTAAGGAAGGGTGAATCAGTCTAGGTCAGAAATGGAGCGGGTCAAAACTCCTGTGCTGACCAATTACTAAATTTAAATTAAAAGAGTTTTTTTCAAAAAACTTAAAATATTATCACAGTCAGCCAGTGAAAAGTGTCTAAATCTTCCTTTATTGATTTTTTATTGACTTTTTTATTGGCAACTCAGTACAATAATAATAGACAGCTAAAGCAGACCCCAATTTTTAAGATAATTTGATGAATTTACATAAAGAATAAAAGTGAAGCAGGATTAATTATAAAACATGAAAGATCAAATACCAAGCTCCTTCATTTTGGTCCTATTTATTCCTCATGTATTCAAAAAGGACTTCATGTTGGTTGGTTGGTTGTTTTGAAGTGTGGTTTATTTTGTCTTTTTTATGGTCATTAGTGCCCTGCTATGTCTCATTTGTTTAAGGTACAAAATACATAACTCAGACAATTCTGGAACATTTTGGAATATGATGTATTGTCTTCTACTGTGGCAGTGTAGTGTCATGACTAAAATTGTAGGTTTTAGACAGGGTTCACATTGCATCTCTGCCATTCATTAGCTACACTCAGTGCCTCAGTCTTCCCATGTGTTAAGTGAGGCTGATAATAATACCTACTTGACAGGGTTATGGTAAGGATAAATTCAATAAATATCCTTAAGTGTCTTGCACATAACATGCATTCTTTAAGTTTTGCTATTAAGACCATAAAGGGAGCCAACATTTTTATACCCTGAGACTTGTATTTAACCCACCATATTATTTACCCTAACAAAAGGTTATCCTTCTAAACTTACTTGCAAGCAAAATGACAATGGGTAGAAATTAGAATTAGCATGCTCTTTCTAGATATAGACATGAGCTTCAAATATAGTTCATATAACTCATTTTAACTATTAAATATAGCAATAAGTACAAAAGATATGTTCTATACATTGTGTAAATATATAAATTTAAAGAACAAACCAATATTTTATTTCACTCTCATGAAAGAGCTGATTTTAATATAAAATTGTAGTAATTTCAATTCTTTCAGAGCATAGAATTAATGGAATCCTTGAATATTCATAAGATAATCTCTGAACCAATTAAAGGAAAAAAGTTCAGTCTGAAATTAAATAAACCTAAAATCTATTTTGTCAAAATTGCTTAGAAACTGACACCAGACAGTTTGACAAAATTTTAGGGAAATAGGTAAACAGTCTTTCCAAAGAATCTCAGTCTCATGGACTATGTCTTCAATCACTTCTATGATGTCAGCGCTATTAAAAAACTAAGTGGAAGATAAGAACTGTAAACAAGAAGAGAAGAGTTGGAGAGACCTAAGAGTTACTAGAACCCAAGAACAAATACAGGGATTGGCTTAATTTTAGTTACTTTATTGAAGATTAGATGAATATAGGATTTGTTAGGATTAGAAATCATGAGATTGTAAGATTGGAAAACAGAAGGAATATTACTTAGGAAGTCATGTAAAACTCCACTAGACATACATTTGAAGGTGTATTTATAGCTGTCACAGAAGTCAGGGGACTATATCCCTCTTTATACTAATATATTGAATCCCTTTTGTATGCCTGGGGTATACAGAGACAGTCAAAACCCTGATAATTTCTCTTTCCAGGTCCTTGGATTTATTGTAAACTTATTACTTGTTTAATAAACAAGCAGAAAAAATATCAACTTTTATTTTAAAAATCTGTTACTTTAGACATAGAAGAAAATATGCTGTGAAAAGCAAATATAAGTTGCTAAAATAAAAAAAAGGAGGAAACAAATTAAAAGGAAGAGATTCAGATTCTGTAAAATAGCCTTTCTCCTAAATATAGTAAAAATACTTTGCTTTATTGTAACTGAATTTGGCATTTAACCTCATTAGCTTCTCTGACATATCAGTGAATTCATACTTGGATTAAAACTATTGGAGGTTGATAAAAAAAGGACAATAGCAAGTAGATAAGACTTGTTATAAGAGATTATCCTCTATAACTTAATATGAAATAATTTAATCAACAAGAATTTCTTCCAACATTTCATTGAGGTCATCCTCACAATACAGAGGTGGCTCAAAGGGGAGATAGAAAGCAATAATTTGGGAATGTGGAACATGCTATAAAATGATACTCTATTACTCTATCCTTTTCCCAATTCCCAAATCCAAAAAAAGAGAATCAATGAGACTAAAGTTTGAGTAAACAGAAAATTGTTATAATGAAAAAGGTTAAGATGTAGGCACGGCCAGGTAGCTCACTTGGTTAGATCATCATCCCCATGAACCAAGGTTGTGGGTACCATTTCCAGTCAGGACATATATAAGAAATAACCAATGAACACCAAGATCATTGGAGTAATGGATCAAGGTTTCTCTCTCTTTCTCTCTCTCTCCCTCTCTAAAAATGGATAAAATTTAAAAATATGCATAAAGAGAGGCTGAAAATATTGAAGACAAAATTTATCTCATTATTTTATCCAGGGTATGCTGTGCATAAAAAACAAAAAAACCCAAATGATTTTCTTATTTCCCTTGAACCACAAACACATCCCCCCGCACCAACTACCACTCTAAACCTGTTAGCACTGTATCCCAGATACTAATTTGTAGATTAAATAGGCTTTTATGGGCTGGCGCAGTTATTCAAACACAATTCATAACTCTATTTCTGTAGGAAAATGTGTTGTGAATTCCAAATCCCAAACAAACTATTTGAAACAACCTGTTCACAAGTTTGGGACAGCTTGCATACTGGGTATTTTGTGTTTAAGAAATAAATAACACCTTACTTGATAAAAATGTATTAGGACATGTGACTTGTATTGCTGTTATTAAACTTCAATAAATTCATCTGCAGTAAGTACCCAAAGGTGCGCTAACTTAATTTAAACATCTGCAAAATTTGGCTGGTAAACTTCCAAGAACAGATTGACTCACGATATTTTCAATGTCCAAAAATTTGTCTTCCAGTAATAAAGAATAGCATGTTGCACATTTCAACATGTCTTCAATCTTAAATAAAAATGAAATCTAAATGCAGCCAATAACAAATGCAATCCAATCAAGAATATTAAAATTTAAAACCATGTCTTTTGATTTATGTCTTATATAGGAAGCAAAACTTTGGAATTAATCATGGAAAGTGTAAATAGTATTAATTATACACAAAAACTGAAACATGAGATTGTAGATGTGATATCAAACTTCCCTCCAAGTACCCTGCTACGCTATGTCTGAAGTTAGTCTGAAGCTTGTACAGTCTATTTTAAGAGGTTTCTAAATTAATCTCTATGGTAGGATTCCTCAACCAGTAGCCAAGACCTACTAACAGATAGCCAATTCTAGTTTCAATACCTACATGCCTCCCCAAGCAGTATACCAAAATTGAAGTTAGTAGTTCTCCCTTTAGGGATTTTTATTAATACTCCTTCCAATTTCATTAGCACTAGTTTAGAGGAATGCTAAATCTTTTCATTTTGGGAAACTCAAAGTTTCAATGAAATGAAAAAAAAAAGTGATATTTCCTTTAACTGAAATTCCAGAATTAAAAATATATATATATCATAAACTCTTCAAGATGCATTAGGAATAATGGTTTAAATACATTGGGGTACTATCTATTAGATTAGTTTTTTTCAATTGTATTTCCTAATCTTTCATGGCCAACATTCTATTCAACATATGGCCTGGTGCTAATCAGAACATTCCCTGACAGCAGTGATGAACTACTACTCTTCAACTATCACCACAGTATATAATTTTTTCTGATCATTTTGCACACACACGCATTCATGAGAAGCTTGGGTTTTAGATTCTGATTTATTTAGCTCATTGTTTACTTTTGAAAAAAATCATTGAATGTGGCCTTTAAAAATTATTTCTGAGTGAAGAATCCTGAAAATATAGGATGACATTTGTTTGTTTATTTTTGTTTTGTTTGTCTTCCAAGAAGGAAATTCTTAGGTATATTTCCTTTAGAGGCTCAGAAATGTTATCAAATTGATATTCATTTTTCCAAATTTTTGCTTAATATCTGATAGTTATTTTTGCCAATTCATAAATATAAATCTTTGTTTTCTACTAATGTACTCAATGATGACTAGGAAAATTTACTCGTTCCTTGATATGGGAAAATATTGCCTATGTCCCTGGAATGTTTATGACAATATTGTATTGTAATAGGTAATATTGATTTAATAATTTAACAAGTCCTACAGCATACTACCTAGAGGGCAGAGATCATATTGTTTTCTCTATGTGATCAGCATCCAGAATAGTCAATGAATGATGTATGATTGAGGAACTATGTACATGTATGATCTCCTTGGGAAGGAAGGAAGTACTAAAGAACACTTTGCAGTCAAACTTTAATTCTAAGCTTTGAGAAATGTATTTGGAAAGAATCTTTTGCATGAATATAATCATAAAACCCTTCTTTTCATAAAAGTCCATTTTATGACTTACAAAACAATGCATCCCCCTACCTCACCATTTTCACCCTTAATCCAGGAGAAATATCATTTCTATGTCACCAAGAACTTACAAACTAGATTTCCCTTACATTTTGTCCTAACTTAGTATTTGTCAAATTATTTGAGGTGAAGAAAGGGTAGTCATTTTTAAAAATAGTAGCTTTCAATAGTGTTCTTTAAACATAATTTTAGTGAATTAAAACAAAAATTTAAACAAAATTTAAAAACAAAGTAAAGCTTAATGTGTAGCCTTGGAAATCAAAATCTGCAAGAATGATCTGAGGCAACACCAGAAACAGCATGATTTCCAAATTATTTCCCAGTTTTGAAGCTAAAGACTCAGAGAAAAAAAATTAAAAGAATAATCTCTCTTACTTTGATTTCTCTCAATACTTAATTTCTCTATATGTCTTTTATATAGTCATTGGTCCATTTATTTAGTAACTATTTACTAAAAACCTATTATATGCCAGTACTGTGCTAATAAGCAACAGAGAAATAATAATGTACAAAGCATGATCCTTGCCTTAGAGAAACTTATGGATATTGAGGGAGGAAAACAAGCAAAAAGGTAATTTCAACACACTGTGTTAAGTGGTACAAAACGAGTAAATTTGGATTATAAGGGCCTATGAAATGCACAGAGTAGTGTAGGAGAAACATTTAGCTCGGTCTTGGATTAGTCGTGGAAAGCATTTTACAGAAAAGACTTTTAAACTGAAGTGATTTAGAAGACCACCGATGGGTGGAAGCAGGGGCTGGCTGAACCTCTGATATGTATGTTTCCTGATAATGAACAGTGTGCTTACAATTCCAGAAGTAAGAAAGAATGCAACCTGTTTTGGGGAATAGTAGGGTGTCTAGTATGATTATATCACCAATTATAGTGAAGTAGTGATGACAGAATGAAGACATATAATCTGGGTTCTTAACATCAGTCTCTGATACATGAGAAAATCAATAAAGATTATCTGAATAAACAGATAATAATGCCAAAATGAGAGCAGATTTCAAACTTTCTACATTTTTATTCTGTCACTTCCATTAAATTGACACTCTATGCTTAAATTAGACATTCTCTAGATCTAGCAAATCAAAGTTTGAAAATGTTGCTTAGTAAATATTGAGTAGGCATTTGATATAATGGACAGACAAGAGTAATGGTAATTAGTTATTGTTTCTTTGTAAATGTGTTTTTAAAGTATTTGAAAATGCTTTAAAATCATTTGTTCTCTGAAGTATTTTAAGTGCCCCCCCATGAGCTCAAATACAAACTTCATTTATATAATTTTATTTTGTTAAAAAGAGAAACTGCTGCCCAGCATTTGTAAAATGACTGCATATTCTAACTTGGCAAAATTAATATGATCAGTTTTTTACTGTATTTGTTTTTATACATTTTCTTCTCTAACTGATAATAAATACATGTGCATACTAAAAAGAGATAACTTAACATTTGTAATTAAATTACATTGTACAAATTTGTCTTTGTGTTCTTATAATATAAGGTGGGAACCCCCCAAAATGGAATTATCTTCTGGAGGGCAGCCCCTTGTAGTACAGGCTTCCCCTGCTAAGTGGTTGTTCTAGGAGCCTATCTGTATCAGTGTACCAGCTGGTGTTGTTGTGAGAAGATGCATTTGGCTTCAGTGAAATTTTTTGAAAACTCAACGTGTTTGGCCATTTCATGATGGGTGATTTACAACCACACCTGCTCACACCATGCTGAGTGTTCATCAGTTTTTGACAAAAAAAATGGTATGGCCCCTGTGCCTTACCCTCCATATTTGTCTGATCTCACCTTGAGCAACTTTTTTTATTTCCCTGATTTAAAAAAAAGTCCTTAAAGGGAAATGATGTGGAAGAGGTAAAAGAAAAAATGGCAGAAACACTAAAAGGCATCAAAATTGACGGGTTCAAACACTGTTTTGAGCAGTGGAAAAATGTCTCATTAAGTGTATTGCATCAAGTGGAAAGCACTTTGGAGGTGACTGAAGTTTAAACATATAAGAACAAATACACAATTTTTATAAATAAATTCCATTTTTTCGGTTCCCCTCATATGTAACCTAAATAGTTTGCACAATGAACAGAGAACTTGAAAGAATTGTAATGCTATTGCCAAGCGAAAAACCCTCATAGGTACACATCCAAACCATCCAGTTCCCTGCCTTGATGTGCTCTTTTATATTTTGTTGCTGAGAAGAAAACCAAGAGGAAAACTGTATTAGATTCCTATGGCTCTTTTACTGAATTATCACAAACTTAGTGGCTTAAAACAATGAAAATTTATTATTTTGCAACTTGGGGGTCAGAAGTCCAAAACGGGTCTCACTGGCCTAAAATCAAGGTATTGGCAGGACTGTGCTCCTACATAGAGGCTCTTAGGGGGGATTTCACTGTCTTGCTTTTTTTTCTAGCTTCTTGAGGCTGCATTCATTACTGGTCTCATGATCCATTTCATGTTCACAGTCAGCAATGTTGAGCCTTCCTGAGAATGCCATCTCTCTGCCTCCTTCTTCCCTATTTAAGGAGGCTTGTGATTACATTGGGCCCATCTGGATAATTCAGGATGATCTCCATGTTTGAACTGATTGGCTTTCTCAATTTCACCTACAACTTTAATTTCCCTTTGCTATGTAATATAACATATTTACAGGTTGTAGGGATTAGGACATGGATATCTTTGGGAGGCTATTATTCTCCCTGCTGAGGAAACAGAATAAGAAACTGAATCCATTTTGAACCTACCTTATATATGGACTATATTTTATTTTTGCCCAATAAGATCCAATGGATATATGATGTTAAGCTTTCATTAAATTTCAAAGACACAAGACAAAATCCCTGTCTTCATTAAGTTTGCAAAAAGAAAAAAAATACACACACACACACACACACACACACACACACACATATATATATACACACATATGTCCAAAGTAGAAATCTTTTGGGACAACAACCTTGCACCACTTTAAGTACTTATTAAGTACAAAAATAATCACTGTTATTATCAACATCCATCAAATTAATGTGATAATGTATCAATAGTAATAATTTCATTACATAAATCATAATATACTATTAGAAGAAAAACAAAATATGTCTTTCATCAGTTGGGTGATTCATCAGTCCCCATAGAGAAAGTAAAAAAATTTAGTCATTCAACCAACTAAATGACATGGTGCTAAATAACTGATTTGAATGATCTTTTATTTCATCAACATGAATGCTTTTTTTCACTGAAGTGACAGACCATTGTAGTAACAAGTAGGGGTGGTGCCAGTTCTAGGAATGAAAAAATACTGTGGGGATTATAATAACCATTATAATAACCATTTATGATCCTTGAGAAGTTTGTATTGTAGACTTTATCAAGCCAGCCAACCTTTTCCTTTATATTTCATTATTTTCCAGAAAAAAATGCTTGAAATTCTACTTTGAGTTCCTCTTCTTCTTGTGCTAATCAAAAACTCACTTTAAAAAATTACTCTTAGGTCCTTGTTAGGAAAAGAAAAGTTGTTTACTTTCTTTTCTCAACTACAAAATGTGGTAGAGTTTAATCAATAGATTTTACTTGCTTATTGCAGTTAATAAAGCTAACTTTAATGATTGGTTTAACATGCTATTGAGTGCCTACTAAGTGTAGTACTATTTTAGAAGGTATGCATATAGTAGAAAATAAGACAGACATGAGGAGAATAAAATCCATACATGAGCCAGAACAAAAGGATCAAATGGTGGTATCAGTCATGCAGATAATTAAAGTAAATGGTGTGACCTAGAGTGACTGGGTGTTTGACTGTGTGGTCAGACATGGCCTCTCTCAAAGGATGGCATTTAAGCTGGGATCTTAATAACAAGGAGAAGCCAACCATGCATACATTGATAGAAGTACTCTTCAGTGGTCCTGTGGGACCACAAATGGAAATAAGCATTAATGCAAGCTTGGTGTGCATGAGATGCAGAAGACAATTGAAGCCAGAGCATAGTAGGCTAACAGGCTAGTGAGCTTAAAAGACAGTAATACAAAATGGCCTTAGAGACGCAGCCACACCACATCTAGAGGATTCTGAAAGTCATGGTAAAACAGGGGAAGGGAATTCATTGAAAGGTTTCAAGTAAGAAGAGAATTTTATTTGATATACATTATAAAATGATGCCTCTGGCTACTATGTGAAAAGATAATCAATTGTGGTGGGGGGAGCTCATAGTGGAAGAAAAAAACAATGTAGAAACTATATTACATTAATCTGAATGAATGAAGATGGTGAGTTGGCTAAAATAATGTAACAGAAATGAAGAACACTGGCTGGCTTTGTGTTATCTTTTGGGGGTAGCACAAAAACTTTGGTGACTGCCTGGATGTGGAAGAGAAAAAGATAAGAATCAAAAATAATTCACATGTTTTTGAATTAAGAAAGCAAATGAAAGATTGTGCTATTTATAGAGATGGAGAAGAAAAATAGAGAAGTGGGTTGGTGGAGAAAATGAAGAGTTCTATCTTATGGGAGATGCATGTGTCTCCTATCAAAAGGACTTGAGAGTGATGTGAGAGTTTGGTATAGGAAGGACTCAATAAAGAAAGAACACCATAAGTTAACAAGCACTAATAATGTGATTGTGAGATTTCCTGCAGAAATGTTTAACAGTCATGTATTGAAACTGAGAAGGTTGTTTAAACCAACCTCCTTGTGGTAGTAAAAGTGGTATTAAAAGAGCTAAGAGTTTGAAAGGTCTCATAAGAGTAAGAGAAGTGATACTCAAATGGGTCTGGAATCAACAGGGAATTAAGAGAAGTTAAAGAAACCGATGGGTTACAAGACAAGGGAGGACTGAAAGGATTGAAGTTTTATGACTGAAAACCAAGGCTAGTTGGAGAGAGAAAGATCTTCCTTTGCACTACTCCAGGGAACATCATTCACATTAAATTCCGAGTTGTGCTCATAGAGAATACAAAGTGAGTAGTGTTTCTGGCACTACTCACTTGTATGTGGCATCGTTGGATGGAAGCTGGAGGTACAGAAAATCGCAGTTAGAGTCTTAAATGGGAAGTTATGATTTCAGATGTGGGATGTTAAGGAATGGGGTTTGGTCATGCAAATAAGTGGCTGAATAGACAGACTGGTAGAACGCACTGAATGGACAGTTCATGAACACTTGTCATCCTTAAAAGAGACATAAAAACTGTTGCAATGAGATGTCAAAAAATGGTTAACTCTAGAAAAAGACATTGAGGTAGAAGTGTATGAAAAGATAGTGTAATTACTGACCATAAATAATATAGTTCTAGGGAAAAATAGAAGAGTAAAAAGAAATGATAGAGAAATGGAGGGAGGGAAGAAAAGAGAATAAATGAAAAGGCAGGAAGGTATGTTTTGACAAATTTGAATCAAAAGACTATGCGACAGATTATGGCATCTGTCCCCTTAATTGCATTATTCTCTTAAATAGTCTGTCTTGTTCCCATCTGGTACATTTTCACAAGGCTTCACAAGAGAGCTTTTTAAAATACCAAATGGATCACAGCACTCACCTCCATAAACCCTTTAATAGCCTCCCATTATCCCCAGAATAATGTCCAAGTGTGGCAATCAAGGACCTTGATGATCTGATCGCTGTGTATTCCTCCAACCACATTTCCCACCACGTTCCCCATAATTCCCTTGCAATACAATTGCTTGTCCATCTATGCAAACACTATGTCACTTCTCACATCTGTTTTATTCTCTGGCTATTTCCTTTAACTGTGCTGTAATTTGAAAGCTGCATCGCATTCTCTATGAAGCCTTCCCTAATTCTCCACCTGTTCCACTCATCCATTTCTTGATGTCTCTATGCCAAGAAAGAACCATCACCCTATCACTTCCTATTCTATACTACACTCTGTATCTTCTATATGCTTCTATGATGCTGTATTTTCTGCTGTATTATTTGTTAGCAATGTTTCTAAGCTTTTTGAGGGCACAGACATTGTGTTTCTATAGGACCTAGAAAATAGTTGTTGCTCAGTAGTGTTTGCTGAATAGATATTTTCTCATATGAGGTGGAAGGCATGATAAAGAATTAATGAAGATGCTATATAGCATAAGGTAGAATGTTTAAAAGTAATCAGACCACACTGGAACATTTTTTATCTTTTTCTAAGATAATTGGTAGACTGAAATTTAACTGTTATTAGTATAGGTAAACAATCTTATCTAAGACCACAGAGGCCAAATGGGCTTCAGAACATTGAGAATACTGGGTTACAGAAATGTAACATGGTATACAGACCACATATTAAATAGCACTGCCAGTGAGGTCTGGGACACTATCCCATAATCTAATACGTGGATATTTTTTCCATAAAATACATGAATATTCACACTAAATAAATAGTCTTTTGCCAGGTCCATTTAGGTTTTCCATTAAATTAATTACTAAAAATTTTATATTTCCAATTTTCCACTTACAAAATGACTTACAAAAATTTCAGAACTGTCATAAGGATTTGTAAGTCTGTTTGAAACGCTATTAAATTCATAGTCAATATTGCCTTAGGAAGTAACTACTGCAATTCCTTTGTTTTGTGAATAAAATAATTGTAACAAAATGAATCAAATGCAGTAACCAGATAGACAAATACAGGTTTTTGTTCTTTTCCTTTAAAAAAAAAACTTTTTGTATAATTATGTATATTGAGTCCTTAAAAGAGTAACTAATAAAAAGAGTACACAAATAATATAGAACTAATCATCTCATTCTAAAAATGACTGCTTGGACTCATCCATAGCCCTCTGGTAATATTTCACCTGCCTTAAAAAACACCTTGTCATAGTTTTCAGGTATAACTTTTTAGAAAGACTTTAAAGAGAGAAACAATGTAAAACCTATTTCCTAATATGAAGCTTTCCACAAATTATAAGTCTTGCACTCATGTTATATTATGAGCCTTAATCATCAGCAATAGCAAAACAAAATAAAAAATTTGCAGTCCTAGGAAACAACGATCAGTGTTGGCTGGAGTTTATGGAAAGAAGAAATCACCTTCCTTAACGTTTCCTTAAGGTCTGTGCCTCAATAGCTTCTAAATATTTTCTGAGGAGCTCTGATGCTTGGTCTGGTGACATTATTAGTTAATAACACTGTAAGTTAACAGTGAGGCATTTTAAAAGCTAAAAATGTCGACTTATTATCCTCAGTTAGAATATTTCTTCAGAAAATTTTCACAGAAATTGATGTGCTACCCCCCAAAAAGATCTTTCCTTAATCAGTTTGTTAATTTGAATATATTTATTGACATTGCTTCAAAGTCAAATTGTATAAATAAACTATTAAAACATAATATTTTACATATCATTTGTAAAAGCTTCTTTTATAATATGAATTATTAAAATAATAATAGTCACCCAGAAGTTTAATATTTTATCTATTCCATAAATGCATCTAATTTTTAGAAAAACATTTCCATGAGTTCTCACTCACTGTCCAATAACCATTTTGTAGCTGTCAAGAAAAAGAAGTTGTCTATAGAACTCTTAAGAATCCAGATGTGGATATACATTTTTTCATAATTTTTTCTTTGAGGTCCATATTATATAGTAGTAACACTTAAGCCTCCCCCAAAAGGAAACTCTCTATTCATTATGTGACAAGTTTCTCAAAGCCAATGTGAACTTTAATCTACCTTTAATCTCGTTCAAGAACATACAAGTGGATTAAGTCCCCAGACACAATGTTTATTTTTTCAGTTGGAGCAGCAAAGCAAGTCAATGCTGTCAAGTCAGACAAAACTCCAAATTGCCATCACAACTTCATCTCGGCCTTTCGGCACAGCAAATCGTTCTCCCAGTCATTCTGTGGTCCAGACTCAGTACTCTGTGCCTTTATAACCCCCAACTTATTCCTTCATTGCCTCAAAGCCACAAAGGATCAAAAACATGAAAGACATTTTCAGGAATCTTTGGTAAAAGATTCACTTTAGTCATTACTTGAAGTAAAGATAGTGAGAAAAATTAAAAGGCAATATACATGAGAGCATTTCTAAAAACATTTAGCATAAGGAGGGAATGTGTGGTGAATGAGTGAAGATGTATGGGAATAATGAAGTGACATAGTAAAGAGAGGTAATTTTAAAGCAAAATAAAGGAAGAATAGCAATAATGAAATAGATTTTTAAAAGTTGGAAGGAGGATTGCTGGCAGAGGGAGAAAGGAGGTATCTAAATTAAATTAATAATGATATTTTCCCCTGATAGGCTAATATCTACATTCATGGTCACTAGATGAAGTGCAGTAGAAATTTGTCCAAATCTCCATAGATAGACAGGAAAAAGTCAGAATGAACTTTTTTGTGCTGGTGGTCTAATATAAGAAAACAAGCTGTTATTGCATACCTTTCTATAGATGTTCATAATTTGATGGACAACATATCTAGAACAATTGGACAACAAAGTGAAAAATCCCAGTAGTATAAAAATATATCAATTACCTACAGTATGTCCAGAATCAGTCTTTACAAAGGATGATTATGGTTTGACCCAGGATCTGTCTAGTATATTTTCTTCCAAGGAGTCCCTGGTGCTTCCAAGCACAGTCCCTGCTGGGGATGCATTATAGGCTCCAAAATGAACAGAATGTTAAAAACTAACAAGATTTGTAAGAGTCTTTTCTTGGCAAATTTGACAACAATTAGTGTCTATTAGGTTTTTATTAGCTACATAGTAAATGAAACAGAGGACATGATATTTAAAGATATACATTTGACATTTAGCAAGAAATATTATGTATATAAATACTGCTAGAAAAAAATAAATGCTTGGGAAGAAGAAAGGAAAAGGGAGAGGGGGGAAGAAAGAGAAATAACTTGGCATTATTTGTCCACCTGAACCAACACAGAATGAATCTATAGTATAAATATATATTCTAAGAAATCCAAAGGTAGACATTAAAAATCTCTATTCCAAACAGGTCTGTCCATCTTCTTCGCTGAGCTCTGGGAACCATGACAATTTGTTTGGGACATTATAATAGTCTGTTATTTCCTCCATTCTTATCCACAATGCTGTACCTCCCTTGATTATCCACAGAACAGCAGAGTTATTTTTTTAAAGCAAATCTGACCATGCCATCCAGAATCACATGTACTATGTCATCAGATGAGGGTTTACAAGGTGAAACAGGGTTTTTCCCCTCCACCTCTCCATTCTAATCTTGTACCCTGCTCTCTTACTTGATGCAAGCAACAGTCACAGGAGTCTTTTTAGGCCCTTAAATTTACCAAACTCCCCTTGCAATGGGATTTGTTCAAATATTGGTCTCTTCTACCAGGAAAGATCTTCCAGCCCTCTCATTGACTAATTAACTCCTGGTAGGTTCTAAATATCATTCCTCAGAGAAGCCTTCCTGTGGCTTTTCCCCAGAGCTCTGTCAACTCTGCTTCAGAGCACACTGTTACAGGTGCATTTTGTTAGTTTTATGATTATATGATTGATACATATACCTCCCATTAGACTGAAAGGTCCATGAATGGAGGAAAGATAACACTTCTTTCTTGTAACTGTTTCCAGGGCCAGTAGAGCATTTGGCACACATATTACGTACACAAGAAATATCACTGAATGACTGAATAAATGAAAAAAATGAATGAAATGGGTCAGATGGTACACTCAATGTCTTCCTCATCTTTATTATTTGGTAACATAAGCTTTCCAGCATAAATAATCAGAGTAATCACATTTGAGATCAGTTATTGGTCCTTTAGAAAACTATCTTTCCTTGTGGTTTTTAATGAACTAAAAGTATTGGAAGTTAACTGGAGACAATCTAAACCCATGCCCTTCAAACAGACAAAAAATATGTAGACAAACAAGCATATTTACATTAAATAATAATTTAGAATTATTAATATTTGTGTGCTATCAAAGTGCTACAACTATAATAAGAGAAGAAAAAAGAAAACTGCATCTTCAAATCTGAAAGAAAAATAGCAATGCAGATGAGTTCAAATCTTAGATAAGATCAGATATTATTCAAGAATTTCCACTTATGAGGATAGTGGCAAATAACACCAAAAGCTAATGCTCTGCTCATAAAAGTTAAACATCATTCACCTAATAAAATTTTCCACATGTCAATATTAAAGTGGATAGTTCCTTTATATTCAGTTGTTTGCTTTTAATAAGTAATTTTTCAAGTTTTCATGTAATGTTATTTCAAAAATGTATGTGTTTACTGGTGTTGAAAGCAAACTTACAAAATTAGTTGCATTAGAAAAGTGTAACCTCTACCCCTCTATGACTTTCATCTATAGAAAATCACAACATAAGGTTTTCCTTTGATTTTTAAATATAGGAGACATCTAGATCAATCTCTCTTTAGATACCTAGATATCTTTTTTCCTTTCTCTTGGTTACATGGTGGAATACCGCACAAAACTTTCTTTGTTTGCTTTTGTTTTTCTTTTGTTAATAATACATGCCCCCAAGCCAACAAATGATATATACAAATCTATGAAATATAATAACACATAAGTATATATATATGTATGAGTATGCATATTATGTATGTTAATAGTATATACAATTGGTTTTAGATGTTTTAATAAATATGTAGTGATATTCCAATGTGGTTTTAATCTTCATACCTAATGGACAATGGTGTTAATCATCTTTTCATGTGCTTATCTGACAACTAGCTTAACTGATAAAGTGTCTGTTTAAAATATTTTGCCCATATCTTTAATTAAATTATTTATATTCTTATTATTGCTTTTTACATACAAAATCTGTTTAATTAATATACACAATTTGATGTCTTTGGAGATAAGGATGCACCTGTGAAACCATCATTACAACTTACACCATAAACCTATATGTAGCACCTCCAAAAGTTTGCTCCCTTACCCATATTTATTAGTACTATTATTATTTTTGTAATAAAAACACCTAACATAAGATTTATATTTTTAGAAAAATATTAAGTATATAGTGCAATATTAATTCTAGGTACTGTGTTGTATAGTAGATCTCTAGGATTTGTTCACCTTGTATAATTGAAACAAAAATATAATTGAGTATTTCAATAGAAGATTAAACCTCTGCATGGAACAAAGTCCAATGTGAGGGGTTCAAGCATGAAAGTTCTTTAATATGTTTTATCTTAGGATACATGGCACCCCACATATATGAAAAATAAGACAAAATATAAATACAAATATAAGATACATTTATTTAATTCAGCTTGATTATTGGAATAAGTGTATTTCATTCAATAAAGACAGAGTTGCATTATTCACTGTTTGGGCAAAATGAGTAAGGGCAAGACAAATTCAAGACATTAAATGACATCATGTAACATGTAGTAGAACACATTGCTATACTGAGAAAAGACCATGGAGCTGAAATTCCAGAGACCTGAAATCAAATCCATGGATTGTTCTATGATTTTAGTTTAAAATTTTAAGAAGAATGAAATGGTGTTCAATGTTACTAGTCATTAGGGAAATGTAAATCAAACCCACAATGAAGTACTGCTTTCCATCCACTAGGATGACTATAGTAATTTTTTAAAATGGAAAATAAGTGCTGGTGAAGAGGGAAAAAAACTGTAACACATATTTTGCCCATGAGAATGTAAAAACATGTTTTTTACTTATTGTTAAACCCTTAAGATATTTTAATGAAGTACAATTTCATAAAACTAATTATAAAATCATTGAAAAAATGTATCATCAGGCTTATAGTGTACGAAAATTCTATTAAGGTGGAGGAATTAAGCTGTAATAGAGCAATAGAATTAAAGCAGATAAGCATATGGTAACTAATCCACAGGAAGATATGAAGAACACCAAAAATGGTAAATATGTGAGTTGATATGAATAATTTAAAATATATTTTGTCCTTTTCTCTCTCAGACTTCTTTAAGATTGTGTGAATCAATAATTATAACATTGTATTATTGAGTACCTGACATAGATACTTAATATTATAATAATAGTGCAAGGATGGGAAAGCAATGGGACAATATTGGAGCAGAATCTGTATATAAGAATTAGGTTAGTATCAATCTAAACTAGATGGTGAAAATTTGAATTGCATAATGAAACCTCTGCAACAACCACTAATAAAATAAATAATATATCATATATATCTTATGCATATAAGATACATAAAAATTACATTAGAAAATATGTACTTTTCATGTAAAAGGAAATAAACAAGGAATAAAAGAACTAAAAGACATATACAGAAACCAAATGGCAGGTGTAAACCCAACTGCATTAAATATAAATATATTAACATTAAAATCAAAAGGTAGAGATTATAAAGCAGTATTTTAAATAACATTTAATTATATACAGATTATAAGTAACTCATTTTAGATGCAAAGACACAAATAGGTTGAAACCAAAAAGATGGAAAAGACAGAATATGCAAACATAAATCATGAGACAGACAGAAATTAGCGAGGATATAAAAGACTTGAATAATAATGTAAAATAATTGACCTAACTAACACCTACAGATAACTTCTCTCACATTGTTTTCAAGTGCACATGGAACATTCTCCTTTAAACAGAATATACTAAGCCATTAAAAAGTCTTAATAATTTTAAAAGATTTGAAATTATACAAATTATACATGTGCTCTGACCAAAATGGATTCAAAATAGAAATGAACAACAGAAAAGAATTTAGAAAGTCAACAAATGTTTGGACATTAAAAACACATTTCTAATTAAACCATAGACCAAAGAACAAATGACAGAAGAAATGAGAAAATGGTGTGAACTAAACAAAAACAAAAAAATAAAATAAATTTTTGGGATGTCACCATAATAGTGCTTAACAAAATTTTAAAGCTTTACTTTCCATCTCTACAAAGTAGAAAAAAAGTACAAACTAACTCCAAACAAGCAGAAGACAAGATAAAAAACAAGTAAGAGTGGAAGTCAGCAAAATAGAGAATAGAAATACGAGAGAAAAATCAATGAAAACTATGTTGATTTTTTAAAAAGATCAATAAAATTGACAAACCTGTAACTAGACTGACTGAGAAAAAAAGTGAGAAACCACATATTACCAAAATCAGAAATGAAAGAAGAAATATTACTACTGACTTTATAGAAATTCAGTATTATAAAGGCCTTCAACCAAAAATTTAATGTTAACAAATCATACAGTTAGACAAAATGTACAACTTCCTGAAAAGACACACAACATCAACAACACCTAAGAAGAAGCAGAAAAATCTGAATAGACCAATAATTATTGAAGATTTACATAAGTAATTAAAAATCTCCCCACAAAGAAAAGCTTAGCACTTAATGGCATCATAGGTAAATTCTATCATTTAGAGAGAAAATGATATCAATACTTCCCAAACACTTCCAAAAATATAGAGGAGGAGGGAGAATGAATTAGCAATACATTTTCAAGACAACGTCACCTTGGTACCATAGCCAGACAAATATATTTCAAGAAAAGAAAAATGCATACCGGCATTCATCATATATATGGATGCAGAAATGCTTAACAATATATTAGCAAACTAACCCAACAATAAAGAGAAACAACTGTACACTCTAACCAAGTGGAATTCATGTCAGTGATGCAACGGTGCTATAATAACTGAATATAATTTACTGTAGCACACTGTGGTAGTAGATTAAAAGACAAAAAATACATGACCATCACAATGATGAAAAAATTGACTTAATCCGACACCTGTTCATGTTAAAAATTCCCATCCAACAAGGAAAAGAAGGAAACTTTCTCAGCACTAAAAATCACATCTACAAATTGTGTGGGGGAGGGTGAGTGGGTGGAGGTTGCAGAAGGTATAGGGGTTAGGAAACATTTTAAATGGAAACATTTTAAAAAATTAAAATAAAAGAATATAAGGGCATGGTGGGATACATTCAAACAATGTAATGAAAATTTGGCAAAGAACCAGGAAAGATGTATTAAATAATTCTAAATGATAGCTTTGCTGGGTAGAGCAATCTTGGCTGTAGGTCCCTGCTTTTCATGACTTTGAATATTTCTTGCCAATCCCTTCTAGCCTGAAAAGTTTCTTTTGAGAAATCAGCTTATAATCTTATGGGAACTCCCATGTAGGTAACTAACTGTTTTTCTCTTGCTGATTTTAAGATTTTCTCTTTATATTTAACCTTTGGCAATTTAATTATGATGTGTCTTAGACTGGGCCTCTTTACATCCATCCTGTTTAGAACTCTCTGTGCTTCCTGGACCTATATCTCTATTTCTGTCACCAAATTAGGGAATTTTTCTTGATTTATTTTTTCAAGTAGATTTCCAATTTCTTACTTTCTCTTGTCCTTCTGGCATCTCTATGATGTGAATGTTTGAATGCTTGAATTTTTCCCAGAGGCTCTTTACACTATCCTCATTTTTCTGGATTCTTTTTTCCTTCTCATTGTTCTGACTGGTTGTTTTTTGCTTCCTTATTTTTCAAATCATTGATTTGATTCTCAGCTTCATCCATCCACTCTACTGTTGTTTCCCTGTGAAATTCTTTTAGAATCTCAATTAGTGTAGCCTTCATTTCTGATTGATCCTTTTTTGTGCTTTTGAGGTCTTGTCTAAGTTCCTTGAGCATCCTTATAACCAATGTTTTGAACTGTGCATGTGATAGATTGTTTATTTCCATTTTGTTTAGTTCTTTTTCTGGAGTTTTGATCTGTTCTTTCTCTTGTGCCATGTTTCCTTGTCTCCTCATTTTGGTAGTCTCCTTGTGTTTGTTTATGTGTATTAGGTAAAGCTTCTATGACTCTTTGTCTTGGTAGTGTGGCCTAATGTAGTAAGTGTCCTGTAGGGTCTAGTAGCACAGCCTTCCCTATCACTCATGCTGCGTACTGAAGGTGCACCCTTACTGTGGGCCGAGCACACCTTCCTCATATAGTTGACCCTTAATTGCTGTTGGCAGGTCAAAGGGTGAGGCAGACAAAGAGCTTCCCAGATAAGAAAAAAACTAAAGAACTTCATCATCACCAAATTATTATTATATGTAATGTTAAAGGGACTTATTTAAGAAAAAGAAGAAGATCAAAACTAGGAACAATAAAATGGCAATAAATGCATATTGGCAATTGAATATAAAAAACAAACTAAGCAAACAAGAACAGAGACAGAATCATGGATACAAAGAGGGTTTTGATGGTTGCCAGATCAGAAGAGGGTATGGTTGAATGGGTGAAGAGGTGAAAGGATTAAGAATTACAAATAGATAGTCACAGAATAGCCAAGGGGATGTAAAGTACAATATAGGAAATGAAGTAGCCAAAGAACTTACATGTGTGACTCATGGACATGAACAACAGTGGGGGGATTGCCTGAGGGCATAGGGGGGTGCTGGGTGGAGGGGGGCAAAGAGGAAAAAAATAGGACAATTGTAATAGCATAATCAATAAAATACAACTTAAAAAATAAATTCTACAGTGTGAAAAAACTATATTTAACTGAAATTTTTAATATTTTCTCTCTAAGATAGGAAACTAATTAATAATTTATGCTCTCATGACTTCTAGTTAATATAGTACTGAAAGTTCTCGCAGTACAATAAGTTAAGATAAATAAATAAAATCATCCATAATGGAAAGTAAGATGTAAAAGAGTCTATATCTATAGATTATTTGACCCATACATATAGAAAAATTAAAGGAGTTGCAAAAATAAAGAACAAGTTTAGCAAAATTGATAAATAAAAGATCAATATACAAAAATATTTGTACATATGAATAATGAATAATTGAAAAATAAAATTAGGAAAATAGTTTCATTCACAACAGCACCAAAAATAAAAAAGTGTTAAGGAATGACTAACAAAAGAAATACAAGACTTATATACTGAAAACTATCAAATGTCACTAACAGAAGTTAGAAAACTAAATAAAAGGAGACATTCCACATTCACAAGTTGGAAGAATAAATATATTAACATGGAATTTCCCACTCAATTCATCTACACATTAAACCCAATCCATATAAAATGTCAGCAGGCTTTTTTTGCAGAAATTTATAAGCTGATTTTATAATTTATATGATTATGCAGAGGACACAGAGTAGAAAAAACAACTCTGAAAAAGAAGAACAAAGTTGGAGGAAGTCATTTTTTCAGTAAAATATTCAGGTTTTCAGAGGGGAGGTGAGAGGGAATTTCAGGGGAAAAGGGGAAGGGTTTGCAGGAGCAAGTACAAAGGACACATGGACAATAACAAGTGGGGGGTGGAAATGGAAGGGAGGTGGGGAGGGCTGGGGGATGGGCTGGGATGGGGTAAAGAGCAGAAAACTATACTTGAACAACAATTAAAATAAAATAAAATAAAAAATTCAAAATACTGTAAAAATATTCAGGTTTTCTTCGTCACTTCTAAATATCAAATTCATGTTGAAAATGAAATCCACTTTTTTGTCACATCTGGCCACATTCTAATACAAGTTGTATGTTAAGTATGTTTCTGTCTCAGAGCCTTTGCATCTGAAATTCCCCCTCTATGGCGTTCATTTCCGGTATTAGTATAGGCTCCTCATGGCTCATTCCTTCACTTCCAACTAGTTGTCAGCTCTTTGAAGAAGACTTCTCTATCTAAAACAGGCTTTCTATCTTCTTTCATCCCCATCACTTTATATAAAGTTTCCTCATTACATTTCCTTTAAGTCTATTATTAAATATAGAAGCAAACTATCAAAGATACAGCTATTACCATGAGTAACATAACTTGAAACTATGTTTTTAAAAAACTTATAAAATACAAAGCAACTGAAATAATAAAACTATACATTTGTTTCACTATTATATAAATTATCAAAGCTTGAAAAAATATTATATATTCATTTTATAAAATTTCCAATAGGACAAAATATAAAGGGGAAAAAAACCTAAATCAAGCTTGAACCTCCATTTACATCTGGAATGGTTTTATATTCACATCCATTCTGGATTCATCCCTTTGGCTAGGTTTAACATGGGCTTATTTAGATGAGCTCTTGATGCCAAAAGCCTTTATAGTAATCATGAACGGAAAAGAATTATTCTCTCGGCTCAGTCAATGAATAGGACAGCTTTTGTGCAAGTATGCCATGGTCACTCTTACACATACAAAGAGAAGCCTCATCTTTTCATTAGGATGGTGGAAGAGAAAGAATATTAAAATAGGAGAGCCTCTTGAAAAGAAAGGTAAGAGAATTATTTTCACATGGCATCTTGTTAATTGTTTAATGATTAAACCTAAGATGATTAAAAAAATAAAACTGGGGAAAAGCAGTGTCAAAATGCTTTACCTGTTGTTGTTCTTACTTGTGGAGTCAATCCCATCATCATACCCTCCTGGTTACTCACTGCTTTTCATGGGAGGGGCAGTAATTTGTGGGCATGTCGGGGAGTGGTGAAAGAAACTAAAGAAAAGTTGCTCAGTTCCTTCCTCTTCTTCTTGGAACCTGGCTGCACAGGGATCTGAACTTCTGCTTGGTTACATCCCTGTGGGAGGAGATGGGCTCCTATTCACTCATACAACTGGGCGGGCAAATCTACTTCATCCTGGCATTCAGTATTAGCAAGACCCCCTACCCACATTCTCTGATATCACATTTATCAGTAATTAAGACAACTTTTTAGCCCTCATCTCTCTTATTTTTTTTTATAACTGTTGGTTGACAAAAAGAAAAATCAGTCAGAGATGATCTTTTTATTAGACTTCCTCAAACAACTCGTAATAAGTCTTAACTGACCAGTGTTAATATCTTAACTGAAACCAAAAACAAAAAACTCAAAATAGAAGCAGTAAGAATTAGGGAGTAGGCAATAAAAATTAAGGAGAATTTAAGTCTCTAATGTTTAACATTTTAAAATAATTTTATAATGTGTCAGCTTCCCTAGTTATTAAGTGGTGTTCGAAAGTCTTCCTAATTAAACTTAAGGAATGGGCCAAGAGAGAAAGAATATCTTTACTTTGGTTTAAACCCCTTAGATATTTTTATGCATAGCTGCCACTCAGTAAACTGTACATGATTATGGAGAGGAATGACTATAGAAAACAGTAAATGTATGTAATAAGAGACTAAGATCACTCTCTTCCCAGTCTACTAATTGAGGGACACTTCAATCGAAACCATTTGAGATGATAAGAGTAAAAAAATGAATGAAAAACTGTGAAGCTTCTTTTACCAAAATATTTTTTAAAGGATTTTCTTTGTACATTTTCTAGAATATTATGGCAAATAAACAACTATTCTAATATAAAGGACCCATAGTATCAATTATTATCACTGTCAATCAGAGAATGAAAGCATTCTACAATGGGACTTGACAGAACCGACTATTATGATTGTTTCTGCAACATTTGAAATATGTAAATGAAGACACTTCAAAAAGATTTCGACACAACAGGTTTAAAAGATAAGGCCTAATTATGTCAGTCAGTGGAATTCAATTACCAGGAGGAATAGATGGACATCCTCGATCAGAGGTTCTATTAAATCTGTACATATATTTTTAAGATTTAGTTCCAAATAGAAAAGATATTCAAGATCTCAATTCCCTGAGAGTTTGTTTTTGAAGGATTATGACCTACCATTTTAATATTAATTAGAAAAAATAAGTATTAGAAAATAGAGTATTTTAAGAGGATAATTTAAATACTGAAATTTAGAAAAACTTGCCGGTAAATTTTTATGTTTTTAAAGAAGCTCCTCCTCAAAAGTCAGATATGGCTAACACTTGACCGGGAGGATGTAGCTAGTCTCCAGAGATAGCCCCCCAGTGAACCCTGCTTTCCCAAATTCGTATTTGTGCTCTTAATCTGGGCTCACCCTGTGATCTGATTTTTGGCCAGTAGAATACAGCAGAAATGATGCTACCTGATTTCCAAGGGCAGATCACAATAAATCTTGAAGCCTCCATTTGGGTCTTCTGAAATGCTCACTCGGGAAGAATCCAGATGCCTTCTAAGAGATTGCTGTGCTTGTTAAGAATTAGTATGTGGAGAGGCTGCATGGATGCTATTCTGGCTATCTCAGCTGTGATACCAGACATGCAAATGAAGAAATTACCTAGGATACCCAGCCAGTCAGACCATCAGGTGACTCCAGCTCCAGCTGTGCTCTGACTACAACTGCATAAAAGACCCTAAGTGAAAGTCATCCAGCTAAACCCTATCAAACTTCAGGACCATAATGGATAATTGTAGCCTTAAGACTCTAAGTTTTGGGGTTGGTTGTAATGCAGCTACACAAAACCAGAATAGAAAGAAGTAGAGTGAAAAGAAGTTAGACTAGGTACAAATCAGGACACTTCACTTTTTTGGTTGCCACTACTTGTGTGTTCTTAAATAAATGATAATGCACCTGCATCTCTATATTTTAAATTATAAAATGAACAGACTAGACTAGATCTAGGTCAATCTGAAAGGCCACTGAATGGATTCATAGTATCTACATGTTACCAGAAATTTAGAGCATCCATGGCTTTTGGGGGCCTATGGCTTTCAAGAGATATTCAACAGGATGCTAAACCTCAAGAAGAGATTAATGACATCAAAGTATCTCTAAAACTTTCCATTTGAGACTTCCATTATTTTATGAAAGCCAAAAAGAAAATGGAAGCAGAAAGATTAAACTATAATCATTGATCAAGAATTTTTTAATATTTTACATTTTTATAAGCAAGGGATACCAGGTCATATTTTTATTTAAGAATGTTCAAAATATGTTTGATCAAATGGTATTCTTTCTACCCATCCCTGATATCCTCCTTTAATATTTCACTAGAAAATCTCCTAAACTAAGGTACAAGTTTTAAAGGGTTAAAGAAAGACCAATGAACAAAGTAGAGATTTCCTTTAGGAATTATTTTGCGGGTCCAAAGCAAGTATCTTCCAACCTCTAGCAAGGTCCTCAGTACCAGGTATTTTTTTCCCTTCATTCAACTGTCTAAGCATAAGCTTCAGATTCAGTTTACCACTGCAGAAAGAGAACTATGTTCCATGCATTTCCTCACAATAAAACAACTTCTCAATTAAAACAACAAAAATTACTGAATGACTACTATGTGCCAGGAACTTTATACTTCTTATTACTCAATGCATTTCTCAGCAGTTTCAGAGTCAAGATAAGCTTTTTTTTTTTTGCCTATCTCCCTACTTGAATGTAATTCAACATGGGCAGTGATCTTTGACAGTTTTGTTTACTGATGTACCCCAAGGTGTACCCCCAAAACAATGCCTGGAACATACAGGAACTCAATAAGTATGTGCAAAACAAGTGACTAAGCGTGTGAGTTTTGGGAGTAGTACTGAAAGAAACTCACTAGAAGTGACATAGTGCTCTGCATCCTGAAAAGTATGATCCCTAGAAGAAAAAAATGTTATAGAAACAAAAATAAGAGGTAGCCTAAGTAGGTAATACAAGAAGTTAAACCAAAGGACTATCAACCAGCATCCAGCACAATGGAAAGAAAAAACTTTGCAACTTATATAAAAATTGCCATTTCTACCAGTTGCTGTGCATTTCTTGAAAAATCTTTCTTTAGAAATTAGAATAGTATTCTAAAATATTAATAGCATTTTGATGACAAAGATATAAGCGGACTAAATTTCAAATGACATACAATCATTTTTTGATCCAAATGATATGCTAATCATTTTTTCTTGGTTTAAAGAATTAATATCAGCCCTGGTTGGTATGGCTTAGTGGATTGAGCACCAGCCTGTGAAACAAAGGGTCACCAGTTCCATTCCCAGTCAGGGCACATGCCTGGGTTGCGGGCCATGTCCCCAGTGGGGGACACTCGAGAGGCAACCACACACTGATGTTTCTCTCCCTCTCTTTCTCCTTCCCTTGCCCTTTGTCTAAAAATAAGTAAATAAAATATTTTTAAAATAAAAAAATAAAAAGTTAATATCAGATATGTCAGAGGGGATATCAACAATTTAACAATAATATAGCAATAAAGTGAAGTATGCTATTTTGAAAATTGTTTATACTATGGGAGTGTTACTTATGCATAGATAGGATTGCTTATTTGCAGAATGACTGTAGAAATAAAATAACCATTCTCAAGTAACCATTAAAAATAAACAAACTGCAATAGGTGATGAGTTCCGCTTTGGATAAATATGCATCAGGCCACCTATTATCTTGATGTTAACCAATATTTAAAAATAGGAAACAGTATTCCCTATAATGCACACGGTACATACATATGTACACACATACACTCGAATTCACCGCACCTAAGTGAAAACAGACACCATGATTCATATCAATGGTTTACTAGTTTCTAAAGATTAGAAAATACATTTTATTTTACTAAAATCATTCATGAACCCTTCACAACTAAAGTTCCTTATTTTTTCTTTACATCTATTCTTTTTTTTTTGTCCAAAAGTAGAGATTCCATCCTGTTTTGTTAACAAGTTTAATCTGGTAGGATAGGAGGAGATATTGACAACTTTGGCCCATTTTCAGAGCTGCTCCTTTGCGGTAACAACCCCTCTGTTGCTCATTCTTCTTGCTGTGCCTGCAACCTGATTCATGCCTGAGTTGATTGGAGATAAAAATCACCTTAACACTGGAGGCACAGGTTAATGGAAACTATTCTAAAGGAACAATTAAGAATAAATAAACTGCACTAGGTGATGAGTTTCACTTTGGATAAGCATGCATCAGCCCATCCATTATCTTGGTCAACTTTTAAAATTATATTTAAGTGGAAAGTATTTTTTAAAGAATGGGTATTAGCATGGGCCATTTTCTCTGCCATTTGACTAATAAAAAGACTTTTCTCCTATTGTTTGGTGGTATAAGTGTTACCAAACAAAGTTACACATATTTCTAATATCAGGATCACACTCAGTTGAAAATTATTCCTAGAGCTTCCATCTATTTTTATTTATCAACAACAGGTTCATGTCTTTCTTAAACACACATCACTTTTCCTAATTTCCCAGTACTTTGTAATTACATACTAATAATTATTTTAAAACTTACAAAATTTTTCCAACTGCAAAATTTAGCGGGAAAAACAGAAATGGTAATTTTCTATAATATGAACTTGCAAATGGGCCTTTCATGGGAAAGTTAATCTTTAAATTTTTAAAAATATTTTATTTATTTTTATAGACAGAGGGGATGGGAGGGAGAAAGAGACGGAAAGAAACATCAGTGTGTGGTTGCCTCTAGCGCCCCCCGCTACTGGGAGCCTGGCCAGCAATCCAGGCATGTGCCCTGACTGGGAATCTAACCAGCGACCGTTTGGTTCACAGGCCTGAACTCAATCCACTGAGCTACACCAGCCAGGGTTTACTTTTAATTTAAGTAATTTTCTTCCATAGTGACATAGGCAACTAGAAAAATATGCTCCCTTGAAGACAGAATGAATGAAGGAAAGTCATGCTCATGAGAGCGACTTCCAAGTCAATGTGAAAACATAGCTTTCATTAGATATACTTTTCCACACTAGAAGAATCCAGAAGAAATTCAGGACATTGAAATTTCACATGACAAGGAAGTCATTTTCCTATTGTCCATAATTTTCCCACTAAAAATAATAAGAAAAATATTTAGTAATTGAGGAAATGATGGACTGGAATTTTTTGAAAGCTATTACATGAAGGAGAGAATTCTGAATTGAATGAAAACATTTTGTAATCAACCCTTGAGTCCCTCTGAATCAACCTAAGAACTAACTCCATGATCACAAAACTATAGCCCACAAATCCAGGCTTTGTGCTTGTAGTTTATGACAATAAACAATAGCAGGCACTGCCAGATCTTGTCTGAGAAACCTCCTAGGAACTCAGAATTGCTGTAGGATGAGAAATCAGCAGGTGGCACTCTTTCCTCTGCATCCACTTGAACCACTTTTTCAGGGCAGAATATTAGAAGCTACTTCCTCAGTGGGGGAAACCCAAGGTCTTGAGCGAGCTATAATAATTAGTCAACATCGAATACAAGGGCCACTTATGCGTTAGGGAACTACCAAATCCTTCTTAAACCTATCAGATAGACACACTCTTATTCACTATTACTTCCATTCATACTGGTAAGTAGCCACTGCAATCATCTGGTGAAAACTGCACGCCCATATTAAATTAAAACACATTTTGTGGGTGAAGAATTCTCTTATCCAACATGGACAAAATAGGTTTCTGCATATACTAAATGGTTCTGTCATTTTTGTTTTTCCACCTTCTCAGCATAGAATCAATGAAAGCCTTTATAAAGAGATTAGGTTCTGTGTGGGACTCCAGTAAGCGGAGAATGAACAGGAACTGGATGGACAGACTCTGTAGTCAGTCTGTGAGGAAAGCAGGCTCTGGAGTCTGTCTGGAGAGTGCTTTTTAAGGCTCCGATACTCTCTGAAAAGAATGCAATTCTGAGCAGGGTTGACTTACGGGCTACAACCATTTCTCTGCCTAAGTGTATAACTTACTAAAGTTCTTCATTAAAAAAAGAAAGGTATTGAGAGCACATGCCCTCAAAGCTTAAAATAGCTTTATAAATTTAATGAAAAAAGCTCATACCCAAATAAGAAGAGACCATTTCATGTGTCTGTTTGAAAGTGCGCTTTTAAATACATCTGCACATTTAGTGTCTACGGTTGCCAAAAGTAGCCTTGGTCTCACAAACTTCAGAAAGGTGTTCCAGCTTTTTATAACAATGTAGTATTTGATAATTTGTCCTTATATAGTAAGTGGTCACTGGGAGAAGACTCTTGTTGAGGGTTTGCCATCGTAAACTAATTCGTCTCTTGTCTTATTTGAGGTACTTGAGAGTACATTAGAAAGCTTATCTGATTTCCTGCAAAGGCTCAGACAAATAGAGTACCATTTTGAGGACTTAGGTTTGGCACAAGAAGCAAGATTTTGTTTTTGTTTTTATGCATAAAATCTAATAAACTTTAGAACAAATTAGAATCGCATGATTTAAACATTTTCATAGATTTCTTAGACTGCTTATAAACCCTATGAGATGCATCACTTGTAGCTGCCCAAAGCTATAATGGGATTCAGGAAAAGTACAGATGCTCTAGAGGACTGGATGAGTGATAAGCAGGGAATCAACTTGGGTAGGTATCTTTTTCCCGCTTGCAAATAAACAGGAGAAATGGGTAATATCCTTTGAAGATGGTATTAACATATATAGCATACTGAAAATGGATAGTCAGTTGTAGTTGTTGTGAGAAGATTTATTTTCCTTTTATTAAGAATGTATTTTGAAAGAGGACTAAGAAGGAGACATTCATGGGTTTGAAGCATGGATTTTGCAGGGCATTTTTAAAATAAGCTAGTTGCTCTAATTTAATCAATACATTTTATGACTAGAAAGCTCATATAAGCCAAGATTCCTCTGTTGGAGCCTCCTTTAACTGTATGTCATCACACATAACCTTCCTGGATAACTATTCATTATGCATGATGGCACACCAACCAGGGAGAACATGATGCCGAAAGCATTATGCTCATCAGAGGCTGTGGGTTTAGCCAATTCTCAGAAAGAAGCCCTGAGACTTCTGAGCCTTTCAGCTGAACCCTTTCGGCTTCTGTGCCATACTCAGCCCTTTCTCTGGTGACTGTGCAAAAGGCAGCACACAGCCTGGCAACACTCATTCACTGCACCTGAGCGAACTAAATAGCTGTCCCATTTTAAAGACTTAAAAGTTTGATGTACAACACAAGCAACTGGAAGTGACTAATAAGCCTCAATATTGGGTTGATTCAATAGGTTTGTTTTAGTCAAAGTAAAATAATTAAACATTGTATGTCACCTCAATAGAATGGTAGTTTGAGGAAAGCCAATTGGAAAAAAAAGTAGAAAAGTCAAAGTTAACTTGCCTTGACAAAAACGGGAGCCATAAGTACTTTCTTAGAGTCACTGGTTATTCAGTATAAAATGAAGAATGACTTCTTAAACCCCCAATTTGAGGGCCTTGTTCCTTAATATAGACTACAGGGTGTTGAGAAGCCCAGTATATTATTTCATTAAGTGCTTTTTGGGAGAAGGGGATTTAGAGGTAAAACTGCTGGCTTTGTGTGGCAAGGTCATGACCTTTGACAACTTTGGAGTTTATATCTCTTTCATCTTCTCATTCCCCTGAGACCTCTAACTTGCAGAGGAATCAAGCCTGTAAGCCAGGGCTAGACAGGATTCAGCATTGTTGTGGAGCTAGGTTCTCTCTCTCTCTTTCTCTCTTTCTTTCTCTCTCTCTTTCCCTCTCTCTTTTTTTCCTCCTCTAAACAAAACAGAACTGAACTGAGCCAAGGAAACAAAAATGTATTGTTCCTCGCAGATGGAAGCGAGTGTCGCCTAGGTAACCAGATTAATCTCCTTTTTCTCTCCCTTCCTCTCTTGTAGTGCAGTAATCGGTGGGCTCTTTTCACAAAAAAGCCAGCCTCAAAGCTGGGGCTCTAACTAGGTTCCTAATTAGCTGCAATTTACAATGAAGACAACATGATGAGATAATAGAAATTTGCAAAATAATGACATACCTCAGCAAAATATTCCTCCTCCTAAGAACCATTTTTATACAAAAACAATAAAGAGGGCCCTTCTAAAGCAAAGCTGGAAAATGGTGGTGTATTATGTGACACAGAACATTATTGTTCGCCTCTTGTTCCCCCAATCAACAGCTTATTGTTTGGCATCTTAAATAAAAATGACTCAAATACAGGCCACATAATGATCTCCATTGCGCTAATACACTGTATATACTGAGTAGTCAAAGTGGGGCTGATAAAGTAGCAGGGCCCAGGAAGGTAATTTACAATACAATGTAATAAGCATTATTACTGTTCTTAATCACACATATCTTTCTGATTCCTGTCAGGATGCACTCTGACATCAAAAAAGGGCACCCAAAAGGAGGACAGCTAGTTAATGAAATATGATGGATCACATTTGTTTTCATGTGGTGGTTAGCTCAAATGAAGCAGCCTCCAGACTGTTAGCCAACAGTATTCTCTTGAGTGACATCAAAGACTACCATTCAACAAGGGCAGGAAAAAAAATCACAGTAAGACAGCACAGAGGGAGGAGCTCCTAGGAACTGAAAGAACCATTAATAGTAATCTCTACCTTATGTCCAAAAGAACAGAGCGTGAGCAAAAATGGCCAAGGCCAACCAGTCAGTGATTGCACAATGGGGCTCATCAGCACCTACGCTGACTTAAGAGAGAATAGTACGGTTAACATGTGATGGGTGAGGTTTGACATTTTGCTACAGAGGAGAAATTTGTCACCAGTAACAGGAGGTATATTCCCTTGTGCCTTGTCTGAATTAAGATTACAGCATCCAATGGAACATGGAATCCAAATAATAAACTAGAATTCAATGCCATGTTTTGCATCAACAAGAATCATTCATAAATGGCAACAGATTGTCTAACCAATCAGGGGGAAAAAAACAACTGTACACAAAAAGTAAGTCCACATTTGCTTATGGACTAGTAATTGGGAAGAGTACAGCTGCACATACTTGCGAACTAATGGCCCCGGACCTTCCCATAAATAACTGCTGACTAAAAACCAATTGGCCAGGACAGAAAAGGCATTAACCCCTTGGTCATTTGGCCCTCAGAAACAAGAGGACTAGATCTCCTCACAAAGTAATTAAAAGGTAACAAGTAGGACAGATTAGAGAAGGTGCCAAATGGGCTCTAATGACTTTGGAGGAAAATTTGTTGTATTTGGTAATAACATTTGCAGAAATGAAAAAAAAAGAGAGAGAGAGAGAGAAGACCATCTGGGTGTATCACAACCCCAAAGAGTTTGGCATCCACATTTTGGAAATGTCACAATAATATCTTGACTTGCATAGGGATATCAACCTTTTCCAAAAGTTTTTTTATTTTTAAATCTCAGCCAAGAGAGAAAGAGAGCAAAAGGCTGTGACACGGTGATGAAAGCCAAGTGCTTGTGGTCATAAATACCTGAGTTGCTGCTTCTAGATTTTTTTTATGGACTTGCCATTTTCCAAACATGGTTTACTTTGAGTTTCATGTAATCCTTTGAAGAAATGTTCTCACCCATAACATTCACTGAATGGCTCAATATAATAATTTTGAAGGAAATAAGGAAGAGCAATTGTTACACTATCAAGTGACAGTATAAGGTGCAGGGACAAGAATGTTTGACTTCCGCACATTATCTACCTTCCTGAAACCTCTGTTTCCATCTCTTTAAACTGTCAATAAGTGTGTTTATCTTCCAAGATTGTTTGAGGAATTAATAAATCAATGCACTGAGGCATATCCACTTGTCTTTTTCCCTGCACACACCTCCCCCAGGAGCTCCCATCCTGAATTAATGCTATAATCTGCTTCTGAAGCTCATCTACCCTGGGACAGCTGAACAAAAATGGAGAAGATTACACAGCAGCCCAGAACTGTGCCACCAGCCTACCCACACCTGTGCTCTAATGCCACACATGAATCAGCTTAGTTGTGCTTTCTCACTTGCTCTCACTCTCTTTAGTTAGCTTTCCTAAAACTTCATCACTGTCTTTAATACACCCCTCACTTCATTTTCAGATGACCTCACTTTTCCTAAGTGTGCATTACCTGACCCCTCCACACACACATCAGTCTCTGCAACCCACCTAATCAACTTCTCTGTGGGGTCATAGGATAAAGCATCTTTCCTCCTGTTGGGGGTTAATCACCCCACTGATAGTTGGGATCCACTCTGCTTACCTCACCTCAGGACCTTGCTTCATCAGTTTTCACCATTCCTTGGCATAGCTTCTGTTCTATCAACTCATTCTCATTAACCTACACACATGCTCAAATCATCCTCATTCTGTCACATTTTTCCTTCACACCCTATTATCCCTTTCAGTACTGCCCTATCGCCTCTCCCCTAGATTCTTTATTTTTCAGCCTAACCTCATTGGTCACTTTTGTAGCCCGTTATTCTAAAAGTGAAACTTAGACTTTAAAATATAGATGAAATACATTTTCCCTTAATGTTTGCTGTTATTTTTATCATTTGATAAGACATTACCAATATTTTTATCTATCAAGAAAGTGCTGAAATATTCTAGAATGAAAAACACAATATTCAAAACATCTGATGAATTCAGTCAAAATCCTCATAATGATGAAACTATCAGAATCAAGGAAAGTTGTAATTGAAAGAAATTTATGCTTTATTCTTCCTAATTTTGCTTAAGTTGGAAATGATACAGCAAGTTAAGAGAAGAGCTATAACCTGACTTAAACTTCCCTGGCTCCCAGTTTACTGTTCTTTCCTTTACAAATTGAATTCTGTTCTCTAAAATATTTCCTTTCACATATACTATTTATTCACATACGAAGAAACACAATGTGACACTGAGAGCAACCATAAGAGGAGGCCAATTTAAAATATACAATAATAATGCATTTAAACTAAAATTCTTTCCAGCCTTTAATTCTATGGAAAATAGGCATCTCTGCTCAATGAAAGCCTACTAATTTTCATAGGCAGAGACAAAACAGAGATTAGAGAAATAAATGACCAAATCTGGGATTTGGAATGGAATATGTAAATATAGAATTACAGTTTTAAAGATGAAAGGAACCATCTAGATTGTCTGGCCCCACTTCCTGTTATTTCTTTGTTTGATGTTTATTTGTTTATTTGGAGAGCTGACTCTCAGAAAGAAAAAGGTCATACAACAAGTGAGCAGCTCTCTTTGTTTCACTTTACACCCCTGTCCAACCCTGAACCGTATGGTAATGAAGAGTCAATTTCTTCTAGGGTCGTCAGACACTTGGAGAAGTTACCTGTGGCTTTGTATAAAGATCCTAACAAGTTCACTGCAATAGTGGTTAATAAACCACTGTCTCAGAGCTGATTTACCACGACAAGGAAGCATTTTCTTCAGGGACATAGTAACTGTCAATTGGTGTTCAATTTTAGTTAATATCATTTGATCTATATCTGTATATTACATATTCCCTTCAAAAATATGAGAAGCAGGTGAAGGAATGGAGGCAATTAATAAATTTTACCAAAGGGAAAATAGTTATTACTAAAATCCCACATTATGCATGCTGGGTTCCACACTGTGTGGCAAAGTCTGTTTGGTGGAGCTGAACTATAATTAGGTCCTTCCAGTAATTAAATCCCTTTGGAAAAAGGAGGAGACAGAACCATGTGATACTGAATTCCAGAATAATGTAAGTTGCATTAAATTTCAATTTATTTACTCAGTTTGGATTAAGCAATGCTGAGCTGTCCTGAAAGTATCAACAGCACCAGACTCTACAGAATAAATAGGTAACCAAGGGTAACAGTTCTTCAACTTGGCCCCCACCATCAACCCAAGCTCCCATTCCACATGAAGATGTTCCGTGTGGTTTAAATCAGTTACTCAAACTGTTATTTGGGCAATCCCTCCAGTCAGTACACCTGAGGGTAAAAACAAGACCCTGGATTTCTCCCCACTCTATCCCAAAGTCGAGACAAGCAACACACATGAAAGAAGCTCCTCCAGCTCAGAATTAACAACGTTCAGCCGGTGCTCTTTACTTAAAGGAAGAAAACAATTAAGTGAAACCTTGAAGTAATCTCATTCTGCCCGTTTAGCCTCTTTATCCCTCAATGTGTGGTTAGCAAGTGTGGCAATCAAGGCTAAGGCCTGCTATCATTCGGCCTTAATTTAAAAAGACACAAGCAGCAGAGCTGTGAATTAGAAATGTAGCTATGCACTACCCCTGATTAATTCGAGGCTCATGTTGGATTAATAACTCCAAACAAAGAACAAAAGGAAATTGTTATGCGAATTGCAGCCCTCCCAGGCCAGACAAAGGTCAAATCACAGGATTTCAATTTCATCCGGAGTCGCTTAATCAACTCCCTCAGAAGGAAGACCATGTGTAGTTCTGAAAGCTACTCATTGTAGTCCTCTTGTCGTGGGACCTGAGGGACGACACAGTCATCCTCTCACACTATTCTCAATCGCTTCTTCTTTCCCCTTTAATATGACAAAAACTTCATTATTACCAGTGATTAAAGAAAATCTGCCCCGAAGAAAACATCCCAACAACTGCCAGTTTATAGAGGAAGCTGGACACTGTTGGCACCAAGCCTACAGAGCTCGCTCCCTTTTCCCAAAAAGGTCTTCTCCAGCAGCAAGGAGGCACAGCTACCCCAGCGGTGATGTCATTGGCAGAGCATTGGGAGGGCAGTGGTACTACAATACATTTAACAAGAGAGGACGAGATGCACAAACTTCTGCCTCTTAAATGAAAGGAAAGTGAATGAAGCATACAGTCTGTGATATTTCAGGTGTCAGAAGACAGAGCTCTCTCCTGTGGCTAGATTAGAAGCTCTCCCTGAGACGGGAACAGAGGTCCAAGTGCCTCAGGAGACCTGAGGGGGATAGCCAGGCACAGCCACTCCTACCTCTGCCATTCTCAAGTTCATCTGCATTTGGGGTTTTCTTCCCTGGAGGCTGAGGACTGATGTAGGCTAACAGTGGCAGACTCTCATTAGCAAGACTGGTTTAAGTGGTTTGAAGATGTGATGACTTGTACTGCAGCTTGAACACTTTTCACCCTGTCAACACCAGGGTGCCATTAATGGTAACCTCTCAGGACCATTACAACATTGTCCTGTGGGATCAAGGCCCAGTGCTCCTCAAAAGAAATTCTAGAAAATTAGGTAATTTTCCCAAAGGACATATATAACCTTTAGGGGATCACAAGGAGAATTTCAAGGTAGCCTTTCAGCATAATGGGGTCAGTGTCAGTGTCTTATGGCAATGTTGGTAAATAGAATTATCTGGGTGACTCAGTGGGGTCCTTTATAAAGTCCCCTACAAAGGACAGACCCTCAGTCATTGCGGACTGTCAAGACTTGTAACGTACAATCAGATATGGCAAGATTTTCAGCCTCTGCCTTCTTCAGAGGATGCAATAATAGTTGTCACTTTCATCTATTCTAGATTGAGTCATTTAGAAAATTAATTTATTCCTCTGAACTCCCATGGTGTTTTGTTAGGACTTCTTTTATTGAATGTAACATATTCTCATGTATATCATATTATTCTTTCATTTATTTAGCCCTTTATTCATTGAGCAAATATTGATTGAGTACCTGTCATGTGTCAGGCACTGTGCTATTCACTGGAGGTAAAAGGATGACTAAAAGCAGACAACATTCTCGCTCTCGTGGTCTTTACAGTTCAGTCAATGAGGAAGATAATCAAATGAATGCATAAATAGATGTAAAATTAAACTGTGTTCTGTGTCACAAAGGAGAAGTACATTGTAACACGAGGTTTTAACCTATTAAGGGAGGGTGTGGGTGGTTTCCCTAAAAAATTGACACTTTTGTCTCTGATGTGAAGCAAAATGAGAGTTCAACTTGGTAGAAAGCAAGAAGACAGAGGCAGAGATTCTATTGTCTGACTGAGCAAGACAAGCAGATCGGTCTGCAAGGGGCCGGTGCTTAGAACATAGGTGGCAAGGCAGAGAGCAATGTGAGCTGATTCAGGGGAGGCAGCTGGACCCTAGAACATAAAAAAACAGCCTTCTAGGCCATGTAAGGATTCCAGTGTCATCCCAAAGACAGGAGAAAATGTGAAATTCTGTAATAGGAAGTGTCAAGATACAATCAGAATGTTTAGCCATTATAATATGCCCATCATCTTACAAGATCTCTAGTGGTTAAAAGCAATTCAATATTGTCCTTTCCCAGCGCCTAACACAATGCTTTGTAGAGTAGAGTGGCATCACCCTCTCAAGGATATTGGCAGGGCTAATTCAGTACCAACTACTCCATAGGTATACCCCATGCCTGAGTCACAAGCCTTGTTCAAGAAGACTATCTTCTCAGGAGAGGAAAACCATTTTTTGAAGAAAGGTAATTTCAAGTAAATTAAGTTCAAAAGCATTTTAACTATGCTGTTTGTTCAATATTGTTGAATGAATGAATAGCTTTTACCTTAGCTGCACCACTGCAAGATAGCAGCCAGCACCCTCAACCAAACTTCTGACCCTGAGTAAAGAACTTGTATGCTTTCCTCCCTGAAATTCATGGCTCTTGTATGGGTTGGATGACTTCTCTCCAGAAAGTGATAGTTTCCTTGTCTGAGACATCCAAAGGTGTAATGGCATGCCTTCTTGCAAATGAACCCCCGTATCTGAAACCTGAAGTTTTATATTGCATTTTGATGGGTATCCAGAAGTTATAAATGTATGTGTGAGTCACAATTCCCAGAGAGCATTCATGCAAGCTCCGTTTCTTATGGGACACACAACGATCACATAATGAGCACATTCAGGAGGCAGATTCAGATGTTTGTCACACATGATAGAACAGCTGCATCAAGAGCTTTCTGAGGATTACTCTTCAAGTTTCTCTTAGAGCCACTTCATTTCCTTTCTGAAAAGCACTATTACTTGATCTGCATAGTTAATACAAACTTTGGGAATTAGATAAATGTTAAATTCTCCATGTTAGTCTGAAACCCAGGAAAGTGTTCCAAATACCAGATATAAAATGCACAATTATCTTGTAGACATTTTAAGTCTTATGGTGTCTGATTTGGAGAACAAAAATGTATCTCAGTACAGAACTTGTTGACTATCTTGAGGTAGTTTGTGAACACTACTTCAAATTATAGTCAACCAAATGAACAACCAAATTAATTGCTAAACTTAACTATTCCTTTGACTGAATTTTGAGATTGGTATATACAGCACAAAATTAGGGGTTATTTTAAATGTTTATCCTTAGAGTTGACATGGAAGAATCTTAAAAATAACTCCCATTAGTTGAGCAATTAAATGTATCATATACTCAGCTATATATATGTGTATGTAAGTATTTATTAACTAATTTAGTTTTAACTGACTTTTTAAGAGCCATAAGGTGCAGGTATCTATTCATCAATTCATTCAATATTTACTGAGTACTTACTAGGTGCCAGGCACTGTGAATACAGCAGAGAAAAAAATAGACATAATCCCTTTTGCTATCTTTTTGACAGGTGAGGAAAATGTGGCTTACAGAAATATGTAAATTGCTCTTCATCATATACTAGGTAAGTGGTAGATCCATGCTTCTGAAATTCGGAGTTAAGTTGTAACTATTCTGCTATGCTTTTCTTAAAAGAGTGTGCCCTTTGGTAAACATTTAGCTAGATTCTCTCCTATCAGATGTTAATTTAGACGAAGATAAGTTCTTTGAGAATATTCTCAAGTTCTTAGAAAACAAAGAAGTATATTCATTATTGCTTTTGTATTTGGAAATATAATGGAAATGAAGTTTAATAATTAGATGTTAATTATGCTTTCTAAGATGGCAAAGTTCTATTTTATACACTGTAAGATATTTTGTTTTAACTTCAAAACAATTTCTTTCAATATATTATAAAACATTACCCAACAAAATATCAAATTAATTTTATATCAAGACAATGAAATGATAGAGTCTATTTCATCTACATTGCACTGTATCACATTAACGAAAACCAAACCAAATTTTATAGCGATACAAATTGATTTAGATTTAACTGCTACATGACAATTATGAAAAGTAAGTAGTATAGCTTAAAATAACCACTAGCATTCTGAAAATATGGGAATTCACAGGCATTTGCTCAAGATGAATATTTTGCTTTAAAACAAGTTCAGTTAACTAAATCTGAGCACATTTCAGAGATTTTAAAAATATGTGCAACATTTTCCAACCATTATTTCCAAATTATTATGGTCACAGATACTGCCAAAGTAACAAGTGGAAGGGGTTCCATAATGTGTTAGGGTTGGACAGAATATGTAAAAATCAAAACAAAACAAAACAAAACAAACAAATAAAACTATAATCCTCAATTGCCATAACATACCCAACCTGTGACTCTGAGCATTCAGAATTTTATTTGACCTAGTTATGAGACTTACAAGGCCTAAATGTGAGCACTTAGATTTTCACTGAGCAATGCAGAGTGAGACCCACACTGAGTGTCTCTGTCCTGTAGGGAATTTCAGAAATAGTTTCTCTAGAACATGATAACCTATAGGTATATTAAAATCGAATTACTGATAAATAAAATAAACTATAACCTACATTCTATAGTTGAACATTTATTAAAACACTTCCTTTTACAAAATTTTAAATGTGCAGTTAATTTAAAAATATTCTTTAATAATAATATAAAGAAATCTGTGGGAGTACAAAGTACAAAAAAAAAAGGAAGGAAAAATGGCCCTGGCCAGGTGGTTCCGTTGGCCGGAACATCATAGTGTTCACCAAAAGGTTGTGAGTAGGTTTGATTCCAGGTAAGAGCACGTATCTACGTAGCAGGTTTGATCCCTCTTTGGGGAATGTACAGGAGGCAATGGATCAATGTTCCTTTCTCTCCCTCTCTCCCTCTCTAATCAATAAATATATCCTTGGATGAGGATTAAAAATAAAATAAAGGAAAAATGAAACAAAAACAAAAGAGAAAACTCCAGAATAGAGGGTATCTGGGCGAAAGTGGAGAAGGTGGACCTTATACTTAAGGGATAGTGCTGGAGTAAGAAATGAAAAGATAGAAATCCATGGATGTGAATTCGAAGAGTATGACTGCCAGGAATCTGGGATGACAATAAACTCAGTGTGTGTCTTAAGGAAAGAAACCTATTTCCAAACTCATAAAAAAAGGGGTCTCAAGGTTACAAAAACAATGAAAAGAATCTAGTCTAGAGAAAAAGACGGAAAGTTACTAGCTCAACTCTAGTTCTCTTGCTCAAATATCTTCATTTCTACTTTCTAAGACAATATATTTTCTGGAAGTTTTCCCAAAGATAATATCACTTTAGATACAGGGAACGGTGACACTCTGTATGGCCTTCCAGTGTTCACAGAGATGAGTCCTTCTTCGGCTGTAAAGACTGTCTACCCCTGCCTAGTGGTGCCTACTGCTTATTATAGGGAAGAATAAAACACTCTCACTTTGTAAAATTAGTCAGTAATCAATAAACAAATGGGCAATGACACAATACCAATAAAACTTTCAGTTATTCAGAAAATAAAATAGCACAGTTAAAATAATACTGATGACTACAACAATCACTGAAAAGAAACATTCCAAGGAATAAATAACAATACAGTTGGTCTTCATATCTGCAGTTTCTGCATCTGAAGACTCAACTTCCCTCGGACTGCACATTTTTGAAAATTTTACGTTGTTACTGATGATACTTAGTAGTGAAGCCTACAATGGCTGTGTCTGTATTGAACAGGTACAGGCTTTATTCTTGTCATTATTCCCTACACAATATTGTATAACAACTATTTACATACCATTTACATGGTATTAGGTATTACAAGTAATCCAGAGATGACTTAAACTATATGGAAGGAGGTGCATAGGTTATACGCAAACACTGCCACATTTTATGTCAAGGACTTAAGCATCTTTACCTTTTGGCATCCTTGGGGGTCTTGGAGGCAACTTCCTTCAGAGATGGAGGGATGACTATACTTATTTGTGGACACCTAAACTTCTTCTCAAATAAATCAGAAAAGTGAGCTGGCTCTCACTAAGGTGAATATTAAGATTGGCAGGAAAGAAATAATAAACATAGGAACTCTGTGTACTTAAAAATTAGTTCCTGGAGACCATATATGCTTTTGAATCTACATCTCTATTAGATTACTATATTTAAATAAAATCTTAGCATCTGACAATAACCCAACACAGCTTAACTTCTTTTTGAATGGTTACATGTTGGGAACTGCCCTGCCTGGTTTCAGAAGTTGTAATCCCCCATGGCTAAGGCTGAGTAAAGGGCCTTGGAACCATAAGCCACTTAGGAGACAAAGCTTATGTTCCTTGTAGGGGCACCACCTCTGCCCCCTTTCTCTTCACCCTGCTTGGCCCTGGTTGGATGACTGGTTAGTCAATGACAAGTAAGATTTTGCAAAAGAGGGATGACCTAAGACAGGCATGGTCACAAAGGGGCCCTCAGGGAAGGACTTGGGGGGCTATAGAAAAAGGGGGTGATGGACCCTCACCCCTCAGTTTTGACATAGCCTGAGTCCTCATTCTGTCTGTAAGAAGTCTTGTAATCTCTTGGCTGCCTTACTTCCCCTGCCTGACTTAAGTCTGAAACAATGCCTTAAGCCTGAAACAAAGCTGGAGGTAAGTACGGGCCCTGTGCTGGAAAAAGTGGGTTCCCTAGGGTGGTCAGGCCTGAGAAAGAATGCATAAAATCCTATGAGACCTACTTTGTTAACACCCTCAATTTATATGATAAGGGTCCAAGCAGGAAGTGAGTTTGTTTCCCAAAGTTTTATGGCCCTTTAACTATCTGACCCTGACTCAGAACAAGCCCTCAGAGTTCTTTGAATGTTATCTATTGTTTAATCATTTCTGCCTGACAATGATTGATGAGCTTTACATGTACACCCTGTATTCCTGCACAAACTGAACCCAATAAAAGCTTGTCAAGGCAAGGGTCGAGGCACTCTCCCCTTGAGAGAGTGGCTGTGCTGTGCCTTTTCCTCCACAGGACTCAGTAGTCCATGTGAATTTGTCTCATCTCATCCACAATGCTGCCCACCCCAGGAGCTGGGATCCGCGTCAGTTATATTCAACATAGCTACACTCTTAAAAAGCAGTAAGAAGCAAACAAAATATCCCATGATATTTAGGGTGAGCATAATAAAAGAGGAAGCAAAGGAACACTAAATTTTGTGTTGGCAATATGGCTCTTCACTTTCGTGAAGGAATGACTTAGGGTGGCCATGGGAAGGAAGCTTTCAGTGACACTTCCTGGCCTACAGGAGACACACGATCCTAACATGCAAAGAATTGCTCCAACTCTGCCTTACGTGTTCTGAGTATAAAAGATTTCTCATCTCAAAAGAAAGAAGCCTAAAAAAAAATCTTACTCTCTCCCCACAAAAATCTTTGATTATAATTAGATGGTGGCTGGGAAGTTCCCACATTGTGGATAGGATTGACAAAGGCTTGACTCAAGAAAAGCTGTTAACTCTGGAAATGGGTGTTAAATTTTGTGCAAAGATTTTGTGAAAATTCTCCACTGTACATCTGCAACAGAGTTAATGTAATCTCATCCACTCCGAGAAGAGGAAACCACCAAGGGAATGATGTATCAGCATCGCAAACTCACACCAGGCTCCAAAGACTTCACAGTGATTGTGAATATAAAACCCTAGGCCACAGCAGTAATGAAGCATTACGTAAGATTTATACACAGGTAAACTTTAAAAGTTAATCTGAAAGCCAGGTGAATCCATAAAACTTTATATTATATTGGTACAGTTATCATCTTATTGCTTAATATGGGTTCTTTATAGCAAAAACAAAAAAAAACAACTCTCAAAATGGACTTTGATTCATGACTTAGTACATGTTAACCCACTAAAACTCTTCATTCACATAGACAAAACTAGTAGACACTCTTTCACATATCACTTCTCTTGCTTAATTCCAGAGCAATTCTGTTAGTACCAAATGCTCCTATTTCCTCAAAACACATCGTCTCCCTTGGTTTCAGACATTCCAGCCTACTGGACAAGACCCTTCGCTTTTGCAATTCCTCGTGATCCTTCTCCTTTGTGTACTTTATGTGTTATCGAGCCCATGACTTCAAGCACCATCCACACAAAAAAGAACACTGCTCATTCAACTCTAGACTACAATACTCTGCCACCTTCCACAATGTCATTTGGATGCTTTGCAGGAACCCAAAATTCAGAATGTTTAAAATTAAATTCATTATCTTCCTCTGCTCCTTCTCAACATTTTCTAAAAAAACCAACATTTGCTGAAATCCTACAGCTAGAAATTTAGGAATAATCCCAAACATCTGGGAAAAGATTAGATCCTATTAATCCACCCTCCTATACGTCTCAACTTGGATGCCATTGTTACAGCACTCTACTTGGGGTAGAAGCACAGTGAGGTAAAATAGCCATCAGGGATGAGGACACCCCCCTCAACATGCTTGCTAAAAGCAGTCTTCTTTCTGTGGAAAGGTTATTCAAGTTGCTATCTGAAGGTAATATAGCATATTTTTTTAAGACCAAGATGAAAAGTCCTAAGGAGGGCATTGTGGAAGCAAGATGGAGACAAATACAGAGGCGCTCATAGAGAACACCCTTCACCATGTGCCCACTCTTCCATCAATCAAAATCATCTTCCTGCCTGCAGGTCACCTAGTGTTAGAACTTGGAGTGGGGAAAGGGTCTAGTCAACGAACAGGCAAAAATGATCCATGGACATGGACAAGGTGGGCATTGACTGTGGGAGTGGAGAGCAACAGTGGAAAATTGGGACAACTGTAATAGAATAACAATAAAAAAAAAGAACTTAGCTGTGCCTTTTTAGGTTACCATAAACTCCTCCCTGGACCACTAATGTGCGCTACTCACACATCTTCCTGCTTCCACTCTTGTTCCGCTCTTATAGCTAAACTCAACTTTTGAAAATGCAAATCCAATCACATCAAATAGTTTCCATTACCACCACAATTCTAAGGAAAGTCCATATTTTTAACAGGCTTCCATGGCCCTCCCCAATATGGTTCTTGTTAACTGTATCTTGACAATTCTCTTTTGCTACCCCATGTTTCTAACCTTGTTGCTCCTTGATTCCATCATGCTTTCTCTCACTCTGGACCTTAACAATGCACCTATGATTTCTGTCCTTTGTGGATGGGAGGAGCTTCCCTGGTTGCCTTAGTTATGACACTTTCCTCTTAGGCAAACTGTGCAGCCAAAACTACTGCAGAAGTCAACACTTTCTTAATTATAGCATTTTTAAAATGACCGTAAGATCCCTGGAGGCAGGAGATCACAACTATCCTATTCAGTGCAAAATCCTAGCACTTAGCACAATGCCTGTCACACAGCAGGGACTTACTGAATTAATTTGGTAGAATTGGTTGGATGAATGTAGTTGGTAGTTTCTTTATAATATAAATTAATGGGAGCCATGAATATGAGTTTTAAAGTCATAATATATCAAATAGCTGAAATGAAGCTTTGTCTAAAGTTAAACTAAAAGGTGGACAGTTAGAAAAATATATGCTGATTGTCTCATAATGAGATGTGGCATGTTCCTCTAACCTCTTGTATTTATATGCTGCTATGTTGGAACCATAAACACTAATTTAAAAATCAAATAACAGACTCTAAGAAGTTGCAACAATCCCTGGATTAGTATAGCATGATCACTAAAGGATCTGCTATATTAAATCATGACAATAAAAGTAAAATCCCTCCATCTTTTCTTGGATTACATTTAGAGCTCAAACCAGAGAGCACTAAATGAATAATAATGAATGTACAGCTCTGTGAATGATTGAAGATTGAATCACATTTTAACTAGACTATATTTGTAAGTCCCTTTAGATGACATAATTACAATTTAAGCCATACACTAATTAGCAGTAAACATCTACTTACTCAGTCAGTTTGATATATATATGTGTGTGTGTGTGTGTATATATATATATATATATATATATATATATATATAATTTCTGAAAACAAATAATAGAAGGGGCACTTTACCCAAAAAAAAGAATGTTAAGAACCTAAATCAACAAATAAATAAGTTCATGCTACTTAGGAGCAAAACCAATAAGGGTTTTATATTTTATAAATAAATATTTTTATAACATATTTATAAAATCATATTTTATAAATAATAAGCATATTTTATTTTATAAGAAATAACGATGGTGGGAATATATTCATATATATTGACACAGAAAGAAAATTTAAAATACAGTTTTTTCCCCAAATAATAATATTTGTAATAACAACTTCAGATTGTTTTGCATTTTATACTTCTTAGCAATTTTCCATAATCACTTTAAAATTGAGATGTCTCTTCATCAGTTTTATACAACAGTTAAAGGTACCTTAATGGGGTATTTACCAATATCTAAAACTTTCCCAATATTTTATTTGTATATATAAAACTCCATTTGCTCAGCTTTGCCTGACCAGTGAATCCTTCATTAATTGGGGTGAGCTCTCATTGCATTTATATCTTTTCAAAACATTGACCACTAACTTCAAATATTATTTTTCTTTTAAGTTTCTATGCTATTTTTAAGTTCCTGAATGGGGAAGAAATAAAGAAAGAACCCCTGTAAGATTTCAAAATATAGTACTTGAAGATAAATTTGTTTTGTTTAAATAGATAATCAACTTTCAACACTGTGTTTTGTAAGGTATTGTTGGATAGCTCTATTTAATTAAAAGTTTAAGAACTTTGATGGTTCAAACTTATCACATCTATGCTGTGCTTCACATATGCCAGGTTTTATTCTAACTTCTGTATATGTATTAACACATGTGCAGTAGGTGTTTTCACCTTTGTTTTAGGGTTGGAACACTGAAGCCCAGGAGGGTGAAGTCATATGCCTCCTTACAGGATGAGTAAAGGAAGGGGCTCGAGTGTGAATTGAGTCAGTCTCACTCTGGAGCCCATGTTCTACATGGCTGTGCTATGCCAACCCTGTAGAACACAAATAGTGGTAATTTTTACCTAGTTCATGAGCAAAAATATGCTCCTCAGAGTACGACGTTCTGATGTATGCTAGTTTCTAACTTCTGAATTGCTAGTCTTCTTAAAAGTCATTTATAAATTATCTTAGTACTGTGCACTAACCCATAAAATACTATATAATGCTCCATTTCTATGCATCTTGAGAAATCAGAATAACTGACACACAGCACACCAAAAGAGAAAAAGTCTCAGTGTAACTCAGTATGGCTGGAGAGTTCCAAAACTGAGGCAGGGGCCTCGTCATAAAGAACTATGGTGCCAGCTATGCCTTCTTGATTTTATTCAGAGGTAATGAGGAACCAAAAGTGTTTTTAAATATAGGCATGGCAGAGTCAAATCCATATTTCTGAAGGATCCCAACAAGGGAAATATTGAATCTAAGCTGGGGGGGCAAAGATATTATTTTAGGTGCTATTACTGTTACTGAGATATAAGAAAGTCTAAATTAAAGTATTTAGAGTGGGGAAGAGGAGAACTGGACAAAAATCAACAAATATAGTAGATAGTTTTGATTTAGCCACTTATAATACTGGGGCTACTAGTGAGGTAATAAATTATGGGAAAAATTAGAGTTACAGCTAATATTACATAAACATCAATGTTTTGACATTATTTGATTTTCTAAAAAACAACCACAGTCAGCACAAGAATAAGCCACAGTGGTGAAAGAAAAAGAGAAAACATTATAAATATTAGTTTTTGTCATATACCATTAGGACATTGAAAATCCATTAAAACCTGAATTTTTATATAGCATTTAGAAGAACTTAGTTCCTGAAAATACCAGTACTTTAAAAAAGTTTACCTATAATAAAATCATCTAGCATAACCAGGAAAATATTATTATAGCAAAACTTTAATACACTATAAATTTAAGATTGAATATATTTTTCTTGTTCAATTTTTAAAAATGCAAATATAGGTGACATTTTTAATAGCAAATTTTGTATGAAGAATTAGATCAGTGTGGTAGCATTTCCTGCTGTTAACTGTAGCAGCTACCAACAAATGACATTTGAACAAATGACTCATTTGTTCCTTCCTTCCTTCCTTCCTTCCTTCCTTCCTTCCTCCCTCCCTCCCTCCCTTTCTTCCTTCCTTCCTTCCTTCCTTCCTTCCTTCCTTCCTTCCTTCCTTCCTTCAATAAGACCATGCCACATGAGTACTGGATGGGTAAAGTTGTACTAAACTCTTTGGGAAGTCTAAGTGAAAGAGAAAGCGTGATTCCTGTCTGAAAGAAATTTAAAATTTAACTAAGGAAACTAAACACAGGTACATCTCTTTCTAACAGTCACAACTGAACATTTTTTAAACAGAACATTTCATTTAAATTTTCAGACTATATCCTCTTCTACCACTTATTAGGACTAAATACAACAAACAGGTCATATATTTCACACTTTGTTACACTTGAATTTTGCAAGCATTTTCTTGGTGGGGGAAGTATGAAAGGCTCTAAAATGTGAACTCTCAAACTGGATGCTGAATTTCAGAAGGTCCTAAATTACATTTGTGACAAGAAGGTCTATAGATTTTATCAAAATTTCAAATGATTCCATGATACCAAACAGGTTAAAAACCATTGGAACTTTTATCTAAATAGGAAATGAATCTAAACCACGTTTTTCCAAAGCCAGTTAAAGTAATGTTTCTAATTTATTTTTTCCTAAATGTCTTTATGATTTTACTGCAGGATTGGAAATAATAAAAGATCACCCAAAAAGCACTGCCATAAAATTGCTCATAAAATACCTCCAGTCTTGAAATTTTCGGTTGTAAAATTCAAGATTTGTATTTATTCAAGATTTTTGATGTCTGACTTTAAAAAGTACTTTGAAACTCTAAGATCAATACAAAGTGAAATTATTTTTAAAAATTATCAATCCAGGCACTAAATAAATAATAGCTAAAGTCTCTATGCTTTTATGAGAATCCAAATTATGATGTCATTTTAAACCACAATTTTCTGCAGTGTCAAAATGTTCCATTTTGAAAACCAGAGGTTTCATCTAGATGGAATAGTTCTCACTGACTTTCCAAAATATTCTATGTCTATAGACATCAGTACACAGTAAATGAGAAGATAGTGACTAACATTTTCAGGAAGAATAGAATTTCTTAGGACTTCATTTAATATCTTGTGGAGCATGGTGAATAGGAATAAGTCCAAATTTCCAGAGAATTTACTTGTAAGTCATACAAATAAAACATTTAATCTCAAGCCTCTGCAATCAGTACCTTCTTCCTACCAAATGTAGCATAGTTGTGTAAAAGACAGATATAGTGCCACCTTACTCTATACCTGGCTTGGATTGGAATTAGGAGTAGATGAGAACCTTGTCCTCTCGTTTTCAAGGATGCTTAGTTGGGATTTGCAATTTGCAGATAAATGTTTTTACAACTCATATACAAATTTTAAAGTCCAGTCTCTATTCAGAGGCCCTAAATTTAGGACCATCAATCTCAGCTATTAGAAAAACATAACTGTTTGAAAATCCAGGTAATTTTCATTTACTCTGATGGAGAAAGTGAAGCATTTCCAACATGCTGATAGTCACGTAGTTATGATTATTTTAAAGAATCAAAGAATTCTGTTCAGCTTTGAGAGAATGAGTGAATGAGAAGATATTTCATTTTCCCAAACTCCCTTCTCATTTCTCTAACACAATACACTGAGAAACAAAAGGCAGATTATTAAATTTGCAATGACGCTACTGGTTTCTCTCCCCTCTCTGGATGCCTCACCCGCTTCGCCCACCTCACCCTTGCCTCCCTGCACATCTGGTAACCATGTGTGGTGGCGCTAATGAAGACCTTCCTGAGTGAGTTACAATTAGTTCCGACTGCCACGTGCTTTCCTGGGCAGTACCAAAGTCAAAGGCAGGAATGGGGGTGAAGGAGAACCAAGAACTCGTTCACGTCGCAAAACAGAACTCTCCTTTGCCCTGAGACTCTCATCACCATCACTCCAAAGGAATTTTTGGAAAAAAGGCATAAGCAAATCCTTTCAGAGTTCCCTCCTTCCTTTTCTCCAAGCAGCAGTTTACCCAGCATGATTGAATGCGACAGGCCAGCAACAGAACTTCTATGATCCTTTGAACAATAGAGAATTGTTAAACAGATGCCATTTCCCCTTCTGGTCCACTGTTATACTCACCTAACAATTTTATCTACTTTAATAAAATAAATTTGGGTGTTTACCTATTTGATGGATTAGAGGGAACTGCGGAAGCAAATGTACTGCATACAATTAAGCTGCTTGAAAACGCACACTTTTGTTTACCCTAGGCCTCTTCCCCCTTCTCAATCAAGGTACTAATAGAGCTGTTTTAAGTTTCAACAAGGACCATATTAACTGTGGGTCTCCACATGAAACAGAACGCTAAAGCCCAGCATCTCCTGACCATGTAAGCGCACAAAGTCTCCCAAATCCTGTTTTACATTTCTGTCTGAAATCACAGTCATTTTTTTCCAATGCTTTTTCTTCTGTACCTAGAAAATTATGAGTTCTCAATAAATACTAAATGATGGCAGCAACAGTCTTTGAAAGAGGATTCTAAGTGACTCTCAGGGTAGAAAACTTAATATAATTATTTTTGGCAACTTGTACTTAAACCTCATCTTACTGACATCTATTTTTTAAAATTTTACCAACTTGGGTCTTACTATATGCATTTAGCCAACAAATGATAACCAGTGATAACAACCACAGTTTTCATTTCAGCCTATCATATAAGTTCATGTACACACAGTCAGCACACAAACCCCTATGCCTATGAACAGTTAAAAAATAAACATTTACAAATAAAAATTTTAAATCACAAAGAAACTGCTTTTCTACATGATCCTTTGAAGTTATTACAATGTATAAGCATCTCTAAACGGAAGAAACATAGCAATAACAAAAAACGCATAGAAGAAAGCAATGGGAATAATTTCTCTTCTTTTAACAGAAACCAAAACTACATGCACACATCCAGAGTAGTGACTGCAAATAAAAGGTGATAAGTATATTAGGTTAGAAACATAAAGCACAGTCCTTCAACTCATCTGGCACTTGCATGTAAGTAAGTTACTGAAAAAAGAGAGGAAAACCTCTCCCTCACTACATATAATTGAGAATACTTTAACTTTACAGAAGTGAAATTTCTACAGCTGCTTCTGTCACTGCCTTCCCTCACCATCCCAAAAGCGCATGGTTTAACGGAAGGATGCCTCACCCCCAGACTGGAGGGAGCTTGGTCTGGGTCGGCCGCTCTCTGCTCCCATCCCTAGGCAGTCATCCCTCCAAACCGATCTCTGTTCCTCTCAGTAACGATCAGATTAAAACAAAAACAAAAATCCTCTGCCGATCTTTTGAAAGTTCTTTTTTTAACTTGCCAGGATAACCTTAGTGAAAGGAAAATGCACACACATACAAACACACACAACACACAGTTTTTTTAATTGCTTTAACTGTAGTGATGAAAATATTGACATGTATCAACATTTCCAAACGTCAACAGAATTCTAAAATACAGAATAAGTTAGTTAGAAACACAAACACTGTATTATAGAATGACATACTTTTCACCATTATTTTTCTTTATTTTTACGAATAGGAAGTTGACTTTTTACTAGCAACAACGACAGTTAATGACAACCCAGTGAGTCATTGCCTCCTGGGTCTTCAGGAGGGTAGTTCCACGTCTAAATGATAATTAATGCCATTAAACATTCCAACACTACACTTACTTAACAACTTTGGGCACTCAAACTCTCAAATGCTTCCAGTGTACCTCACCAAATAATTAAATACTGTGAAGGCACACTGACGGTTAATCTGCGAGGTAACTGACGGGGATTGCTCAGGCCTATCTCTTAAGCACTGAGTCCATCACTATATTTACATTTGCCAATCACTTTATATGTGGACATTATGTTTTTATCAAAGTGAATTATAAGCTGTATAAAAATTCAATGCCCAGTAAGTCACTCCCCTGTTTTGGTTGACAACTCCTCTCAGTCCATGTGCTGCTAAGGTTTGCTCTGCAACCTGCTGCTGCTGTGGCGAGTCAAACTGCTTCAAAATGTGATTCAAATTCATTTTTATAAACTGTAGAGTTGGTGATAAATATTATGATCAGAGCCCTTCTTTTAATATTTCAGGAAGGCAGCGAGAGGAAAACTGAGTAAAGTAATAAAGTAGTCACATACTGGATAACAACTTTAAAAGTTACTTAAAACTGGTAAACACATAAAAGGATCTGATTTCTTGATAATAAAGGATTCTTTTAGTGTATGTACAGATGTTTAAATTAGCACACACATTCCATTCTTATCTCTCTTAAATTCAGCAGAATAACTGTAAGTCTTTACAAGGCATGTTATCAATGTAAAAGCAATAAAAAAGTCACCCTCTTGTGAATTACTATATACAGTATTTCACAAGAATGGCACTCACACGTTCCAAATGAACAAGGTTGTCTCTTTAAATTGTAGGCCACTGCCTGCACTCTTCATCAGTTAGCCTTAGCAATAGGGAGGAGGGGCAGGGAGAAAACAAACCATTTTTCTATCATTTGAACTCTCTTTGACCCTTGCAAGCTATTCAAGTATGCACTCAGGACAATTCAAATAAATAACATGAATACACGTGCACAGAGCAGACATATAGATAGCGCAAGAGTGAACTCTGACGAAGTAGGTAGGCTGTTCTCTACAGATGAACCATCTCAGCCTATTTCTTGGCACGGCCATTCACAGCACAAGTGAAATTCCCATATATAGACGGTAACACCGTTTCATGAATTTAATCAATAACTCTGTGAATCAGGGTATAAAAACTTACCATGAATCTGCTACAGCTAAAAGAGCTCCCTGAGTTCAGAAAAAAAGGGAGCTACCTTGTTCCCATAATAACTTAAAAAATTTTAATTCATGATCATAATTATACCAGGGGAGTGTCAAGGAGGCTGGCAAATATAAAATGCAGTGAGAAGTATATGATGAAATATATCATTTAAGTGATATTTAGTTTAAAATTTTCAAAATATTCATCTTCAACTTATTTCTATTCCAAAAGCTAAATATAAAATTTTATGAAAAGATGTTACATCTCATAAATGTGTACTTCTACATATCTATAGCTACAAGAATTATTTATTCATCTCTACTAAAATATTTCCTCAAAATAGAGACTAATTGGTGTCTGTCTAGCAATTTCCAACACTACCTCTCCACTTTAATGGTACTACGTGCTATAGTTTTAAATGTACACTTAATGATAGTATTATTGGATCTACCGCAAACTTTTTTACACAGAACGCTGATAAAAGTAACACAAACTTGACTGTTAAATGCATAAAGAATCATGCATGTCATAAATACTTTTAGGATGCTGTCTAAAGCCAGTCATTTCTCTCTTTCCCTCAAAAAAAGATGCACAAGGAGAAAAGAACAGAAATGAAGATTTAAAATAGGAAAAACCTACTTTGTAAATTTTCTTAATGTTTAGAAAGCTTTAATCATACAGTTTGTAGAAACACAAACAAAACTCTACCAAAATTAACAGAGGAAGATAGATATAAATGAGTCACTAAGTAAACCTTTCTTTCAGCCAGAAACCATGTGGATGTGAAGGTTTCTTCACAGCAAAACATGTGCCTTGAGTTCCCAGGAAGCTCTGTCAGTGGCAAGGACTTGGAAGCCAGTGGTCCTGAACATTCACCCCACCCAGGCTTTCCTGTTACCTTCTGGAGCAGTGACAATACCAACTCCAGAAACCGACTCAAGAGGGAATTGCTCTGCTGCGATTCTCGGTGACCCACAGAGCAGCATTTCACCACAGTCCTGTGACATGTGACTTGGGGAGCTCCACTGTCAGATCCAAAAATCCTAATGGGGGCTCTTCCCTTTGTGAAACAAATTAATTACGCAACCAAAGATTGCCACATTCATGAGGCCTGTTGGCATAGTTGGGACTTCAACCTCCACTTTGCTTTGTATTTGTTCAAAAGAGTAAAAAGAGATCCAGGTAGAGCCCAGTATAACTCAAGTAAAGGAAGAAAAAAGGTAAAAGATGTTTTGATTCAGTACCCATGGTAGGAAATTATGTATTTTAGATTTGAAGCCCAAGTGAAAATAATTCAAATCTGTACTATTCACTCTTGTGTGGCTTGTGCTAGAGAATGAAGAAAAATTGATTTGTCCACTATTTCTGAGTCTTCTAAGCCATAATATTTTCATCAATATTTATAACCCCTAGTCCTGTTTACAGATGTGTATCAATAACATCAGCTTCTACTAAGTTGCAGAACTTCCTATTATTTTTATGTGGATATACTAATTTAAAATTATAAATTATTGTTCTCACAATTAAACTGGCTTTTAAAAGCCAGTTTACTTATATTTTCTTCTTATTCCTAACTTCAAAATAAGAAAAATTACCTGTATTTATTGCATAGCCTATTTAATCTAAGTTTTATCAGGAAACAGACTTTAGGAGCTCTTCCCCCTTCTCACATCCCTGGCGGGATAAAATACCATTTCTAATGGTAAACACTAAAGTGAAAAAAGTGAGCAATCATGGAAACTGTGAGTTTTTGCAACATGTGTGAGTCACTTATATCCCCAGAAGTAATGCAGTCTCCCGAAAAATCATGGACATTAAAAAAAAATGATAATTTGATGGTTTTTTCCTGTGTCTAAGTATGATTGGCTATGACTAAATAATTTCTCAATTTCTAGACTAAAACAAGCCAAAACAAATAGCTTTTAAAACTAAAGTATATTGTGTGGTGGTGACTGTTCAAGGTCTCATTAAAGTCAACACTGGATAGGTAATACTGAGTTGAGTTCGAAGCAAAAGGCTATTCTAGGATTCATTGATTATAGGGGAAAAAAAAACTTGGCAAGACTGCTGCAACTAAAAATGTCAATTAAAAATAAAATAGTCTTATTTATATATTAACATATATGATATGGTTTATATTTAATAAAAAAGAGAAAAGATATACACTTAAGGTAGCTAAAGGTCAAATGCTTGGAAAAATGGTAAAATACTTTTCTAGATATCATAATGATGGTAGAGGAATCTCACCACTTTCAGATCAATGGAAATTTTATCTAAATCCCACAATACATACATATTAATTTCCCCTACTCCTTTTAAATCTTGTATATTTTCCTACAGACATAAATCAAGGAGGACAATGTATGAAATATACTTAATTAAAATATCAATGGAAAATCCATTCATTTAATCAAGAAACTTTTATCAATTGTCCACTTTGTGCCACCCGAAGTAGCCCAGTAGGAAGCTAAACTACAGTGGAAGCAAACACTTGTTTCCTAACCTTGTTCATCTTAATCTTATGGGAACTAGGTAGACATACCAATTTTTTCAATAAAAATTTAATTCAGGCAAATGGGATCAAACAGGCAAGTCTCTAGCATTGCCCTGGCTCAGTTATGTTAGCGATATTTTTTCCAGGAAGATAAAATGGTTTCTGTATGTTTGAAACCTACTGCTGTGATAACTGTATGATGGCTGTTTAATACATAACTATGGATATATTATGAGACAAATCCAATGGACAAGCATGTGGAAAAAATTTAGTTCTAAATATTACTTTTTTATCAGTTAGTCTTAGAAAAATAAACAGAAATTAAAGTTGAAAATACCCACGGTCCTAAAATTCTCACTGCATGACCTTAGACAATTACTTAACAATCCTGAATCTTTAATTTCTATACTATAAAATGGCTTGTGATGAAACTTCATCAAGAAAAAAAGAACAAATTTATCAAACATAAATTCCTTGTAAATACTTTCACATGTCAGCAAGGATGTAATTGTAGCAAGATTATTATATTGTCATAAGACATAATGTCCCTTGGTTGCTCATAATCTACATGAATATTTACTGATAACTAAAAAAACACACGTTTTTGATGTTCTCTCACATGTATTAAATACTTAACTGAGCTATAAGTTTGCAATACTTATTAAAAATTCCTTTAACTGTTTGGAATACTCGTCATTGGGAAAAAAATCCTTGTAAATGATACCAAACATTTAATAAATTAAGTATAACTCTAAAGAATATTTTATGATTATCAGTCACGAAAGTATACTAATACTTCTTAAATTAGAAAACCTGGGCATCTAGGAAAACTTTTGTATCTATAAAGGAACCAGAGCTGCACAATACCAAATATTAACTTTAATTCCCCTGGGGGTCTATGTAAGGGGGGTTTCCCTAGCTTCTGAATCCTGAAGAGCTTTGTGTATCAGAAGACTCCCTGAGTATCTGTTAAGTGAGCGACACCTATCTTAGGTGTGTGTGCACTTTCAGCCCTTCTATCCTAAACAGTAAACAGTGAAACAGTATTTGTCAGGATGAGAATACTGAAATGCGAAACTCCAGAGAACTGCTTTTTAGAGATATCAAGAAAAATGTCAAATTCCTAGATTCAGAAGGCAGAGGGAGAAACCAATTTGGGGCTGAAGAAATGCTGTCACAGTATTTGGAGTTTCTTTGATCAAAGGCCATGTCTCTATCTCTATCTATCATTTCTATGTCTACCATCTCTAGCTCTATCTATACATAGATATATTACCACAACTACATATGTTAAAGTCCTTAAACCATTATGAATTTATCACTGAAAGAAAAAGAAAATCACTTCCCAAACTTTTCGCATTGACAGGAGCCTAATGCTGAACAAAATGTTGAAAGATCCTTATAAAAATTAAAACACACATAAAACAAATAATACTGCCCAAGCTCAAGACAGAGCAAGATGCCTAAGCGAAAATTAGATAACAAGCTTAGATAAAAATTTCTGTACTTGGCTATAAAAAATAGTCAGTAAATCTTTAAAAATACTACCCCTAAATTTCAAAAAGTCTTTGTGATAAATGAGAAACTAATGGATTTGGGTAAGACTCACTTTATTCCATATAGGCGTTAATAATAAGTTATCACTGTCACTTACAGCTGCGTTTCAAAATGAACATCAAGTGCACTACAAAGAGCACCACGTCCTCTTGTTAGAGTCCTGAGTTAATAACTAAAGTTTCTATTTAACATCTCCCGTGCACAACATACAGTCCTGAGCACTTCACCTGGGCTTTAAAGTGATTGACCAACACTGCGTTTAACCCTTTTTAATATGTGTTTGAATACCATGAAGTCAAGTTAGTGTAGAATTGGAGACAAATAACAGTTATTACAAAAATAAGAGACAAAACACAAACACACATAAAGCATATAAACAAAGAATTCAAGTTTGAGGAAGACTTAGTATTATTGCTAGTTCTAATAAATATTCTTTAATTTTAGCATAATAATATCAGTATGTACCTTTATCATATCATACATACAAGGTATTATAAAGCAATAAATTGATAAAACAGATTATACAATATTTATCTTAATTTTGTATTTCTTGAATATTTCCTAATATTTGCAGTAGAATCTGGAGTTCAATAATACATCAAGTGTGCTATGCTAAAAAAATTTGGAGTGTTTTTTCCTTACCAAACTTGTTCTGTTCTGAAGTTGTCTGACTGGACTTTCTTAGCAATTCTGTAGATGATGTAATTAAAATGTTCTCCATATCCATAAAAATTATTTACCCTTTTAAAAATGTATACCTAGTACCATTTGCTCAACGATAGTCTGCCCCTGTGAATTCTATAGTTAAGTTTCGTGTTGTGCAAAAAATCACTTCCTTTAAATTGTTTTGATCATGATATTTGATTTCACTGGGCATTTCCTCTTGAAGAAAGGTAAAAAATTACACAAATTAAATGTACTTTCCATTGTCATCATTGGCCCATACAGAGAACATTTTAAATTGGAATTTCATCTTTTACTCATGGAAACAGCACAGTGTTGGCATTTGTAATTCCTCGTTTGTCAATAATTTCATTTTCCACTTTTGGGAAGCACAGAAGCACAGAATCTTCAGCAAACATGTTTCTCAAAGAATGTGTTACGTAATATTTATCAAAGTTTAACTGTCATATCCTAAATATGAGTATTAATGCAGGAGAAATAGGAACAGATAACCCAATGTTGGATCACATAAAAATAATGGTGATTGCTCTTCACCAGAGTCAGAGCTGACCTTAGGATAACACCATTGCAAACCACCTCAAGAAGAGATGAATTGTCTCCACAGATTTTCTGGTCATACATTTCCTGTGGAAAGGAAGTAATTGTTTTTGTTTAAAGGAAACATCCTGGTTTAGATTGAGCAGAAGTCCCATTTTCTGTCAACAGAAGACAAAGCAGCGAGGTTAAAAGGTCAATAAATTGAAAGACTAGCCAGTATCTACCAGGCACCTGTATGTGCAAGTACTGAGGGCATCAAGAAAAAATTTTCAGAATGTCTGAGTCAATTTTCTCAATTTGTTCAAATACTCTGCATTCAGTATAGGCATACTATATGAACAGATTACTAAATATGTAATAAATGTAAATGCCTACCTTTTAAAACAAATTTCAAGGTCTATAAACTGTAACTTTCTGATTCAGACTAAAGCTCGGCACAACTGGAGCAATCTTCCGCTCCACCCACACACGTTCAATTGATCGAATAGAATTGCCTACTGATTTTATCCCGGAGCTACAGCAAAGGTCCCCAGAGCCCACTGTGGGGCGTTTCTTTGTTTTCCATATTCTGACAATGCGCAGGTTCCCTCACACAATCATACATTGCCCGAAGCAAATCTTTCCTGATCCACATGAGTGTTCTTCTTTGTGAATATGGACATTTTCATAGAATTGGAAATAAAGATATAAATGTAAGGTGTAGTTACCTCTTAAACTTGGGATTACTTTATTACTTTTTAGAAATGGGGGAGAATATTTTTATCTTCTCATGTCTTTTCCATTAGTAAAAGTAACAATAAGTTTAATTATATAACCTTTTAAGTAAGGGGATCCATCACTTATATCACTTTCAATTTTATCTTATAACAAAGCATATACGCTTCATGGATTAAGGTTAAGGATTAAATTAAATAATCCATCCTAGAAATGTGCAAGCAGGTGTTACTAGGCCTTCTATAGTAAACATTCAAATAACTTATGTATTATAGTATTGTTGTTATTTTATGAAAGGAATATTCATTGTCTTTAATAGCACTATTTGCCTTGGACAATCAACAATTTTCACATCACACATATAAAAGTGCATGGACATGCCTCTTATTTATATGTGTGCACAAAATATATTCATTGATTCATTTAATAATCAGATACTGAGTAATTTCTACATGCTAGGTACTGTGACAGGTACTAGAAAACAAAGATGAAGAACATAATACCCTTACTCAGGAAGCTTAGTTTAGCAGGTAAGTATAGTATAATTCTGTTACATCTAATAGGTGAGTATAATATAATATGTTATGTGCAACAATAGAATTATGCACACTATATGTATTTTAAAAGCCAAAATACGTCTACCTTTTCTAGTCTAGAAAGGGCAAGGAGGATCACAGAAGACTGCAGATTAAGACTTTAAGGCTTCATTCTGGCAAGTGTGGCTCAGTGGGTTGAGTGCTGGCCTGCAAACCCAAGGGTCGCAGGTTTGATTTCCAGTCAGGGAATATGCCTGGGTTGTGGGCCAGTTCACAAGCTGGGGGTGCGCAAGAGGCAACCATGCAATGATGTTTCTCTTCCTCTCTATCTCCCTCCCTTTTCCACCCTCTAGAAATAAATAAAGTCTTTTAAAAAAGACTTTAATGCTTCTTAGAGACATTCTCTCAATGAGGCATGCTCTTTCTCTGAAGTATGTATGTCCACTGTCATTATAGAATGAAGTGGGCAAAGGGTATTTCTGTCTCTTTGCAATAACTTCAAAATGTTTGATTCAAAAGCTTAAAATAACATTTCATTCTGAGTTGAAAATTTTTCTGACTCTGTCTAAATATGACTAGTATTCACCTTTAAGAATTTTGCTATCTTCTTGACTTGCCACTCCTGTACCTAATTAGACCTAAAATGCTTCTTTGATTGACTATGTGTCAGCCAAGAGACCATCCCCTCACCCATCACAATGCCTAGTGTGTAGTATGCACTCAATAATGAGCATTTTTTGAAGGAACAAATGAATGAATGAACTCTCAGTCCCTAACCATCTTGGAAGAGCTCTGGACAAAAGAAAAATACTCAGCATTGTTAATGAATGGAGCATGGTTTCACTCTTTTTTATATATCTCTGGGTCTGGCATACACATTCAGAAGTCTCATTGTGGTTCTGAAACAAATAATAGATTTCAAAAGAATCTGAGCAGGGCTTGCAAACGACTAAGATTTGTAAAATGTCATGCTAGCATTGTATGGCCATGTATTCAGCAAACCATAGTAATTAAGAGAGAGGACCCTGGACCCCTGCTGCTTGGGATCCAATGGAGACCATAGCCCTAACTTGCCACTGACTGTTAAGTTCCTTCACCTCTCAGTGCCTCAGGCTTTTCAACTATAAAATGAGAGTACAACAATGCCTCCCTCTTAGGGTTGTTTTAAGGATTAGTGGGATTAAATATTTGAAATAACTTTAAACAGCACCTGTAGCTAGCAGGCACTATTGGAATTTGTTTACTAAATCAGCAGTCATTTAGAAGTCAACTTTCTTACAGATGGGGACAATGATAACCACTATGTATATCCGTTGAATTAAATTTGGCAGTTCCTTCCTGTGGCTCTTTTCAAATTTCAGTGTGCAGCCCAGAGATACTGGGAAATCAGTGTGTACGATTTTCGTTCTGAAGCTGACTTGGTTAAAAGTGGCAGCCACACAGGTGTGTTTCAGCATTTATGAAACTCTGGTCTGTACAGGGGAATCCCTCCCCAAGTTTCAGTCTTATTCTTAGGATTCCCTACTCACACACTCTGAATGTGTTTCCTGTGGCCAAGTTGTTGCACAGATTCCCCTCTGTTTTATATGTTTTGGTTTATTCCACAGCTATTATGAGTCTGCTGTCACTCTGGCTGTTTTGGTTTTGTTGTCTGTATTCAAAGGAGGCCTGTGGTTGTGTCTATCCCCAGCGTCTGTGTTTCGAGTTGTGCGGTTTGCCCCCTCTGTCTCTCATCATTGCTTTTGGCTCAGTCCCTTGACAGGAAATGAGAGATTTATTTTATCTGGCTTGAACTACATTGTTCCTTCCTGACTACTGGTGTTACTTCACTCTAAATAACATGACTTTGTGCTCACAGTCTGCCCAAGGTCAAAGCCTGAGGGTAATAGACACATTTAAGAGCAGGGGAGGAGAATGAGAGTATAACCAGAGTGGAGGAGTGGGCAAGGAAAGAATAAAAAAAAAAGTACTGATGCAAAAGTTAAACTTGCAGCAGGTCTAAATTTTCTGGCGGGCTTGACATGGAATCTGTTCTAAAGAGCTGAAAGGCAAACTTTTTTTCCCCTTCCAGATGTTATCAATTTACAGTGACACTATGAAGTGATCTAGGGCTGGAATTCAAATTTAGTTTTAAAAGAAAGCACAAGTTGTCTGGAAGGAGGATTTACAAAGCTTATTGATATCTATGATATCATAACTGTAGTGTGTTTTTAATAATTTAAATTAAAATAATTATTGGAATTCAAATATCCCTCTTTGGCTTGACTCAAAAATATAGACTTGTGATAGTGCATACAATTAATAAATTATTTAAAAAAGTTAAACTTAATAAATGATGCCCAAACTTGGAACTTAAAGCCATAAAAATTATTTAAGATTTTATCTGAATTTAAGAGCATAAACAGGAGTTTGTCTGAACCACATCTCCTGACCTATTCATGTTTTTTCTTCCCTTCATTTTTTTCCCTTTAAGGGTGTGAATAAAACTTTCTTGGTTTCTTCAACTTCCTCTAGAATTTCAAAGGGTCAGCAGGATGACCACCCAACAACACAGCAAAAGAAAACATCTCAGTGTCACTGGTCACACCATTATGCTGATCTGAACCTCCCTGGGATACTTTAAAAGATTGAGGGACAGGGAGAAAACTGGCTAATCGAGACATATATTTTTTCCTGTTCTTTTAACAGATTTTCATGCCATTTAATAATAGTTTTGCCTCAGGAAAGTAAATTTAATGAAAATGAACTTTAAATGAAGCCAAAAGGATTTAGGTTATAGGTAAGGCCAGATTTTACATGCAGAAAATCATTTCACATGGGTATGCCATTTAGGGGGGAAGGGTGATGAAATCCTCTTTGCTAATGATCTTTCAACACACATGTCATTATATACAGTAAGCTTGATTTATGCTGCAGTCAGGAGGACATCCCCAATGACATCTTAATGACTGTATATGTTTATGACTTCTAATGTCTCCTTCAGAAAGCCCTAATCTTTTCCATGGAACTATGTAGACACCACCATTCTGTGTTGGACAAGGGTCCAAATGTCTGCAAATCATACATTCTTTGTTTCTTCGTGTAAATGCCTCACCTTGAAACTCTAATTGGAAATTATTCCTCAGTACCCCTTAAGCCTACATGGTATATGTCAATTATGTCTTAATTAAAACAAAAATATAGTCTTCACAATCATACTTCTCATTCCTTTTTTTAAAAGATTTTATTTATTTATTTTTAGACAGAAGGGAAGGGAGGGAGAAAGAGAGGGAGAGAAACAACGATGTGTGGTTGTCTCTCATGCTCCCCCTACTGGGGATCTGGCCCACAACCCGGGCATGTGCCCTCACTGGGAATTGAACTGGCGACCCTTTGAATTGCAGCTCGTCACTCAACCACTGAGCCACACCAGCCAGGGCCATGTCAATTCTTTATGAATAACCGCCAAATTCTAAAATGTGGTAGACACAACTGTATAAGAATTTCAATAAATTCTCATTTTAACACTAAGTTACAGCAATGCTTTCTACATAGCACTTTTGCTTTCTGATTATTAAATTCTCAACATAGTCCTACAGAGTAAACATAAAATTGTGATTCCTTTCTCCAGGGAGCCTCTAAATTAGCCAAGAAGCCCCTCACATGAGTACCTACCTCATCCCTGCAAGCTTTTCCTTAAGCCCACCCCTACATCTTGAGTACTCAGAAGCAAAAGCAAAGAATCAAAAGAAAATAGCAATTATTGGAAAGTGACTGTGTCACCACCACGTTCAATGCACACAAACTTCCAACAAAATCAGTGTTACTATCTCCATTTTACAGATGTCAGAATGAAATTAAGATGTATTAAGCAATATACCTAAGATCAGAGTTCAAAAGTGGTGAAATTCAGATTCCCATTTAGGTAAGTCTAATTCTAAAACCAATGCCCATTCTCAATTCAAGAATAGGAATTAAAATGTCAAATTACAAAAATTCAGTGTGCTTACAGCCCAACTATGTCTCTCGCCTGTGCAAAATAAGGAGTTACAACTAACACAGTCCTTGTGCTCCTCCACAGGGAAAACAGAGCTACCAGGTGACCCAGCAATTCTAGTCTCATAGATGTGCTCCCGAAAGATAAAAAATATATACACACACAAAATCTTGTACCCAAGTATGCATAGCTGCTTTCCCAAAAAGGTGGAAACAAGCTTGATGCCCATCAGCTAACAAATGGATAAAAAAATATGCTATATCCATACAATGGAATATTACTAGGCAAAGAAAGATGTGGAGTTTTGACACATAGCATGGATGAACCTTAAAAACATTAATGCTAAGTGAAAGAAGCTACTCACAAAAGACTACATATTACAGGATTCCACTTAATTTGAATGTCCAGAATAGAAAAATCTACAGAGGCAGAAAATAGGTTAGTGGTTGCCTGTGGCTGTGGGACTGGGGGAGAAATGAGGACTGTCTATTAATGAATATAGGATTTCTTTGTGGGTAATGAATGTCCTGAAATTGATTGTAGTGATGTTTGCATAACTGTGAATATACTAACAATAATTTAATTATCTATTTAAATGAGTGAACTGTCAATTATATATGTATACATATACATTATGTCACAATAAACCTGTTTTTAAAAATTATTATTGATTTTTTGAGAGAGAGAGACATCAATTTGTTGTTCCACTGATTTATGTTTTCATTGGTTGATTCAAAAGAATCAACACTGACCAGGATCTAACCCGCAACCTTATTGTATGAGGACCAAACTCTGAGCAACTGAGCTACCCAGTCAAGGCAATAAAGCTCTTACTAAAAAAATTTAGTTGTGTAAAATATTTGCATCTATATCATCAAGAAGAAATAGGTAGGTCATCCACTATGGAAAACAGAAACTACTAAGGAAATCTGGATAATGCAATGGGGCGAGGGGGCTGGTGGAGACATGGTTATCTTTTATCATTTCCCCTAAATATCAGCAAATATTGTTAGTTGGCTAGGTTCAGGTGGTACTCTGCTTCACTGAGAGAATCAGAAAGCTAACCCTCTCTGGCCAAGCATGCTCTGAGACCAAAGTTTGTTGAAAAAGTCAGAACCACAATCTGGTAGCTTATTTACTTAACGTTAAACAGCTTGTTTGACATTTTTCATCTAAACTGACTAGTGATTTGAGTATTGTGTAGACAACCACAAAGAACAACTGAACAAGTAGGAAAGTCCTATTTTAAAACTACTTATGCTTTTATTAACACTTAGAGAGTAGAATTACCTGCTTCTACACAGATTCAGTTCCTCATGTTCCAATGTGAATTAAGATGTCCAATTGGTATATTTGTCAGTATAATTTTTAGTCCTGCAGCCCATCATTAGATAACGGGAAAACATCATGTTGTGGCAAAGAATCAGTAAGCAGTAATCAAATGTCCCAGGAGGCTGGCCTTCCCCAAGCTTCCATAGATTTTTTTTTTTTTGAGAGAATCTCAGAGGTACTAGTGCACAGAATAGGTTTGTGAAGGACCAGCTCTCTCGAGATTATGACACATGTTATCTTGCTAATTTTTAGATGTTTATACCTTAAAAGTTACTCAGTTGAAATTGCTTTCAAATTAAACACCATCGCTACAGTGTTTCTGTTGTGATTGTCGGAGGGAAGTGGAGCCAGTGCAATTTGTCCATGTTTTACAAACCACCATCTGGCAGGAATATGGCAACATGTGAAATCTTCACAGGACTCTTGTTTTTCTACTATCTGCTGGATAACTAAGGAGATCACCAGACTGCTGGGATGCCTGCCAGATGGTAAGCAGGTATGTTTACGAGTTTAAGATTCTCATTTTCTTTCAGTGCTTTCACACGCTGTGGGCGCAGAGGCAGAAAAGTGAAGGGAACGAGAGAACAAGTGAGTGGGTAAGTGAGTGGCTGTGTATGGTCATACCAATGCCTTGGAAGTGTCTTCAAATGTGAATTTTCCAAAGTCTACATTGAATTATTTTCTACCCAGTAGAAAAATCACCAGTCATATGGTCCCAGGATTTTTTTAAAATGCTACATGTTTCATTTTCATACAAATAAACAGGTGTAAGGTTTCTTCGGTCCTGGTGAGTAGTGCGTGTTACTCAGAGGATCGTGAGCATCATCAACAAACATTTGGTGAGTGTATACCCTGTGCATGGTACTCAGCTAGCCATTTCAGCAAAATAAAAGTGAGGGTCTTTTTCTGTTTTATTTTGGTTTTTAAATAGACTGTCAAAGGGAAAGAATATCTACTTAGGAGAGTCATAATAAAAAACCCTCTAACAATCAAAGACTCACATGGCTGAATCTGGGAAGTAAGCAGTCTCCATTAGAGTAGCTTCTATAAAAAGAAAAGGGTGTCCTAAACAATTTTGACAGATAATAAATAAATATCACAAAAGAGATAGTGTCTGTTTACACAGAGTGATGCGGTTCTTTAAAGTTGGGTTTGAATGCCCACTCAGCAATATGCCAGCAATGGCATCCAAGGCAAGTTTCTGGAATTCGGCAAATTTCAGGAAGTTCCACCATGAAAATATTGATAACAATTCTACCTCTTATTATTGTTGCAAGATTAGAAATATAAATAACGTGGATTGCCAAGAAGACTGAACAGGAGTCTCCCCCATCTGTGGTTTCACCCCACAGTTTCAGTCACCTGTGGTCAACCAGAGCCCACACATATTAAATGGAAAACTTCAGAAATAAACACTTCCTATGTTTTACATTGCATGCCATCACAACTACAGTGATGATGTCTTGAACCAGCCCACTCCATCCCACCCAGGACACGGAGCACTTCCTTGTCCAGCATATTCCCAAGGCACAGCCTACCCTCCCGGGAGTCACTTAGCCGCCATCTCGGTCATCACACTGACCCTCACTATAATATGGCAGAGCTTGTGTTCAAATAACCCTTATTTAACTTAATAATGTCCCAAACTTCAAGAATAATGATGCTGGCAATTTAGATACGCCAAAGAGAGGTTGTGACGTGCTGCCTTTAAAGGAAAGGATGAGTACAGTACAATAAGCAAATTTGAGACAGTGAGAGAGACCACATTGATTTAACATTTGTTACAGTATATTGTTATAATTGTTCTATTTTATTATTAGTTATTGTTAACCTGTTACTGCACCTTATTTATAAATTAAATTTCATCATAGGTGTGTATGTAGGGTTCAATAGTATCTGCAGTTTCAAACTTTCCCTGGGGATCTTGGAATGGATCCCCCAAGGATAAGGAGGGACCACTGTAGTTGCTGGATAAATGAAGCTATTATCATTATTATTGATATTAACATAATCTAGAGAGGACTACTTCTACATTAAACCCTTAGATGAAGAAGTTACTCATATGAATTATATAAATATAACTTAATCTTATAAACTATATTTGTATATTTAAACAAATGTAAGGTTTTGATACAGTTGTGCGTTTAAAGGCAAAAAAATGCACAAATAAAGGTATACATGCATAATAGTAGATACATTTTGCCCAATCACAGGAAACGAAAATAAATATTTTGGCTTAAATCTCTGTAATCATATTGAGTAAATACTAATAAGAGCTTCACAGTTTTCAGAAGTGATTTTTAGGCAAATGACTGAACCTCGCTGAGCCCTTAGCTATAGAATGGAGAGAATAAAACCTGCTTCATGAGGCTGAATGAAGATTAAGTGTCATTATTTCTACATAACCCACTGCACAATGCCTGGCAGAGAATAAATGAATAAATATATGCTTCCTTCCCTTTTAATTAACAATTGTCCTCCACCTCTAAATTGAATTTATTTTTGCCCATCCTTAACTCCTTCTCTCAAAAAAAAATAGATGTCTCTGCTTATTTCTGGCCCTTCCAATTACATTAATTCCATCACTCCTTCCACCAGAATAACTTTTCTCTTTAATTACATAGTTCCTCTGTCCATTTTTATCAGAAATTCCTTCTTCACTCATTCCTTCTCCTTAGCCAAAAATATACTAAAATATCCCAACAGTAATTGTCATAAAGATATGCTACCAAGTGACTAAGAGATGGAAAGCTTAATGACCATAGAAGAAATTGAAGATTGTTAAAGGTCCATCTCTAAAACCTTCCTGACACAGGTGGATCTTTTCTGATCCATGTAGTAGATACTTTTATATTGGTACCAATGAAACTAAGTTCAAAATAATACTTTTTTTCTTGTTTAAACAGTCTGAAAACATTAAAATGAGTAAAAGATTCATAGTTCTTTTACAAGGTTGATACAACTCTGATAAGGCATGGCCAATATAGTATAGTGTATGCACACACACACACATGCGCCAGGACAGACCAAACTCACTCCAAAATGAAGAAGCAATATTCTAGCAAGTAGACCTCAAGAGTAAGTTAAAGAGTGAGGCACCATAACCATGTGGTGTTCATTGCAGGATGAAAGGCAGGTTCAGTGTGAAGATAATATTTAAGTAATTTTCAACATTTAAAATAGTAGACAAAAGGGGAAAAACCCACAAGCAATTGTTTAAAAGTCTTTGGGGGAAAAAAGTGTCAACCATTCCAGACTTGTCTGATATAAGTTACGAAGGGAAGAAAACTGCCTTCTGTGGGAGTTTGTCGTAAACAGCACTAAAACACATAGATAATGATAAAAGAGTCAAATTTTCAAAAATGACCCAGCTTTTGTTATTTCTAGCTTCCTTTTCCTTTCACCAACAACCACATTGCCTGCAAGCTAGGTCCTGGTCACTATTTCTTACTCATCTCTTCGACATTTTCAACACATTGCAAATGCTTCTGCTCCTATCTTTTTTGTAGCTCATTTCTTCAAGGTACGAGTATCCACTTCACTTCAAGTCCAGTGGCCTGTTCTCTGGTCTCAATCTCTTTAACCTCTCTTTAGCATTTAAACCAGTCCACAGACCCCTCAGTTCTTCACCTCCCTCGGCTTTAACTGTTCCTCTTGCTTGATTCTCCTGCCTCTTCAGCCTTCCACAGCCTTTCACCGCCTCATCTTGTCCTACCCACTCCTCAACATGGAGGATCCCCAGAAGTCTACCATCTACCCCATTAAGTTGTGCCTTACCCATGAGGATAGAGATCAAAGTTTAAAAGGAATTAGCAAACCAGGAAACTATTACTAAACTATTACTAACACTATACCTAAAATTGCATCAAACAAAATAATTTACACATGACTTCCAACTTTTCAGTTTCCTGTTTAAGTGAAATAAATGTTTAGAAATACACATTGCAACATGGACAATCTCTGCCTATATTACCTTCAGTATGTTTAATACCACCATGTTAATAATAAAAAGTTTTCAATATTTAACTTCATGAATGCCTTTTCTGTTATTATTCATGTGTCATACATACTATATTATTGACAGCTAGCTCTATGAGGAGGCACATCCAGAAAGTATCCAGCCATGTACTATGAAAAAGAGAGATATTTATTGAAGAAGATATAAGAAACATTGTGCACAGGACAATGATGCCTCAGTCCCCTTCAAAATAGTCCCCTGGGGACCTCACACAGTTCTTTCAGCATCTCCTCCACTGCTCAATATACTCTATAAAATCCTTTGCTGGACTTGTCATTAGCTAGCCCATTGTATTTTCCTGAATCTCATCAATGGTCTGAAATCTCTTCTCTTTCAAAGGTGATTTTAGTTTTAGGAAAAGGCAGAAGTCACAGGGTGCCAAATCTGGGCTGTACAATACCTGAGTCACCTGGGTGATTTGATGTTTCACTAAAAACTCTGCACAAGACATGATGCATGAGTGGGCACATTGTCGTGATGAAGCAGCCAATCACCGGTTGCCCATGGTTGTGGCCTTCAGAATCATCTGAATAGTTTCCGTAGAGGAGTGTCCAAGCTTAATACAAAATTTGATGCCGATTTGTTGCTCTACTCACTCAGTCATTTTGAATGTGATGGCCACATAGTACCCATGCTCACTCAACAGCATCTACTGCCCCCACTGACTAGTACAGTGAAGTCCTCATTGTTCATGCCTGTGCATTCCAGTCCACTCTCCTTGGCTTCCGGTTACAATGATGTCATGCAATCTGTTATTATATTAACAATGGCTGGACTTCTTCCGGACAGACCTCTAATTTAAATTCAAAATACCAGTTTTCTAATTTTATATAATCTTGTTTCTTAACCCTTTCACTATTGAATTTGAAGTCAGCTAGTGCTACTAGAATCATTAGGATGCACCTGCAATTTAGAATTTAGTAATCATTTATTGAATAACAGTGATATTTGAAACATTGTTTTATAATCATCCTTTAATATTTAAATTTCAACTAGATGTTACATACACTGAACTGATTTCAGACTATAAAGTAACAATTTTAAGAAAGTGCTGATGTTTTCATGGTTATAATTCTGAAATAACTTTCTCTAATTTGTAGCCAAATAGTAAATGTAAGCAAAAATATCAGAAAGACAATTACATAGGTGTCTTCAAATTCCTCATTAAACAGTCATCAAACCCTCAATAAAAGCTCTTCAGTAAACTAGATAATCTTTCTCCATTCTCTCATCTCCAAATTATTGCCAGATCATTTTCGGCTGCTATGGTCTCCTCCCCTACTTCTGTAAAACTTTACACATCATCTATCTGTAAATAAAACTTCTTTCAATCCATTACTTTTCTTTCCTCTGCTTTTGTACACCTAATGCTGTATTTTTTTTCAGGTAATTTAGGCAGTCAGTGCTGCTGTACTACCTCTTATTCGGTACATGTTACTCCCTTAAAGAAAATATAAATAATAATACTGAAACCCAAACAAAGTAAAATAGGGTATATTCACTTTACAAAGATATCCTTAACTTTCCAAAAAATTGCCTATGGAATCCCACTGAATAGTGATTTTTTCTAATGCATGAAAAGTGCAAGTCAATTAAATAACATTTATATTCAACTTTTCCAAAATTGTATCAGTTTTGCATAGTAAGCTACAATTTGTTCTCATTCCATTGTTGTTGCACCCCATGATATAAGGAATTGAAAATGAGGCACAGCCGGACTAAACAACATGGTTTCTTGACACCAGCTAAGGTAGTTATTCTTCAAGAACAGTGGATTTCAAACTCTTTTTAAGCCATTGAAATAGTTCTTCACTAGAAACCTTACAAGGACAAAATTCACAAAAGAAATAAAAGTAGTAGGGTTATGTTCCTTCTCCTTCCCTTCACTAACTGACCACAGGGTCCCCTACAGAAAACCAACAGCCTCCTTCAGAACTCAGATTGAAAACAATTGTCCTAGACAGTTTTCTACTTACCGCTAAATATCTGGCTACTGAAATCACATTCTGACTAGAGTCCCAACACGGCCAGTTGGGAGGTCCTTGGGCATTGCCCAGGAGCATGCCTGCTCTTTGTTTAAAATGGTACTCAGGACACAGGTCGCACACAAGAAATGGTCAACAGTGGTAAAAATAATAATTTTTAAAATAATGAATAGATAAATCTCCTTGACACAGGAATGGTTTCCTTTTCCCGTGCCAGTTGTTCTGTCAGTGCCAACTCTAACACACACCCCTTCCAGGAATGGCATTCAGCCATCCTGGCAACCAGAATTAGAGCAAAGAAAATATGAAATTTCTCTTCAAAACATAAGTGGAAAGATGAATGCAAAGCCAAGCGAAAAGTACCCAGATTCAACATGCACATTGTTAAATGTCACGTCATAGTAAGACACGTTATGAACATCAAGTGAACGTGGACATGTGTCAATTGTCAAAAGGAGAATAGGTACAACCTTCTAAAGAGGATTGAGCAAGAAAAGACAGTCTAGAAGAACGTACAAGTTACCAGTTCAGTCGCTGGGGCCCAAGGGGAATGGAAACTGGGCAGGTGAATGTTGAGCGGGAATGGGAGAAATATTTTCTGTTGTACACATTTTAATACTTTTTGAATTCCAAACCATGTGATTATATTCTAGAAAGCAATTTAATAATTTGAATTTTTCAAAAAGTGAGGATAAAAAAATAATCCCAATGGACCATTCTGAATAACTGTCAGAGTAACAATGAACTGTTTTGGTTTGGGGGAAAAAATCTGCAACAGGAAAACGTTTCATCCTAAGAATCTAGATGTAGGCCAAACAGGCTTAATCAGTCAGGTGCACTGCTTCTTCTCCTTCAGATAGAGGCAAGAAAGAGGCAGTTATTGATTGACCTGAGGACTCATGTCCTGATTATCAAAGAGAAAGAAAAAGTGGCAAAGGTTCTCAGCAGCCCAGCTAACTGATAGGAGTCTCCACCTTACAGGTCAATGGTCCATGGCATTTGGAAAAGAAAGTCAATGTCTTGCCTCAAATTAAAAATCAGAGAGAGAATTACACAGCTCTCCCTTTGTAACATAAAAGTTGCAAAGATCTAAGATAAATCCTCATTTTACCACTCCAAATGGCATATACTTTTCAATACACAGTGTTTCCTGTCTGCAAACCAGGAACATGATGTTCATTGACTGGCATATCGTGCTCTGAGTATTTAACCACCAAAGGGGTTCTTCAGAAAAGAATAATTAAATCCTAAGAAAAATGAAAAAAAAATAAGATTTCTATCAAAATAGACATTAGCCAAATTTTAGTATCTCAAAACATCTTGACAAACCTCTAGATACAAAGAATATTATAAATGAGGAAACAAGCAGGAAATACAATGACACCTTTGAGGCACCATGGTATATTTAACTGGGTGAAAAGGCAACATTTTATTGGTAGATGCCACCTTCCTGTGAGCTGATTGAAGGTAGCTGACACTCCACCATGAACTTTGCATTACTTTCCAATTAGCTAAACAGGTCAGACTTACCTCTGGGACCGAGAGCCTACAGCACTGTGATTTGAGAGGAAGGAATGGCATGAAACGTTCTCGATCTTTAATCAGCTCTAGGGTCAGGTCATACAGCAATGTTTTTTAATGTTCTTATGCCATACCTTCCGCAACATAGGAGAGTTGGGTGCTGAATGGAAGTATTATTAGTGTATGGAACAATTTTTCATTTCAAAACCATGCTAGTTAGATACCTAATTGCAGACACTGTTGTCATGAGTGCTTCCCAATGGTCAGGCAGATAGCCTCATCCCCTCTCTTGAGGAGCTCACTGTCAAAGATGGACAGACACACTGATAAGATTGCAGCAGAGGCAATTTACATATTTAAATAAAATGCTAATTCTTGATGAATCGATAAGTACAGGTGACTTCTGTAACACAGCATAAAATAATTTCAAGTTCAGTTCATTCTATGTTTCGAGTTTAAGATTCCTTTTTTTTTCTTTAAGCCAACAATAGTTTTCAAACTTATTAATGCTTAATATCACAAAATGAATACTGGATTTGTTTAAAGTAGATCAATATACATGATCACACTACTTCACTTTCATTCTGCACCCCCCTTAATCTGTTCAAAGTAGTAGTATCCAGGACAATTCAGCTCTCTTTGATCCCATGGCTTTAAAGGACTTAGGTGCAAACTAATATGATTCATCACTCAGCTGTTTGCACAAACTTTGTGGGCTCCTCCTACTCAAAGGAAAGGGGTCAGGCACTGTAAGAAAAAAAAGCCCTAAAAAAGAGAAAGTAAATGGGCACTTTGTTCATTTTACAATGCTTTTTTGGTTAGATGAGCTTAAATTTAGAAGAAAATGCAGTCAAAAGAGTGGTACATTTTACTATGTACATCATACTATCAAAAAGATTTTTTAAAAAAGAGGAAGGATGAAAGAGAAAACAAGGCCAGGCTAAACTGACCTCAGAATGGTGTGTAAGACAAAGAAAATTAAGGAGGAAAAGATAGAAATGATCACGTAAAGAAAGAATTAATAAAATATTACAATCAAAGTAAATGTGAAAATAAAAATATATGAAAAGAAAAAGGAGGACAAAGTAATTTTAGGGCAATTATATTACAGATAAATATAACTAAAGTATCAGACACATTCTTTTATATTTATTTTTTTCTATGGAAACAATCAGAGATCCCCACCTCCATCCTCTTTATCTACTAACAAATTATTATTAACATTTTGTGTTCACTTATGTAATTTTTTTTTTAAAAAAGCTACTTTCAAGTGCATTTTATTGCCTGACTTGTAATCTTTGAAAGCCGGGTTTTAAATTTCATTGCAAATGCAAACTGACTCATATATATTTGTGTTATTAGTAACTCATAATTTAAAACAACAAAAATATATGGCATCCAAATGACTGTTAAACTTTCATAAATTGACTTATTTTCAATAACTGCTTAGTGAACAAAATGGACTTTTTCCTATTACCACGGCACAACACAGGCAAACATGTATCGCCTTGTGCAGCCACGGACACAACATTTTTCTAATGTTGTGTTTTCCGTGTTTCCAGATGACAGCATGTAAATATTTTATTTGTGAGTTCAGGTATTCATAAAAAGATGGCACTCCCTGGAATGACATAATGTAGCCAACAGCAGGGAATCAGTCTGCTGGTAGAAAATCTAAAAACTAGTAGTAGTCTTCAATTTTTTTGTAAAGAGAAAAATACTCAAAATAAGCCTGTTTTTTTTCTTCCATATATTCTATCATGGGCCATTCTTTCAAGTAAATCCTCTGAGCATAATTTGTACATTATGACTGCCAACCCTTTGCAGCTCAGTAAAGCAAGGTAAGATAGCTTAGCATAGCTTTTATCTGCAAGGATTCCCTGAGGCACTTTCTGTAAAAGGGTTAATGACAGATGTTTCCATTAAATCTGACCTACCTCTTAATTTTGCCATTGCTTGATAATATCCTGGCTTTGTGCTTATTTGCATGGGCAAATGGAGTCGCTCCATAACAAGTAGCACACCGCCCTCATCGAAACAAAGGTCAATTCATTTTAAACCAATGTGCACAATATTTTTTGTAGTTGCAGTTAAAAAAAAAAAAAGAAAGGAAACCTTTCATACAATGCTACTATTTACAAAGAATTAAAAGCTCTGTTTTCTAAATCCCTGGACACAATGTACAACTATAGGCAGAAACAAGTATTATGAATAAAAATCAATACATCTCCGTGTAGGTAACCAACTAGAAAAATCACTTCTGTCTCTTAAGATGTTCCTCTTATTTTTATATTAAATACAACACAGTACATTTTCTTTGCTGAGGAATTAGTTGAAAACTCCAAAATGTTAGCAGCACTTTCTTGTTTATTAATGTTACTACTTTTGCAAAGAAAATAAGCTGTAAACATAGAGGGAATAGTTATTCTCTTAGGTTGCGTACAAGATATAGGCATTTTAACCTTTAGGCTGGTAGTCCAAAGGCTACCAATTTAGAATGTGGCCAAACTGCTTTATCAGATGAAATGAGTAAGTGACCTTGAACTGTGACCAGGTTGCTGTAATAAGCCTCTTAAAAAATAGATAAAGCCAGTGTAAACAGTTAAGTATAAGGCTCTATTCAAGCCTCTTCTTCTGATGGGAGGGTCAAATTAGGCAGAGACAAATGTCAACAGGCCTTCCACAATTCTTGTGAGCACTCCTTCAAACATGTGCTTCCCTTACGAATAGTCTATAGCCAAGACTCAAGAAACACTGCCTTAATCTAACTATGCTGTTTTACTTTTTTGTAACATTTAAGTTTAAAATTATCACTTGCCAGAGATGTTCCTTCTATGTAATTATATACAGAGATTTATCCATATATATACAGATAACTAATATGCATATCATATTTTATTTTATCGTTACATCTTAATCTCTAAGACATTTAAATATTGAAATTCTGGCATTAAATTCTACCTTACTCTGAAAACAGTTCTCCTGTGTTTTATTGATAGTAAATCCATATTCAAAAAACTCCCATTATACCAAAAACTTTAATTATCTGCAAAGGAAATGGGCTAAATTGGTGGTTAGTAAAGTGATACTTGCTAAATAGCTACTTTTCTTCATGTCAGATAAATAAAGCTAATTTTCTTCATCGCAGATAAATAAAACCCACAGTTGGCACTTGGGCAACGCAAAGCATTGAAACAATTTAGAGAACCCACTTGCCTAGTCCAAAGTTTTGTTTTGTTTGATTTGCTAAGAAAAAAATTTTATTCTCACCATGCTGCCATAACTTTATCAGAAAATGGCACAGATGAGAGAGGAAAGATGAATGATCCTCAGGAGGGAATGTTCTCTGCTGGATCGCACGCCTGTGTGAGGAGGGAGGGCTTCATAGTCTCCCTTCCCAGATCAGGTGTGATGCCAGTCCCAGCCTCAGACCTGCAGTTACCTAGGAAGCTGGGGAAAAGGGAACCATGTCTTCTCTGCTAAACCCCTATGGGTGGTCTTTTAAGACACACCTTAAAATTCAAAGTATAAAAATCAAATGAAATCAACAAATATTTACTGAGTACATAATTTATACAGGATTCTAAGTAGTGTAAAGGATAGAGTCAGAAAAATATGTGTTTCACTTTTCTGTGCAAACTTACCCCTTCATTAGGTAATAATAAAGTTAAACAGTAAAATCAGACGGTACAAATAATATTAAAATGTAAAAAATTAAATAAAATAAATGTGAAAAATTAAATATATGGAATTGGTTGTGTTGAACAATGGAAGAAATTAGAGATTTTACTCAGGTGATGGTTTGGGTTTATAAATCCAATCTGCACTTGGGGTAAATTTGCAAATAAAGTGAAATCAGAACAATGGGTGTTTTCACCAGAACAATGGGTTGTTAATTAAAGAACAAAATAAAACACTATAACAATAACCGGAATTTATTGAGCACTTATGTTTCACGACTACACAAAGCAGTCTGTCAATTTATGTCACCTAACCTTCACGATTACGCTAGAATGTAGATGCAACTATTACCCCCATTTAATGTGTGATAAAATTGAAGTTTGAAGAGATCAGTGCCCTGTCAAGGCCACAGAGCTGGTGTGAGTGCTGGAGCCAGGAAGCACACCCACCCGTTCTGACTCGAGCCTTCCACTCTCAACCCGGACGCCTCCTCTTTGGACACATGGGCTTTGGGATCAAACAGATGGGGTTCTAGGCCAGTTCTCCAATATATTGACCATGTGAATTAAGGCAAAATTCTTATATTTGTTAATGAGGAAAAACAAAACTGCACTTTTGTCATGGAGATGGATTGTTTTGGCCTGCCTGGTATCTTCTCTTTAAAACAAAACAAAACAAAACAACACATCTTCTTATGTGGGAAAAATCGGTCTCCCATTCTCAAACAAGTGATAAGTTATATGACCATGCCCTAGACAAAAAAAACAACACCACCAAAAAAGAACACCGCACTTTATTCTCTTAGCCACAAGGCGGGGTTCAGTTGTGGACCCACTATAACAGAGGGGCTGTATAGGACTTGTGATAGAGCTATGAAGAGAGAAGCCCTAACTTTAAAATTTTTAGGATAAAGGACTAGATCTCCTTGAGCAGAAACCATATGCACAAAGCCTGCGTTAAAATGAAGCCAGCAGAGGAAGGCAAAGACAAATGAGAGATGGAGAGAGTGGATGAGTCCCAGGGTGGCCGTGCCAGAAGCAAGGCAGCTCTTGGTATTTTCCCTTACTTAAACAACAACGATCTCTCCTCTTTTATATTCAAGACCATTTGAATTGGGCTTCTGTCACTTATGGCCAAAATAGCCCAAACTAATAAATCACCTAACGAAGACAATGCATGTGAAGAACTCAAGATACCTGGCATTAGTACGTACTCAGTGAATGCTGGCTGTTTTCCTTGTTATTTTAGTTATTACAGTTGTCAGGTTTTCATACCGGCATTAGCATCCTTAGACGAAAACCAGGAATGGAGACAGAAGTGACTGTAGTTCAGTTTCCTTGTGCCAGTTATCATGAAAGAACAAAGGGATAAGTTTTAAAAAGTCTAAGTATTAAGTATTAAGGAACACCAAGAGATACTTCCCCTTGCTTCCCAGCCAATGTTAGCGTTCCAAATTGGCCCCACTGTGTCTCCAAAGGGGCCAGAACCAACCATCACCACGTGCCCACTTTGGAGCCACAGGGTAGGGTCACACATCTAAGTGATTCTCTAGAAAGCAATAGAATTTTATAAAAACCAAGTCCCCACTTAATATTTCTGATATTGCAGTGTCAATGATAACTTTTCCACAAAGCTCAAAACACAAGGCCTTGCAAAAAGCTAAGAAATCTGGTTCTGAGAAGTTTCTTCTGTGTCACCCAAAAGTCTAAGGTCAGTAATTGCAGCACAGTAATAACCGAATCACTTAAAGTTTTCATGGTTGCCATATACCCTTTGCATCAATATGACAGGGGAAAAAAACAAAATGAGACAAAACAAACTTTCTCTCTTCAGCTCCCTTCCTTAAACAGGCCTTCTAATGCAAGAAGCAAGAACGGTTCCAGAGGAACTGCTGTGAGCCACTGCGTCAATCACAAGAACATTAAAACACAGCTTGCTAGTCATTGCAACATAAAGTATTCTCTTACTCCGTTGAAAATGGTTTCAAATAATTGTGTTAGAATGGGAGTTTTGTTCTTTTTTTAATATAGCAACTAGAGAGAAAAAACAGAAAAGAAGATATATTCAAGAAACAGACCAATATTAAAATAGTTGAGTCAACTAATTGTCATCAAATGGTATCACCATATTTGCATAGAAGCCAAACACTATATGTTTCTAGACCCAAAAGGCAGGCTCACATCCTGACAGTATAGTTGGAAAATGGAGATGTAACACTAGCAAGAAAGGGACAAGAATCTGACCTGGCCTAACCATGCAAAGAAAATTCTCCTCTGACTTTAAAACACTATTGTTTCTTCCAGGCCTCTCTACTGCAGAGCTAATGAGCATGAGTAGAATCAAGTCTGATAGATTTTCACCTTCAGCTCTGACTTCTCCATCTGGTTTCAGCACAGTTGATTTTTAACACTGTTAGTTTTTGGTTTGTGTTAGAGTATATGTGATATAAGAATAATGCAGATATTTGCCAAAAAGAAACGAACCAGGCTAGTGGTCAAATATCAGGAGCTCTAAATGTTCCTATGTGACTGAAACTGATGAAGGAATATATTACAGTGCCTTAAATTCAAGCCAACAAAGACTCATACCATTATTATAGACCAGAGCTCTTCAACTAGGGTTTCTCTGTAGGAAAAAGTAGTAGGCAGTAGAAGGGTGGGGCCTTCTGACAGCTTTCTAAAGGCATGGCCCTAAAGAGTCAGAGCTTGCCAACAGGCCACCCACGGAAAATTCTACTGCTTATATGAACCATCACATTAAGTTATAAGAACATAAATGAACAAAATAGCCAGTCTAGCAATTCGTGCAAAGAAGTTCGGAGCCTCAGAGACTGGACAGAGAATGATGGGATGGTATGAGGCCAATCTTTTGTGGAGTGGCCCTGGGCAAGTGGTTCGTGTCTCACTTTCTGCAGCTATAGGCTGGTGCTACCACTGCGATTACTGATGATAAAAAAAATCCTAACAGCTCCTATTAACATTATTGTGAGAATTAATGTGTAACCAGTGATTTAAGAATGAGGGAAGAAAGGTACAATGTTATACTATTACAAAGTGCTTTATCAACCAGCGTATTACATAATGTGTTATAATGTACCATGTGCCCATGGAAACATGAAATCATTCATAGTTCTTAAGTACTGCCAGATGCGTAGCTATAACAAATTTCAACCCTTTCAGCGAATTCACCCACACACTCACTTCTCCAACCAATATTTCCACTGGTAACTGTCAGAGTTGAGAAATCATAGAACAGACCCTTATTCACATCTCTGTGGTAATTACATATAGTTTGCTTCATATTTGGGTAGGGAACATGTCTTATTCAGAATTTTATAACTAGCGACTTGCCCTGTTCTACTATATAATTAGTGCTCAATAAATGTTTATTGAATGAATGAGTGGATGAACAAACAGATAACAGTCAGACATAGTAAATCAAAGGATAAACCTTAGTAACGGCACTACCTAGACTAAGAAGAGTCCCTAATGTAAGAAACATTTAGAATGGAGGTGGTCAAAGATTGGCTCCTTCCCAGCTAGTCTATATGTTATTTCCTAGTATTAGTTCATTTGTCACTTGTCATAACTTTCTGGAATGTACAAGTAATCTTATTACAAAAGATCCTTGCCATTCTCAATGGAGGCATCTGGCTTTACTTAAGAATGTTGAATGATTTCATTTTTTAATGGCTGGGAACATGGTACATTACATCCTTCACAAAGACTGAAGAATCTCTGAATATTATAATATACCTGTGGTAGGTGAAGAAATACTCTAAATTTTGCCCTAATAATCCTAAGGCACACAAATGCAATGAATTGGGAAAAAATTTGGACTTGGAATCATAGTATCTAGCCCTGCCACATACTTGTTCTATGATTTTGGCCTACTTAACTAGTTTTGCCCAAGCTTCTGTTTTAATCTGTAATGACAATTATGTGCAATTAAAAAATTCATCCATGCAGGGTCAATGAGGTAATTTAATAAGTCAAATACTGTAGGCGAAAGTAGCATATGAATCGAAATGCCATGTTATAGCATGACAGCTAGTTATGAAGTGGCAGAGGAGTCCAAGATGTGAATAAACTGTGAGATCCTTCAGCTCAGGGTTCATGAATTATTTATCTCAATAGTTGGTGTACCTAGGACATGGCCTCAAAAAAAATCAAACAGACCACCAGTCTCAGTGGTTGAACTGAAGGCATCAACAAGGTATGTGTGTTCAATCCTCAGAGTGGCCCTTTCACTCTCCCTTCTGATAAATTCTCTAATCCAGTGTTCTTTCTAGTGTAATCCTCCTACAGCCAGCATTAGAATTGGCTAGTTTGCTTCTAAAAATTCAGGCTCCCAAAACCCATCCAAGAAGATTTTAATGCACTATATCAAGTACCCAAGATAACTGTTATGTGCACTAGTGTAGTAGGTTTTAAATTTACTTTTGAAGATCCAGTACCTATGGCACAAGATCAGAGAGGGGATGTGCTCTTAACTTACATATTTTATATATCCAGCTTTTTTACAGTTTGCAAACTGCTTTCAAATACATAAAACAGAACATTAAAAACAATGAGAAATAGTTTTTAAAACTTTATAGTAGTGTAGAAATGTGAGATAATACAATATTAAAATAAAGTTGTGTCCATAATAAATTTAAATGTTATTGTTTTTTCTTAACACATTTATGTGGTTATTGTCTGTGTCTCCCTATGAAACTATGCTTTATTTGATTCTGAAATCTCACTTTGTTCCCTGCTATATCCTGGCCTTAAAAAGGGCCTGACACATAGAAGTTGCTCAATAAATACTTGTTGAAAAGAACAATGAATATATAAAGAGAATATGCACATCTTAGAAAAGTTGTTGTCTCAAAATATGCCTGTTCCTTCATCCATAAGGATTGGTTCATATGAAAGAATGGATAGCCCAGGGTCTGTTTATCAGAAGAATGTAGGTGCACAGGATACAGAAATAGGCTATCAGTCAAAGAGATTTTAAATATTCCTCTGAGACCCTAACTTATAAACTGAGTTTGAAAATGCAAACTGGAAGGTGATTTCTCCAATTTACACAGGTTTTACTCCAAAATTAAACCCAGTTGCACAGAAAGGCCTTCTGAATAATGACACTTTGCCAGAGCGGCAACCAGGTGTAATAGTTGTGTGACAGGAGCGTAAGTAGTGGTCAGAGTCTCCTGTAGTTATGAGAAGAATGACTGTGGGCTGGCAGAGATACTAAGTTTAAGAGCCGAATGTTGACTGGGTGCTGTCCCCAGGACTCCACTGCTGGCAAGCTCACTGTGTGCCCTCCAATCCCTCAAAGTAAAGGGAAGGGAAACAAGTTGTAGGCATCAGGAACAGTGATAAGAACACAAGAGAACCATATGGATGTCACTTAGCAGGGGTGTTCTTGCTAAACAGAGAGTGTCAGTCCCATTTCCACAGGGATGACATTTGGCTCTAATTACACTTACGAGTACATGGAGGTGGATTTGGGAATATGTAAGTTAACAAGGTAAAGGTTGGGGCACAGAACCTCCAAAATGAATAATCACTAAATGGGTTCAGTGCTAAAGTCCACGTTTTTTAATTGCCAAGTTCCCACAATGACCATTGTCAACACGCCCATCTCCTCCCTTCATGGTCTCCATGAAACGTTATCCTTATCTATCTGGCTCTACTTTGTAAATAATACAAAGGTTCAACACCCATAATTAGAAAACCACCTGAATCCTTAATTAAGTCAGAGAAGGTGAGGGCACAGTCAACTTCACTATAAAGGAGTTTTGCTCTTGAGAAGGGACCATGCTTATTCATCCATGTATTTCTATATTCTTCCATTCAAAAAATATTAGAATGCCTCTAGAAACTTACAGTCTAATGATACTTGGTAGGATATCAATAATCATGTATTAAATGAATAAATACAAAATGAAAAAGTGTTCTGGGATTAAAATAGTTATAATTCTGCAATGAACCAACCATACACAGTTGCCAAAGAGCTAGAAACCTTTTTCTTGATTATTAATTGATATGGAGGACTGATAAATACACAAAGGTCTTAAAATTTGCTGTTGCTGCTAAACTAACAAGGGTCAAAAACAGAAAAACAAAAAACCATAATCTAACCCATGTAGGTATTTGTAAGGTTTAATAAAATACTGAATTTTCAGATGGTGTGAAGTAGA
>CM052539.1:29492062-29569538 GCA_028533065.1 Trachops cirrhosus
TAAATAAATATCTAGAGAGATATTCTCCAATGTTTATCAGAAGGTCAGAGTAGAAAAATAATGTGTTACATTACTGCAGAAATTAGTTAATACATTACTAAAACAAAGTCACCTCTGGTATATAAAAGGCACCAGTGGTTAAAAGTTCACGGTTATCCTTAAAAACGTTTTAAGAAAACAGGAAGGAAAATATTACTCGTACTTGTAACTAAGCAATGGGGGAAAAGGTGAAGAATAAGAAATATCCCAAATGGCACAGAGTTGAACCACAGCAAGATGAACACAGGTGGTCAGATATTCCATTTAACCTTTCACCTAAAAATTGCCATCTTCCTGAAAGAACTAATTCTACCAGTGGCTTAATCCTGATTCAGAAGAGTCACTTTCTGAGTCATAATATCACCCTGGTTTTCCTTTTGGTCCTTCGTTCCAAGCCTACCAAAACCCAACCCATTTTAATTTGTCTAAAGGTGGCCTGGCCAGCACCAGAATTTAATGCTTCCATAAATGAACTCTGATTGACATGAAAAATGACTCACTCCCCCCACGAAAAAAAACTTGCATTGCTGCCATTTGGTCAGTTTTGGGTTTGTTTTTAAAATGAACGCCAGTTGAGGCTGAGCAGAAGCCAGGGTGTGTTTTTATTTTATGTCTCAAATAAAAATAAAGAGCTGGGTATGAATAATCAAAGTGGCAGGCGCCTCCCTGGATACTTCTAAACCTTCCAAAAGCAGTCCTGAGGCTCAGCAAAATGTAATATAGTCAAAACACCCATGAAGAGCATTAATACCAAGGGTTTGTCCCAGAAAAATAAAATAATTGCCATACAGATTCTCCTGTAGCCCCAAACTCTAGTGCCTTTTAATATTATATTAAGTTAAAATATCCTTTTTGGAGGGTGGTAGTCCTAGAAAGAGTATTTCTAGAAGTTAGAAGGATTTTATATAAAACATAGATTTTATTATATAGTATGACTCTTAAAACAAGCAGAGATTCTTCCAATTAACTATACATACTTTATCACTCCCTATTAAACAGTAGGAGACATATGGTGAACTTCTTGTTATTCTGATAATGATCACCAGTTTTATGTATTACATGTATTCTTCACTTCCCTCTCTACAGTTTGCATTTTCTTTGGATAGTGCACAATGCTTACTCACTCAAAAAAAAAGAGGGGAGAGGAGAAGAGGGGAAGGAGAGGGAAAGGGAGGGGAGAGGAGAAGGGAGAGGAGGGGAAGGGAGAGATGGGCAGAGGAGAGATGGGGAGGGGAGACAAGGGAAAGGGAGGGGAGAGGAGGGAAGAGGTGGGAGGAGGTATTCGAAAAGCAAGATGAAACTAGGAGTGAAACTAAATAAGCAATGAATTGATTCTTTTAACAACACCTGTAATAGTGATAAGAAAAGGAAAATCAGCAGATTAAATGGGGCTTCTGTGCAATTTATGTATTTTATTCAACATTGTGTCCTAGGAAAAGAATTAGAAATGAGAGGCAACTATGCAACAGGATGGTGGGAACTTTTGATGATATTGTTCCAATTTGGAACATCAAATCAAAAGTAATCTGAAAATTTAAAATTATATTATGGAATAAAGAGAAGAGTAAAGTTTTGGTGGAAAAACATCTACTCCTAGATCATGATGTATTTGGAAGTAATTAGCCTTAGTATATATATCATGATGACAAATAAGATGATAGTTTGGAAACTTGTGATGGAAAAGAACCTTCACTTGCGCACGGCCTCGGTCAAACTGAGCGGCACTGCCCTGCTGCAGAATGGAGGCTATTTATCTTTAAGATCTGCTACTGCTGATTTTCTTGTGGCCTTAGCAAAACAACTCTCATAATATCTTTATTTAAAGAAAGGCCAAAGCCTTTCATATACATTAGCATATGAGCCCCCAATTTATTTCTGAGATAGATAGATACGTTATCACCAGTATAAACACAGGGCAGAAAGAGACAGAAGTGCTGGCTTCCCAGGGGCTGGGTGCGCCCTGAGCTAGTCTAGTGAGGCACACCTCCTTCTCTCCCCCAGCGCGGAAGCCTCAAAAACGGGGACTCGTTTTCACACAGCACCAAGCAAGTGAGCACTGTCCCAGAAACTAAGCAGGAATTAAAATTAATAAATAGAAATTGAAAGTTGAGCTCGGCGATTCAGAGAGCTCTCTGGCACCAGGCTGCTTCTGCAATCAGACGTCATGTGTAGGGTTGTCACATGGTACTGCAGCGTTAGGGTCTTCAGAAATATAGGCAAGTCTTCCCGGAGAAGGGAACCCATGGTAGAAATTTCTGTTAGCGCTATAAGTGACAATGATTTGTAAAGTGTCTTCAATTTAAGCGTTTAAAATCCGAGCATGGAAACTAAAATGATATTTTCTATTCAGAAGCCTTTGTCTTAGAAATAGATGTACTGCCACCTCCACACCTGAACTTCTTGTCTTCACACACCAAACTGAATCTTTGGCATCACCCTGGCTCTGGCAGTAGAGTAAGATAAACAGCTTTTCTGAATGTAAAGTGAAAAGTTTTAATAATTTCATAACAAAAGCATATGATTAAAACAGTTATATGTCATTTTAAAGCTATAGCATTACACAAATTATTGTCACCAGAACAGACTCAGCATTACAAGTGGCGCTCCAATATCAGAAAGACTCTCCCGTGCTGAGATAACAGTGATTACGCTGTGACGGATTAGTATATCTGCGCAAGGGAAATCCCTGGTTAGGGACCACAGCAGGATCCCATCCATCATATTACATGTTAGTTCATAGAACTAAAACTCTTGAAGCATTTTTGGCAGCAGGGAGAACTTTCAGCATCCTAATGCTTTTACAAGGCTGGATTTTTCTTTTCTCCCCAATGTGCTGCAAGATTTCATAACAAGAGAAATATAGGAGCAAAAGTTAAAATGCTTTAATGGTCCCCATAGACTATTTAAATAAACACTGTGATTGCAATTTAGACAATCTGGAGTCCATTCAATATCAAATCCCCACCCTAAGCTTACAGCTACTACACAAATAGGGAATTCATGGTATACTCCACATGGCCATTTACTACGGCAACCATTGCCTCTTGACAATCATGGGGAGGAGCTAGCCAGGCCTAACATCACACCAGTTAAATCTGTCAACAACTGGAGAGAAACCTCCGCAGAGCAAACACGCTGTGCCCTCTCACACAGCCTGTCTTTGTCCTGACTTTGCCACGACTCCACTAATCTCATACTATCTTCAGCAATGCCAGCAGAAAACTTCTTCTACACCCAGCGGTAACAAAAACGCCTTTCTTTATTTTCACACACTGTATGTATATATTTATGCTGTCCCTTCCGCTCCCTCCCCCACCATTTCCACCCCTTCCTACAGACCCAATCCCAGATACAGCTTGATTGGAATAAATCATAAGCTATTCCTCATCTCACAAAAGTGCTTGAAGGAAGAGGCAATAGGACTGATCGCGTCTTTTGAACCAGGCCCTTGTAAGAATTATACTCTGTAATGTACAGTTTGTCTACACCAGGGAAAAGAGTAGAGCCAAGAACTAGCCAGGCAATAAATATCCTAACATACGTTGGGCCAAATTGAAGCAAATGGGTGGTGAAACGCACAGAACCACTGAGTGTTCCTCCAACTGCTTTCAGACGTCAGGGGACGCGAGGAATCACCGTGCGCTTTTCATTTCCATGTATTGTTGAAACAATACTGAATGAGACTAGTATTTTGGTTATGGAATTCAAAAGTATTATTATTTGTTGAGAATTTGCCTAGTTATAAAATATGTTGTTTATGTTTAGGAAAGAAAACAAACAATTTTTCAGCAAAAATTACATTCAATAAAATAAAAAATCAATTCCTACCTATGGATTTATCTGTGTAATGACTTACAGACTAAGCCACAGTATATTTCTGTCATCGCTGATGGTTGATTTATGCCCTTTCTCAGTCAGTTCTCCACCAGATATCACCCCCACAGATTAGTTTTGTTAAGAAGAAAACTAGGTGTGTTTTGCCTAATCACCATAGGTTAGTTTCGCCTGAAACAAACATATTTGAACTTTATATGCCAAACATTATCCTGAAAAATTTTTATACACTATCTCATTTTAAACTCATTTAAGTCTTAGTATAAGGGGAGACCAGTATTTCTGCCTCAAGTTTCTAAGAGAGAGGATAAGTAACTTACTCAACATAAAACCGCACTTGACATATTTAATCTGTGACATTAAAAAATCAGTAATGCCTTATTTATGCTGTATATACTAATAAATGTGATCCCCAATTAATAGTTTACAAATTAAATTCTTCACATAATAACAGTGTGAATAGCAACATCAATTCCATTCTATCTGGCAGGCGCTGGACTAAATGCTTGATGCCATTGCCTCATTTGACCCTCACACCAACCCCATATGGCAGCCTTGCTGTTTCTGTTTTACAGATGGCTCAAGAAGGTGAAAATATTTCCCCACATTTAATTAATAAGTGGATTCAAATCTTGCACTTTTTGACTCATAGTGCTTGGCTCGTAAGTACTCAAAAAATATGTGTTGAATCACTCCATTAAAGGGTGAATAAAAATGTTTGAGGAAGAGTGGACTATGTTATGAAAATCATAAGCAGAGCTGTTCATCACTTCCATGATAGAATTTACAGGAAAAAAACTACAGAAATTGAAAGTTAGATGGAATCTTAGATATTACTTGGCTCTTCCCTGCATTTTAGAGATGAGTAAACTGAAACACAGACTGACCGGTTCAAGGGAGCATAGTCCAACAATGTTGAACCTTGGACTGGAGTTCTGGTTTCCTGATTCCCATTCTGGTTTCTGGTTAGCAAAGCGCTATTTTTATGGTTCCAAATCAAGTATACTTACTGCATGGGTTCTAAATGACTTTGCAATTGCATTTGATAAGTTTATTAACATTTAGCCATGACAACAATTTTGTAATATGTTAAGAGGAGAAAGGGGAAAAAAAGTAATATAGTGCAAGGTTACTTTCCTTGAGATGCTTAGATACTTCATTGTCAAGATAAGAATTAACCTTATGAGACAGTAAGTTATTAAAATGTGTGCTCCTGAAGGAAGAAAACAGGTTGCCATATAAAAGATGGTATGATGAGGTTTATCATTAACTAAATCAAGCACCACAATTTATGGAACAGATAATACCCACAATGAAAGGAAGAAGGAATGAGAACGGGGTTAGCAGCGAATATCCAGACACTTGAGACCTGTTTAGAAGTTGTAGTACGTTCACAGATCTGAGAAATCGTCAGTGCTAACCCCTTGCTTTACATGAAGGAAGGGTGCACAGGGAGGTGGCAGTTTTCGCCCACAGACACGAACTCCTCAGTAAACAGTGTGGTCACAGCCCCTCTCTTCCAGTCCAGGATTCTGTCCATTAGCACTATTTTATCAACCTCTCCATGAGACATTGACAGAGAAAACCTACTCTTCACCCAAAACAGTAAAATAAATTAAAACATTAATAAAGTGGTTCATATGCTTTAAACAAGACTCATAAAAGTACTGCTTGTAGAATAATGATCAAGTTGCTGTTATTTTGAAAGCATGGTACAACTGGACTTTGGCACTTACTGCACATTAATTTCTTGCAGATTATTAAAAAAACACAAACCTATGCCCTGGCTGGTGTAGCTCAGTGGATTGAGCGCGGGCCTGCAAACCAAAGGATCGAGGTTCAATTCCCAGTCAGGGCATATGCCTGGGTTACAGGCCAGTTCCCAGCAGGGGACACATGAGAAGCAACCACACATTGATATTTCTCTCCCTCTCTCCTTCCCTTCGCCTCTAAAGATAAATAAATTAAATTAAAAAATTTAAAAAAACCCCACAAACCTAGATAAGTCACAGAGAATGTTGGAATACAACATACATCTTCTAACTCATTCACTATACTAAAATATATAGCTCAAAGGATAATAAACATGGAAAGTATATATTTTTTAAAAAATAATTTTTGCTGACATCTTATGATGGAATATACTTTTCTTCTCCATTTAAAATTGTCAATGGTGCACAAGTGATTTCGTTATGCGAACTCTTGAGAACTGAGACCACATGCAAGCCTTCCAGCTGTTGTTCATCAAGAATTGTAATATTTATTCTGGAAGAAGCAAACAACAGATGCATTTGGAGAATGTGAGTTCACCTGTTTCCTATAGCCTATGAGTTCAAATTCAATTTGCTATCTAATAAACATCTTGTAAAGGAACAACAACTACCAATCCCTCCCCACAAAAAACCCCTACCAGTTCTGCAAATTTTTAATGTAGCTTCCACTGACAACCTTGATTTTAATCTTTATCTTCCATACCACTCCCATATATACGGTGATTAATGAGTAACTGGCTGGGGAAAATTATCTAGGACCATTTTTTTTCCTATTTATTTCAACACCTTATCATGATGTCTTTTGTAAAAATGGCCTCTCCATTTTTTGGAATGATAATTTACAGTTCTTTAGAAATGAAATAAAATGTATTTTCAGCTCTCTTTCCTGATTTACAGCCATTTTCAATAAAACTGCCAACCAGGCATGAGAATCCATGAAAACACTTCAGGGTCCCTGAAGGACCATCTATCATTTTCAAATGAACATCTGTATTAGAAACCAGAATTTTTCAATAGTGATTCAAATTTAACCTTTTACCTAGCAAGTGCTCCAATTACATACTTCTGATATCTTCTAAAAGGAAAAAAAAGGAATAATATAAAATGAATTGAAGCAATTGCACTTAACCATGCAGAACGAATAGACAATTTTTATTTATTTATTGCTTTTCTACTCTTGCTCCCAACTTTTGGTTATTTGAGAGGTAATATACAAAAGAATAAACTTGAATTTAGAAAAAACGTAAAACACATCAGATGACTCCTTGATAAATTTCTAATAAAATCTTAGCAGTCTAAATAACCTTTTTCAGGTAATCTAGAAATTTTTGTTGCTTTTATTAATTGGGGATGTCCCTTTTAGCAAGATTTTTAAAGAGTGAGTCAATTAAAATGATGTTAGCATGAAAAATTAAGAGGTATCTTCTCTCTAAAAGCTACATTATATCTTAACTTTTTACTGGAAATTAAACTATTTACTATAAAGATACTGAATATCTGTAAATTCACACTCAGAATATGTTTACCTTTGTTTCCATAAAAGTTCAATGTGGACAAAGTATAGAAGAAGTTCAATGTAACCACACTGCTTCCATTTCCTTTCAAATTCACTTTTGACTTCCAAATTCATAGATATTTCCAAATAGGAATATAGATGTGCTTGACTTCTAATGAGGGCACACATAAAAATCAAATGAATTTATTTCCTCTCCCCCAACACTTCAGTAATGTTCATGATGTTTAAATCCTGCATCGCCACTAGATCTCAAATGATACCAACTTCAGCAGATCAGATCAAACCTGTATATTCAGATTCTATTTCTATAGAAAGACAGTGAATGATCTCACAATCTTAAAGCAGGAAGAAAAAAAAAGCTACCACCTGCACCTGGATAGCTACCAGCAATGATTATAAAAACTAACGGCATTAAATACAGTTAAACATTGCTGTACATTTTAGTATCTACTTGATTAATGAGAAGAGTAGTGGCAGACAGTAGCAATATGGAATCTAATGTTTACACCAAACAGTACATCAGTCATTTAGCCCAAATTTACCTTACTCCCACACAAACCTGGTGTCAGGCTCAATGTTTATTTCCGTAAATTACCAAAAAAAGCTCAATATTCCATTTAAGATGTCTTACTTTTTCACACAAACATAATTTATACATGTGATAAAAGCCTTTCAAACCTGAAGCATTTATCAAAACTTTCTCAAAAGTTCTGTGCCCTACTCAGATATCTTAACAATGACTACTGCGTGACCTGGAAAAATTTGGTTTGCTTTGCCTTTTTACCCTGCAGACCTAAATTTGCTACCTTCCTGATGACAGATCATTTACTTCATTAATAGTCATTGGCATTTAGAAATGAAGCCTGCAGATTTTCCTAGTTTTATACCACGTGAGACTTAAATGAAAACAGCAAGAATGTATTTATCAAACTCTTCTTTCAAGAGACAAGCATGTCAGTAAAACTCCGATACTTTCACATCAGAGAGTGATGACCTGAGTCAACTGCACGCTGAAAGGAATGAAGAATATGCCTTCAGTTCAACAGTAGTCACTGTAACACTGCAGACAGGTATGACGGCATAGGGCCATAATCCAAAGCTGCTCACCCAAATTTGAGAAACTCACTGTTGTAGTATGTAAGGAAATTATATCCTAAAAGACATGGCTGAGCCAAAGTTAAAAAAAAAACATGGTTGAAATAAGTCAAAGTTTAAATGTTTCTCAGCTGCAATCATACTGGAAGTAATCACAGAATCTCATGGCTTGAGTTTTGTTTGTTTGTTTCTTTGACTTTTGCTAAACTGTTTAATTCCTGAATATGGTTTAAAGGAGTTAAAGTGTACAAAGTAAAATTATACTAATGTGCAATGTGATACAAAGGAAATACTCAGAATACACAAGTGCCTTCATACAAAGACACGATGCTTTTTCTCTTCATGTACATACGAGGTCTGTCCAGAAAAAGTCCAGCCATTGTTAACATAACGAGAACAGTTTGCATGACATCAAGGTTACTTGGCAGCCAAGGGGAGTAGACTGGAATGCGTAAGTGTGAACACTGACAACTTCACTGTGCTGGTCAGTGCGGGAGGTAGATACCATTGAGTGAGCACGTATACTGTGTGGTCGTCAAATTCAAAATGACTGAGTGAGTAGAACAATGAATCTGCATCAAATTTTGCATTAAGCTTGAATATTCCTCTGCAGAAACTATTTGGATGATTCCGAGGTAGCTATGAGCAACTGGTGATCGGCAGCTTAATCACGACAACACCCCTGCTCACACATCAGGTCTGGTGCAGAGATTTTTGGCAAAATATCAAATCACTCAGGTGATACAGTTCCCCTACAACCCAGATTTGGTGCCCGGCAACTTCTGGCTTTTCCCCAAAACTAAACTCACCTTTGAAAAAGAAGAGATTTCAGACTGCCAATGAAATTCAGTAAAATACAATGGGGCAGCTGATGGCAACTGGGAGAAGTATGTGAGGTCCTCAGGTGCCTACTTTGAAGGGGACTGAGGTGTCATTCTCCTATGTACAATGTTTCTTGTATCTTCTTCAGTAAATGTCTCTATTTTTTATATTACATGGCTGGACACCTTCTGGACAGTCCTAGCATGATAACACACATACTTAGCATGATGTATGTAATGTAAAACAAGCAAATGAAAAAAATGAAGTTAGCAACTTCAGATGATGAAATGGAGATAGCTGATAATTAGATGTGGGGTAAGGGACAGAGGAAGGTGTGGAGGAGACTTTTGAAGATGGAAAACATAAATGGCTGTAACTTTTCCCTCGTTGGTTTAATTTAAATCCAGCTTGCAGAATGAGGGAGTGTTTGGGTTTTTTTTGCTTAGAGCCCTTCTCCAACATGCCCACATGTGTGGCATCTAGCATCTGGGTTTGGACGGCTTATTATTATCGTTCTAAACATATAGTTTGATATTCCATTAATTAAAATGGTGACCATCATCAAAAACAACGTTTCTGCAGAGAGACCTTGTAAACCCACAAAATCCAGGCATGGGTTTGTCGAACCTGCAGGCAGTTTTGTTTAAGTGAGCATTAAAGACTTGGCAAGACCTCTGTGCTCTCATTTTCTTATTCTCTATTATCTATCCACTTAATAATTTCAGAAACCTTAATCAGACCCTGACCAAAAAATCCACACAGTGCTTGGGAGAGAATGATAATACCATCTGTTTTCATTCTTGTGTGGGTTCTTTCCAGCTGTACAAGTCAGCATTCTGCTCTCTTACTTTATAACGATCCTGACATTATAGGTGCTTTAAAGGAAACTCTCCTATGTCACCTGCTTCTTGCAAACATGCAGAACCTTTTCAGTTTCAAAAAGTCTGGAGTAGTTTTATCTATGTCTTGATTGCATTTGAATTCTACAGAAAAATAAGAACAATCCCAATATTTAAAAAGATCCAATCTATTTCCTTCTTTTTTTTTGTAATGGTTGGTAAGAACAAAGTTCTTGTCTAAAAGAATTTATTTGACATGAGACTTCTAATTCTCTTCAAATCTAGATGACAAATTTAAAAATAAAATATCTAAACCATCTCTAGAGAAATCACTGACTTACTGAGAACCTTTATGCAATGAATTTTCAAATGTGCAGCTATCCTTTATTCTTTAGAAATTAGAGTACAAGATTATTGTTCAAATATAATGAATAAAGAAATGGTGATATAGTTTCCTTCTAGTCATGGTAACAACTAAGAATTCAGAGCAAAGGTCAAATGCTTTAAACTCTTTGGCACAGGAAAAATTAGCCAATGACATGGAAAAAATACACTTCAAATAACTCAGTTTTGCAGATTTTAACAATCAATATGGAGCACCATATGATAGATATGGCTCCAACAATCTGTATCAATCATGAAGATTGGCAGCGGCAAACCACACAGACCGATTTTTGTCATGCTACCGCAGTCGACTTTACAGACTCTGTGGAACCAAGACTGACTCTGGTGCTTTCCCCGACGCACCACACCGCCCCTTCCAAGATGTGCTTCCAACACATTCAAGGGCTTTTCTGAACCAAACCTGACTGAAAACCTTTGGAGACTGGCACACAATTCTTACGATACTCCATGTTTTCCTTCCAAAGGCTGCATCTTTAATACATTATATTGGGTTTTTCCCATCACACATTTAATGTGTGAAATTTCTAAACTCTTCCCCTCCACTTATCTAAATTGAACTTTGGCAGCCAACAGTTAACTGTTAGAGAGTTGCTTAAAAACGATCAAACCCTTTCTAGAACTGATTGCAAGAAGTACCAGTGCCAAGATAGAAATTTCAGTCTTCATCATACACAAAATCAATATGTATGCTTTGCTCTGGAAAGAAAGCCACCTTGAAAATAATTAATAAAACATCAAAGCTGCATACAACTTCAAAAATCCACATGCGACTGAAGTGTTTGAGGCAATTAAAAGGAATTACTAATTTATATAAGGTGGTAATTCTCTTTGAAAGGTATTTTCATATATACATGTAAATAAATAAACTGAAATCTCAGTAACTTAGTTTTGGCTTCAAAACAGCAATTTAAAATCTTAACAACATACCCACAGCAATTATGAATGTTACATTAAATACATAAACTCTGAAAAACCTTAAGAATAATTTGGAAATATTTGAATAATATCAAAAACTATAGAGAACTGGATCCTACATTTTCATTGAAGCTCAATTCATAGACAAAGTATTAGAAATTGCAAAAGACATGTGAAATGACCTCCATAAAATACATTTGGCAACAAAAGAAATCTCACCTATCAGTTGCATTTTACTGTTCTGCAGAGTTAACTTTTATTTATTCTTAAATCTATATATACTGTGCTTGGTGTTAAATATTTAAAAATTAGTTTAATAAAAGGTGACTAAAAAGCACAGTAGGTGTGGAAGGGAGAAAAGGGGGGAGGGGAGAAAGAGAGGAGGGAAAGAGAGAGAGAGGGAGAGAAGGAAGGTACCTGGGAAAAGGAAAGCTTGGCAGAAGAGGTAAGGTTTGTTTTTTTTGAAGATAAGCAATAGTTTTTGAAGGCTGTCAATGCCCATCTTGGACAAGCGTGCCCAACTGTAGGAAGAGAAGGCTGGAAGTTGTGCTGGGGTAAGATAGGTAAGGTCCTTATTTGACTGACTTAGGTGTTCAGACTTCATCTATAGGGCCACTGAAAGTCATCAGAGGTTTTCAGCCAGGAAGATGACATACCGGATTTGCATTTTTAAAAGATAAGCGGCATCACCCATGAGATAAATGGATCTGTAACAAGAGACAGGGAGGTGAGGAGTCCACTCCAAGAATCTGATGCACTGTGACAGACCATGAGAACTCCCAGGAAGGTGCACGCAGTGATGCTGGAGAGCCATTTCCTGCTCGAGATAAGGCCCTAGCCCTATACACCCAATGTATTGACTTCGAGGAACTACATGCAATACTACAGTGCTTTCTAAAACTTTAGTATTTCTAGAATATATATCTTTGCAGAACACCTTTTTTTCCAATTTTGAGAATATCCAAAAAATGTCACGTTAATTTGTTTTAAATTGAGGTATCCTTTATATAAACATAATATTAGCTTCAGGTGTATAATATGATTTTAGAGGATGTTTTTAGGCATCTTTTAACCAAACCTCTCAACCTCCTTAGCAATGAAAGGTTGAAAACTTTTACTCTCAGTATAGTTTTCTTTTAAAGTATTGTTACAATGACTCAGTACCCCTGCGTCAATAACTTGGGAGCATCACGTGACCCACTTCACTGTCATTACCTTTTACACCTGCTGACGCTACAGAACAACAACTGTGTACCATTGCAGACGGGGGTCTCCTCATTAGTTTTGTTCTGCGTAATGTGACCTCGTGAAGCTGGCAGACATGATGAAAAGACATGGAATGTGTTTGAAATTAGAGACAAAGTAGAATGGGATGAAATGCTCTAGTCATGGAAGGAAAGACCAAGAAGTTGTTTTAGAATTTATTTTGTATTTTCATTTTAAAGTGGAGAAAACTTGACCCGTGAGATTAAGTAATCTGCCTCAAAGAAAATCAACTGCTGCCAGAGATTTTCTAACCAGACCATATTAATATGAGTTAATATGTTAATTCATATTGGGAAGCTGTTTATTTTATAAATTATAAGGTGTTAATGAAATTTTCAAAAAACTTATTTTCCAAGCACCTACAGAAAGTATGACATGAAAATAATAAACATGTTTTTATATTTCCTAAATTAAGGAATATGTTTATTTTATTTATACTTTTATTAAATGAGAGGGACAATCATTTAATAATTGTTCACAAAGTTTTGTTAAAGATGTCCTCATTTAGCAATGGCACTAAAACACACACACCTGATTTGAAAATATTAATTAAAATGATTGTTTCCTCAGATTCAATGTATAAATTGAGATCAGCCAGTCCTTTGGGATATGTCATTGATGACCTAGATGTTATAACATGACTGAATGAACTGGTCAACTCTTCTCTTTGAGATCTGATATTTCAATAACATTTTTTTCTGATTATAGCCTTTAGGTGGCTTGTATTTTGATAAATGAGGAAATTACTTAATATATTAGTGTCTATGCTTATCAGTGAGTTTTACAACAACAAAATAATTGTTCCACACAGAACTAAAAGTCACTGACAGAGAGAATGTTTGTGTTGTAAACACTCACGACCGCTTTATTTCCTCAGAGTACAATCGATGCAAGGGGCAAGGTGCACATGTCCAAACAATGACATATTGTTTAAAGTTGGGAAAAGAGCATACTACTTTTACTTCTTATTATTCTAAATAAATTTAGCAATATTTTGAAAAAGTTACTTGAAGGGGAATTCGCATAAAAATACTCTTCTGAAAAGAAAAATATCTAAATGCAACTTGTAAAATTGAAAAATTGCCTTTGCATATATTTCTGTCAGAAAGTGACACCAAACCATGAAGATACTTTGGAAAAATATTTAGTATAGATTAAATACCTCTCTAATTGCAATGCTAAAAAAACAGAGGAGCTCAATAAATAAACATTTAACATCTAGTCCAAATTTGATATTAACAAAGCACATGATGCTATCTCCCACATTTTTCATATTCTTCCATATTGCTATAAAGTAACACACACTTAAAAGAATGAAAACAATAATTGGCTTAAATTTAATTATTGTATGCACTTGTGTAGGCACATGTAGGCACATATAATTTTTATACATATTTGAAACCAATATTGCTAACACTAGTTTCCATTGTCTGTCTGTATACTTTCCCTAGGACTATGGACTGTGTGTTGAAACTTCAATGTTTGAAGATCTGCTTCTTTGCCCTTTGAACTGTAAGTCACTTTTGCTCCAAAATATTGTTTGCTACATTTTGATTGATCTATGTGTTTTTGCATCTTCCCCAGGATTCCAGAGCTATGCCACATTGCTTAAACCATGCAGAGCAAGCACAAATATTTGATAAGCAAAGCTGATTTTTTTAAAGTCTTTGTGGGGGTAAGAAGTGGCATTTTAATCCATCTCACTGTGATGGTTAAATTTAAGGGGAAAAAAAGATTGCCAAGGAAGTCAAAACAAAAAATTTTAAGAACAATTGTATGTTCCTGTACATATATAAATTAGGATTACTTCATTTTAGGGTCTATAATCATTAGCAGTAATATGCTTATTAACTTGTTAGTTTAATACATATGGCATCAAAGTAAAACCCAATGATGGAAACAAGCAAAATCACAAAATGATCGTTTTCTCTCTTTACTCTAAGCTGAGCAAGGAACCTTTCCAAACAGTGTGAACTCATTGGCTTCCGCCTAAGTCTACAGAGCTCACGCTGCCATATAACTGGGAATCGAAGAGGTGAGGTCATTTCATCACTCCTTGCAAAAAAATGCAAAACGTCTGCTAAAATCTGACTTCATTTGATTTACTCTCCAAGACTGTTTTTTATTAAATATGTTTGACTGCTATCTCTAATTAAATGTAGAATTAATTTTGGCAAACTAACCACAGATGCAGTTTATGTTCAATTTTATCAGACAGATTTATTTATAAGCTGTCAACTTCTTGAAAGACTTCATTTTGGAGCAGTTTTAAATTGCTAACAGTAGCTGTAAATGGAGCTACTGTTCTCTGGAACACTAAAGGAGAAGTATGCTATAAATGTCCATTCCATCTGTGAGGAATCATAAAACAATCACATTCCTTTATTTTTTTCCCTCCTTAGGACCTTTATTAAATTAGTTCAACTCAATTAAAAATAACTTCAAAAACATTTCAGAGCCTTTTGTTTCATGGAATACTTGGAACTCTCTGCACGGAACGTCACCCTTTTAACTAATCCCTTTTAGTAAATGGAGGAGAATAGTGGTATTGTGACTTCAGACAGTGCTTTCAAGGGTCTCTACTGTACCGAATTGAGGTCACTGCAAGACAATGCTCAACACCCAATAGCCATTCAAGCATTCTTCACAACTCTATCAAACGTGTCTTTCTTTCTCCCGCCCGCTTTCTCTCATGGCCAGCTCAGAGGACAATGGAAAAGCCTTCAGCACCATTTACGGTCACCATATTTGCACATGACAAAGTCTATTCTTCCTGGTTTGCCCACTCCCTGTAAAAAGAATGAATCCTGGGATAGATTTTCCCACCATTACTGTTATTCAAACTTAGTTCGCATTTAATCTGTTGTTGTTGTTGTTCGAGGGCTGGTCTGTGGCGTCTGAGAAGCTGACTTGCTATTTTCGTGCGTGAGTAACAAAGCAGCGACTAAATGCAGAATCAAATTTGTCACATTACAGCCAGCATATGCATGATGGAGTGTACAATTTAGTATGAAAGAAAGTCAAATGATGAAGTTGGAATTATCATACCTTGTCTAATTGTCTAGCATTAACACTACTGTAAAACTTCCTGTTTGCCAACGGACTTCCATGTCTGTGCCCCACAAGCACTGTTTAGTTTTGCTTGGGAATTTTTATGGCTGTAGCCACAAACAAACACAATCAATTGCTGTAAATTTTTTCTCACCAGGGCTGCTTCTTAAAAAAAAAAAATATATATATATATATATATCCAGAGCATCATCCTCCAAACAAACAAGAAGAACACATATTTGCCAGCTATATAGTAAAGTTGTTACCATGAAGACTTTGATTTTAATTAAGAATGGGATTTGTAGGACAATTAGTGAGATGTAATATTCTTTGCAAGAAACAGTGCCCTTATTGGAAATACTATCTAAAATGAAATGCGGGCATTTGGAGCTGCATAGAGACCTTTCTATGGGTTTCTACAGTTAATGAGAAAGAAAAAGACAAGGAAAATGTAGATACCTCACCTGAAATGCAGGAATACAAACACAGTTTGCACTCTCCACCCCCCTTATATTTCTTTTCTTTTTACAACTCATAGGTATCTATGCTATTGAGATTTCAATCAGGCAAACTGCTTATCATTAATACACTTTGTAAGTTATTTTCTTCACAGTTATTTTAAACTATTCCTAGGAGCATACCTTATCTCATTTGATGATTTTACAAACATATAATATATATTTAATGATAATAATGACAACAAACTTCATTTTGGATATGTTCAGCTACCCTAACATTAAAAAGAGTGTTTTTTCTCTAATACGGAATAGGATTTGTATAATTCTTAAATGTTGGAATGACCATTTCCTTCGCAGTGTATAAGTTTTCATGTGTTATGAAAACTAAAAATGAATTCCCTAATAAAATGCCTGATGATTTCTCAAATAATTATTCAATTAATTTTATATTTTTCAGTTTTCCTTTCTATACACTAAAGATTAAATATTACAAAGTAAATTTAGGGACTCTTCTATAGCATATAGGAAAATACTTTTAAATATGTCATCAGATACTGTGCTCTGAATTATAAAGACCAAATATATATTGAGACATGTATGTGGTTTAAAACATGTACTGAGCACCAAAATGCTGCAACATTTATTCTACTGTATTTACTAGGCATATTCTATCTGCCAGGCAATGTGCCAAGCAATTGTATAGTACAGTACACCTGGAAGGTGTCCTAATGCAGTTTACATTATAAGGGACAACATACACTAAACCAGAATAATCACTCCCACTGTGTGAAGGTCTATAGATACACAAATAGGTATAGGATTGCTTTCATTTTATAATTCAAATGCAAACTCACCAGAACCATTCACACAAGCTGAGTGTAGTTTATGGCGTTTATTGAGTACCCATTTGAAAAGTATCATGTAAGTGTATTAGGGTTGAGAGTAAAAAAGAAAACCATTTTTACCTTGAGGAAGTGACAGAGGAGCAAGAAGAAAAGAAATAGAAAGGAAAGGAAATATGGAGAATAACCAGCACTGTTTAGTGGCCCATTATGTCTACAGTGAGGCTATTCTATGGAATTAGGGCAGAGAGGCCCAGGACTCTAGACTGGGGCTGCAGTGTACTCACTGGTGCTTGAATGCTAGCCTTTGGTATAGCTGCATGGTGTGGAAAGGGACAGAAAGCCAGAAAAGGAATTCCAAGGCAACTTCAGGATTTCAACTGAGAAGAGATGAGTGCATGGTGTTTCTGCTATGCCAAAGGAAAGGGGGAGATGTATTAAAGTGAGAAAAAAAATCTGCAAGCTCTGGAAGCCAGATATGGCGGCTGGGAAGGGGAAGGGAGTCAACAGTATCTCAAAGGTTTCTCACCAGGCTGGCAGCATCTATTAGACTGAACTATGTGAAACTGCCGACCTGACACGTCTGAGCATTATTGGAATATTTGGTAGAGAGAGAAGAAAAATCCAAGGAGAGAAATGGGGTTTGTATTTAGACACAGGAAGCAGGAGGGTAAAGCAGAGTCAGCACGACGGTTCCATGAAACAGTCCCTCCTAGAGCCAGGATTCACACTTCATTTCTTCAGGAACCCTCGACCAGAGGAGAGCTCCTGGTTTTCTGCTCTGGTATTAGCTTCAGAATACAACAGATTTCATGTTTTGTGTATCTCTTCGAGACCTAAAGAACCTGGTTTATTATTTTGCCTCTTCATTGTCCTTTAATGAATGCTCCTGGGTGACTGCTTTTAAAATGAAATTTCAGTTAAAAAATGGTCCCCTATACATTTTACTTCAGAATACGTATTAGAAAAATATTGAAAATAAAAAGTGAATATGGAGCACTTTGCCAATTCAAACATCCATATATCCTACCAGTTACAATAACTTTGTACTCATTATCAGTTATCATTATTAATTTCAAAAATCCTCCTCCTCATGTAGTTTGTAATCATGTTCCTCCTCCCATTCTATCCTATATATCCAGTAAAAATTCAAAAAGTATACATTTTCTTTTAACAGCTGTTCCACTATGCATTGCCCTATCCTATCACTATGCAGGTTACCTAAACTATTGTAAATGCTAAATTTTAACTATGACTATCTTTCTCCTAAGTAATAAGTCTTATATAATAACAATGATGCTAAATGGAGCTTAAATATAATTACTCGGATATTTGACTTATATACCTTCTAATTGCCTTGTGCATGAAGTATTGTTCACATCCCACTTCCATAATATTATGTGAAATGAGGGCTCCCTTCAAAATCCCAGGACAACTGAAAAAGGAGAGTATGTGATGATAATGAAGACAGCTGACATATAGAGCCACCACTACCCTACCTGGTGTCTTTGTAATGAAAGGATACCTCCTTCTGAGTGACCTTGTCCAGCAAGCAAGAGCAGCTCCAGCAAAAACAGTGCAAGGGGTGAACTTCAACCCCACTTACCCCCATCCATATCCTCTGTTGGGTACCTTTGGGCCATGTAAAAACTCCACAGTAAGTGTGGGGCTCTGGCTTCCCACAGCCAGGAACTCTGTTCTACGCCGTCCATATACACTAATTCCATTAATGCCCACAACAACTCTCTGAATTAAGTGTGATTATTGTGCCCTTTTCACAGAGGTAAACTACCTTGCCTGAGTTCACATCTGGTCAGTGGAAGCATCAAAGTTGTCAGATGGGCATTCCAAACTCAGAGCCCTCATTCTTAGTCAGAATAAACTACTGTATGTTAAACCTAGTTTTTTCACCCTTTTACATAATTAGATATTGTTAATTATTTGGCTATAATATACATGCATGTTACTGGTCCTGGGCTGAATAAATCCCCAATGCACACTATAATCTACTATTCCCTTACACAACTACTTCCTAATAAATGGAAAGCAAGTATACGTAGAAAGGTATTTCCCCAATGGTTTCAAACATGTCATATTTAAAAGAACAAATTCTTCATTTGGAAAAAAAAAAACCTTGTCATTAACAGAAAAGAAAACCTACTATTAATTTGTAAATGAGTAATAAAATTAACTCAGAAAATACATCATCTGACACCCTATTCAAAATAAAAGCTTAGTCAGTAAACTTAACTTAGTAAAGACAAACCCCAAAGGTCAGTTGTCCACACAGACAAGCAAGCATATGCTGAAAAAATGTATTTAAATTACACTAAAAATATTTTACTTGGTAGTAAAATACTACTTAAAGTATTTCTCCACTCAAACTACTTCTGCCAAATCGAAAGTTTACTTTTGGGTGGTTAAAAAAGCCAAGAGTATTCAAAATTATTTCAAAACCATTTTACCTATTACTATCTGTTTCCAAGGGAAGCATTGGCAAACACAATTTGGCTGTTAAGGGACAGAAAAAACACTGTGCAATCTTTATTATTGTCAAAATAAACCTTTATTTAAGAAACTCCTGGTTGGAAATCACTTAAAACCTCTGGAGTATTGGGTAAAATCAGTATATACTGTAGGCTACACTGACTCATACAATGTGTTTTTCTTTTTCCCTTGAGAAATGATTCAGGAAACAACTGAGGGTATAGTGCTAAATTCCTGTAGAACTTGTACATATGCCACAAGAATAGAACATTGATTTGCTTGTTTTTAGGGTGATCTTAAACAGAGATTTTTGGATTATAGAATTTAGCAAAGAAGAAGTAGGAGAGGAGAAGGAGAGAGAGCCATGCCTTAGGACGAGAAGTTTCAAAATACATCATTGGAGCTAGTTAGAAGGAGAAAATTTCAGAAATGATTTCCCAGGTACTATGTTTCAACCTTAAAATCAAACTTTAAAAGGAATGTTATTGTTTCATTTCTAGTGACTAGAGTTCTCTCTGTGGAATCTGATGGACCCAGGAGAGTAACATCATTCAGGGAGATAGTTACATATACTTTTTCCTTCTTTAAATTAGTCACTAGATACAAACCTGCTAAGGTTAGTGAGGCTATCCAAACTCAGTCAACACTTAACTGTCAAATACAAAAACATAATCAACCAGTCAAGGTTTAGAATGTTATATTAATTCATTCAATGATTATATTTGTTACAGTGACATTTTAAGAATATTTCTGAAAGTACCAAAGACAGGATTGCAAGGTCATTAAACATAAATGACATGTAAATATCCTAGTTCACAAAATTTAGAGTGACCTGTTTTCCTGATTGTTTAAATATACATGTAATTAACTCAGTACCAAAACTTCTACATATACGTGTCCGTGGTGGACACTGCCCACAACCACAGTTTTGAAACCCCAACCACAGGTCTTAAAGGGCTGCCAAAATGTGTTCTCATTCTCTCTCGCTCCATATATATTTATATATATCATATATATTTATACATATACATCCATATATAGAAAATTTTAGAAATCTTTTCATTATATAAGCAATACTAATAATTAATCATGATTATTTTTCCATGATTATTATAAATTACTAAAATTTTATCATAATTTATGAGCAAGGTGTTGATAAAACCAAAGAGTGTATTGACAAATTTTCAAAGAGAGATGCTATGCTTTAATTGCAGAACCTCCCCTGCACATATATTTAAAAAAGTAAGATAGAGTGACATGAAGTAATACATATCCCTTACTTTATTATTCATCTAAGGCTGGCCAAAAGCCAAAAAGTATGTTTAGTTTTTTCTGTAAAATAAAAGACACATTTTTCATTTTCACCAATAACATTATTGATTTGGATATTTTGAGTAGGTCAGCTATATCCTGCTATTACCTTCCAGTGGGTAGAGGCCAGAGGTGCTGCTAAACATCTTCCAATGCATAAGACAGCCCCACATCAAAGAGTTATGAGGCCAAAATGCCAATAGTACCAAGAAACTTTGCAAGCCACTTTTGACACATTTGATCAGTCACAGCATCTTCTCCACACACTGCACAAATCCTTTTTTTGCATTTCAGTTATATTTTTACCTTTCTTGAATGATAAAGTACAATACATCAAAAATGTTGCATATTTTCTTCCATGTCAGTATGAAAATGGCTGCACAAAAATTCACCAATTTCGACTTTTTTTAAATGCATGCTGATATGACTGCTGTCTCAATATAGTCTAACAAAATTGTTTCAAATGAAGTTAAAGACAACTAAGCACTACTAGAGCCATCATACCAAAAAACTAAACAAACTTTAGCCAAACCAATAGTTTCTATTTTAGTTTATGTGTTGATTTAAGTGTACAAGATAAAAGCAATCTCGTGCTTATGGGTGGGTTTTAGGCAGATTTACTTGGTTACCAGGTTTATGTGGAGTCCATTAATTTTTTTTATCTTTGCTAAATTAACTTAAATGGCAGATAATGTGCATTTTCTTTCAGCTGACAGTAACTACTCTGAAAAGGAATGATGAAGGTGATATATATTGGTGATCAATGAACTTCAAGTTAAGGTGTAACTCCCAATTATAAATTCTGAGATCATTTAATTTACTACTAGAGAAAATACATTTAGAATATGTGGGGAAATCACATTCTTTTTTCTATGGTATTTTAAAATACTGAAGGAAGTTAGTATTTAAAAATAGACTTTTCTAAATATTCACAGCCTTCATTTATTCCAACAACAGGCAAAACTAAAAGCATGTCTTGTTTCCCTCCTCTGCTAATAGAACCAACAGGGTCTCAGCGTGATAAAGAAAGAAACAGGGCTCTTTAGTCCTCACCATTTTCCAAATGGTGAGTCTCTACTGGTGTCTCAGAGATGGAAACAGAAGAAGACACTTACATCTCCCAGGAAAATTGGGAGCAATAGGTAAAAATCTCTGCCCTTATATTTTAAAAGTACTAAAAGTATAGACACCCCTTTCCATAAATCTCATCTTTAAAAATAAATCAAGGATGTATGTATCAACACAGGACTTCTGAATCTAAAACACACTCATCTGAAATATTTCCAACTTCATTCTATTGGTGAATGTAGGTTTTAGGGGAAAGGGGCTCATCTTGAAAATGGACATCCTCCTGTTCCCTGTAATTATAAGCTCTGAATAAGCTGTCTTAACAACCATTTATTGTTGTCAATTATATAATAGAATAAGTGTTTTTGTTTAAGAACAGTTTAGTATCACAATTTCTGCAACGATAGCTGCTTTAATGAGGTTGGTGTAGACAGTGAACTACCGGACCTTCCCATGCAAATCTGCTGAATCAGGAAAAGCTGACACCAGTTGGTGAACTGGCAAAGCATTAAGAGGAAAGACATGTGTGGATTTGATTACTTTCAGGTAAGTGAGTGATTTCACAACCTATATTAAAGATATTTTGAGTGACTTATTTAACATTGAGGGGTAGTTTTAGTCTTCCTTCCAATTACTAATTCAATGATCTGGTGTTTCTACTTAAATATAGCTATAGATTCTTATTCATAAATCTCCTAAATCAGTCATTTGCAAAACTTTTCAATCACAGCACACTTGAGGGACATTATATGATCCTACTAGCAACAGTGGCCCATTGTGGCAGTAAATCTTAATTAGGAATATATATTTAGAAGAGAAGTATTATTTTTAAAAGTGCCCTCCTCATCTGGCCTTCTGAATCACACCCCATAGAAAGGTATCCTGTGATGGAGAATCCTCGCCTACTTACTTAGGAATGGAATAAAATGTTTAATTACCAGTTTTCTGCCTGAGATGCCTATAAGGAAATTGCTGATGACTCGTTAAAGAGTATTTAGATAACACCAGTAATATACTCCTGGTTGCAAATGAAAAATATTGGTATTCATCCAAAAGTTAGTAATCTATCTGCATAAAAATATCCATGCATTTTCAGAGGGTAAAAATATTAGTAAAGCTGAAAGATAAAAGAAGTGTAATTTCTAGCTGATTGTTAATCCCTTGATTTTGTCCTTCTTCTAGCAAATTCCTCCATATAGAGAGGAGAGCAGATTTTTCTGCTTCATTCTAAAAAAAACAAAGGATTGCTACTCCCTTCCCCCCAGGTTCTTACATACAGTCACTAAAAGCCATCTGCATTCCAGTTGTCATTACAAATACTAATTTTGCCAGATCTAGTCCTAAAAATTGATATATTGGAAAAGCTGGCATGAATATTTTAATGTTCTGCCATTCTAAAGAATACGTTTTAGGTTTTATATTTATATATGAACATTAGAAATTTATATAGGACTATACATGCATATGCCTTTATATAGTCACACACAGAAAAAAATTAACCAAATAGAAAATTTAATTTTTGTTAAGCTTTTTAGTGTATATACTCCAGACCTATATTGTCATCTTTGATAAATGTGGGAAATTGAGGCACAGAAGTACCCTCTAGGTGAGAACCAAACAGCATATGACCAAGAGCAGAAAGACTGGTAAAATGCCCAGGCCTTATGTGCTTTCCTCTCCGGTCTAAACACCAGATTGCCATAGAGATTCCTATAAGGAATTCTTTAAGATGAGACCCGAATAGTTAAATTAAATGTAAGATATATTCTGAACATGGGAATTCTCAGCTACTGTATCTCTTTATTCATTTCCAGAATGTTAGTTGGCCCTTGACAAGTATTTTGTATAATAAAAGAGTTACCAGTATAAAGGTGATTCTAATTGTTTTCTGCAGTTATCACATCATCTCTACTATACAAAAAATGGAAAGCATATAGATGTATATTACTTTAATGAAAAGAAATGATACATAAGACCAGGTAGAACAATTTAAAGATAGGGAATCAGTATGCCCAAAAAGACATTTTTACTAAATATTTTTGATGATTAACAGATTATATATTTGACTTAAGAATACCTTGTAATCTCCAAAAAATAATTATTACCCAATTTCTTAAAATGTATTTTTATTAAAAACCTTTGTAAAATATTTCTATAAGTTTTTATGTACTTAAATTTTGATTTTAAATAAAACAGCAAATATGTAGTTTACAAGTAACCTTTTCAAGTTTTTAACTTCAAACTCAGTGAAAGTAATCATTTACCTCACTGAAATAATAGCTGGCTAATGAAAGGGGAGTGTAAACTCACATTCACTTATATTTCTGTGTGACCACAAAGAACACTCACGGAATTATAAAATGTTCTCTCTTACTGTTTGGTCAAAGACCTCTTACTGAATTACCCCAAGAATCCAAAGAGACATATACAATGCCAGTAGGTGAGGTAATAAAATTATATAGTAGTAATATGGCTCTCTATATAAAAATACAAAATAACTGTATGGTCAAGGAGTCCCCTCAATGAAAAAGCATATGAATATATTTGATACATATTTGCGTAAACTGAAATATTTGGATCAAAATACATCCCAAATGTATTTACTTTGCAATACACTTACTTTACTATAAAACTTTCACTGTTTTTGTTGAGGATTATATTTTATCAATACACTATCAATGTAAGATAGACCAAAGTCTGCGTCATAGGCACGTTCAGGGTAATGGGCGGTATGTGGTAGGCATCCAATCGGAAAGCCAATCAGGAGGTGGAGAGGGACTGGCATTCAGAGACAGAAGGAGTTACGCAGCACTGACACATCTGAACGGGAGCTCCGAGCATGCTGGAGGGTCTGGGTGGGGGGACGCAGCAGAACACCTGGCAAGCACGACTGCTTTTCGTGTTTCCAGCCCACAGGTTGACAGAGAACTGTCAACACCTTATGGGAAAACCTGAAAAACATTCCAGTGAGCAAGAGTTCTGCCGCTCTATTTTCTTTACTTTCTCTCTTTTAATTGTCATTCAGAACAACTTTTGAAGAACAAAGCCCAAGTGCATTCTTAAGTTTGATTCTTTGTTCACAGATTCAAAAAACACACTTGCTTTGTGACATTGCCTGACAAGAGATCACAGCATTTCAGAAATGTTTGACGCCTCAGAGGAATACACAGCAAGTATGGATCTTTTAAAAATTGTACAGATCTTTTATTTAAGCTGTCTTAATAAGTATTTTACACAATAAGGAGACATAGAATATAAACAAAATATAACTCCATATCATAACAAAATCATATTATTATCATATATAGCACCAATGGTATTTTACTGGTTAAAGCTAATGGCAAAATTTGAAAAGTTTCTAAAAGTAGAAAATATAAATTAGGTATTCACAAAGGGGTGTAAAATGAATTGAGGAAACTATTTTACAATAAATTTTAATGAAACAGTCCAATAATAGGGTGAGGTAGATGCAAATAAAAAACAACTTACTAGAAAAGAGGGAATCCATGCTACGATTGAAAATATACTATTTTTCTTTAAAAGAATCCAATCCTTCAAGCTGTGATATATGAAACTTGTAATTCAGTGTGGGCTTATGGCAGCCATCTAGTCATTTATTTTTTTCTAATTGTTCTTTCATTTCCACCTACCCTGTCCTTTTTTATCTACTGAACTTCTACTTATCCATTTAAACTCCCCCATGATGCCCCATCTGAAATTTACAGTCAGATTTATTAACTCTTTCCAAGACACTGCTTGTTTCATACAGCCGTCTGGATGCTCTTAGAGATGGTGTTTACTGGCAAACACTGCATTTTTGAACTACTTTTCATCCTAGAAAGTTATTTTTCATGGTAAGCCAATGTGAACTCCCCATAATTTGTGCATGCATGCCATAACATTTAGACATTGGCACCTATGAAGGATTAAAATGGGTATGAGGCATAAATGTAAGTAATACAGTATCTCTAGTCTGGATTTAAATCCTGGCTCTGAGAAGTTTCTTTTCCCATGATTTTTAACATAATATGTGCTCATTAGAGCTATTACAAACTTCAGAAGCCATAAAGAAGAAAACATTGATGACCCATACCTCAGCTATCGAATGGACGGTAACTATTAAAGTTTGGCCCATCTCTTTCTGGTTTTCTCTCTACCCTGCATCCCTCAGCCCAGTGTCTTTTATCAGAGTCACTGCTTAACTGACTACTCCTTAACAGGCTATTGCTGCAGGCTTTCAACGGGAGTGCACCTAGAAAGTCAGTGCCAAGGAAGGGAAGCGCATTTGACCTCAAGGGTTGGGTTTTCATCGCACTCCTATTCTTGAGAAAACTTCTCAGGTTATAGAAAAGAGGATGTGACTGAATTTCTCTGATTCATGGCTTTCTTTCTCTGATACTCTTGGGAAAATAAATCTCTAAAGGAGTTACTTTTCATGCCAAGGCCAAATGCTGCTGATTTTTTTTGAATTATCCTTTTGGATTTACTTTAAATACCCTAGTAAGGGGAACTCTCTCTTCACAACAGGGCCTTTACATTATTGGGGAAGCAGAATCTCTCATTTCTCATCTGGCCTTAGCAAGTGATGTCCGTCCTAACCTTTAGAAGCCCCTGGAGTACGCTGCTTCATCAGTAAATCCCATTCCACTAGAGAGAGTCTGGCCCTGGAAGCCTATAGCCTCTTCCCCTAGCAAACACTGGTTAGATGTATGGCCCTGGGTATGAAAATGGGGGTAAAGCCATTCTACGAAAAGCTGCATCTTAACCTGGTCCTGAGTAAAGGATCCTTATCCAAGTGACTTACAGAAAAGTTTCATAGACCAAGTACAGATACCTGTGTAAAAACACCTGTAATTGATTGCAAAAACATCCACATATTTTTTCCGTATGGATACCTTTTTGCAATGTAACTTTTCGGTGCCTCCCATTAAGAGTGAGATCTATTTCTCCACCCCTAAATCTCAGTTTGGCCATGTGACTTGCTTTGGACCACTGAACCTTGGTAGTGGTTTAAGAAAGTCCTTGTGCTTTGGGAATGTGTACTTTACTGTGTTTTAGAACCCAGAGATCGCCTTCTGAAGCCAAGGCTAATCTAAAAGATGTGACACCACACCGTGAGAGGCCCCCACCACCCAAAGTCTCAGTCATCCCAGCTCACCAACAAAATCATGAGCTAAATAAAACATTGCCTGTTTTACACCACTATATTTTGGAATGGTTTGTTAATGATCAAAAATGCTAATGGTACAACACCTTACCCAATCCATTAATCAATACTTTGTGGTCAGAACTATCCAACCAGTTAAAATGTCATTAAATTGTGTGTTCTGTGATCAATGCCTTCTCTCTATTTTCTCTAAAAGTAATTCATTATATCAAAAATAGAGCATTTTCATATTTATCCATATTGATATTGTCATCCTAGTTCATTCATTTACCACTGTATGAATAAACCCTGTAATTATTTTGTCTGTTGAAAATAGTTTAGATTTTCATTTTTATCCAATTGAATATTGCCAAACGGCTCTCTAATGTGACTGTACCAATTTCCACCACCACTACAGTTGTAGGTGGGTTTCTGTTACTCTGCACCCTCACCAACATTGCTACAGTCATTCATTTTGGGGCAATCTGCAAGGTATGAAATAGAGTATAAATCTGAATTTCTATCATAACTAGTAAAGTTGTACATAATTTCATTGAACATTTATGTTGCTTCTTCTGTGCAATGCCTGTTTATTCCCTTTGCCCATTTTACTATTAGGTTGTTTGTATTTTGCCTACTGCTAAATTCTAAATGCTTATCTTTTGGTGACTATAGGCTTTTTGGTATCTCCCTTCTTCCCTTCTGTCAAAGGCTTCTTCTTTTTTTTTTTTTAATTTTCTTGTAGGCCCTTTTAATGTATAGAAAATGCCATTTATGAAATCTTTCCTTAACCTGAGGTCATACGAATACTCCTATTTTTGACTGTAGAACTGTTAAAGTGTTTCTGTTCATTTTCAGATTTTTTAAACCACCTGGAATTTATTCAATCTCCAGAACCTAATTTTACTTTTTTCCACATGGGTAACTAATTGTCCAAGCACCAAGCACTGAAAAGCACCAAGCACTTTCCCGGCCAGCTTTTAATGCCAACACTGTTGAGTATCATGCTTTCATATATGAATTTCATTGCTTCTGGATGTCAAGTCTTCCCCTCTCTAGACTATATAATAGACTTAATGCCAATTCCACAATGTCTATGTTTTTGGCTTTATAATAAGAAATGAAATTTTAGAGGAAGTCATCCCCAAATCTGGACTTCTTCAACATTGACATGGCTACCTCCTCCCTTCTTCTGTTTCCCCAGGTAAATAATTTATAAAAATAGTCTTTCTACCAGGAATGACTGGTAATATTCTTCAATGTAAAGACTAAGCATTATAAATCCTCTTTAATTCCTCATCATGCTCAGCCACAAGAACACACACAGAGACAGAGAGAGGGAGAGAGTGGGGAAAGAGAGAGAGAGAGATTTCATTATTCTGGAAAAAAGTAACCTTCTAAAATTACCTACAGAGTACTGGATTTTACCATTAAATGAAATACATTTTGAATAGTTTGTTTTCTTTCTTAACTCTGTTAGTACAACATCATCATCCTCAAGGAGTTGATCTCTTTCATTCTCACTTTGTACAATGTTGGACTACAACGTTAGGTTCCAAAAAGGAAGATGAGTCTAAAGAAATAAGTTGCTATTTAAAAAGGTATTTTTTGACAGTGCAATCAAAGGGATCTCAATTTAGAAGAAAAGAAAAAGGCATAAGGAATCTCCTATCAGGAAAATTAAAAAGATTCCACTTATGTTTCAAAAAAATGCAAAAGCAAAACACTAAGGGAGAGGGCAAATCACACACATGTACCCACAGAGTTTCCGATCGCTTGGGCTATTGGTATCGACTTGAACCTTTTACTGAATTCTTTCACCCTCCATCCACACCATGGGCTCTTCCTGTAGATTACAAACCTTATTAATAGGGCAAGGTTTTGAAAATAGCCACAGAGCTTACAAAAATGAATTTGAATGCTACCACTACCTTGATAAACTATGTGCTCTTGGATTTCAGAATGAATCTAGAAATGTGACAATGAGAGCAAAATTTCCTTTAGTAAGGCAGCTTTTCTTCCCAGAAATATGTATCATTTCTTTGTCTTAAACTCTTAGCTCTCACCATCTCTAGGTTCTCTCCATTACTCCCTACACGCTGAAGAAATAGCTAGTCTAGCTCCTGAGCTCACACTGGCCAAGGTTAGTAGTGACCGGAAGCCATATCCCTACCAGAAGGAAAGGTCTGGAATTGGCTGTGTGTTAGTATTCTCAGAGTCATGTTAGCCCTGGGCATCTACAAGCTTTCCCATGAGTATGGCTTTCTCGTTCACTGGGTTTCAACATGGTTTATGCTTAATCAAAAGGCTATTTGTTAGTCCTGACATCACTTCTGAGCCTAGACATCTGACCTGAGGTTCTAAAGTTTTTGTATGCTACTTCTACACTAGGCCAAAACCTGGTAATCACAACTCCCAACCTCTAGCTAAGGTCTTACTCTGAATTGAGTCAATTCTCCACCATTATAACCCTGACGTGAAGTCTGACTTCAATCATTCCCTTTGCTAAACATAATCTACCTGCCAGTTGTGACTTTTTTAAACTATCCAAGCTGCATTGCTGCATTAAAGTTTTAATTATCATTTGTATCCTTAATGTGTTTTGTAGGTCAGGGTCCCCAAGAAAGCAGATTCTGAGAGGAAAACTTGCAAGCAAGAAGATTATTTGGTATATACTTGGGATGAACAACTTGGGAGGAACAGGATTTGGATGAGAGACAAGCTAAACTGTGATGTAGTCCAAACAAAAACCTCAGCAGATCCTTCAGAAATCTTTGGTGGCCATTCATAAGTGCCCTGAATTGGGATGAAGGAGTTGAACCATTATATTTCATCAACCAATCATTGGATGCAGTGTGCCCACAGGAAGAGAGTTTGACATGAGGTAAAGTAGCTCTCTTCAGGTGAGGCAAGTCTCAGAAAGAGACTCAGCAGAGAGTGATCAGAGCCGATAATTCCAGCAGCTGGGGAATGAGGGCTTCAGTCCTGAAGAGTGACACAGCATGGCATGCACTAAAGTCACTACACCTCAGTCTGAGCCACTATCCTGCCTACTGGCTTGCTGAAGAGGTACTAGCTTTGCTCATGGATGCAAATGCACTGGTTATGACAGTAAGTAGGAAAAGGCTTTCTATTTCCTATATTCTCACTCTATCAACAAATAGTGCTCACTCTACCCTCCCCAATTTATTAATAAAGCTGTAAGGCAAAGGTGTAAGTCTCACCTCATACCTGTAGCTTTGTTCTGGTTGGTTGTAAAATGTGAAATCTGGATGTGATGTGCATTCCAACTCTACTATTCTATGATGATAATCACGTTATACCTGATGAAATGTAATGCAGATACACAAATACAGATCATGAGTATGGAATCTTATACAGAGAGTACTCCTCTTAAAATACTTCTCTACTTCAGTTCTTGCTCCCACTTCCAGCATTTACAATTCCTCCCTTTTCAGTGGATTGCAGGTATTAGAGTATCAATACATGTTCTGGTATCTTCCATCTTAAATCAAATAAACAAACACAATTTCCCTTGAACTCTGTATCTCCCACTACCATCTCTGTTTTAGCCTCAGTATCCACAGTTAACATTCTGGAACAGCATTTCTAAACTCCCATTCTCCACTTCCACATCACCCAACTCATTCTTACATCCACTCCTTCCACTCTGCTCCCATTCCCACCAATGCACAGAAATGGCTCTCTTCCAAGGTGAATATTACCACTGTTTCCCACAGTCAGCAGCGTCTGTCATTGGCTTTAGTGAGGTCACCTAAAGAGAGTGTAGATAAAGAGGTCCCCAAACCCAGATTGAACTACTCAACTTTTAGAGACTGTGCAAGGAGGGGACTAAGAAAGAATCACCCAGTGACTTAGGAGGAGTACAGGAGAAGAGAAAGTAGCAGAAGTTAAGTGTCAACTGAGTCAGCTGTGCCAGTTTCTTCCCGTTGCTATCCCGTGCTTCCCACCTTCCTTTAGCATAAATTGGTACACTCAGGGAATTCAAGTTACCTTCAGCATTAAGCGAAAAATATGATGTAGAGCATAGACTTGTTCCAAAATAGTCACAGAGTTCTTTTAAAAACATATATAGAAAACAACTTTGGATTATCCAATGGTTGAAATCATCTACATTCCATTATCTTCCATTCAGTTGGATTCTCATGAGTTGGGTATAAATCTCTGCAGCAGAGGATTTCCTCTAGCCATGTCGCTCATTTGGTTCTATTTTTCAAGTATTGTATAACCCTGACATTACAAATAAATAGGCTCCAAATCTCCATTAAATTATCTGTTCTTCTCCTTTGCTGAATACAGAATTGTTGTTTTGGCTAGAATTAGTCAGGCACAGTTAGTACAATAACACTCAGTGCCTTCCTGTGTAGCACCTGCTGCATGTTATTTATTTCTTGTTAGCTACATAGTACAACAAATTGTGTCTTTTAACAGCTCATTGAGTAGAGGAGGAGGAAGTGATGGCAGTGGGACTGTTGATAATGTTCAGGGATGTTAATATATCTCTTCTCAAATAATCCAGCTAGTAATTTTGCAATAATACTATTCATTTCTTTGGAAATTTTTCCTGCGACATGATTTCCAAATAACCTTGAACAGACAGCAGCATACGTAGAATAAGTACAGACAGCGGCCCATGACTTTACCTGTTAGCAAAGGCAATTTTAATTGAATAAATGCAGTATATGGAAATGAACCAATACTCCTTTACAAAAAGATTGGAAATGTTAAGATAGTGGTCAGATATTAAATTACCACACATTATTCGGAGTTTTAGATTTAAAAATATGGTTAAACACCGCAACCTCAAGAGAATAAAATTTACACTAAGAACTTTTCCAGGGTACTACCATGTCCTTGAAACATCTAGAACAGCACAGCTGTATTAAGGTCTCTCTAATCGGTATATATGCATACATTTGACAATTTCACATCCTACCCAGTAATTCAGTTTCACCCATGGGCAGAATTCAACAAACAGTGCTTGAATAAAGTACGGGGATGGGCAATGACTACTAATTTTTTTCATCTGTGCATTTTGTTTTATTATGTTAGAGACTCTAATTGAACTTTGTTCCAAGCTATTAAGCTATGACAAGAGACTGTGGAGATAAGATTTCACTGACATATAGAACAAAGAAAAAGAAAGGGCGTGAAAATTACAATGACAAGGTTGCCTTTGCAGTTTTGAGGTGGTAAAATGAAATCCCTGACTAATAGGCCTAGCTAACACAGGGATGGTGAGGACGTGAAGAAGGGAGGACAATCTCCAGTGGAGCCCAAGAGGCTTCTCCAAGGATCCTAACAGATACACACTGTTATTGCAAAGTTCAAATGGCAAAGCAAATTAAAGTACACCTCTGATTGTTATAAACCGCACAAGAGGTCCACATACAAGGAATAAATTAAGAAGAATTGAGTAAATTGTTGATGTTATCTAAGTTGTTTTGTATGTGTGTTTGTTTTAGAAAACACTAAAATCTTTTCTTTACATTTTATAAATTACTTAGTCTTCTTTGTTGTCAGGAACTCAAAGTTTTGAGACTATTCTGCAACCAAGTTTTGAATATCTTTGTTTTTTAAATGTTGTAATTTCTTGTACATCCTGATATAAATAGTGGATAAAAATTTTACCTGTTATTGCTTGGCTCATTGTGAACACACATGCAGGAAAGATTATTGAAAGTGTGTTAGTACTGGAATTGAAAAATAATGTGTTGAAAGATACAGAAATTAGAAAAGACTATCACAATAAAATGAGTTCATAAATTCTCTACTGAAAGGACTGCTGTTTCAGTTTCTTATTTATTTTATATCATTTACAGATTTTATTTATTTAAAGGTAAAAAATTATTCACTTACTGTAAAGGATATCTATTTTTTATAATCTAGAAATCACTTCTGAGAAACCAAATGTACATCTTTAGGGGATCATGCAATCTGGAGACTTCATGGATTTAAGCATCCTCACACTTTTCTTTAAGGATTTTAAAGAAAAGTTTTAAAAGTTCACAGTATCTAACACACCTAAAAAATGCTTATTGACACCACCATCATTACTGTTGATTATATGTCACTGCACACAATTATTAACTCACAGCTCACGTGACGCGATATCTACCATTCCATTATCAACCTCAGCCAGTGAGCAGCACCAGGAGTAGCCCTTTCACAAATGTCTCCACCGATGGTGCTCTTTGCAGATGAGCTCAGATAAGGGCAGAGCCCTGGCCTATGTGAATGCAATATTATGCCCCAACACAGGGGTTGGATTTTATATTCAATTGCTGTATTCCAGGACAGCCATACAACTGGGGGCCTTTATCATCAGTCAATAAAGTCTCAGACTACTATTGTTTTATGCAAGCCACATATCATTCTGTCAGATTTGACTTATTGAGTTGTTCAGATCCCCACTTTAGAATGGTCTATAAGTCTCTGTATGGAAAGAATCTACTAAGAAAAAGAGACACAGTATATTAATTCACCACAGAGTGAAGGCAGCCATTAGTTTAGTCCTTCTGATAATGTCAGTTACATCATTGGTAGCAGATAAATTAATTTCAATGCCTCTATCTTAACTTATTTGCCTTATCAAAGATGAAGTGACCCCTAAAGCACACTTATTCAGAGTTTATGCTATCAATTTTTTATCCAAGTCCTTATGTTGGAAAAATGTGATTTAAAGCCATATTGCTTTATAAAATGTTCAGACAGGACCATGACAAATCTGTAACCAAGTAAACTGAAGATTTGGTGAAACATACTACAATTTCTTAAGATATATATGTGCTGTGTTTCAATTTGCAAATAAATATAAAATATTTCCTCGCTGTTAAGACATTAAGTTTTCCTTGCCAGTGAGCAGGTCATTTAATGTCACTAAATTCAGAGTATGTGAGTTGCAGAGAATTTTCTGACAGGAAAAGCATTCAGAGTAAGTTTTCCTCAGAGACAAAAAGGATAGAAAGAAGCTTTCGTATAATCATAAATAATCCAAGCATTCTTCTCTTTTTCACAATTCAGGAAATGTTTAATTATTTTACCTAATACCCGAGTATATCTTGCATCATAAGAAAATAGATTAGTCTATTATACTACTACTTCCCTAATCTAAAAATGTTAAATGAAAAAAGGAGCAAACCTTTGTCCTTGGGCCAGGCAAAGATTTCTCAAATGAGACATAACAAACACAAACTATAAAAGAAAAACATTGGTAAGTTGGATTTTGTTTTTAAAAAATCACAAATATTTGCACTTCAAAAAAATCAGCAATGCTGACAAAAAAACGGCAAGCTAAAGAATGGAAGAATATATTTGCAATATATGTATATGACAAACAACTTATATCCAGAAAAAGAAAAAGAAAACACAATTCAATAATTAAATAATTCAATTAAAAATGAGCAAAATATTTGAAGACTTTTTGTCCAAAAAAGATATATGAATGGTCAAATAGCACACAAAAAGACAATCAGCTTCACTGGGCATTGGAAATCAAATTACAAGCACAATAAGATACTAGTTGATAATTATTTACATGACTAAAATTTAAAAGAATTACAATGATGAGTATTGGTGAGGATATGGAGCAACTGAAACACTCACACACTGATGATGGAAATACAACAATGTCACATCTACTTTGGTACCCTCTTTGCCAGGTTTTTATTAAGATTTTTTATATATACGTAATTGCCCAAGAGAAATAAGATCTATATGTATATATCCAAACACTTGCATACAAACACCCTTAACATTTTTATTCAGAATAATAAAAAAGTACAAATCACATAATGTTCATCATCAGGTGAATAAACAGAATGTGACATATCCATACCATGAAATTCACATAAAAATGAAAGAACTGCTGATTCACACATGATGCATCTCAAAAATACTATGCTGAGTGAAAGAAGTCAAACTTAAAGAATGCTTGCTGTATGATTTCATTAATTTGCAACTCTAGAAAAGGCAAATCAATTGAGAGAAAGCAGATCCATGGGTGTCTGAGGCCAGTGGTAGGAAGTGACTGGAAAGAGGCAGGAGAGAACTTTGAGGACGGAAGCACTCGGACCTGACTGTGAGAGTGATGCATCTGTCCAAGCTCATTGCATCGTGTACAGTGATGGGTACAGTTACCTGCACACACATTAAAGCAATAAAGGTAATTTTTTAAAGTACCTTCACAATTCATGGTTTTAAAACTGTGTATTCCATTGCGAAAAACACTCAAATGTACATATAGTCTCTGGATGAACAAGGCAATGAAAAATGTGAAATATTTGATGTAAAATGTGTCTGCTGAAGATTATAAAGATATTAAAGTCAAAAGGGTTGAAAATAATAAGAAATGCATTGAAATCTATGATATATAACATGAATAAAAGAAACTAGAAATACCTGAAAAGAAATGATAAATTTGATTAGCTAGTCTCAAATACCAATGAAATCTAACACAAAAATCAAATGGGACAAAATTGCCACAAACTTTGAGGTGAGATAGAGAACTCTAAAAATACTGAGCTAATATTAACAATCCTAAGTAAAATGAAAGAAAATTCATTAAGACTAAGTAAAATGAAAGAAAATTCATTAAGACAAGCATTGCATTGTATACGCTGTTCCTCTGGCCTGCATCTCTGACGACTGGGTACCCACTCATTCCCACCCCTAATCCCTCCAGGAAATTTTGTTTCTTCCATCCAGAGCATGTAATGGGTTAAACCACTCATCACTGTCTGCCTCGTCTACAAACAAACTGTAAGCATCGTTGGGCGCAAACTCTTCTTATTTGAAAAAAAAATCTAAACAATGTCAAACATGTAAGTTACTCAATAAATACTTCTTACCATTGTAGTGTGGCTCGGGAGATGGTAGCCCAAGGAAGAACGATAGCACCAAACACCATCTGTGCCTTCCAAACATACCTTTGGGTAAATACACTAAAGGTGAAGGGGCATTTTGTTTACTTCAAGAAAGGTATGGAAGTAGAATTATTTATGAACTTTACAGGCTAAACAGCATTTTAACAAACTACTACTCAAACATCACTGAATTTTAAGTAAAGAAAGCCAGGGCATCTTCTTGAAAAACAAAAAAAGCATTAGTGTTCGAGTAGTGTTTAGTGAAGTGTGTTTTATTCCTTCCAAGATAAAGTCCCCAAAAGGAGGGTTTAAAAGGAGTATCTGAATCTTTAACCTAAGAGGACGGAGACCTTGATGTGAAGAAAGGACAAACTAAGATTGCCAGAGAGAGAAAAAAATTGAAAACAATCAATGTGTTGATGCCAGCTTAAAGAGGGTCACTGAGAGATCAGCGTCACCTGCATCTGTTCCTTAATTAAAAAGAAAAAGATGATAGTGTCCACTACTCATCACTATGGTAACATTTAAATATTGGGCGATTTGGACTAACAGTCAACTCTAAAGCAAAGTGAAGTGAATGTTTAAGTAAATCCATGTCATCTAATGGCTTATTCCAAATATGATGTGGCAGAGCTACAAATAAAGTTCTTAAAACGAAGCCACATGTTTATTTTCCTGAGGCCTTTAGTAAATTGGAAAATTTAAAGAAACCATGCTAAGGAAAAGGCAGAATAAGATATGCTGTGTGAGGAGGAAGCCTTTTAAAAGAGCTCCTGAACAGATTCACTTTGTTTTTACGTAAAACTTCTATTACACTCTCCGTTGCCTTTCACCGTGTCTGTGATCCACGCCACATCCACCTTATTTGTCCCTGATTTTCAATGTTCACTTTGTTTCATTTTTATTCTGCAGAAATATATTTCACTTACACTAATTATTGTTTGTGTATAGTTTTTGTTAATTATAGATTTTCCATCCTTTTATCTTCTGGTTTCCTATCTCTTCTTCTAATTCATGCATCATCATTACTGTCACCAGTGAATGTTAATCACTGAAAAATGGTGATTTTTTTCAATAAATCAAGCAAAATATGTAGAACTTCTCATTATCTGATTGATGTTATGCATCATTTATTGTTCTGTACCCCACACCTTGTATCAGTGACTTCTGTCAACAAATTAGGTATTTAGTTATTTCTTCTACAGGTATTTTCCAACAAAAAAAAGTAAAAGGTTGAAAAGATATTAACTACAATTATTACAAAATAAAACAATCATATTTACATAAAGAGCACATGCATTTGTTTTATATTTTATACAGATTTTATATCAGAAAGTGATTATTATCAAACATGATTTTTTGGTATGCTGCATTTGCAAAATACATCTTATTTAACAGGGTACTATCCTCTATCAGGGTTTAAATCCTTTACAAAGACACAGGGTATTTTCCTACTTAAGTGTTATATTTCTTAGAATAGTAGCAGATTCATGAACCAGCAAGGTATTTTTCAAACAAGGAAAATCATAACACTGTTCGCTTAGACAATACAATGGTCTGTCGATGCTGTGTTCATTACATGGTCATCATTAACATTATTTTTATTTGAACATCGTAAAGGTTTTTGAGGAAGCAATGTAAGTCTTCTCCACCTCACAGAGCCTTTATCTCCGTTCTCCTGGTCCTGTTCCCAATGTTCTGAAGAGTAGCACATTTGAAACTTGTAGACTTAACATTACATTTTACTCAGTCAAAATGAATCTTTATTTTGGAAGTGTTATTGAACAGCAATACAAGTAGATGCCTTAAACATCTTATTTTGATAGTATGGCTTTAAAAACCAATTTCCTTATAAGTAATTGATTTCCAGATCATCAGTTTTCCTTCACATTAATTTGTGCTTTAAAGTAAACTTCTAACTGCTGGTTAGATAAGCAACAGCACCAGACTGCATTATGACTACTTTTAAAAAGTTAGTCAGTTTTAAAAAAGGAGCACAAAATAATTAGGGAAACCCTTTCATTTAAGAGATGTTTTTGAAAAATTGCAAATGCATCACTCCAACTTTTGTTTAAGATATTTCTGTTTTTCTAACTTTGAAGGATTATGCACTTCTGTCACTTTCTGCCTCGTTAAGGGTTTCTGAAAAGGCAATTTAATCACTAGGAGTTCCTCTATAAAAATTAGTAAAGACAGTCCTGATCTTGCAAAGGACTTCTGAAAGTGAGAAACAAGTGGCAAGCCCCAGCCACGGTCACCTGCTTCTTTATGCAAATCCTGAAGCTAGCTGCTTCTTATGTCCACTAGGGGGATCATTACACAGTAAAAATAGATTGGTCTCTTCACACGTGTGCTGTTTCTTTCTCACTTAATAGTACCAACTGTTTTGTTTTAAATAGCAACAATAAAAAGTCAGTTCAACAGAATAAATTGTAAAATCCTTTAATATAAAATTTGTAACATATTTATTTTAAAATATATTATTTTAAAATCCACATTTGGAAACTAAGGCTATAGTCCATGTCCTAGTTTCTAAAATATAAAGACAGAAGCAGAGTCCTTGAGAAACCTACACTGACAAGTTCAAATACACATTTAATGCTAATCTCATTGGAATTTTTGTGCCATGATGTATTAGTGGAATAGCGCCGTTCACATTTTTTAAAGAAACAGTCATTGACTGCATCCCTCTGCTCATAAGAGCTGTCACTCACTAGTGGTTCCTCAACAATTTTGGTCCATGGGGTTACTTATGCAAAAATAAGAACTGAAGATTCTAAATCATCTATCTGGCCCTATTCTGTTGCAAATGCAGCTTCCAAAACTTCATCATAAGCCTATCCTTGCTTTGAATGAAGCGCAAGGAGCTGCTATCAAGTACCAAAAGATTACAAAAGTCATGGAGAATAACCCCCACACCAGCACCTTCACTGTCTAGCAATAATCTAGATTAAGACTTTCTCGTATTTAGTTTTGTATATTCAGGCCAGGCCCCATGTCAAGTGTTCATTAAATATTTGATGAACAAATGAATGGCTGACCTGGGAAGAAGTATGGACAATCACTGATTTATTTCCCTATGATTCAGATATACAGAGAGATGCTACATTTTTACATGTCTCCATAACAAAGACCTAAAGTTCCAACCTCACTGGTGAGAATTTATATGGTATCAATTTGTAGAATTCTGAAGGGGTGTTTCCTATATTTTAAACCAAGTCAGGGTTTCTCAACTTCAGCATTATCGACAGTTTGGGTCAGTTAAGGCTTTATTGAGGGAGACTGTGCTAGGCATTATAGGACATTTGACAGCATCCTAGGACTTTACTCTCTGGATGTCCTTAGCATCTCCTGATTGTGGCAAGCAAAATGTCTCCAGACATGGTTGACTACCCCCAGGGGGTTAAGATCACTGCCAGTTGGGAGCGCTACACTAAAGAAAATCACATTTCTAAAGCTGAAATAACCCAGAAAAATCTGGGAAAGGCTTCATGGAAGATTTTAAACATTAGTTAACATCTACCCAAGGGGCAAAGTTGACAGTCACCACCTATGCTTGAATGGCAAAGAAAGGAGAGGGGGCACAGCACAGCCTATAAGGACGGTTTAGACCCGTCAGCCTGGCAGATCTTGAGCCTTTCCGCACCTAACTGAAACAATGACCAGAAATGAAAGTCATACTCTAGTGTCATTATTAATAGCATTGAAAGGTGTCCCTATATCAGTTGTTTTAATGCTTAAGAAACTTGTGTGTATCATTGAAAAACAAATCTGTTATCTCCCCAGTTTAGTTCAAAAACCAATGTTTATCGTATCTAAATATGGTAAAGTTGAGAGTAAGAGGGGATAAACGGGAATGGAAGGAAACTGGACTTGGGGTGGTGAGCACACAATACAATACACAGATGATGTATCATAGAATTGTATACCCAATACCCATATAACTTGATTAACCAATATACAGATGTATTATAGAATTGAATACCTGATACCTATATAACTTTATTAACTGATGTCACCCCAATAAATTCAAAAAAAGAATCATTTAAATGAAAATAAATAAATAAATAAATAAATAACACATAAGTAGATATGCCCAAGGATGTTTACTGCAGCATTGTTTGTAATGGTCTCTAACCTAAAATAACCTAATTGCTAACCAATAGGAGATGGATACATACATAAGATTTAATATCATGCAGACATGAAAGAGAATAAATGAGAGGGGGTCGTATTGACCTGGAAGGACACTCAGGAGGCATTGCCGGCTAAAATAAAAAGGTATGGTGAAAAAAGGGAAAATTCCAGTAATTCATTTTGCCAGCTGATTTGTGAGAGCTACTAATTCTTACAACCATGACAGTCTTTATTCATAAATCTCTAATCAAGTGTGTGTGTGTGCGCGCGCATGTGCACGCATGTTTGAAAGCTTTTCTTGTTACATTGTCAAGGCTGAAAAAAATAAAAACTCGCAACCATTAAACCTAAGAATCCTTCATGGTAATTATTCAAATATGTGATGACTCATAGGAGGCCCTCAAAAGCTTTTCTTTTTCTTTACTAATCACAGCTTCAATCATTACTCATAAATTATTTTTCTTGACCTTTAATTATTTTAGGTTAATCCACTGAAGATATTTTCCACTCTCTCTACATTCCTTCTTAATGGAATGATTTCTACTTGGTTCAGATTTTGTGAAGGATCTTGCCATAACCAAGTATGGTGAGGGATTTAACAGTAGTGTTTTTCTTTCTATGTATAAAGTAACTAAGCTTATCAATCATCACAACAAACAACCAAATAGAGAACAAGAAACCTTTAGGAAAAAGAAAAAAAAACTTCCAAAGCTATGTTATCATGGATCAACAACTAAAATGTAGGCAAATATTTCAAGATGTTTAAATGGTTTTGCTATTGGATAATAATGTCATCACAAAGGACAGTCCATTAAAACTGAAAGGTTTAATAATCATGAAGATCAAGGGTTTGGAAAACTATGGCTTGGGTGCCAAATTCAGCCTGGTGTTTATCTTTTTTGTAAATAAAGTTTTATTGGAACACAGCCATACTCACTTGTTTGTAACTTGTCTATGGCTGCTTTTGTGCTATACTAGCAGTGTTAAGTGGTTGCAATAGAGATGGTCTAGCTCTTGAAGCCTAAAATGTCTACAGTCTGGTCCTTTAGAGAGAAGGGTTGTTGGTTTCTGTTGGAGAACATCCAAATAAGACTTCATCAAGTAGAGAACAGGCAGATGGAATGTTGCTGATTCATAATCATGTTCAGGAATACAGAACACTTCCTGGTACTTATTTCTAATTCACTGATATTAAAAAGCATCAATGGAAAGAGTTTTTTTTTTCTTTCAATATTTGGAAGTTTATTCCCATGTTCATTATAAAGGCTGAAAGGCAAAAAAAAAAATTAGTTCTGTGATTTAGATCACTGTTTCTCAGCCTGATCAGATCCAAGACAAATTCTTAAATAAAGATTTTTATTGTCCATTACTATTCTGAAATGAAAGTCATAAATAATGTAAATTATTTAGATATTGATTTCAACAAAATCAATATAATTTCCTAGCTATAATATAAACAAGAATATAAAGAGGGAGTAATTTATAATATAATGATATATATTCAAGTATATAAATACTCAATAAGTCTGCACTGGAAAAAAATGATCAAGTCCAATGTTTGCAACTATAATGTAGAATCACTAAAAATCCAGAGGTAATCTAGAGGTAAAAGGACATATTGACACAATTGGGTTGTTACTTAGTGACTTAAATATCATAAGGTGAAGTGATATTTTCAATGATGAACACCCTTAATAAAGTTCAGAACAAAATGAAATATAATCTTTCTTTGTTTTACCACTTTTGGTTGGATTTGTGAAAAAGTAATATACATTCAACTATACAGAAATACTTTGTTTTGATATATAATACAAAGTTAGGCCATTGGGTCAATTGTAAACAATATAAAATTTTTATTATTATGCTGTGATACTCAGGGCTTCTGGATGAAGATTACAAACAGACTTCTCCAATCTCTCAGAGACAACTTGGAGGTGTAATAATGAATGACAAAGAGATATGACACCATAAAGAATATGGGATGGAATGATCACTGGATTAAGACTTTGCAAAACATTTCTGGAAAATGAAAAGGTGTGGGAGAAAGAACATAAAACCAAACAGAGAGAACTGTAAGCTGGAAGAGTCATGGAGACGCTACAAATGAAAGTGTAACTGGGTGCCTACCCTCTTATACTTCGGGAAGGTTCAGGACTTAGCAACTGTAGCCAACGTGGAGGGCAGGAAGGAAATGTGCAATGGGAAACTGACAAGTAATGGGTCAAATCCTGACTCACCTGCTTTATCCCTGTGTGCATATTGCCTGGGATTCAGTGACATACCAAATTCCCATAAGGGTTTTTGCTAATGAGACTGAGGATCCTCCAAAAGCCAGATCTCTCCTGTTTGAAGGACTGAGGAGACTTTAGATTTTTGGCTGGCCATCTGACCCTCCCCCTAAGTAAAGCCTGTCTATTGACAAGCTCTGTCCAGATGTACAGACCTGAGTCAACTTCTTTTTACAACTTTAGATAGGCAAATCCAGAATCAGCAAACATTGGGAGAAAGTCTGCAGCATGAAAGGAGAGACTAAATTAAAAGAAAAATATTCTTGTAGAAACAGATAATTCAGGGAAGAAAACTTTAAAAAATAAATATCAAATTAAAATCTTCAAAGAAACTTGAAAAGACACTGAATTTATAAAGTAACAAGATTCTATGAACAATGAAGTATCATAAAAATATGTATTTAAAAATTAAAAAGGAATGGGCTAAAGATTTTTTCCAATTCCAAACTAGGCTCAGAGATTGAGTTGAACAAAATCACAAATGAAATGTATCAGAAAAAAAGCTATGAAGGATCAATACAAAAAGTTTAATACACAAATAGGAAAAGGGAAGGAAAAGTGGCAAATGTTAGAGGAGAAGAATTCAATCCAAAAGACACTACTATTCTTGATAAAAGGACACAAAAATGACCTAATCTGAGTATTCCAAAGTAAGTAAATTATTGCTTGTAAAGCAAAATACCAATTAAATAAACAACTAATCTTAACACATCTTTATGAAATTTCAGAAAACTGAAATGGTTATTGACTTGGAATTCTCTATTCTGCCAAATTATATAAATCAAGTGTTTGAGCAGAGTAAAATCAATTTTAGACCTGTAAAGTTCCAGAAATTTTAGTTGCTATGCAAAGTTTCTTTGTTCCTATGCAGATGTATCCTGATAATCTCTGCAGTAAGTCTAAAAAACAATGTGAATAGTGTGAATAGAACAGTCAGAAGAAGAGTTCAAAAATGGTAATAACCAGGAATTAAAGGGAAAAAAAAACCCAAAACCCTAAGCAGGAGTAAGGTACTTCCTAATATCAGTAATATGCCAGAGATTTCAAATAAACTGAGGCTGTTATACAGGCAAATACTGCTGATAAATAAGTAAGACTAAAGGCAGGCAATCAGAAACTTCAACTTGGAAAACAAAGGACATAACTGCAGTTTGCGTGTTAGACATACAGTAAAAATTTGCAGAGTCATAACAAGGTAAACACTGTTTACAGATTTTAAACTTTCGGAATCAACACAGATAAAAAATTGGGGATTTAATTACCATATTTTTAGGACTTTAAGACACACCTAGGTTTTAGAGGAGGAAAATAGGAAAAAAATTTTGAAGCAAAAAATGTGGTAAAATATTTAATAACCTGTGATGCCACTCCAATGCTGTCCCCTCCCACAGTGATCCAGGTAAGCTACATTCGGACTATAAGATGCACCCCAATTTTCCTCCCAAATTTGAGGCGTGAGTCTTATAGTCTGAAAAATACAGTATGTTTTCAGAATATCATGATGTTTTTATAACAGATTACAAATGTTATTGTATTTAACATTGTTAATAGAGAAGTAAAAAATGACAGAAATACTTAAGGAGGAAGGAGGAAATGAAAGCCAAAGAAAAAGATAAGAATGCTAATGCCTTCCTTTAGTAAAATGGATTTCAAGAGATATGGTCAATAGCAACAGTAATTAAAAGTATAGGTAGATTCCTAAGTTTAAAAGATAACCAACAAAAAAGCAAAGCAGAATCGTATACCCTTATCAAAGAGTAAGAGAAAGAAGAATAAAAGAAATAGTGATCTGAATCCTCCTGTATTGTCATAGCAGAGGGTGACTCAAGTGCCTTAATTTGATAAATCAAGAAAGAGTTGGATACACATAATATTTACAGCAAAGATACTGAACACACTCTTGGAATGGACCCCACTGTCAGTCTGGTGAAGCCTATGGCACTATTCTCAAAATATTTTTAACTGCATAAAACAAAATACACAGAATTACAAAGAAATTAATTATATTGAAATACAAAAATACTAAGTAAATGGGTGCTATAACAATAGATATACCTCTTTATTAAATAACAAGATTGAATTTGTAAGTAGAGATGAGTATAAAGAATATTTCAAGACAGATTTTTGCAACAACTTACTGTAATACAGAATGTTTCTGAGTTCTATATCTGATAAGGTCATAGTACTGCTAAAACTACTGTGGATTGTTGACTGTGCTAAATTCAATTTACATGTAATCCCCTCCCCCCAAATCCAAGCACACAGATCTCCTGAATCCTATTCATCAATTCCAAATTACAAATTCTTGATTTAGAATTATGGAGGAGAAACCAAAATAAAATGAAAACATTTGCCCCTGGAAAATTCCACAGGGTTTGTGACTGTGGCAAGGGACAAAACTACTGCTATGTACTATTTGATTTTTTTAAATCATATGTATGTATTACTTTGATAACGACATTTAAAACCCTTTACTCAAAATTTAAATTATGCATGTATAAAGCAATATGTATGTATATATGTATATATTATATTGTGATTGATATGACATGATATATGATATATGATATAATATATGATATAATATGTTGGGCATCAGATTTCTCAAACTTGGTTCGATTACCTAAAAATGAAAAATTCTTAGGTCCTTACCTATCTTGAAATCATTAACATATACAGCTCCCAATGCCCCAACAAAAGACAACAAACTATCAAAGGTCATTCAACATTTTGATAATATCAAAACTATTATTATATGAGATGACTTTACATGGCTACAGATCCATTTTAAAAACACTAGAAAATCCTTCATCTGTAATTGTATTTATTTAATTGTGGGCAGGAAAGTTCATCTGCAGATGAAAGATGACATCAGGCTTGGTCAAACCTGAAAAAGCTTTAAGTAAAATAGAATCTAAAGGATTTACGTTATTCCTTAATCAAGGCATTTACAGTGTTAAGGAGAATAACATAACATAAAAATACACCAATACCACTGTAGGGTTATTGTAAACAGGCATTTGGCAGATAATATGAGAATGACCTTAAATTACACAAATGTGTTTCTATTAATACAAGCAATTACTGAGATTATGCTTGTGAACATACTCAGTCGACTGAAAAGACAGACACTGAAAAATATTGAAGAGTTTTCGTCTCAGTAATGAAAAGCATTAATGAGGTATCTTTAGTCATATGCCTTAACCTTTCTGGCCTGTTTCCTTATGAAAAAAAAGGGGGAGGGAGGAATTAGTCCGTGATCACATAATTCTAAAAATTCAGAGTTCAGACTACGATTTAAATTTAAGTTGGTATTTTTTCATGAAATCATTTTTTAACTGTTATTCTATTACAGTGGCCCCTTACTAGCAGTAGAAACTAAATGCGCATTTGGTTGTTTATAAGGAATACTTCTTTTTTTATTTTTTAAGGATTCTATTTATTTATTTTTAGAGAGAGGGGAAGAGAAGCAAAAAGAGAGGGAGAGAAACATTAATGTGTGGTTGCCACTCACACACCCCCACTACAGACCTGACCTGCAACCCAGGCATGTGCCCTGACTGGGAATCAAACCAGTGACCCTTTGGTTCTCAGGCCAGCACTCAACCCACTGAGCCACACCAGCCAGGGCCTGAAAGGAATGTTTCTTCATGAACAGTAAGGAAAGTAAGTACAATTTGAGGAAACTTGCTCTGGATGTAGTATTCTGTATAAGATATCTAAAATTCCTTAACTTTCATAGCAAACAAAAATTAAAAAGCAGTTTCCCATTTTATAAAAAAAGTTTTGCATCATTGGAACTATTCACCATTAAGCAATTTAAGAAATCATTAAAAATGAAAGGCCTTATGTTGGGTATGTAGTATGCATACTAGGTGATTTATGTTTGAGGTTACATTTTACTTTACACATTTTTTTGAAAAGAATACAGAGTCTTAAAAACACCTCTGAACTTGGCAAGAATCATACCTTAAATATAATTATGTAAAACTATAAAGAGTATTTCCATTTAACAATCTACTCAATTTATCCTAATTTTACACCAAAATGTACAATAAGATAATGGAGAATACTAAAAATAAATATATTTCCTTCAATCACAAATAATTATTTCATTGAATTAAAAAGATATATTATTTTTCACTTGAATGTATCAGTAAGGAATATACACATCAAAAAAAAAAGTGCACAAGCCGTAGTGTCCAGCTTGATAATGAACAATTGAACATATCGGTTTAATGCTGCTTCCAGATTAAGGCCTAAAACAGGAGCAGGGCCACAAAAGACCCTCCTCTTGTATCTCTTTCCAGTTCCTGATATCCCCAGGGCAACAAGTACTCCTGCTTTATAAGCAGGATAGATCGGCTTTGCCAATTTTTGTACTTTATATAAGTGCAATCATACAGTATATTCTATTTTGTGTTTGGCTCATGTGCTCAACATTATGCTTGTAAAATTATATATAGTTGTGTGCAGTTATAGATCATATGTTTTCATTACTCTATAGTTTTCCATTTTAAAAATAAACAAAAATTTATTTATGTGTTCTATATTTTTTAGGCATCTGGGTAGTTTCTTGTTTTGGTTATTATGAGCAGTGATACTCTGAACATTTTAGTACATATCTTTCAGTAAATACATATATATATGTATATCTATTGGATATACACTTAGAAGTGGAATTGGAGTTGCCGTTATTCATTCATAAGTTCAACTTAAGTATACACTGCTGATGAGTTTCTTAGCTGGTTATGCCAATTTCCATTCTAACCAGCAATGTATTAACACTACAGTATCTCCATATCCTTCCTAACACTAAATATTTTCTGTTTAAAAGACATTTTATTTTTAATTCAGTAAATATTCATGGAGCATTTACTGAGTGTTAACCACTTTAAATTGATTACTTTTCTAATTATCACAAGTGATAAAGACCTAGAAAGCAAAGATGCCTTTATTATACAAAATACATTTTCAAACCATTATTTCAGAACTATCCAACTCTGTCAGCTAAACAACAAAAAGCAAAATGATTTTACTTGAAACAGAATAAAAAAGATATTATTAGAAACTACGACGTGACTTTCAAAAGTAGAGGGTTCAACATGTCCTATCTGACCTATTAGTCATTTAAGACTAAGTAAAGCAACGATGTATTTCATTAAAAACACTACATGAACTATAGGAACAATATAAGGAGACACAATATACCTGTAACTTTTCCTTAAGGCAAAGGGCTCAAATGGATGATCCAAGGACCTGACTTGACTCGAGAGATGTGTTTTGCTTAATTCCATTGTGATTTTGTCCCTCTTTTTTGAGAAATATTTAAAAATCAGGACATTTTTCATAAATATCTAGACTTCTGACTTTTCTTGAAAAAAAAAAAAAAGACTGGTAAAAACAAATACAACACATAAGAAAAATCAACAGTCTGCTTTGATCGAGGCAGGTGCTGTCCCATTTCCCAGGGTCCCCAGGACCCCCGGTTAATCCCAAACATGAAACCTGGGCCCAGGGCAGAACCGAGCACCTCTAGTCAAAATTTGGGGCACAGCCGCATTCTTACACTGGGCCAATTCACAAGTTGCATTACCTTCTAAACCGTGGGGACTAAGTGCTTACAAAACAGACTCTTAATTTGTGGCATCAGTATTTTATAACAAGCATCAAGGACTTAGAGAATTTTAGGAAAAAAAGGCATGACAACTGACAATGACTACAGATCCATAAATATACTGTAACATAGGGAAGGACCTGACCTACAGGCCAGTTAGGACATTGGAGCTGGGGGTCTAGGCACCTCCCCTTGCATAGAGGTAACTCCTTCAATTTCAAGAATTATAAAATTCTAAAGTGCTCCACAGTGGCATCAGAAGTACCAGCACAAGCTCAAAGTCTGGTTCATTAAGCAGAAGAAAGTTATGATTCAAGACAAACAGCACAGTGGTCCCTTCATAGACTGTTCCATGTCCTTTTGATATTTTGTCAACAAGACAAAAGGGAACCACGAGATCAGAATATTTAAAGGTAATCTATATACTAAAAACACAGAGAGTAGAAAAATAAGAGATTAGGCTCTTCAGTAAAATTAATGTAGTGCTACTGGATATTTAGTTTATATTATATAGCCTAATAACTCCTGGAATAGCTCAGTGGGGTAAACTATTATCTCTTTGTTTTCTTGCTATTTTGTGTATATTTCTTTCCTGAAAAATATAAAAAATAAAGTTTCTTAAAAGCAATTTCTATAAGTGGAGGTCAGCAGAACACAACTTTACAGAAGAAGTGGGTGAAGGACACAAAGTAATGTTTACTTGAAGTAATGTGATGTTTGCTTAAGGAGCTGAGAAATTGCTGTTGGGGTGCTGCTGTGAAGCCATTAGAGGCAAGTTCAATGTTAACTAAGGTGAGAGGTTAGGAATAAAGCTCACCAACAAAAGCCAAGAGTTGACCAGCAATTTTTAGCTACAAACATTATAAGGAAGTTATGTGTGCTGCAGTTAAGTCATATAACATATCTCAAAAGCAATATAAATTATAGTAATATGTACCTCTTTCTTTTTATTCCTTCTACCACTCTTCAGATTTAATAAGGAGCTCATGATAAATCATTTTGGCATAAATATCAGGTCTATTCCAAAACAGAGAAACCATCATAATTGTGCAGACCAAACAAACTGTATATCATTTCTGAGATGCAGGCCATGAAGATGTTCTTTCTAAAACATCCTCACTCCACTGAGGACCAGAGTTGAGCAGCTGGTACTCTGTCCAAACTAGGTAAGTGATCCCATCCCCTCTCATCCTTATTATCTCCTTCCAGAAGTCGCACGCTAAATTTAAGAGTCTTACCTTTCCCCAAAGGAATAGTATCATCCTCTTGTGACACAAAATTTATGAAGTTATGTCAAAAATGTAATCAATGGCTGGTAAAATACTTGGGTAGAGCTTTTGTTTAAAAAAAATGTAGAATACCCTGCCTGGTGTAGCTCAGTGGACTGAGCACAGGCCTGCGAACCAAAGCATGGCTGGTTTGATTCCCAGTTAGGGCACATGCCTGGGTTGCAGGCCAGGTCCCCAGTATCGGGTGTGCTAGAGGCAACCATACATTCATGTTTCACGCCCTCTCTTTCTCCCTCCCTTCCCCATCTCTAAAATAAATAAAAAAAACCTTTAAAAAATAAAATAAAAATAAAAAAATGTAGAATAGTAATATAATCATCTTAAATACTGCATGCCGTTTTTCCTTTTTTTTAAATTAAAAATCTATCTGCGTCCTCTCTTGATCCTCCCTGCTGTCCTGATTCACTTTGTGTATTTACTTTTTCTCCCATATAATAATCTTTCATAATGTGTCTGCTCAGCAGCAAACCATTCTTATTGGCTAATGCAAGGTAGAAAAATTTTGCTCTGTGACCTCCAGCACACAAATTCCTTGGAAACCAGAATCATTAAATGCATACAACAGGTCAGTTCTAACAATAGCCTTAGGATATTAGAGTATGGCTTTTCCTGACAAAACCATTCACTGAGGAGTTTACAGAAGAATGTGAAGTCAAACTCCTTGGACCCATCCATAATTCCTCCAGCACACAGAACAATCTGAAATCACAGGTCTCACTGAAAATGGCATACATTGACTCACCTTCCATTATGCAAATGTTCTTACATAAATCACTTGTGTAATATTGTGGAATAGGACCAAATAAAGGAAAAAACGAATTTCATTTTGGATGGATCCCCAGGACTGAAGCCTGATACATATTTGGTTAAGAGTCTTTTACTTAGAAAAAAAAGAATTAGGGCCCAGGGAGCTAAATTTCCTGCTGGTCTCCATCAGAGACAAATGGACTTATTGGAATAAAATATTTCTCAAAGATAGTCACTATCATTCCTAAATCTAAAAGGGTTTATTCAGTCTTTATTATAATTTAGACATTCAGCATATAATAAATGAAGAATAACCATAAACACATGATGGTAGTATTTGTGACACATAATCAGATATACTCATATGTGTAAAACAGGATTTTGTTTTCTTCTAAATTCCATTCTGAATAATGCAGTGACATCATAGACTTCCTCAAGTTCTAAGTACAAAGAATCTCTGTGAAAGTAAGATGAGAGAAATTTCCTGGTGATTATAAATATAGCTATTTTTTTCTAAAAAAGAGAATAATGAATGAAATTAAAATTAGATTGACTTTTAATCCTGGGTCAAAAATATTTTTAAAAACCCTTATTTTTAATGCAAACACAATTCTCCATTGTAAAATTTCTTTTTACAGATTTATTATACAGGTCACAATTTCCTAAAGGAGGAATTTCAGAGCAATTTAATAAAGGATATAAAGACCTTGAAGATATAAACACAGATTCAATTCAGAAATATCAGTTGCAGACTTATTCCTTCTTACCTTTCTTCTTCTCATTTCCCATTTCTCCCACCCTAAATCACAATCACTCCCAATTTCAAAAATCATCTCCTTTCTCCCCCTTTTTCCTTCTCCTCAGGAATAGCTTGAGGCACAAAACACTTATTCAATTAGTCATTCAGCAAACAGCTACCAGTGCCTACAAAATCTGTAGTAACATAACTACTTCTGGCATGCTCTAACATCATGGTTTCCATTCATTGCAGGGTCCCTCTTCGTCCCTCTATTTTCCTAACTCTCTTTGACCATGACTTCTGAGTAGCTGTAAAAAGAAAACTCATCAGGTAATATTTATAAACTCTTTCTCTCTTGGTCTAAAAGATGTGTTGAAATTAATCTACATTTTCAATACGTAGATTCTAACCTCTCCCTTTCCTTCCAGCAGCATTAAACAAACCAAAGTCTCTTTTATCTTAAATATATAAAATCAAAAATGAAAAATTAAACTTTCCTTAGACATTAAACTTCCCTTAAACCTTACTTCCAAAGAAAGAAAGGGTTGGGAACATTTTTTTTCTAAACATAACTTGTTACTCTCTCCTCCACTCACACCATTTTGGTTTCCACATTCTTCCAAGGCTGCTGGACCAGCACACCACTGCATCCAAGGCCACGTTTAGTTGTAAGCTTTGCTTGATGTCTCAGTAGATTTTAACCACCATGGCTACTTCTTTCCTTACTCACTCTTTTCCCTGGGCTTTCAGGACACTCCACTTTACCGGCTCTCTTTTTCTCAGCTTTCTCCCTCAACTCTTTCTCCTCTGCAGCTGAACCCTGAATGTGTGAATTCCCCACACCTGTGTTCCAGGTTCTCTTGACTCACTATAAAGTCACATCCACTCCCATATGTTAAATTTCCACCCATAGCCCAATGCCTTCAAAATCTGTGTCTCTTTCCTTGACTTTTATGGCATTATCCAAAACCCACTCACTCAAATATCTACTCAAGATCCCCAATGGAGGCAGTTCAGAAAATGCAAAATCAACAAGCCCCAAAATGGACCCCTCCATTTGAGCAACCCTGCTGGCACTCCTCATTTCCATAAAGATAGCACAAAGCACCCTGCTGCTCAGGGAAAAGCCAGAAAATCATTCTTACTCCTTTCCCAGCCCACCCTATCTGCCACGTAATTAATAAATAACTATGACTTAATAGATTTCTAATCTGACACCTTCTCTGTATCTCCACAACCACTGTCCCATTCAGCTCACTAGCAACTTTCCTTTGAACTGATGAAAGACCTATAGAAACCTTGCTTTATAATGCAAATCTGGCCCTGTCATTCCCTAAAATATGTTGCTTGGCTTCCCTCTCACAAATGCACCTGTGTACAGAATCTTTCATAATCCAGCTGTATGTGTCCCTCCAGCTTGTCATTCTGTGCCCCTTGCTCTCTGGACTGCAGCATACTGCTCTCTGTGGGGTCATTGCCTAAGAGGGGTTAACTCATCTCTGCTCCCACCTTCACAGATACTGCTCCTTGTATGAAATTCTATTCTTTCCTTGCACCCTTTACTTGAACCATATTCTGCTTCAGGTCTAATCATAGAATGCTTCTCAGGGATGCCTTTCTTGAAGTTCAACAAACTAGTATTATGGTTATGTGCTTATATTAAATATTATATGATAGTTGTATATTACAACTATAGGATTACACGACAGTTATATATTACAACTAGTGGATTTAACATGAGATGCACATTATAAACAAAAATCACAAAATTTTCAAGTTAAGGTCAAATATAATAAGTTGGTTACCAAGTTTTGCTCTGCCCTATTAGTGTCATCAGGACACTGCTATGCCACTTCTAAATATCTATTTTTAGATTCATTTATAAGCAATTTAGGGTTAGAGGTTGAGGAATTTCCTAAGCTTCCCCTCCATACTTCTGCTATCACTCCTGATGCCACGGTGTAGAAATGAAATGCCACAGCTTTGGCAAGGCATTTAAATTTTTGAGTGCCCTCAGAGCCTGTCCCCAATGAGACAACAAATCACCACTGCCTTTTGCATGCCTGCAACCCCACCTCCAACTCCACCGGACTTTAACTTGGGAAGCTGGAGCCCCAAGCCAAACACACAGAGAAGTGAGTGCATTACAAGTAACACTGTCTCATTTCATCTAATTTTTATATCAGTTGCTCCCTGTATCCCTGAGATTAGCTTATAATCCCCATGGCAGTTTACCATTTTCCTTATATCAGTGGCCCTGAACCTTTTTTGCACCAGGGACTGGTTTCTTGGAAGAACGGGGTTGGGAAGGAGCAGCAGGAGGCTGAGCTCAGGTGAGCTCCCAGCCTAGTTCCTAATAGGCCACAAACCCAGTCCGCAGCTTAGGGATTGGGGACCCTGCCTTAGAGAAATAAGACCCATTCTGGCAGATACAATTTCCTGAGGTTCATTGAAAAATCTTTATTAACAATAATTTTTACCCTTTGAATTATTTTTTTTTCTTTCTGTAATCATCCAGCCAGGCCAGTTATCTGTAGGGTTTTTTGGGTTGGTTTTGGTATTGTCCCTCCACTTGATGAACTTCCTTTCTCTTTGTAGCAGTGTTTGATGCTATAGTTGTTCAGGGATTCCTCCCCACCCACCCCCATTATTATCATCACATGGAGGTATATTTTTTAATTAATTCTCAAGTGGATGGACTTTTAAAGTGAGGTTACTAAATTTATTCTGTTAGTCATTTAATAAGTATTTCCTAAACAAAAAAATCTGTGCCAACCACTGTGCCAAATATTAACAGTACATGGTGAAGAGACAGGCTCGACCTTTACTCTTCTCTCATGAAGTTGACAGACTGATAAGGGAAATAGGCAATAAACAAAGCACATTTTTCTGCATGCATCTGTCCAATTTTCCCAACACCATTTATTGAGTAAACTATCTTTAGCCCACTGTATGTGCTTGCTTCCTCTGTCAAATATTAATTAACTATAAAGGTGTGGGTTTATTTCTGTTCCCTCTATTCTCTTCCATTATCCATGTGTCTGTTTTTACACCAGTACCATGTTGTTTTGATTACTGTGACTTTATAGTATAGTTTCATATTTAAATAACATGATTTCTCCAACTTTGTTCTTAATCTGGATCATTGTTGCTATGCAGGGCCTTCTGTGATTCCATATAAATTTTTGAAATATTTCTACTAGTTCCATGAAATATGTCATTGGAATCTTGGTAGGAATTGTGTTGAATCTATAGATTGCTTTGGGTAGTACAGACATTTCAATGAAGCTAATTCTTTCTATCCATGAACATGGTATGAGCTTTCACTTACTTGTATCTTTTGCAATTTCTTTCTTCAGTATCTTATAATTTTCCAAGTATAGATCTTTTACCTCCTTGGTTAGGTTTATTCCTAGATATTTTATTCTTTTTGAAGCAGTTGTGAATGGAATTGTTTTCTTAATTTCCCTTTCTGTTAGTTCGTTATTTATATATAAAAATGCAACTGATTTCTGGATATTAATTTTGTATTCTACTACTTTGCTGAATTCATTGATCAGTTTAGTAGTTTCTTGGTGGAATCTTTGGGGTTCTCTGTGTACAGTGTCATGTCACCTGCAAATAAATACAGTTTTGCATCCTCCATTCCAATTTTGATGTCTCATATTTCTTCTTCTTGTCTGCTTGCTATGGCTGGAATTTCCAGTACCATGTTGAATAAGAGAGGTAAAAGTAGACATCCCTGTCTTATTCCTGATCTTAAGGGGAACAGTTGTAGTTTTTATCCATTGAGTGTGATGCTGGCAGTAAGTTTGTCATATACAGTCTTTATTCTGTTTAGGTATGTTCCCTCTTCCCACTTTACTGAGATTTTTTTTATCATAAATAGGTACTAGATCCTATATCAAATGTGTTTTCTGCATCTATTGACATGACCATGTAGTCTTTGTCCTTCATTTTGTTTAAGTGGTGACTTGTATTTATTGATTTGTGAATGTTGTACCAACCTTGCCTCCCAGAATAAATCCCACTTTATCATGGTGGATGATATTTTTGATGCATGATGTTTTGTTTTGTTAATATTTTGGTGAGGAATTTAGTATCTATGTTCATTGGGTATATTGGCCACCTTCTTACACCATACACAAGAATACATTCAAAATGGATTTTAAAGACTTAAATGTTAGACCTGGAAACATAAAAATCATAGGAGAAAACACAGACAGCCAAATCTCAGACACACCTTTTAGCAATATTTTATCAGATACGTCTCCTCAAGCAAGGGAAACAAAAGAAAAAATAAACAAATGAGACTATATAAAACTAAAAAGATTTTGCACAGCAAAAGAAAGCATCAACAAAATAAAAAGTCAACAGACAGAATGGAAGAATATATTTGCCAATACATCTGATAAGGGGTTAATATCCAAAATTATCAAGAATTTATAAAACTCGAAACACCCAAATCCCTAAACAATCCAATTAAAAATGGGAAAAGGACCTGAATAGACACTTCTCCAAAGAGGAAATACAGATGGCCCATAGACATATGAAAAGATGTTCAATGTCACTAGTCATCAGAGAAATGCAAATTAAAGCCACAAGATATTCTCTCACACTGGTCTGAATGGCTAACATCAATAAATCAACAAACAGCAAGTTCTGGCGAGGATGTGGAGAAAAGGGAATATTTTTGCACTGTTGGAGGGAATGCAGACTGGTGCAGCCACTGTGGAAAGCAGTGTGGAGATACCTCAAAAAATTAAAAATGGATCTGCTTTTCAACCTAGTGATCCCATGTCTGGAATATATTTGAATGAACCCAAAACAGTAATTCAAAATAAGATAAGCACCCCTATGTTCACTGTAGTGTTATCTACAATTGTCAAGATATGGAAGCAACCCAAGTGTCCATCAGTAGATGAATGGGTAAAACAACTATAGAACATTTACACAATGGAATACTACTCAATCATAGAAAAGAAGAAAATTTTACCCTTTGTGACAGTATGCATGTACCTGGAGAACATTGTGCTAAGTGAAATAAGCCAGTCAGAGAACAACAAATGCCATATGATTTCACTCATATGTGGCATCTAATGAACAAACTGAACTAACAAGCAAAATAGAGACAGACTCATAGGTAGAGGGCAGATTGACAGCTAAGGGACGATGGGGTTATCAGGTGGAGGGATTGAGCAAAAAGGGAAAAGGACTTATGGACATGGACAATAGTGTGGTAATTGTAGGGGGTGGTGTGTAAGGGGACTAAATGGTAATGGGAAAAATACAAATAAAATAAAAGTAAGCACAATGACACAAAATTCAATTATTGCTAGCACTCAAAGGAAACAACATGGTAAAAACCTAGAGGAAAAAAGGGGCAGGATACTACTTAGATAAGGTAAAGAATTCTCTAAATTTGATATTTTAGTGGAGGACTGAAGGATGAAACGAAGCCAGACATTATAGATGGATATGGAGGAGGGGCAGCAGAAACAGTATGGGCAAAGGCCCTGATTTGGGAACTGCTTTCACCATGTTCCCCAAACTGAATGGTAGTGTGATTTTAGCTTCATAAACGAAACGTCAGAGGCTCAAGTTGAAATCAAAATAGTAAGCAGAAGCCACATACTACAAGGCCTTACTGACCAAGACAAAGAATTTGGATTTAATTCCAGTTGCAATGAGAACATACTGGAGGTCTTTAAACAAGGAAAAGCATGATATAATTATAATATAATCTGATTTATATTTGAAAGGGATCCCTTGGGTTTTGTGGAGATCAGATTTGTGGAATGGGGTGAGAGGGTAAGCAGTTGGGAACATATTGCTGAGTCCAGAAGAAAACTTTTGGAACAGGAAATCATCAAGGAATAAAGAACATAAGGGGAGGGCCACAAGATGCAATTTTCAAATAGAAACATCGGGGCTTGTTGATGGATTTAAACACAATTATGCACATTTACAAGAACATCTGACTACTATTAATCTATATAAACATTCAATCAAGACTTAACTTTAAATTGTGATTATAATGGGTATAATCAGTTGGATGGATGATACTAATTTAAAGCAAAGAATAATTTAGAGAAAATATTGAAAATACATCCATAATGAAGGTTTCTTTGAAGGAATGTTAAACACCTTTTCAGTTGAATAAGCCCTTTATAGTCATTAGCAACATATTAAGAGCTTAAGTCTGTTAAGAACAAGTTTAGTACAATAGGAATATCATTTTTGTCATGACTAATGGACCTTTTACTAATCTTTTTAAAGATTCTGTGGACTGTGTTAGCTATACATTTCATTGGCCCAGCATGCTCTCTATTCCTCATTTCATAAAAACAACCTCATTTCTTTCGGGGTATTCCTCTCCTATACTTGCAGTTTGGGTGTGGGCATGGTCCCTGCCTGGCTCAGTACCTAATCCCGGTGACCACGGAATAGTTGCACTGGGATGGGCACATAGCCAGGACTGCTCTGCATTTCTTTGAATTGCACAGTGAGGGTGCCTCTCCCCTCCTGAGGGAGGAGACCCTGTGCAGTGCAGAGGAAGCCTGAGCTCAGAGCAGCACCTACCAGTAGATAATAGAAAAGAAGTAGGCTCAAAGAGAGGTTCTAAAATCAAACTAGTGTAAGTTAGTCTGAGCTGCATTTATTTCACTACAACTGAAAAAGTTCTATATAAGAGTAGATACATTTAATAAAGAAAACCTAAAAGATATTAGGTGAAGTGCCAAATGTTAAAAGATTGAAAAGCCAACACTAGTTTTGGGTTTTTGTTCATTTGTTTTAGAGCAGAATTCTAAAATGCCCATGGTAAAAACTGGAACAAAATCAGTTTTGCGTTTGTGTGTGTGTGTTCCCTATTGCATACATATAGCTATATTTGAAAGAACATTCAAGAAACAGTTAACAGTACTTGTCTCTGGGAGAGGGAAGAAAACAAAAGGGATAGGCGTGGAACAGAGAACTATGGGATATGTTAAAAATGTGACTGAGGAGCAGACAAGGCAGACCTGAAATAGCATATGTGAAAGCAGCAGTGTAAAAACCATGTATAGATATATCAGAACTGCCTTCAACAATTCACCACTCAAGATTCGATTCCAACGATATGGCCTCTGAAAACTTTAATTAACCTCCTCATACTTACAACTGTTCTGGGCACATCTGCAGTATTTTTAAATGTTTTTAATATAGCATTTATAACACTGTATTACATGGTTTTATTTGCATGGCATCATTGACATTAGAGTGGGAGTTTCTAGAAGACAAGAGACACATATCTAGTGCATTTTTCAAAACCTAGAATCATATAAGTAAAAGCCCAATTATTGTTCATTAAAATTTATTTTTCTAGACCACTTGATGTCATTTCACAAAATAAGAGTAGTCCATTTTATATTAAAATGCATTAGCAAACTAACATTTTACATTTGCAGCATTAACTTTATATATATTTATAATCTCACTGTAAGAAGATAGAAAAGATGAAAAGGCACAACAGAAGTACATATCAGGTGGATGACTTTAGATCTGCAGCTGCTATTATTTATACCTGAAGAATCATGAACTCTGTGAGTAATAGCATACAGTACAAATTCATGTGACTGCCATGTGCAGGATATGTGAGGAAAAGAGGAAAGAAGTGATACACATCTGTGTTATTATAACGGTGTCTATGTTTAAAAAAAGTATTTTTCAGACTTCACAGGATCATTGGGTACAAATGCACTACTACCACATTTTGTCTACACTGAACTCGATTCTAAGCATTTTTTCTTTATTTTTTCCCTCTTTATGTCTGAGGCTGATTCAGCTGCACTCAAGTCCAGAAGAACTCAGAGAGCATGACCACATCTTTGTTAATAATTTAAGGAGGATTGTTTGCTTTATCACCCTGTCAAGTTCCCATTCCTGGCTCTTTTCAACACCCAACGTTAAGCAAAAAAAGTCAGAAAGAAGTTCAATTCAGTCACATTCAACAAACATGCATTGATCACACATGAACCAAAGCATTCTGCTATGGGCCAGGACACAGAGATGATAAATAGAGACAACACCCATTCTCAAGTAGCTTTCAATTAAGAAAAATTCAAAGTTTAGAATAAAATTTGTAAATCTTATCACATATACCCAGTGCACAATCCACTAAGTAAATTTCAAGCACAGAGCAAAGTTTTCCAAAAGGGTGACTGGTTTTCTTGAATGTTCAATACATTTTACAAAACAAAGTCTGTCTTACAGATACTTTAGATAAATAATTGTATGTAGGATTTTAAAAAATGTTGGTCTTCCATGCCTGTTCTGAAAGCTAGTACCAGAATAATAAATGCCTGTCTGGGCTCCTATGAAGTAGAAAGCAAGGAAAAGGTAAAGAGGGGTCTTAAAGTTAAGTTACTGAGGACAAAACTGCACAGGAGTACCTAAATCCTGAGCTGGAATATTAAGGACCAGCCCTGGAAAGCCACATGTATATAGAAATTACTGTCTTAATCTCAATGTAAACTGTGAAATGATTACCACAATAAGTTTAGCAAGCTTCCATCACTATACATAGTTGTACTTTTTTCCTCATGATGAGAACTTTGAAGATTTACATTCTTAGCAACTGTTGAACATACAATACTCAGTTATAAGAAAACATATAAGAAGTTACATAAGAAATTTTTCTTAAAGAGAGAATCTTCAAATGCCCTCACACTGAAACCTGACTGTTTTAATTCTAGTTTTAAAATCAACTAAAACCCACGATGACAATATAATAAATCACAACCAAATGATGATAGAAAAAATATAGAATTCATAAACTAAATTTTAAATCCTGACATTCTTAAAGACACTTTAAAGGAGAGGATGAAAGAAAGGAGAGGCATATATTACGGCATGAAGCTAGGACTGCATTGCCCTGGGACACACGTCAACGCCCAGACAAGATGACCCACAGTATCCTAAGTCCACTACGTCAGGAGATCAGGAACCCTGGCAGGCAAAAAATAAAATCAGCCTAGCATTGTGATCCTGAAGACAAGATGGCATGCTCTCTGATTCTGTAGGTTTTAATATTTTTCCAATATTTTCAATACCACAATTAAAACACAGAAAACAGTGGTCGGCATCCTAGCTGCCTGTTCTGCTTTAATAAGAAGGAAACTCAAATGTAGAAAGTTACCGATGAGATTCTGGGTCTTGCTACTGTGAGCAAGTAGATCACTCAGGACGTGTCACTCCCTGGAGAAAGAGTCACACGCACGGCTTTAAAAAGTCGTGAAGGAAAGTCCAGTGTCATTTTCTTTCATCCAGGGTAACCAGTTTATGAGCTGTGCTACAGGCCCTGGCACCTCACCTAGATATTACAATCATTTGGAGCATCTTCTACATTTAAGAAAAGATAAACAAGAGATGAGTGTGGTGTGAAATGGGGAGAGGGGGCTGGGAGGGTGAGGGACTGCCTTCCCCTTTTAAGAGCAGCATCAATTAAGCCCAGGGGAGAGGGGTACAGTTTACTAGTTAATTAGTCCAGGGATGAAGTTCTTTCATGTGTAATTCAGAACAGGAACACCTGGTGTTCGGCTCTTCAAAGCACCAGGGGGGGTAGGGAAGCCAAACAATGCAAGAGAGGTCACAACAGAAGCAACAGCAAGAGAACAAAAACTGTTTCTCTCTGACCTTCACCCTGCTGTAAATAAAATGAGATTCCTGAGGGTCCCTTCCCCCATAGGTCTGGGGAGAACAAACAGCTCCGGGCCCACTTGGGGAGTTCTAAAAAGACATGGTGTTAACTAATTGTTTTATAACCCAATTAAAAAGAAAACAGAGAGCCAGAGAAATGCAAATAGGGATATAATGATTATAATCACATTCTGACATATAGCACATACCAAAAATATTGACATGCTCTCTCTCTTATGTGACCAGGGCTGCCCAGGTAACATTCAACAAAATTAGGAAAGGGCCTTCCATTTAGGACAAATTACCTTGTTTTATTGAATCAAAAATTGAGCAGGTTGCTAATGGAACACCTCTCCTTGTGAATTCTAAAATGGTGAGGTCATTTCTTAAAAAATTGTTGCTTCTAAACATTATGGTTGTAGACAGGTTGATAAATGCAGGTGAAGAAACATTAACGTTTAAATTGAGCCAAATAATATATGATTTCAGCTGTGGTATCCATTTAAAGAAAAAATAATAAATTTTTAGGGTTTTATTAGTGGGTTCATTCAGAAAGAATGAGGGAAAGAAACCTGGAATGGATGGAATCTGGTACCTTTTAAAAACCACTGCCATGAGGAGTTCTGTAACAGAGAACACAGTGTCGAAAGATACCATGAAAAGTGTGCCATAAAGGTTTTACCCTAATTTTAAAGATTGCAGTTTTTGAAGAAAATGGATTAACAATTTCTAACATTGATTATGCTTGTTACTTCTCTAGGGAAACCTTTAGTAAAAGTAGGCAGACCCCTCTTTCCTGTGTGTGGATGGGAGGTAGTAAATGTGTATTTATTTACACTATACATACACAAACACACATAACACACCTAGGCTTCTGATCCATTAAGCCAAAGGCAGGGGTATGAAAAAAAAAGTGAAGAAATTGTGAAAAGGTTCTTAGCACATCTCTATAGCTATAGAGCTATATTAAGAATAAACAATGAGCCAGAGACAGGAGCGTTGAATAAAAACAGAATTATCTGGTGGCACAAAGAAAAGAAAGTCACTCAAAGGAATAGTAAAAATAAGTGTAGACAATTGAGTTGAGACTTAAATGTGCACAAATGTGCATTCTTAAACTACTGAGCACAAGGAGAATAATATTCTACTCACCATTCAAAATTATTAGTTTCAGATTCTAGCCATTTAAATAATAATCCAGAAAAATAAAAGCATTTTTTCTCTGTATTTTTTTTAAAAATTCATTCATTTACTTGAAAGAATCAAAATCTGTCCTGGACCCAAAGAATGAATGTTAGCTCAGACTGGAAAGAAGAGGAAGCAGCCGCCCCTTGAGTCAGACTAAGAGGACAGACAGGAAGAGTTAAATAGTAAAACCAGAGAGGACTGTTTCTTCCAAGGCCATGAAAGCAGTTGTAAAATGACATGACCCCTTTATTATCACCAATGTCATCCCCGGCCCACTTTAATATTTTCGTTTCTTGTCATGAATAGCCAATTGCTGTTAAACTGTCCCAGTCTAAATTATGAAAGCACCCAATGCTTAGTGAATGCCCACTTCTAATCCCACCTCAGAAAGAGCAGCCAGTCAGAAACTGAGCCCTCCTTCTCTTAGACCCTCCTCAGAGTCTTCAGTAGGAAACCAATCTCAAAACTTGTTCCCTCTTAGCTCTTGTAAAGAGAATCTCTTGGTTCTTTGGAATTCCCTCCCTCACCACACTTCTGATTTTGTCCAACTGCAGGCTTGTTCTAGGTGGTCTCTGACTGGTCAGGTTTTATGCGTTCAGTAAGCAGCTGTTGGGTCTTTACTCTGTGGAATGAGCTGGTGTTCTAGGAACAATAACTGAAAGCATGCAGCACTGCTTACTTTCCTGGGGTTCTACCATGTTGGAGAGATAAGACAGGTATGTAAATAATGCAAATAAATGCCGCATACAACAATTAAAACGAGACAGGTATAACCAAAGTATGCTGAATGTTCAGAGGACAGAAGGATGGTTGTCAGGATGGATTTGTGGATGCTTGGAGAGAAAGTAGCACATGGCCTGGACCTTAAGACAGATTTCCTGAGGCCTGGGGGCAGGCAGTGCAAGGGGATGCAGAACGGGAGCCCAGATGTGAAGACTGGGAAGAACATTCTCCTACCTCCTAATAAGGAAGGAGAATGGCAACCTACCTTAGTTGGAACACAAAGTATACACTGGAAATTACTGGGAAGTCAGCCTGAAATCTGAGGCTAAAGTTACTATATTTTATTTGGTAGCTGATATGAAGTCATTAAAGGTTTCTGAACAAAGAAATGGCTCCATCAAAGGTATACTTTAGGATCATTTACCCTATAAAGTTATGAGAAACTGGAAAGTGTTAAAGAAAAATTTTCATTCTTGACATTTGTGAAAGCAGTGAGGTGGACTTTATCAAGGGGACTATCTCAATAGAAATAGGGACTACAGGGCTCCAATGGGGTATTGTAGCAGCGGAAAGAGATTGGGCTGAACTCAGAAACACAAAAAGGAATAGTGGTAATTTATAGCAAAGGAGCAGAATGGCAAGGGTGGGGAGTGGTCAGTGGATGGAAACTTACTAAGAGGAAACATCAGGGCTGAGGAGAGATTTGTGGCTAAAGAAACCTAACAGGACTCTTGCCGAAGGCAGGCCCCAGAGAGCGGACATCACCTAGGAGAAGCGAAAGATGAAGAGCCTAGTAAGCATTCTGGCTAAACTGACTCAGCAAGATTCTTGCTCCAACTGGACAATGTCGAGGTGAACTGGGAAGCACAAAAGTCGAGGCCTGGCTAGAAGAGAGTTCAGAGTAGCCTGAGGGAAAGTCCTGTCCAGGAGAGACTGTCAGAAGATGGAAGGTTTTCTAAAGCATTCCCAATAGGCATTAAGTCCAGTTTAGAGTAGATGGCAAAAATAGGAATGAAAAGGAAAGAAGCATCTAAGAGACTGGAAAGGCCAAGTATCAGACAAAAGTGACAGGACATGAGAAGAAGAGAGGCGAGTCAGGGAGGGCTGCATGTGGAACTTGGGTAACCGTTGCCGACCGTCAGACCTATAGAGCCCTGAAAAGAAGTAGGAAAATCTGGAGGGGAGATTACACAGTGGAGCAGAGTCCTGGGTTTACATTCCCACACCCTGCAGTCCACAGCAGTCCCCTTCCCATAAGGTCTCTGCTTTATTTTAATAGCCATCCTGGGGAAAGAGTGAGCAACCCTTTCAATTAAAGGAAGTGAATATCTGATAGTCAAACGTGAGTTTAAGTATCGCTTTCCGTCAATAACAGGTATGACAACTTGGCAATTATGAACTTCTCTCTCACAAAGTCTCTTTCTGTGAAAGGGTGGAGTCAAAAGGGACTATAATGGTGCCAGTCTCACAGAGGTGTGTTCACTGAATTCAGCGAGTGAGGGATGTGGAGTGTTTGGCCGGAGCTGCCGGGGCTTAAAGGGGATTCAGACTGTGGGGAGTGGCAGTGGGAGTGGGGACAGTTGGGACTGACCAGAGGCTTTTCCTGTCTCCCTATAAGCACACCCAAAAAGCATGACTTTCTGTATCTGTTTAAAAAGTAATAAAAGCACCGAGCTCCTATTTTGGAAAGGACCTTTGTTTTCTCTTCTACAGTTGTTTCTGTTTGTTTGGGGTTGTGTTTAAATGTGGATGTTATCTGATGTATTCAGACTGAACTGGGAGCCTTTAATTTCTACTCTACCTCAGAAAAATAGAATTTTAAAAAGTCTATTATGCTTATTGGATCTGTTCTCACTCGAAATCCTGTGTTGTACTTCAAAAATATCATTCACTCCTGAACAAGGCTAATGAAGGTCTGGAAATGTAAAGTCCCTGGGTCTTAGAAGAACAGACAAGAACGAAGTTACTATTTCCATTTGAAGGTGATCTTCCAGTTTCCAAAAAACTCAGCTTTTTAAAAAATCAATTTGTAGTGCATAGAAAAAAAAGGTAATTTGTTAAATAAACACCAAAAATAAGTGCAGTCATTATTGACAATTTTCAGTGGCATGTGTGGTCTGACAAATAAATTTAACATTTGAATCTCAGGCTCCTTCCCTCCTGAGCTTCTGCTGTACCCTGTGGTGAGGAGGTGCAGTAACAGTGGAGGGGGCTGGAGGGTTCAGATATCAACCTCCTTTTACTGAGTTGTGAAACTCTCTTCTAGAATATTCTAAGTTTATAATTTACAAACATCTTACATCTCAATGAGGGCATACATGAGAGCTATTTTGTGGGAATCAGTGAAAAGAAAATATGTCAAGTCCAAAGTTGCCCTCATCCAAGATAACGATGCTGCTTGTGCCTTTCAACTGGAGAAGATCAAATCCCCCACCAATGGCTGAGATGTAGCATCTCTCGGATTAGAGTGTCCTGCTGTTGGGCAGTTTGAAATGGAAAATAAAGAACCTGGTAGCTAACAGAGAACCTGCAAGGAAGGTGTGCATGGTGCAATGCAATTACATGGTGAGAGCTCAGCAGTATACTAGCCTTAACATGCAGAAGGAATCATGCTATTTTGGAGGCCACTGGTGGGTAGAACTCTGCTTTACATCTCATCTTAAATATAAACTTTTAGCAAAATCTTGCCACTTAAAAAAATGTCAGAGTAAGTTTCTGTGCACCAACTGAGAGAACAGAGGCATACCCACTTGTAGCAGAAATACCAAAGCAAAAAAAAAAAGGAAATGTGCTTGCTTTTGACAATTGAATGTTTCTCATGTTCATCTGCTAACACTTTCTTACATTGTAGTTTGCATTTATTTTGCAAAGACTATATTGATCCTACACACAGAGATGACACCACTCCCCTCCAGGCTGGCCTGTCAATCAACATACCATCTCTTCCCATACAACATGTTCCATATTTTCTTTGCTAACATAGCCAGTGGTGTTTTGGTTTAGTTGTGCATTAAGTTAATCCTACATTTTCATGAACACTTAAACATCAAATCTAAAGATTCAGGGGGATAGTAGGCATTTTTTTACAGAAGCATGTGTGGGTTTGCAGGGTGGGAGTGGGGAAATATGTTGGTAGGTCAGGTAAGAAAACACACATTTTCATTTTAAACATATTTAGTCTTAAAAGTACAGACCTAAAATTCTACTCTAACAAAATGACCTTATGTTCTCAGTATATGCAGGTGAAAGAGCAGATCCTAATAGGGACACTTAAGAGACACAAAAATTTGTCACATCAGTTTCAACCATGTACATCTATAGGATAATCCTGGAGATATTCTCCCCATTTAAAAAATCGCTGTAGGAAGTTCCAGCGATCGCAACTGTGTGTGTCCCAGGCAACATAATAGATTATACCTCGACTCCTTAAAGAGCACCCTGATAATATGCAAGGCTAAAATGTCAGAAGCTATTAGAAACTCTCAGATGCACAATATATCTCCATCCCTGAGTTTTCCCCTTACACTGCGAAACACCAGACAACAGGCATGCAAACTGCTCAGCTGCAACTGTTCCAAGTCGAATAATTACAACTTGTCAGAAAGAATTAATTTTCCCATTTCTCATAAAGATGTGTAAAAATTACCATGTTATTATACACTGACACTCTCTGGAGGCAGACACAAAATTTAATTTTGAATTCTTTCCGCATATTAAATTAAATCCATAAATAAGAGTTTAGGCATTCACTCGGAAGCATATGTTCATTGGGAGCGAAAGCCAACACGAGCCCGGCTGTAATGGCTGTTGTAATGTTTTAATAGCTCGCTTCTTCTAAGCACCAATAAATTTACATGATCATAACAGTCGTGGGCATACAAGAAGCCCATTACTGTCTGGGCACAGGCAGCAGCGTTAACAGGATGGAAAAATGGAAAAAGGAAAAAAACTCTTAAATAAAATTAGGCAACTGCACTTGTCAGCTGCTCCATGATTGAATTTTTAATATTGTGGTCAATTGGTCAAAACAAATAATGGGATAAAATATTTTAATGTATTTAGAACCTGTTTCTGTGGTTAGCCCACAAAATAGTGTTATGTTTGTTGGTTTTTCAAAAAACAGACCTATCTTGCTGTTTTGAACAATTTGATTTTTAAAGATACACACTGTAATATTTAATCTGTTAGAGCACATTTGCTCTCTATATGCCCATATTTGAAATCAGAGCATTTCAAACTGGGCTCAAAGGGTGATTCTTTCTATCCAATGGAATCTTGCCTTAGGGAAACTGCTTGGGGTGCTGAGAAGTGATCTCTAAGGCAAGCCTAGAGGGACATACAAGTGCAACACCTGCCTGCCCTGGGCCTGGATCAGAGAATGCTTTCTTTTGGAGATTTTAATGAATACATGTTCCATAATTAGAATTCAGATGGAACAGAAAACATTACTGCCTTTAGACAATTGTAGGTGTGATGTAGATTCCATTTATGAGGGTTTGTTTTCTGAATAAACAGCTTACTTCTTAATTTCTATGAGCAAATTCACCCTGATTATTAAAAAAAAAAAACAGGAAAACCAACACCATGTTTCTCAATTATTTAAGGGTTTATCAAGGATAAAGACTCCAAAGTTGTGAATGGTCTTAGAATATAGGTCAATGCTTGCCCGTTGGCATTTCTGACACTGATCGTACAGATGCTGTCACTGAGGGAAGCTATGCAGGTGCAGGGAGGTGGGCGTGTTAGTGGAGAATTAGAGAGGGAGTGATGTTCGGGACTAAAAAAGTTTTGTTAGGAAGAACATGTGAATGGACCAAGGCTTCCTTCATAAAGGCATAATGACTGATGCATACCTAGAGAAGTGATAGGAATTAAGGCTGTAAATGAGAAAAACAATCATTTTTTGGAAAAATGACATGGATTTGATTTGACTTGTCCTATAGATATAAAACTATAGTTGCATAGGTAATGATAATCCCTATGATCTGTTTTAATTGAGAAATTAATGTCATCTAAATATATTTTAGTTTTATGGCTCAGTTTTAAATCATGAGTGCTTTATACATATTCAGATTAATGAAGAAGTCAAAGGATTGAGAGCTCTCTGGGACAAAAGACTAAACTTAGTAACTTACACTGCACAGATAGTTACCAAACTCTTACCTTAACAAGACCTTGGAATCTCTTCAACAAGTACTCCAATTCATTGTTGTCATTTAATAGAAAGTCAGAATAACTGCTCTACTGTTCCAAAGCATTCATAGATGCAACCCAAATTTCTTTAAAAAAAACAAAACAAAACAAAACACTGAGGTTGCTTAATACTAGCTGAAGTCTGCTTCAGATTTTCAATGAAATTTATAAAAATGAACTAAATGCCCTAATATTCCAAGTAGCATATTATTATATTTCTATCAAACCACACATATTAAAAGATCACTAATTCTCAAAAGCTTCAGAGGAAAGGATAAAACATGTGCATTAGGTATTTCTAGATCAGAAACAGAAGAAAAAATATAAAACCATTAGAACATTAAGGAAAAAAAGACACACCTTCCCAAAACTTTATGACTCTGGAGCCTTTCTGCTAACATTTCTCTTTTCTGTTAAAAACAAGACATATATGAAGTATTTTTAAAGCTCCTTTTAAGTATTTCTTCTCTACCATGATTTAATCCAGATCGCTATTAAAATAGTTTACCAGGTGAAATATATTTATATCCAAAGTGTTGCAAAGTATTATTAAACAAAGTAAAATCTGTCAGCAAGAAGTTTTAGTGAACAAATGGTTGTGGACTATACTTAGGGATGGAGGATGGTGAACACATTGAAGGAAGTTAGAAGGTTTTCACAGCTAAATATGCATATAGGCTGACAAACAGAACACAACTATATTAATAATATTACCTGTGGTATGAAGAAAGATTTTGACTAGAAATGATACTGCATTAAATGATCTCTTTTCTCAAGAGGGTCTATTACAATGTAAATGGTTGGAAAATCGTTCAAGAGCCAAATGACCACTCTGCCCATTTCAGAAAAGACACTGGTTGCCCCAAAGGACAGGTACCTAGTTAATCCTAATAAACAAATGAAATGCATTTTATAAAATCCATTTGAATAACTGAGTATTCCTCAAATACTATAAACTGTTCTGTTTGATTATTATTCATAGTACTACATCAATGTGCCATATGCCCCAAATTCTAGTAAAAAATGTAAACAGGTGGTAATAACAATGTGGATTATTAAGGTTGAAATCTGATAAAAGGCAAGTTGGTATAGTTATCGGGTGGCTGGGGAATGTAATTACCCAAACTGTTGAATTAATCAGTGGTTGAATCATGTTTATATTTAGGTATGGTAAACTTTGTGAATGGAAAGAAGTTCTTAATTATAAAATGAGGTAAGCATTAAAAGTCTACTAGAGGTTTCTTTATAATAAAATATAAGGGCTCAAATTATGCAGTATTTATATTTTCCCTTTCATGTGCTTTCTCTTGAATCAAATTTAGAAAAATATATAAAATGTCTCTTTCCCCTACTTTTTCCTACTTTAAAAAAGGAACTGTCATCATCAACAGAGGAAATTTTTCCCCAATAAACAGGAGAAAATTAAAATCACAGACAGGCATTCACTGGTGTAAGGCAAGGAGAGAAGGAACCAGGAGGAAGGGGATATCTCTAACTCTTTTCTTTATTCCATCTCTTGAGATTGGGTTTAAATTGTAGATCCCTATAACACTGAGACCCCAAATATAACAGGGAGATTTAACATATTGCTATCTATATACTTGAACTAATGAGTCATGCCTCTAATGAGGGAAAAATCTGGATTATGGTAGCTCTGTTCTAGACTTTGTCTAAAGAAGGTTTGTTGCTAGTAGTATTAATAGAGGTATACAGATAATCTTTTCTTATTTCCCTTTCCTTTCTATATGGGAAATTTGTGGAGGTTAAAGATAACCTCCTCATCTCTGGTAAGCCTATGTTGATTCTCATCTATATTTACATATTCTTTTACTTTTCTATATTTCTAACACATATTATTGGGACAAGATGGAGTAAGAGGGACTGGATTTACCTTTCTGCCTGCAACAACTAAAATAAATAGACATATATGTAAAACAATGCTTTTTAAAATACTGCACATCAAGTCCCAGAGGACATTAATCCTTGAGGACCAAGAAACAATCAGTCCTGTAATTGACCCAGGTTACTCACTTGAAAGAGTTTCAGGCTATAGTTTAGTAAAAGGGAGCACAGGAAGAATTGGTAGACTCCCCGAGTTTAACAGACACAGTTGAATCCAGGGAGACAAAGGCAGCTAGAGTTCACAGGATAAACTATTAGAGAAGAGAGAACTACGCAGAGGATTTAGAAGATGGTACAGGGTTCCTCCTCCAGCTTTTAGCAGAGTACTGATAAGTACAAGTTTGAGAAAAATGCCTGAGGCTGGGGAAAGAACCATGGATAAGAATTAGAGGAAAGAGTAACTAGTGTTCACACAGGCTAGGAATAGGGCCCATTTCTACCAGCCACACAGGAAAAACTTACAATTCAGTTAGAGTACTCAAAAGTGTTTTGCCTTAGTAGTAGAGAAAAATGAGTTCTAGAAAAAAATGCTTGTTTGGTCCCAACTAACATAAAATCATTTCTGTTTCCATCAAGTCCCAGAAATGAATGTTCAAGAATATAGGAATAAAAAATATCCAGGATCCAATGAGGTAGACTTCACAAAATTTAGTATCTATTAAAAAAAATACTAGGCATGCAAAGAAGGAGGAAAATATGACCTACAGTCTGCAGAAAAATTAATCCCTAAAAATAGACCCCGAACTAACATACAGGTTAGAATTAGCAAAAACATTAAAAATAATTTTAACAGCTATTTAACTGCATTCCATGTGTTCAAAAACCTGAGGGGGAAAAGGGAAAACAATAAGAAAAGACATGAAAATATTTTAAATATAAAATATTTTAGATATTAAATCTAGAATGTTTACAGGGATAGCAAAAAGTTTTAATCATAATACATATAATTAAAAATATATTAGATGAGATTCCTGACAGATAAAGACTAAATAAAAAAATTTTGGTGAACTTGAAGACATAGAAATGACTAACATCCTAAACAGAACATAGAAAGAAAAAAAAGACACAAAAAAGAACAGAGAACCAATGAGTTATGGGACAGCTCAAGGAACTGTACATTCTGAATTCTGACATATGTGCAGGTGGAATAACAGAACCTGAGGAGGAATAAACAGTGTAAGAAACATAATGGAGAAAAATTTCAAAGCTGATGAAAAGCATAAATTCAATAAAAGAGGAATGAAAACAACTGACAACCTTGAATTCTATACCCAGCAAAAATATCTTGCAAAAACCAAATGAGAAACATAAAATACAAAAGTCAAAATACTTTGTTACAAGTATATCCACCACACAGAAATTTTAAAGGAAATCCTTAAAGCAGAAGGTTACACACAATACCAGATGGAAACATGGATCTGCAAATTGGAATGGAGAACACTGGAAATAGAAACTCTCTGGGTAAGTTACAACTGTTTTCTATTTGTTTCAATCACTTTAAAATATAGTTGAAGCAAAAATAATAATTATGTAGCACTGACTTTACAATAAATGTAGGAAAAATATATGACACAAATAGCACAAATGATGGAGGAGGGAAAAAGTGGAAACATAATATTTCAAGGTTCTCATAGCAAATGGAAAATGGTATAAAATCACATAAATGTACAGTACGATGAGTTGAAGATAGCTAGATTATATTTCCTAAAGCAATCCTGTAACAACAAGACATTTATATCCTATATTTCAAAGAGGAAGTAAAATAGCATTATAAAAATATTAAAATGAATTTCAAAAAACAGAAAATGAAAAGGGGTAAAAAACAAATGAACAAACACATACAAATGGCAACAAGGTAGATTTATATCTAAACCTGTCAATGATAACATTAAATATAAATGGTATGAATTGCCTAATTAAAAGAGCTTGTTAGAGTAAATTTAAAAAACAATACTTAACCGCATGCTACTGAAAACACCCCACTTTAAATATATAGACATAAAAAATGTTAAAAGGAAATGAACACAAAAGATATTGCAATACAACAAACTTCTTTTGAAGATTGTATTTATTTATTTTTAGAGAGGGGGAAGGGAGGAAGAAAGAGAGGAAGAGAAACACTGAAGTGAGAGAGAAACATTGGTTGGTTGCTTTATGCATGCACCCAACCCAGGAACAGAACCTACAACCCAGGCACGTGCATGCCCTGAATGGGAATCAAACTGGTGACTCTTCGTTTTGTGGAACAATGCCCAAGCAACTGAGCCACACCAGTCAGAGATGCAACACAACAAATTTTTAAAAACTGGAGCAGCTATATTAATATCATATAATTTCAGAAGAAAGATTATAACTAGGAATGGATAAAATTATTTCATAATAATAAGGAGGTAAGTTTATCAAGAGGACATAGCAAACCTAATATTTATCAGACACCAGATGTGCAAAATACATGAAGTTAAAATGATGGAACTACAAGAAAAAATAGAGAAATCAGCAATTACAGTCATAGACTTAAAAATCCTTCTCTCAAGAATTGATAGAAAAGTATACACAAAATAACTATGTATAGAAGATTTGAAGAACATTATCAATCAATTTGACCTAATTGACATTTCTAGAACACTGGATCCAACAAGAGCAGAGCATATATACTTTCCAAGTCCAGGTTAAACATTTACAAAGACAACGCATATTCAGTCCATAAATTAAATCTCAATAAATTTTAAATGATTCACCCCTGGGTGGTATGTTCCCTTACCACATGGACTTAAGTTAGAAATCAATAACTTTGTGATATTTGGAGACTAAATATTATACTTCCAAATAACCTGAGGGTCAAATATACATTCAAAAGAGAATTAGAAAATAATTTGAACTAGAGAAAATGTAAACATAGCATATGAAAATTTGTAAAATTCTGTTAAACAATGTTTGGGGGAAATTTCTAGCTTTAAATGCCTATATTAGAAAAAAGATAAAGTCTCAAACCAGTGGCCTCAGTTTCTACTGTAAGAACCTAAACAAAAAGAGAGGGGTATAAAAGGGAGAGCCAAAGTAAACAGAAGATAGCAAATAATGAGGATCAGAATGAATTCAATGAAATAAAAAGCAATATAGAAAAATTAATGAGACCAAAATCTGGTTCTTTGAAAAGATCAATGCAATTGGTACATCTCTAGCTAGACTGATTGGAAAAAGAAAAGAGAGAAAGGAGACACACATTACCAATGACAGAAGTGGCATCACTGGAGATTCTTTGGATGTTAAAAAAATGACAATATTATGAAAACTTTATGCCAAGAAATTTGACAACTTGTACAAAATGAACATATTCATTAAAAGATACAAATACCAATGCTTATTAAAGAATAAATAAGTAACATAAATTAGCTATGCTGATTTTTTAAAAAATTAGATTGTAGTAAAGAAAAACTTTCCCACACACAAAAAAATCTAGGTCCAGATTGCTTTACTGGTAAATTCATCCAAACATTTAGTAAATAAATAATGTCTATGCAAACTCTCCCACAAAATTGAAAAGAAAGGAACACATTTCAAATAACATTTTAAGGTCATCATCCCCTGACAACAAACTAGACAAAGAAATACAAGAAAAACTAAGTATCACTCATGAACACAAATACAAATATTCTTGAAATGATAACCAACTGAATCCAAGTGGAGTTTACACCAAAAATATAAAGTTGCTTTCATATTTGCAAATTGGTTAATGTAATTTATAATATTAACAAACTAAAAAAAATTAAATCATATCAATAGATATATAGAAAAAGCATTTATAAAGGCCAACATCTATTCTTGAAAATTCTCAATGTATGAGAAGTAGGAGATCGCTTCTTGGCCTTTTGGCTAAGATCAAGTGTAGAAGTAGGAGAGAAACTTCTCAACTTGATAAAGAGCATCCACAAAAAAAACTTAAAGGTAGAATCATACTAAAATATGAAAGAATAAATGCTATCTCTTTTTTAAAATCACTTTATTGTTGTTCAAGTATAGTTATCAAATGCTATCTCTTAAGATCAGGAATAGGACAAGGTGTCCACTTATCACAATTTCTATTTAACTTTGTGTTGGAGATTGTATCAGAATGCAATAAGGCATTAAAAAGCAATAAAGGATAGCTAAGTATAAAAGCAATAAGTACAACTATCTTTGTGCAGAAAACCTGATCAATTTACAATAGAGCTACTAGAACTAATGAGTTTAGGTAACAGAAATAAGAGTGATACACAAAAATTAATTGTATTCTCTATATCAAAAAGAACATTCAAAAATTAAAATTTAAAATACAATATCATTTATAATGGTATCAAAATTGTGAAGCATGGATTAACCTGAAAAAAAGTGTGCCGGGCCTGTTCATTGAGTATTATATGTCTTTGCTGAGAGAAAATGAAGAAAACCTAAATAAACAGAGAGATATATTGGCTAGTATTTTTTTCGTTGGATAGAAGACCCAATATCATTCAGATGTCAATTCTCCTCTTCTCATTTTATATGTTACAGACAGCAATTCCAACATAATCTCACCTAAAATCCCAGAAGATATTTCTATGAAACAAACAAATTAATTCTAATATGCATATGAAATGTAAAGGCCCTAAAATACCACATAACTGGGGGGGATACAAAAGTGGAGTACTAACCTGACTTGATTTCAAGTCTTATAATGAATCTATAGCAATTTTAAAAAGTGTGGTTTTGACACAAAGAGGGACAAATAGATTAATGGAACATCAGAAAGTATTTAGAAATTGACCTGCAGATGTATGAAAAACTGATTTTGACAAAGGTGAAAAGTGGAATTTCAGTGGAGAAAGTATACTCTTTTCAAAAATTATGCTGGAAAAACTGGCTATCCACATGGGAAAGTAAAAAGATTGATCCACATCTTGCACCATATACTAATGTTAACTCAAAGTGTATCACAGACCTAATTATAAACCCTAAGTCTATAGAACTTCTAGAAGAACACACAGAAGAAAATTTCTGTGACTTTGGGTTTGGCAAATATTTCTTAGATACAACATCAAACATAAATCATGGAAATAAAAAATAAGTTGACTTCATAAAACATAAAAAGGTATATTCCTCAAAATTCAAGTTATAGGCAATAGAAAAATATTTTCAAAACATGTTTTGATGAAACATTTGTATTCAGAATGTATAAAGGACTCCCAAAGCTCAATAAGAAAACAAATACATAGCCCAATTTAAAAATGAGCAAGAGATATAAACAAACACTTCACCAGGAAAATATTCTTGTATCAAATAAACAAATGAAAATATTTTCAACATTATTAGTCACTAAATAAATGTAAATTAAAACCACTGTGAGATATAACTGCACATTTATTAGAATGACTACAATTAAAAAGACCAACCATACCAAATGGTGGTGAGGATGTGGAGGAACTATTATAGAACCCCATTTACTACTGATGAGAAAACAGTGACAGGTTCTTAAAAAAATTACACATATGCCTACCCTTTGATCCAATCATTTCACTTCTAGGTATTTACTCCAGAAATATTTTAAAAAATACAGACAATAATATTGTGCATATGAATGCTAATAGCAGCTTTATTTGTAATAATCAAACTGGAAATAACCCAGACATGTATCAACAGATGAATAAATAAATTGTCTATATACATAAGATAAAATATGATGTAACAATAATAAGAAATCAAATGTTGATACACATAACATGAATAAATCTAAATAGTTATGATGAGTGAAAAAAAGACCAAAGGAAAAAATATGTGCATAATATATGGCCCCATTTGTGTTAAATTTAAGAAATAAAAACTAATCTATCATGACAGAAAGAATACAGGAATATAAGAAAACCTTTAGGGTGATGGAAATGTTCACTGCCTAATTACAGTTACTATTTTGGAGAATCTATATTTATATTAATACTGATCAAATTTTATACTTGAAACATGTGCAGATTATAACATATCAATTGTACCTCAATAAAATAGAAACTATTATTATACTATATATGTTACATTTTCTTCTACTGGAATATATGCTTTATTCAAGCATACATTTTTGTCTGTTAACTGTTATATATCCAATGCCTAAAGAAATGCCTGGCAGACAGTAGGTGCTAAATAAATATTTGTGTGATAAGCAGTCTAGGAAGGTTCTTAGGCTCTGACTCATCCATGTGCAGAAGTAGTGGGTTCATTCACAGAGATGTAGAAACAAAATTAAGAAAATGACTTAGTTGAAGTGGGAAAAATAATATCAATTAGGAAATATGAACTTGAAGTGTTTGTGGTACCTCCAAATGTTGATATTTAGTCAGCAGTTGAAATAAATGAGTTTATGGGCTAAAGATAAAAAATTAGGTGACTACCAGCATTTAGGTAGTAGTCAAAGACATTGATTTCAGTGAAATTACTCAAAGATAGTTACCAAAGTACAAAGATAAAGGTCAAACAGAACCTACAAGAGAACTGTAAAGATAAAGGAGATTAAGATAGGGTAGCTAGAATGATGGAGAAAAAGCCAATTTGCCATTTTCTCTAAATCCAATAGAGATTAACAGTTTTGAAAAGAAGAAATAGTCAACAACTCACATGAAGAACAGGCACTAAGTAAAATAAGGGCTGAATCACAGCTCCTGGGCATGGTAACAGAGGAAACAGGATCTCAGGAAGAACAGAGTTGTGGTGGATTTGGTGGTACAGGCAAGATCTCAGTGAGAAGAGAGTTTCAAATAAAGAATCAACACAGTAAAGGCCTTGTTTTAAGAGATATTGTGGTAATTGCATGAGACGTGAATTTAAAGAGAATTCAGATGTATTGCAGTGAGGTGGAGAGTGTGTAAAAATGCTGTCAGTGGAATACCAAGGAAAAACACTACACAACATCACAGAGAAAATTCTATATAACTTATTAATGTATTAGATATAAAAGTCAAAGGAGATTGAGAACTAAAAGGAGATTTCATGTTTAAAATCATGGCAGAATAAAAATAGGGATATTAATTAGCAATAAGAAAGTTGGGTATGAGACCTGGTTGAAGAAGAAGAGAGCGATGTTCTAATTTACTAAGTATTTTTGTTCTTCTTTCATTTCCTAGCCCAAGTTTTAGAGTAACGGCAAAGGTATACCTAATGAATCTATAATTCATGACACAGAATACCACACAGTCACTAGAATTTTTATAAAAATTAGGTATGCTGACTTAAGGAGATGGTGTATCATCTATCATTTATTTGAATGTTATTGGTAAAATCACAGTCATAGTTTCAGCTGCATCATTATAATTAAGGAAAAGTTTTCTCTGATATATTTGTTAAAGCTTTAGCTACTTGGTGAGGATGATATGATGATGATGACATAATGATGATGTGTGTTTTAAAGAAACTTTGATGTGACAGCAGTGTCCTGAGGGCATGAGATTAGTGGCTTGGTGTTTGAAAGACAACTTTTTCCTGAACTACTCAAATAGCAAAATGAACACAATATACTCTCCAGCTACTGCTATGCCCTCAAGCTTGGGTTGGAAGTCGGGGGGGAAAAAAAGAATCTCATTGAAGTTCTTTTTAATTAGGACCGCAGAAAACCAATTTCTCTCTTTGTTAAAAAAAAGTATGATTTTTTTTAAACAAGAATTTGAGGTAAGAGGTAAAAAATAAGAATATTGTTTCTCAAGACCACATGCAATGTAATTCAATCATAATACCATTCAATGTATATTTCTCTATACTTTATATTTAATCATAAAGAGATTTGATTAAGCTAGGAAAATGTCTCATTTCATTGAAATCATTAAGAAATATTCAAGTATTTAAAAACTTTAATTTCCCTCTGTCACTGAAATGCTTTCAACTGATTTATTTTCTAACAAACCCATATTTTTTTTCTTCTGTAGAAACCTTATCTTGAATCTTTGTGAATTTCTTTAAGCTTCCATTAATACACTATGTACATAAGTAAAAATGTAAGTTGTCACATGTCTTGAGTAAAAGTAGTTTTTTGAGAGTGCAAAGATTTTTGGGTCATTGATTACTTAAAAGTATGTTAAACATTTCATATGACATTGATTAAAGAGGTCTTTAGTCAATTTATTACCAATCCAGCATGACTTTCATGCACATTTTATGAGTTCTTATCTGGTGGATTTTAACTACCTTGAGCAAAAGAGCTTCCATAGCTCTTGTCCAGGGATGCCCCCAG